>CM041294.1:148045934-149245934 GCA_023052935.1 Piezodorus guildinii | reverse complement strand
GTCGTTACCGAGTGTATAACGTGAATCATTATTTCAAGATAATTGTTGTGATGCTAATAATGTTTCTATTCATTTTCATTGAATTATTGACATGTAATACTTTTTTTTTTTTGTTTATCACGCTTTTCTGATTCTTTTTCTCTTTTATATAATTATTCGCGGTTTTTCGGTTAAAAAACAATAATGATTTTTTTTTTCTTCGAAAATAACGTAGTAGCGTTCAACAAGCGTATATATAAGCGATATTTTTTTTTTTTTTTTTTTTTATCGCGCTTTACTGATTCTAAAACTCTATATACACTTTTCTCTATCTTCAAAAATAACTGAGTTATAAGCGTATTTATGTGAAAAATAACAATTTTTCCCTTTTCTTTTTATTTTATATAATTATTCGCGGATATTTTTTTTATTCGTTATTCGGATTCTACGCATCCTGAAACGCAAATCCTCAAATTTTGAGCAGGGATCATTTTTTTTTTGGTCGATTACAAAGCTTGATTATAAACAAAGGTTGAAAATAATAAATCAATAAATAAAAACACCACCAAATTTAATTTACGGTACTTTAAATAATAATTTATTATGACTCATGTAAGAGTGAAATCTAAATATGTAAATTTTTCAAAAAACCTATTGAGCATGGGAGTATGTACCCAAGAGTTAAACGTGATATTAATGGCTTTAGAACGTGTTAATGGCTTAAGCAGATGATGTATATGTGCCTTTCTTAAAAAGGAAAAGAAAAGTGTGGGAAATATCTGAAACGAAAAATCATAGGTTTATCTTTTTATTTATCTCAACATTTAATATAGAGATTTGAATGAAAATAGCTACAGACCAGGGTTCAACTTGATAGAAACAGCGAGAAACTGGAGTTAAAAATATAGCGGAAAATGTAAATTGTTTAAACTAGATTCAATAATTTTCCCACCTCAGTGCAAAAAAAGTTCTTCCATGCATACGTTGAAAGCACCACACTATATGCCTCAGAAACATGAATTGTTCCGGATGGCTCAGCAAGAAAACTTGTCTCAATGGAAATGGATTTCTGTAGACGTAGCTGTGGGATTTCTAGATTACAACACATCCCAAATTATTTAATCAGAGAAAAGGTCGATGAACCCCTTACATTCTTCATTCCATTGAGACAAGAAAGCTGAGCTGATACAGACATGTTATGAGAATGCCGGACCACCGATAGCCTGAAAGAGTTCTCTGCCATGTACCACATGGAAGGAGGAAGAGAGGTCGTCCGGAAAAGAGATGGATGGAAAGGCTACATGAAGCTAGGGTGGCTAGGGGACTCACTGAGGAAGATGATAAAGAACAGACTAAGTCAAGTGGAAACTGCGTATTGTAGGTGAATGGAGACTGTTTCCATTCGCCTACAATACGCCATGATGATGACCCACAATTGGGGTCGAAACGTTGGCAGAAAATAAATGCTTGAAACTACCTAATTGTTTCATTCATCGACCGCCACCCCGACTAATTCCTTCTAGTAATTCTCAACGGTCAACTAATTATATCCAATATTTTATAAATCAGTAAAATACGAAAAGAGGGATCAGAAGTAGCAAATTATTTTAAGAGAAGTACTGAACAAGAACATCCGAGTACTTCTTTACATTTTGAATCAAAGATGTAGTATTTCAAAATATATCGATATTGTTATCATGCGCTTAGATCGATTTATAAAAAATAAGACAGCCACAATGTTAAGATCCACTATTTCATTAGATGTGTTTCCCCATCGCTTTTTTTTCGGGAGGTGGGAGAGGGGGAAGGAGAGAGGAGTTGGGGAGATAAGGTATGACATGCGCAGTATATTTTATTTTCCGTTTAGAGGGGGATTGTAGGAACGGAAAAAGTCTAATGTGCATGTCACGCCTTTTCAATAAGTAAGGATAAAACAGACCGTTAATCAGAGACATAAAATTTGAAAATATCAATTTTAACACGTTTACGCCGATGCCGATTTTTAATGTTTGCTCTGATTGAGGCTGAATTCGAATTTATTCCGCCTGTCAAGACATGTATGCGAGTTGTATGTTGGCTAACAGTCTAGTGAGCGGTTTTTTTAAAATCTTAATTTCATATTTCTTCCAGTAAGTTTTTTTTTTTTAATTTTGCCTTTGTAATAATAGATAACATGGATATTGCAATAAATATCGGTCGATAAGACAATAAATATGACCCGCACCGACTTGAACATGTTAAGATCTTATGGTTAGATACGGATTTATCTAAATTTTACGAATTTCTTCGATATTGTGAGGTTCAATATCATGTCATCAGAGAGAAATTCTTGATAATACAAATTGTAGAATAACTAAATGGTTATACAAAGTTAAATAACCAGGTATAGAGGTTTACAAGGTAATACGTTGCTTGCGCCACAGCTTTCCATGACGTGCATATTCTATAATTACGTGTTCTGTTGTTCTAGTAATATTAGTCATCGTTAAATGACATACATACATGTTTACTGCCGCAAATCATGTACCGGTTCATCAGTAAAAATAGAGCATATATAGTCACTGACACGTGTGTATGATGTCTTTTTTTTTTTTTTTTTTTTTTAACTTTAAATCTTTATTCACACCTGTAAATAATACAATGAACAATCAGTGAATGTGCGGTCAATTTTAAGAAACATGGCGTGATAGGCATGAGGGAGAGCAGCACCCAGCGGTACCTACTCCTGGCATGAAATTAGTGTATATTACTAAAGGAGAAGGTCTCTCATCCAACTCCTCTTCAGCCTTCTGTAGGCATTTCCTGGCATGAGTGTTGTGGCCATGTCATTGATTAGTGTGTTAGGGTGACCTTGTAGTTTGTCGTGGAAACGTTTGTAGTGTGTCCGTATGTGCTCATTGACGGTTGGCATCTTAAGGTCAGTATGTAAAGTTATGTTGCTAACGTACCACGGTGCTTTTGTAATTGTTCTAAACGTTTTAGCCTGAAAGATTTGAAGTTTGTTAATGTGAGTCTTTTTAGCTGTCCCATATAGCTGTGATGCGTAAGTCCAAATAGGTTTCAGTAGGTAAGTATAGGTGTTTAATTTCTGTCGAAGTTTTAGTTTCGAGTGTTTTGAAAAGAGTGAGTAAAGAAGTCTCAGTCTTTGGTTAAGGGTTTTCTTTTTTTGGTTAATATGCGGGCCCCAAGTCATTCTTCTGTCAAACGTCAAACCAAGATAATGTACAGTGTCCGTCTGTGGAATTTGTGTGTTGTCTAAGAAAACGGGAGGACTCGTGTCATGTCGAAGAGTAAAGGTGATATGGTGTGATTTGTCATTATTCAATCGGATTTTCCAGAGTTTGAACCAGTCATGTAATTTTATTAGATGTTGTTGTAGGATCTCTGAGGCGTGGGTTGCAATTTTATGTTTTGTTAAGATCGCCGTGTCGTCGGCATAAGTCGCTGTTAGAATATTGGGGCTGTAAGGTATGTCATGAGTGTAAAGAATGTAGAGTAACGGAGCGAGCACTGCACCTTGGGGTACTCCTGCTGCGATAGATCTCATGGCAGATAGCTCTGATCCCTGTCGAACGGAGAAAAATCTGTGAGAAAGGAAAGAATGAATAATGAGGTAGTAAGTAGGCGGAAGGATAGTCTTGAGTTTGAAGAGAAGCCCCTGGTGCCAAACTCTGTCGAAGGCTTGAGCAACGTCGAGAAATACGCCAGTAGTGTATAACTTCTGCTCTAGTGCGGTGGATATGTAGTCCGTCACTCTGTGTAGTTGGTGCAATGTCGAGTGATGTCTTCTAAATCCAAATTGATGATCTGGTACGATGTCGTTGTTAGTTAGTACATCAAGAAGTCTTTTATGTAGTAGATGTTCGAAAATTTTGGAGCATAGCGGAAGTAAGCTTATTGGTCGGTATGATGAGGGAGTATTTTTGTCCTTGTTGGTCTTGTGAATCATTGTAATATGTGAGTATTTCCATTGAAGCGGGAGTTTGGTTGTCCTCAGTATCGCGTTATAGATTGAAGTCAGAAACACTAGAGCTTTCCTGGGCATTTGCTGGAGTACCTCAGCGTTAATTAAGTCGTGTCCAGGGGCTTTCTTTTTAGGCAACTTTCTGATTTGTTCAGCGACTTGAGCAGGTGTAAAGGAAGGAGGAGGTAATGTCAGTTGTAAAGGTTCATCCAGAGTTTTAAGTACAATTTTATCATGTTCGATGTTGTTGAATTCTGTGTGTGGTGTAAAGATAGAAGATAGATATTCGGCGAACAGTTCGGATTTTTCTCCGTCAGCCATGGCCCAGGAGCCATCTTCTTTTCGGAGGGGTGCAGGCACTTCCCGATGCTTAGTAAGGTTTTTAGTATGCCTCCACAAGCTGCCATCATCAGTCGAAAGGTTACTAATGTAGTTATCATAAGTTGTTCTTTTAAATTTTGCAATTTGTCGTTTGAGTTCGTTGTTGAGTCGGTTGTAAATTTGTTTGTCTGATGGAAGTCGGTCTGTCTGCCATATTTTCCGGGCTCTTCTTTTTGCTCTGATCAAATCCCTTATGTACTGTGGATAAATTGGTAGCTTTTCATGTTTTCTTCGTCTAGGAATTGATGAGGACCATGCAGCGTCTTGTAGCTTCTGTGTGAAGCATTCTACAGCATCCTCAAGCTCTTCTTCATTTTTAATAGCCAAAGGAATGGAGAGAGCAGTATTTAGACAGTTTCTGAACGCATCCCAATCCATTATGCCATTTGTGAGAGATGTGTGTTTCTTAGTTACAAGTGGTTCTTCAAATAGTTCTAAATGCAAAAGAGAATGATCAGAGCAAAGATCTGTGCTCGTACTTATTGTGTGAGGTGTAGTGCGGAGTCCTTTAGTTATGAAAAAATCAAGTAAATCTGGTGTCTTACGTCTAGATGTTGGCCAGTAAGTAGGTGAGTGTGGTGATATCGTGTCTAATGAAAGTTCGTGAAGGACATACCTGAGATTTCTTCCTCTTGGGGTTGATAATCTAGATCCCCAAGTCGGGTCTTTAGCATTATAATCGCCACCTGCGACAAAGCATCTGCCGAGACGTTTGAAGAAGTTACTAAACATCGTGGAAGTCAGGACATATCTCGGAGGGCAATAAACAGCAGCAAGAGTAATGTTGTGATGTTCAGAGAATAGTGAAATGGCTGTAGCTTGTATGTCAGGTGATATGGGTAATTGCAAAGGATGGTGTTTTAGTGTTGATCTGATGAGAATAGCAGTGCCTCCGTGTGAAGTATTGTCTGGATGGTCAGTTCTATAGATTTTGTAATCATGAATGTAAAATTTGGATTTTGGTGTAAAATGTGTTTCAGTGATTAGTGCTATGTCAATTCGTTTCTCGTGTAAATATATGTCTAGTTCTGTCCTATGTTGATTAAGTCCGTTTGCGTTCCATAGTATGATAGACATGGAGCCTACAGTCATCTGATTAATGGGCATATAATTGTCTAAGGGCAAGGGTAGTTTGAGAGAGTTGTTGAAGAAGACCGAAGAGGGCTGAATGAGATTGTTTAAGTTATTGATAATATTGTATAACTGGCCAGAGGAGTTATCTACCGGCGGGACCGGTAGGGTAGTGCCCCCACTCATACCTGTATATCTGTGTCGTTGGTGTGGCGCTTGAGCTGGTAGCTGTTGGTGTGGGGCTTGCGATGGTTGTTGCGGCTGTCTCTGGTGCTGTTGGTACTGGGCTTGAGCTGGTTGTTGTGGCGGTCTCTGATCTTGATGGTCTGGTGCTAGAGCTGGTTGATTCAACTGCCTCTGATGCTCCCGGTCAGTTCTTGGATGAGGTGGCTGAGGTTGATTTAGTTGTGGAAGAGGTGGAAACTCATTGAGGGCAGGCGGTGCATGTCTTACTGTTGGAGGTCGCTGAGGAGCGTACTGCTTCGAGCGATGTTTTCGAAGTTCTTTCAAAGTTTGGCAGCCCCTATAGTTGGCGGGATGAGCGCCATTACAGTTGGCGCAGGTTGCAGCTGTTTCTCTTGGTTTTGTGCAAGCACTGCTTTCGTGGCCCAGTCCACATCTTACACATTTTGGTGGGTAGTTGCAGTACGTTTTTGTGTGTCCGTACTGCTGGCATCGAATACATTGAGGAATCATTTTTCTTTTGCGCGGTTCCTCTATTTTTATATGGGTATAGTACAAAAATTCAATGTCAAAGATTTTGTCATTGAATGTTGCTCTTGAGACGTCCACGAAAAACATGGGAAGGGGTGTTTTAAATCGTGAAATGACGTTGACAATACTTGTTGCCTCATATCCATATTTGGCCAGTTCTTCTTTTATGGTGGTTAGTGGTGTGCCGTAGTGTAGGTTTTTGATAACAACTCGTGGACTTTTTTCCTCTGGTAGTTGATATGTGTGGAAGTACGCACCTCCCTTTCTTAAACTAGTCACTAACTTTCGGTAAACATCTGAGTTTTCAGGGTATACGGTTACTCCCCTGACAGATGTCTTGAGCCTGAAACTGTTTGCCCCTCCCTCATTATGAAGGAATGTTATGAGTGCAGGGTAATCTTTAACGTCAGATAAATGTATGGGTGGCGGTTTGGTGTTGGTAGGTTGATTAGTTGATGGCTCAGGTTCATCTATTGAGGGTGATAACGGTTCGAACCTGTTCTGAGTATTTGTAGGTGGACTAACCTTCATAATTTTCCTGGGGTCTCTTTCTGCAGTTAATTGTCTTTTTCTTCCTGACACAAGCTCCCAGGAGATATTTTCGTGCTCGATAGCATTATTGGAAATGTCTAAGCCACTGGTTGGAGCACTTGAAGTTGAGGCTTCCGTCATTTTTTCAGTGGGAGAACCCACTTCACTAAATAAATTTTACTTCTCTTCTTGTTTGCTTGTTCAGCACACAGTTAGGAAGCAAGTTTGTTTGTAAACACTAAATTTTTTCACTTAAAACATAACAAAAATCGGAAAAAACTAGAGAGCAAACTTATCACAGTTATAACCTTCCGCGTCCAAAATGGCGACTCCGATGTCTTTAATTAACGAATGAAATCATATCCTTGAGAATCGCTCCTTCCCAGTTTTAGTTAATAAAATGGTCATTAATCAACTCTTTAATTAAGCTAATTAAAGCATAATCAAAAATGAGTTGGATATTTTAAAGAATAAAACCGGAATAATCCATTAACTAATTTCTCAAAATAACTTTTAGAAATGTTATACACTTAAATGTTAGATAGGTTGTTATAACTTTATTATCTAACGGAGAAAGGAGATCTAGTTTGATTCTGTCACCATATTTCATAATTGAACAACTCAAGATATCCCTTTCTCCTCAGGCTGAACAGTTAAGCGTATTGCAAGTGGTTCCCGTATCGTTGTGCGTTGGAGCTCCTCTCTGTAATTACCACAATTCTCTGGAAGGTAACTGTCACTTTTGACAATTTAAATTTGATTTATAATTTTTAGAAACTATCTAGGTTAACATATAAGTATATGTAATAATGTTATTCTGTGAGTTAGCACTGCAATGTACTCCAATCAGTTGCTTTTGCTGTCACTTAGTTGCCCAATAAATCGCTTTAATTATTCTTAAGTATTGTTTTTATGATTTATATAATTAGTTGATCTTGTTTTTTGATTAATGTTTAACGTTTTATGCGTATATTTCTGCAAAAATAATCTCATGTAAATGAAGAAATACAACGGTTGTAATGAATCCTTAAAAAGTGATCTAGTTATGTTATTCCTAAGTTCTTATCCGTTAATTGTTAAAGATTTGTCATTAATAATTCAAAAACGCTGGGTTTTGCCAGGCTAGACTATCAGCTAGAACCAAGGGTTGTGATAAAAACCCCTAGTGCAAGCATGATAAACCGTTTTATTGATCACTATAGCTTTATGTTCTAATTCATAAAGATAAATACATTGCTTATTCCAATATCTAGTTGAGAAAGCTGGAATGTTTAATAATTTGGCCAATGGAATAAGAAAGGAGATTTTCAGGCTAAAGAATACCCATTGAAACAGCAGTCCATTATTTGTTCCTAGTGCTTTAAAGCTAATGATTACAATCTAATTAAAGTGTGTTCGTGTGTACAAATTAAAAAAAAATGAAGGTGTTATTCCCATAGTTAAGATATGTTACAATAATAATTTCTGTTATTCACTCATCTTACAAAAATTTAAAGAAATTGAACCTAACTCTTAATAATCGGTATATTGTTGTGGGCTATTTAATTAAATCCATTAAGTATTGTAATCAAAGAAAATTGGATGTGAAAAGTTTTTAGTCTCATCTGGATTTGGAGCATATATAAAATAGAGGATGTTGAGTTTATTAGGTTCTTGAGTGATATAAAACTATTTTAATGGTTATCCAATATAAATCAATTGCAACAAAAATGTTGGGTCAAATAACATCAACTGAAGAATTGTAACGTTAATTGGTTAGAATATATTTTGTTGAATAGAATAATTATATATTCTTCTGAGCAGTAAGAAAGAAAGAAAGATTATGTCCCCTAAGAATAACAAAAAAAAAGTACAAGAGTGAGTATTATGTCTGGCTTAAAAATAAAAACATTACAAAAACAAACTTAAGGTTATACTTATATTATATATAAACATAGTAAATACTGTTGCTTGAACGACATATGACTACTACTTGCATTATTTATAGTGTAGTAAATACAACGACAATAGAACATTCATGTATGACTATATAATACTGAAAACATGTGCATACGGAGATACTATGATTGAACCTCACAGTAATATCGTAAAATTGTAGAAAAAAAAGTTTTTGTTAACTTGAAATATGACTATTATTCTTAATTTTTTATACAATTATTTTTTTTTCATACAACAGTATGATTATACTTATTGAATTAAATTGAATGAATAATACAGGAACTTTTTAATATTTTCCAAATAACAAAATATATTTATAAGAAGCTTAGGATAGCCCTGGAGTTGCTTAAATATTTATTTTGTATATATAAATTCCTGATTTTTTTTAAATTATGGGGATAAATTATAAAATATCAACAATTATACTTACTAAGTTAATTATATAAGCTCTCAGTAGTAATTAAAGTTATGACTCTACTTTGATACCAATTCTATTATTCTCAAACGTGTCATTCCTAAATTTAATTAAATTAAACAAACGTTGTTGTCAAATATTTACTTAGTGTGAGTACATAAGAGTCAAAGCATGGCTAATCCATTCTGCTTCCTTCATTAATGTTACAAGTAAATGAATTTGATTTTTTTTTTTTTACCATAAAATTACATTAGCTTGATATTTTAAATATAATTTCTATTAATATACTGATGCACCATATAAATTTGTGACTGTAATTATGATAATTTTTAATGACTATCTGGCATGTTAAATTTATTTTTTAATGCTGCAATATTCTAGAAATTAGATAATTTTACATAATTTCTAATGCAGAACAAATGTCTGAATGTATGGTATGTTATTTGTTTTTACTTTCAAACCATATTGGTTAGAGGAAATAAAATAACTGATATAGAAGCTACCAAATATATCTAATCTGGCAGTTACATGATTTATCACTGTTGAACTTTTGTTAAAAGGGCTGAGAAAAAAAAAGATGCGTTATTTATCATTCATTATTTGTGAGAGCAGCTACTGTGACTCTCAACTTTTTGATATAGTAAGATTTTTAGCTCATTTATTCTAAAGCACCTAATAATTTAATTTATATATAATTATGAATCTTTTTGTATTTAATGTAATTAAACTTTTTTTCCTGAATAATTCTATTAAACTTCTATGTTTTATTTATTTAATAACAATGTTTTGAAGATTCTGTATTATGTTATTTTAAATCATAATATTAATTCACTTATTTTACTTCAATAAAATGAATTTTGATATTTCTTTATAATCACAAAATTTATAAAATGTGTGAAGTAATTATTGATATTTTTTAATCATTATTAATCAGCCAAATTTCTCTGCTCTTTTTTTTTTTTAAATTTAACATTATTGAGATTTTAGCTTAAATCTCATTTTAATTTTTCTTTGAATACAAGTTTTTTTTTTGCTATTTAAGTTGTGTTAATTTAGAGGTAACGACCTCTTTATGTCAGGCTTGAAGGTCGCTCATAAAATTAAAAAAATTATCTTAAGAAAAATTTTAGTATCTGATTATTAGTATGAAAAAATAAATAACAGTTTCATTGTTATGGAAAAACTATTTTCGTTGAATCGTCATTGTATCATGTCTTTTAAAACATGTTCGAGTTAAGTTTATTTGTAATCATGTTGTAAACTGCTCATCTATAGTGAAAGTGGATAAAAAATATATGTCTTTGTTAGAATGAACATTAGGTGTCAATTTCTATTTCACCTTATGCTGGTACATTTACTTCTACATCTACTGTGTTTATAGTTCCAAACTATTATTTGACGCCAAACATTTTTAGTATGTTACTTAATCTCATTTTGGTTTTTACAGTTTGAACATCTTTAATTATTTATTTTTTGGTTAACCATATTTTGCTTGGCTTTATATAATTATTTACATATGTTTTCAATTTTAAAATAATAACATTTTTATGCAATATAAAGAAATTTTCGAAATGGGGAAGTCCAGTGCACTGCCTTGAATTATATTTGATAAACAAAGGGTGGTTGTATATATTATTAAAATAGTTTTACTTATTTACTAAATTTCATTTGATAAATTAGGCTTTTCATCATTGCCTTTTTGATTTTCCATCTTTTCAGCTTTTGATATGGAAAAAATAATTGAAAATATAATACATATACTGATGGACTTTTCTTAATTTGAAACTTCACGATATTTTTTATTATAATGAAAGATTGATGTAAAGAATTTAGTATCGATTTGGGAGATAAATACTGTTATTGAGAATTACATAAAATTCACAAATAGTATACCTTAAACGATTTTTGTCTATAAATATATTTAACTGTTTAATATAATATGTGAAATCAATGCCCTTTAGTGTTGAGAAAGAATGTTTCATTTTTTTTCCCTGATACCACGAGAGTATTTTCACAATTTAGTGTGAACAATTTGCCAAATATTTCTATCTCTCAAATTGGTTCAATTAAAATGGGTCAATCTGATCAAAATAAATAGTAGTTGACAATTTTGCTAATTGGTATCAATTAGTTCTTGTTAGAGCAAATTTCTGTTAAAAACGAATTAGCTTTTTTAGCCTTAAATTAGGCTATCCTTATTGCTAGTTTTTTTTTGACTAATCTAGTTTTTAACATATCTGGTAATCATACTTTCAGATGAAACGTTTAAGTGAACTCTTATTCGTTAAATGTGATAAGCCTCTTTGTTTGTTCTAGATACTGAATAGTAGCAAGTGTGAGTAATCTCTACAACAATGCCAGAAAAGGTAATTCACAATGTACTATTAATGTAAAGTAGTAATGTCAAGTATATGTTAAAAAAATGTTAATAATTCTGTCCAATACAATAAGTTAATTAATAAGAAATCACTCTAATATATGAAGATTTCATTATGTATACTAATTCTGTATTCACTATTGTTAATTTAGTCTGCAGCGTACTCCTCTGTTTCCTTGATTTTCTGTAAAATTCACTAGTTTTTTCATCTTCAAAAAAATTCAATATACCACCTGGAATTTATTTAGCATAACTCACCCCCAACTGCTGGGCTATTCTCTCTGACTGTTTAGAAACACATCATTAAAAAAATAAAGAAAAGTTTGCATATTTAAATATAGTTAAAACCAGTTTATTTCTTAAATTATCTTCCTCCCCTTTTCTGAAAATTAAGTATATATTTTACATTAAGTGGACAAAAAGAATTTAATTAAGTTTACACTTGTGTTTTGAATATATCATTTGAAAAGCAAAAGTAATAATCAAGATTAAAAAGGTATACTATATTGAAGATGTATAGTCGACTGTTGAAATTATTGTAGTTAGAAATGATCGGGAGTCAGTTGTTTTTTGAATATTTTTAATTTTGCTGACATTTTGGCTCAATCTTGTGAGCCATCATCAGGGTAACAAACATCAGAACCAAAGAGATACATATCAATATGATGAAAAATTATGAATGTAGTGACAATGATAAAAATAAAATAAAAACATACATAAATATTATAGGTACAAATAATGATAATATGATAAATAATTATATGATGATAAGTATGAAATCAGAACTATTCATATAAACATACCATAACTGAACCATGCCCAAGCATAAACCGAGGAAAACCGAAAACATCAATAAGTGGTTTGGAGAGGGTTGATGTAAAATAGCCATAGTATTTATATTTAAGGGAGAAAACCATATTTATATATTTATTTTATTTTTTATGTTACCTCTATATTCAAATCTTAAGTTCTGATTTCATACTTATGATCATCATATTGTTTATCATATTATTACTATTATTTGTATCTATTATTATGTATATTTTTTATCATTGTCACTACATTCATAATTTTTCATTATCATATTGATATGTATCTCTTTAGTTCTGTTGTTTGTAGTCCTGATGATAGCTCACAAGTTTGAGCCGAAACGTCAGCTAAATTAAAAAATATTTAAAAAAATGACTGACTCTCTATTATTTCTACCTATGATAAAAAAGGTATATTTATTTATTTTTTTCTATTAATGACTATTAGTGGAAAGATGTTTGATACATCAAAAGTTTCTTTAAAAATTATTGTGTCTGATTTTTAGATAACAGAATTCATTGTTATTAATATAGCTTTTATTTTCAACCTAGGTTGTACAATTTTAAAGTAGAAATGACATGTGAAGGATGCTCCAATGCTCTCCAAAAGGTTCTGGACAAGCACAGAGGTATTTTCTAATTTTTTTTTTTCCTATCATAACATTAATCTAACAATTTTAGATGTCATAAATATATAAGCCTTTGGACAGGTGAGAGAAGCTGACAGAGTTGAAACACCAGCTCATGTGCTGGAAAACTGCTACAAATACTCCCTCCTCATACAACCACTGGTACCACAGGGTCAAATAAGAGTTAGCAAAGCTCCTTAGAGAAAAATACTTACCCAGTCATGACAAACTCTACTGCTTTAACACTGACAGGATCAGTGAGCTACATGGACATCATTGCATTTCTCAAGACTGGAAGATCTGCAATGATCCTGGACCCAACCTTCAAATTTAAGACCAATGAACTCGATCAAGCAGGCGGAGTAGTAAGTGAAAACAGAGATATTTACGAGAAATACATCCTTTTCATAAAAAAAAAATCTGTGAGACCTTTGGCGAGATAGATTTCTCTATAAGAAGCCTATGGTTTGGGTCTTGCATAATGATCCCTAACTGAACAAGGAGCTTTTTAGAAGACCTAGGTGTCAATATCAAGGATGTAACAGTGTTAGATGAGAACATTATTTTTAGCTCCTGGAGATTATCACCATAACCTGCCTGGCAATCAAAGGGGATAGTGATTTATGTAGAGAATAACAAATGGGAATACCCAATGTTCATTATTATAATTTTGATCTATATTTAACAAGTTTTAATATTTAAATTGTATTAAGGTAAGGATAATTTGTTAGAGAAGGAAATAATTTTTTTTTTTTAATGAATAAATCTAAGATTAAGAAGAACTGTAATATAAAGTACATTATAAAACTAATCATAAAATAAAGTTGAAATAAAAAAAAAAAAAAATAATTATATGTTTAGTCATGTATTTAATGTCATTTTATGTACATGTGGCTAATCAGGACGATGCTGCAGTGGGAGTCCTAAATTTTACTTCCTGGCCTGACTTTCACAGGCTTGGGACCATCATTTTTCATCCCTTCAGTAGGATGGCATAAGCAAGGATTTTTAACTCCTTTAAAAAAACCTAGGATCCTATAAAAAATTCTATTGATAATTATGAATAAATAAAGCACTTTTCTCGAGTACCTTTTTTGTTGATAGTTTGATCCTAATAACTGAGCCATTATTGTTCTGTTAATGCTAATACTGAACCACTTTTATTCAAATATCTTTTTATGGTTAATGACCATGTTATAACCTTCTCTTCTCAATAAACCTAAAACTATATTTAAGTACCTGAGGAGTATTCGATTTATTAATATTTTGAATGGATCAATAACAGAAACTTATCTCAGCATCTTCACTGCCCAACTTGAAGTTCACTACTTTATTATAAGAACTAATAAAGAAATTTTATTAGAGTTATTTGGGGTTTTATCTAAGATTTTGAAGAATCCAAAACCTTATTTATTTAATATAAAGATTTCTCTTTACATTTCTACTATCAAATAGTTCTCATTGTTTATTCTTTTGCAGATCGAGGAGTCGGAGGCTTTGAAATAGACCTGCCCGGGCAATCCGTTAAAGTCACTTCTTCCAGCCTGTCTTCTGATGAAGTGTTGGAAATTGTGAAGAAGACGGGGAAGAAGGTCAACTTTGTGTCCGAGCAAGTCAACTGAATATTCAACAAATTTTATTGTTGAAGAAATATCGATTCATCACTCTGAATCACGTCAAATCTTTTAATTAAATCGAATTAAGTCTTTCATCTTTTATCCATTTAAAAAATAAATAAAGTTTGATATTTCATTTAATCTGATTATTTATATTAGTTATGATTTGTAAAAGTCATATTTATTTTCAAGGCTGTCTTAAATAAATATTATTTTTATTATATGATTTATGAGATTTTAACTATTATTATATAAATATAATCCAAGTGCTTTTGTTTATAAATAAACCTTTGATGAATCCATGTTTTCCACTCCCCCATTTATACGTTTTTTATTATATAGGTATATTTGTATATACTCGAATAACGAATAAAAAAAAATCCATTTGTCCGCCGTTTGTGGCTTTCCTCCAAAACTACAGGATCAAGTTTTTTTAAATTCGGCACAAAAATTTAACGATGATTTTAATGGCTAGATGTTGTTATCAACCGATTAGTTTTAAAATGGCAGCTGATTAAAAATTATTTAATTCAATAACTCAGTTGTTTTTGAAGATAGATAGAATTTTTATTAGAGGTTTCGAATCAAGAAACTGCAATTAATTATTTAAAAAAATTGAAATTATACCTATAAAATACGTCTGTAACTCAGTTATTTTTTAAGAAAGAGAAAAAATTGTATTGAGTTTTAGAATCAGGACACCACGAGAAAAAAAAAAAATGCAAATCACCTATTTATATGCTTGTTTATTTATTTTTAACAAAACGAAAAAAGAATAATTGAAATCGGTTAAGAAATAGCAGAGATATATCGTTTTGAAATTAGCTGCAGTGATTGACCATTTTCCTTTAAATTATTTATTGCTTTTCATATTAGAATTGCTTAACAACAGCTATATAAACAGTTATAACTTAATATAGTTATTGAAAATAATAAACCAATGTCTAAGAATTTGCAGCGTTTTTTTCTTTTTGCTATTCTAACCCTTTTCATTGGCCCTGTTCGAGACTACAAAAATATGTACAAACCCTAAAAGAATAGAACTACATATCAATGTATGTAATTCATTAAAATTAAATGAATGAATATACCAACTAAAACCTGTTTGCTTTTAGTCTCCTTTCTCTTTTTTATCCAGTTTGACTATGGTTGCCTCGAGTATGGCAGGCTGTCTGAAAAAGTTAAAAGACTAATGAATTGTTTCACTAGATTCATATGTGGAATTCCCAGACGTGATTACATTTCTTGTAGAAAATCAATACATAACCATGTTGAAGTGGCTCAACCGTACTTTCCGTCAGCAATACTTCCCTGGTGCCTGTATTTTCTTACCTTTCAAAACAAAAAAACCTCCTTATATACTTAATATACTTACCACATGCTTCTCTATCCATTTAGTAAACACAAGATCCCAACCCATAAACTTGTATATACCTTCTCACAGATAGACCTTCTTCGAAAAATATTTTATCATTCACGTTACCTTATATTGGACCTCATAGTCTATATCAATTCGTTAAGCCTTAACATTAAACACTTTCAAACATCAATTATTTCTCCATTTTCTAAACTATCAATCTTTCCAACTATGTAATATTTAAAGCTATAGATGAAAACCAGACATTACCAAATCTGATCATTTCTTTACTGAAGTCTTAAAAGACCACACAAATATCATTTATTTTATACATTTTATTATTCTTAGGGGATTATTTGTCCCAGAAGGGAATGTGTTCTATAAAAAAACAAAAAAGCCTAACAGATTGTGGAGTTTAACAAACTCATAAACTCTAAAATCAGGCACGGATTATGGATTATACACATAGCAAAATTAAGGTTGATTTCTGGTATCCATTCACTTTGACTGCTCTTAAAATAATAATGAATTTTACTGGTTTTGATAAAAGCCTTTTTACCTGCATTAAAATTTGAAATATATGAATTATGTGTTCAATAGTGTAATTGATGTCAAATGATAAATTTAAAACTGGAAGGTATAATAAAATGAAAAACATGACAATAAAACAAAAACTATATATTTTAATAATCAAATATACATTTATTACTTAAATTAAATCGATATAAAATCAACAGCTGTACAAAATTATGTACTTAAACTGAGTTTACAGTCAACTTTTAAAAGTTCTATAATATGGACCTAAGGATCGGCCGCCTTAACATTAAATACAAACAGTAATAAAATAAATTTTTTTGGATAAAAAAGGATTACCCATGCGTCGTGTCATCCTCAACAAAATCGTATGCTTCCTCACGGGTTACACACTCGACGTGGCTCACCTTGAATAAAAAATATTGAATGAAATATTTCAGATATGGATGTTTGATTCGTTTACTTATAGTATATTTATCTTGTGGATAAAATTAGTTGACCGTTGAGAATTACTAGAAGGAATTAGTCCGGGTGGTGGTCAGTAAATGAAACAATTGAAGTAGTTTCAACCATTTATTTTCTGCCAACGTTTCGACCCCCCATGGATTCAATATATTTATCAAAATATAATTAGGGAAAAGTTGATTGGGAGGTAGTCAGTTTTACTCCATATACTTTATCCATTATTGTACTTACTATATATAGGTTTTTACTTTAAGAATTTTGTTAAAACATTTTCTAGTACCATTATGATATATTACTTTAAATTTAAACTGATTACTTCTTTTTATGTTAATATTATAATTTTACTCATTGTTGTCAGATCCATCTAAAAATGGGTATGTTGAAAGTTATAAAGTATTTAATAAATAAACCCTTATGCTTGTTAATTCCTACAACATACAATGTTGAGAAAAAATAAAATAAACTTATTTTTAAAAATAAGTGACTCACCTGTTGACCACGCCCCACGGATAGCTAAGCGTGACCCACCGGTGGATCACCCTGCCCCACGAACAGACAAGTGTGGTTCACACATCACGAAAAATGGTCATCCCCTGTGTGTAACATTTTTTAACATCATTTTCTATTGTCAACCCCTCAATTTTTCATTTAATCAGTTTAAAATTAACAATCCTCTAACCTAATAGTACATTATAAAATATTGTATTTAATGTATTTTATTGTAATCCTTTATATCTTCTTAGGCCTGATGATGACCCACAATAGGAGTTTAACTAACTATATCACATGGGGAAAAAATAAAGACTAAATAAAGGAAAATCTATATAATAAGCAGTTTAAAAATCTAGGCGGAAATCATCATTTACAATAGTTAATAACAATTAATAAAATAACATTTAAAACAGTAAGCATTATGAACATGGAAACTTTCAAATAACAATGAGGAATAGGAGATTTTGTAATAGATATGAAGTGAATGGATCAGAATAGGTTAAATAAGCTAATGTCTGATAAAGGGAAGAGACTGAAGAGCATAAAAGGGTATCAGAACGAATAAAAAAAGAAGTAGAATAAATGAGTACCAAAGAGGAAGGCAACCAAGAGAAAAATAGTGAAAAAGGTTCTTGTATGGAAAAGAGGAAGAAGAAGGGAGAAGAGAGAGGAAATGAATAATATAGACAAAAGAGAGGAAAAATAACTTCTTCCAGTGGCGAGACAGGCCGTGTAGGCCCGGGCTGATGGATGTAAACTCCTATGAGTTTACACTCACTTTCACGATGCAAATTTTTGGTGTAACGAAGCATCACTCCCTACGACTAATTTTGTGAGTTGCCACCCTTTGGCTGATGGGTCTCACATACCCGGGGGAGAGGCTGTGAGTGAATCCTCATTTTTTACATCCTTATAAAAGTCCTGCCGGGACTGGGATTCGAACTCAGAGCCTGTAGCATGAGAGACTAGCACGCTAGCCACTCAGCCACGGGCTCCCCTAACGTTACACGGGAACATAACTAAACATAAAAATAAATAATAAATAAAGGCTACCTTATTTCTGAACTTGACACCATAAAACTTATTAGCATGCTGAAGCAGTTCGGGCCTGAAAGTGGTCGTGATGAACTGAGCGTCCTCTGACATCTTATGAATCATGTCTGCAACGGCTTTTCTATGCTGGGCATCCAAAGCCTAAAAACAATTTTTTAAGCTTAATAGCTTCTCTTATTAAAAACAACTAAACAAGAATTCACATAATGCGATTAAAATGCATGACAATTAAATATTAAAAAGAACTTCTACTATGTTTGAAATAGTAAATAAAAGATAATTACATAATACTTAATAACATTTAAATTGTATAAGAAATTATATTAGATCGCTTAGGCTATGCAATTCCGAACTATAAATATGGTCTAGAGATGGGCCCTTATAATTACATAAGCAATACATGTTATGTATGCATGCCAGAGATTACTTAATCTCTGCATCATTCCAAATAACTAAAGTGGTTTTGATTCAATTGCAAAACTCCTTAAGATTAATATAATCACTACTGCTAATTAGATAACACCCAATTATTAATGTGCAGTTAATGTACAGATACAAGATGGACATAACCTTGGTTTATAGAAATAACAATGTAGTAAGCACTATTGGCCAAAGAGATCATAGTGAATAAACAAGGCATATCTACTGATAGTGCAATGTTTGGCCAAAGTTTTGATTAACTTGAGCACAAAAGCTATACTTTTAGCACATCTTTTAACACCAATACAATAAATATGATGAAATAACTAACAGACAACAATACATACCTGATCGATTTCATCAAACAAGTAGAACGGAGCAGGGTCACACTTTTGTATGGCAAAGATGAGGGCCAGTGCTACAAGAGATTTCTGCCCTCCGGACAGCTGATTCATCTCTCGCATCTCTCCGTGCCCGGTGAACGAGACCCTGATACCAACACCAGAAAACTCATCAGAGTTTATTTCCTGGAAAAAAAATAAAATAATTTCAAAAACTATCGCAAGCATAGTAAAATACTAGTTAATTATCATAAAACTTATCACATATCTAATAATTTAGAAAATGTTCATTAAAAATATTCTTACATGATTCAGATTGTTATAGAAATTTGAAATATAAATTATTTTATATGAAAAGGTGTATCTAAGAATATATCATAATTAAAATTAAATTATACGTAAAAAAAATTAAATTATTATATGAGTAAATAACTAAGTGTTGAACATGAACAATTTCTGAATTATGAGAAATACATAGATAATAAAATGAAAATTAATATTGTGAGAGATGTATTTACGTACAGGATTATGCTCAACATGTTCATCTCCATCGTTAGTCTTCATCACTAGTTGGGCGTGACCTCCAGGAACAAGCTCCTTAAATACCTGCAAACCCAAAGGCAAACATGTAACTTCAGAGATTAAGTTTTTTGTTTTTTTTTAGTTATAACAGTTATAGGTATTTTTTATTTTATTTATAGAGCATGATAATGCTCAATTATTTCTGAGATACTTAGTTTTCTTGTTATGTTCTTAACTATATAACTAAATATCTATTCGAAATAAATGAAGACGTTACGTAAATTTCGTGACAAGAAATATTAATTAATTTTTCATCAAAATCACAGTCCCCGATTAAGCAATTCATATAAGACATAGGTGACGAAGATTCTGGATTGATGAATAGCTAAGAAACTGACAATAATTGTAGCATATAATTAAGAAAAAATAAATGATAAAGAGCTGATAAAAATGTTTCAAGAATCATTTTACACAATGATGCAAATGTTTTTGTTGTTTTGTTTTTTAATAAAAATTAAGATATCAAGTTTGACATAAAAGAAGAATTTCATTTTTTTATTTCTAGAAAATCAGATATAACCAATTGCAAATCAAGTCATATTTTGCACCCTTCAGCAATGGTATAAAAGTTATATAGGAACTTGAACTTATATTTATCTCTATAATTACCAGGTGTTGGAATATTTGAGAATGACTCCTCTAACAATCTCATACTAAAATATTAATGATTTAAAAATGGCCAATTGAGTTCTAACCTGAGAGAAGAACATAGACACTTGTTTGAACATAAACTGGATAGCCTCACATTTCCTCTGTTCCAAAACTACCATCAGTTCTTTGATCTTTTCATCTCTGAAAAATGATTTTATTAAAAAAGTTATTATAATAAAATTGATACTTAATATCTATTGAGCCCAACTCCCTTCATGTATTATGAATTCATATTCACAGGAGAACTGAACCACTAGTATCCGTACTTCAGAATATAAATATGCAGCACAACTCTGTACTGATATAATTTGATGAAGAAATATGGTAAAAGTTAGTATTAACGATTTTCAGTAGGGATCTTAGTTTAGTCTACCTTGAAATTTATGAATGGTTTAGCTGAGTAACAGAATATATAACTAATAGACCATACAGCAATACGCTATTGGGCATTTAAAGCGACTTTCAAGCACAAAATTCATATTGTCCTTGACAATCTTTAAAAACTAACTACTTCACACACTTTATATAATTACAACATTTAAATAAACCAAACGGAACACCAACCCTCTATCCAATTCTTCTTTTCTTTTCATCAGTTTCTCCTTTTGGTCTGAAAAGCTCATGAACTGGTCAAGAGCTTTTTTGTTCACATGGCTATACTTCTTCAAGTGCCCGTTCGCCTTCTCCAGCTCTTTAAAAAGCTGAAATAAACATTAAAAGTATAAATTCATAATCGAGATAATACAAATTTTAACCTCAGTAAAACATATAATTGTATCGCTTACATTTTTAGAGGAGTAAGACATATACTTGTTGACCATTTCAGGGGAAGGAAGCGATCCTAATTCTTGTATTTTAGAAGTGGCCTCTTGGATCTTGGTTTGAAGCATGGCCTGTTTGGACGCCACTTTACTCAAATCCTTTGTATCGGCATCTCTTTTTTCTTGAGCTTCCTTCTCTTTTACCCTCCATTTTTCAACTTCATCTTGCTCAGCTTTTTGCTATTAAACAAAAAATAACTATTTATAACATTCAATAAGGCAGTAACTACAGCCCATTGAAAAAAAAAAAATAATTAATCAACATTATTTGAAAAAATCAAAGTTACAACATTATTTCAACACTTTTCCATCATCAGAAATTAATATATAACAATAAAAGACATCAATTTAATAAAATGTATGTACCCTTTTGACTGCTTCCTGGACTTTCTTTTCACAGGCTTTGAAATCTTTATTCAGTTTCTCTAACCTCTTTTCAATCCCACTAAGTTCTAACCTGGAGTTGTCTAATGTCCTCTTCCTTTCCTCCACTGAAATCTCTTGCAACGCCTAAAATAAAGACAGATCGCTGATCAATCACTTAATAACTTCATAAATTAATTTAATTAAAACGAACATATGTGTAGTTTATACATGACAACTATGATAGCATTTCAATAAGACAAGATAGGCAAAATAACCTGTATCAGCTCATCTTTTCTTCTAATCAAGTTGTTCGTCAGGAGGTTTTCAAGTTTATTCTTGTCTGCTTCCAGCTTCATCCTCGTTGAGAAGGCTGATTTATTTTCTTGAGTGAGACGCCTGATATCGTCGTTGAGCTTGTCCATCTCCCGTTGGTCTGCCGCAGAGAGTTGTTCCAGCAGATCCTAGACAGATATTATAATATGTTTATAAACTCTGATAACCATGAGTGATACAATACCTGCATTAAGACTATGATATAACAAACTTGGTGAAGCTCAGACTCCAGACCCTGCTTGGTGCTCTGCATGGCTTCGAGGTTGGATATGGCCTGCTGCAGGGATCTCTCTTTAGGACCCCTGTACCTTTCGATACTCGCCAATTCCTCCTTCATCAACCTAATGTCTGCCTTCAGCTTGTCGAAGTAACCTCTGCCAAAAAAAATTCCATCATGTATAAATGACTTATAAACAATTGTTGCTAACACATAAAGTTACAACTAAGAGAGAGATCTACAGTTGACCTCTACATACTTGATTAACTATCCAACATAATGAGTAATGGAAATAACTAAAAAAATATAGTTATAATGATATAATGAAACAAAATAAATTATATAAACATTACATCAACAATACAAGATAGGGTTGTCATTCATGAAATAAAGACATTTTTAATAACAGGAAATAAATAAAATAATTGAAAAAAAAAAATTATTATATTCGAAATATTAACCATAATTTTTGACACACTTTTGCAAACGATTAATCAAGGTATTATCCATAAATCAAAAAGTTTGAATCATGAATTGAAATAAATCCGGAAAACAGTCAATAAAGTCTGGACCATTGGCAAACAATTTTTCTATCATAAAGCTGTCTAATCTCTGAAAGATGTGGTCGTCTGTAGGGAGGATAGACCAGGTAAATATAGGGGATATGGTAGGACTTCACAGCCTAGTTTCTTTTACTGATTTGAATTTTATAATCAACTGCTGGTTATCATTCAGAAAGTGCAGGATGCAGGAATCAAACTTTGTCATCTTTACGATTACTTTATAATGTTCCGAAATGGTCAATTGACCAAAGCTGAGATCTAAAGCAAGTTCTTAGACTATTTTATAATTATATTCTACCATAGGATAGATTTCACCACATATCTTCTCAAGAAAATTTAGAAAACCAACAAATATTGCTCCTTTCATTTCAGCCCCCTTCACCAAAAGGTTGATCAAAGCTTTGCTGCTGGCTAGGCAGTGAATAGTCAAATTTTCAAATAAAAATAGATTTTGGGAAAAATACTGGTTTCTATTGTCACTTTTGAAATGAATAACACAAACATTGTAAGGAAATAGAAGTTTAGTTGTATTTATTATAGAACCAACAGACATCTCCCTAAAGTTTGATATTTAAAAAATCACACACTTAAAATAGTAAAATAAAATAAACTTACTTAGCTTTACTGTTTTTCGTCTCCGTCCTTTGCATGTCAGAAACAATTTGGGTTATGGAAGCTTCAGTTACCGTGAGCTGCTCACGTAACTCCAGTAGTTGTGCATCCGCCTCTCGGATCTGTTGCATCAACTCTGTTCTGTTCTTTTGAATCTCAAGCTTGGATCTAATGTTCTTAAAGTAGCCACCCGTCAGTGTACCTTTAGATGATACCTATAGCACAGTTAATACTTGACTGTAAACAAGGAAGTAACTTAGGTGAAGAAATTTCCAAAATTAAAAAACATAGACATTTTTTTTATTTCTCTGTTATATTTAATTCAGCATTAGAATTTGTCATAAAAAAAGGTGACACATCGTGACACAGAGAAATGTTTAAATCTGGGTGGTTGGTAAAATTCCGATTCTAAGGTACGACGATGATTTGTTACCACTGGGTGAAGAGGAGGAAACTATACAACTAAATACAAGTACGTTAATGAAAACCGGTAAAGAGATAGGGCTTAAAATAAATACCGATAAGATGAAATACAATATTAATAGTAGAAATTGTGATGATCAAGGTGATATTGATATATCAGGACATATGTTTGAAGAGATGGAAAAATTTAAGTATTTAGGTTCTATGATAACTAGAAAAAACAAAATCTAGAAGGAAATAAATTAGTAGTCAAAGGCGGATAATGAGTGTTATTATTCAGTTGCGACATTACTTAGCTCATGGCTTCTGTCAAGAAACTTAAAGGTTAGAATTTATAAAACTATTATTTTTCAGACGTTCTTTACGGATTTGAAACATGCTCACTAACTTCGAAGGATGAACAACACCTTAATTGTACATTGAGTTGATAGCATCGCAACAACTCAAATGGATGTGTAAAGTTGTTGGGATCAGCGTAGAATGAATTCCGAAAATGTTGGTATGTGCTGAACCGACTGATAGGGGTCCAATAGGTAGGCTGAAGTGTTAAGTCTGATCTCGGGGGATAGGGGATGAACGGTGATCATTGGACGAATCTGTGTTGGTAACATTTGGTGGTATCAGTATCGAATCTTCAGGTATGGAAAACCTATTATTTTTTTTCTTCACAATTTTGAAAAATAAAATAACATTGAAAATCACAGATCACCCAGAAAATATAAAAAATTAAATTTTTAAGCATAATTCTTTTATTTAAGATGAAACAAATGGCAACCAAAGAGACTCATGTGTTGCGTTGAAAACATTAATATTTCCAAAAATAATAATTATCCTTTGACTTACCTGATCGCCATCAATTGTGATGCAGTCCAAGTTATACTGTTTTGACATGTCAGTGGCTACCTCCAAATTACGACAGATCAGTGTCTTACCGAATATGTATCTCATCGCCTTATCAAATTTAGGATCGTAAGTTAGTTTGCTGACCATGGCAATGGCATTCTGAAAATAAGGAAATATTTCGAGTATTCAAAATTGGAAATCCATGTAATTTAATCACTTGAAATATTACGATAGTTAATACAAAATACCTCTGAGGAAGGGTATCGCTGATCTTTGACATGCAAACGATTTCTCGGCATGAAAGTGACCTCACCAGGTAAATTTTGCCTGTTGATCTCTTTCAAAATTTGTGTACCAACACTGTCAGATTCCACAATATGGTAAAACAGCCTAAAAGAAAATCATAAATTAAGGGATTGTGTAGAGAACAAACTGTATTTAGAAGAAAATGAACATTTTTTTTAGTAGCTCTGTCCATTAATAGAAAATATTTGTTAAATTTAAGTGATTTTTAGAGAAATATTTTAGTTAAAATCATATGCAAATCAATAAAACTTTCCGTTATAAACATAAAAACCTTTTCAATATGGCAATATTGCTGAGCTTATTAGGCAATAAATGACAAACTCCCACTTTTATTGCATTATAACATAAACTACTTTTGTGTGTGTGTTAATAAAAGCTAAAAACATTAGAACAATTGTATTGGGTTATTCCCTAAAAATATGATTGATCTACCTAAACCTAAAAGATTGAAACTCCTCATGGTGAAAAACACTATAAAATGATCACCTGAGTTTCTGGTTTCCTTGAGATAAATTAAAATGGTGAGAAAGGCCTCTCTGAACGATCAAAGAGCAACAAGGCTATAGAGAATGAACTTACTAGCACGTTATCAACAATCAAAAAGGACCCGATGAGTATGCAGTAATCAGCATCACGAAGCATCACCCAGTCTTTTAAAGAAATCTTTTAACAACCATCTAATACTTTGATACAGCATATCGTCCCCATCATGTTCAATTAACTGAGTGCAAATAAGGCTACTTTTTGAGAGAACAAAAATAGAGCTTTGAATTTTACTTTTAACCATCGCAAATTTTTTTTCAACTTCTTTGCCTCCTTTAACTTCTTTGAACCTGAGATTTGGGTTTATAAAATTTTGCGAAAAATGGCATGTTAAATGGGTAAAACAAAAAAAAAAAATATTTTTTCACATTTGTTACTTAAATGTGGTAGCGACATTTGGATAATGTTTTTATTACCAAAAAATAAAGCTACAGTTTAGGCACTGCAGTTTTTGATATATTTAGTATACCTATTTCCTGCAGTAACTTCAACAGCTGTATGGATAGATTTTTCACATTCAAAATTCTCAATGACTTGGCCGTAATAGCAATCAGCTAGATCTTTATACGTGCCACCTCGCTGACGAAATGTTTCTAAAACTTTCCTCACACTATCTCTGCCATTCAGGATAGGCTAAAATAAAAACATCTTAAAAATAAGAAAATACAAAAACAATATTATACAATTGTTTTAATTCATAAATTTCCTCTACAATTAAATAGTAAAATAAATTAAATTATCAAGGGTAAAACATTGACTTAAAAGATAGAAAAAAAAGCACTAAACAACACAAATCTTTTTCTCAACCGTTTCCTACAATCATCATGATCTTGAGCCGACGCCATCCAGCTCTTATCTCTCAGCATGTTGCAAGCATCTGCTGCTACACCATCTCACCATCTCAGCTTTGGTCTTCCTCTTCTTCTTATCCCATGGATCAGCCGAGTGAGTGTTATTTTAGGCATTTCTCCATCTGCCATTCTGGCGATATGCTCTGCATATCTCAAGTGCCTCAACTTCATTGCTCTGACCATATCAGCTTCCCCAAAATCATTGTAGAGGTTCAAATTTGTCTGCAGCTTCCACTCCTCTCTAACCCTTTTCAAGTCACTCAACACTCCAATCCATAAAGCAGTACGGAACGCAGCAATGTCTTATAAGGTGGAGCTTGATCTGTCTGGAAGGTATCCATCTGCTTAGCTGCTTGCTTAACACAAAGAAGCATTTGTTGTCTGTTATTATGTGTTATTATATATGGAGCTTGATCTGTCTGGAAGGTATCCATCTGCTTAGCTGCTTGCTTAACACAAAGAAGCATTTGTTGTCTGTTATTATCCTTCTTCTTATCTCAATATAGGGTTATCTTGAGTGACCACTGATCCCAGATACGTTAACTCTGAACTCTGAAACCTTTTCAAACTTATGAAGCCCTATAGTGAATGTCTCGCATGGATTAGGAATTTCTTCTGCTACCACATATTTTGTTTTGGACTCATTAACTTTCAGTCCAAGTCTGCTGGCAGGACCTATCAGAGCCAGAAAGGCATCAGTCACGGCCTGCACAGAGCGTCCTACAAAGTCTGCACGAGTGAACAGCTCGACAAGTCAGGTAAATATGTTTCCTTGTCGTTTGCGTAAACCAGGGTCTCTTAGGGCTTTCACAAGTGCTAGATTAAACAGCAAACAGGCCAGCACATACCCTTGTTGGAGTCTTCTAACTGCATGAAATTCCTAGGATCCGTCACCATTTACTCTAACCATATATCTCACATCCTTCATGAAACAACATGAATCTACTCATCTTTATAATTATACAGGAATCAATAGAAATATTATTAGTTTAAAATCACATTTTATTGATAGAAACTTTAACTAAAGAGAATTATTTATATTTTTCTAAATTTACTTTAATCGAAATACCTTTCCTGCCATACTCCTGAGGGCTTGATCAGCCTTAGCCAATTCTTCTTTTAATGATGTCATTGTATGCTGAAGCTGATTCTCCTTTCTCCACAACTCACTAAAATGTTACAATAAACATTAATAAATGAAGCGACATTAATAATATATTTTTTATTAAAAAGAAAAGACTTACTTCCTCGTACTCTGATACTGGTCTTTCATTTTTTTCTGTTCGTAATGTTGTTTATTATATTCATCAATGGCAGATCGCTGATGTTCTAATTCTGCACTTTGTTCCTAAAATAATTGACAATATTTTATTAAACAATAAAATTCTTTATTTTTTAACAGATACAAATAACTGAAATCAGAAAAATTATATTTACTCACAGCAATTTTCTTTTCCAATAGAACTTGCTTTTCATTATCTTTTTTAAGATCTTCTGCAAGTCTTTCTTTGTGTTCAGTCTTATCCTTGATTTGCTTAACCAGAGATCTGTAAATAAAAAAAAATCAGTAGTCAAGAAACTTAAACATCAAAATGTATTTTCATTCATTCATATTATCTAAATATAAACAATATGATAATCATATTATGAATATGGTTTTTAACTAAAGAATTGTGTTTTCCAGATGAGGAATTGCTACAAAGTTTCGAAAACCTGCTGAATACAAAAAACAGATTGGTTACTCGACTTGAGGCAAACTGATGAGGGGAGAAGCTACGACCAGTTTTAAAATATCTGTTTTTTTTTTTTTAAGAGGGAATGGTGCATTTGAAACTGAAATCATTACATATGGCAATTAGTAAAGTTGAGCAATATCTAACACGAAACAGGGTTAGTTGCTCAATAAAAGGCAAACTGGTTAAGAGACGAGCTTTGCAACTAGTTTTAAAATAAAAACTAAAGTTAGTAGAGTTCATCAACATCTAACACTTCACATTAAATATGTTCTGCCTCAGAAGTAGCTGTGAGAAGTATGTTTACTCTTATGTGTTAACTATTGACTAATTCCCTCCAGTAATTCTAAACAGTCAAATAATTATATCCACTATTGACTAAGCAGAAAATTGAAAACTAATAAATAATAGAAGAGTATAAAAGTCAATGGGTCTTTAATATAAATAACACTTTTTATATCCATAGGTTTAACACATTCATGCTGGCGCGTACCACTGGTGGCCTGCACTAGTCTGTACCATGGGGCGGTGCTTACCACCAGTGGCCCATGCTAGTCTAGTCTTATAGGACTGTGCATATCACAGTTATTTCCATATTCATGTTATCTATTATTTATAAGGCAAAATAATAAAAAAATAAAACATTTTAACTGCCTTTCGAGTTACACTTACTAGCAAAAAACCTTTACTAGTATGAAAAAATGAACGAATTCCACAAATTCCAAAATAAGAACTCACTAGACTGTTAGCAAACATACAAATCGTATACAGGTCTGAATAGGCAATAATCGATGAAACGTGGCATGAATTCGAGTGCCGCCCCACAGAGCAGACATTGAAAATCGGGGCTAGCGTGAATGGTTAAGTACTAAAATAAATAATTGTTCTATTGGTTTAAATAAAAATAATTAAATAACAACTTACTTGAGTTCCTTTTCTATCCATTGATCCCTGTCCCCTCTTGATGTGAACTGATTGCCTCTTCCTTGTTTTGCGTACAACTCTTTCCGTTTTTGTTCCTTCAATGCTAATCTAGAAATAAAATTGATTCTCTAAGCATGGATTCTATAAAAAATAAAATAAATTGGTTTAAAAAAAAACAGATGTAAGGTTATATCTAAAGTTTTGTAGTGTCAGATCGTTTTGATATTAAAAACCTGTACCTCTACAACCCGATGAAGGGTCTCGTGTTCAGTATTTATAGAGATTCGTACTGTTTCTAGGCCAACGGCTGTGCAATGAGATGATTTTCTTCTATTTTTTGGCTACCCACTTTAGAGAGGCTGGGTATGCCCCAGGAGGGTATCTACGCCCCATGACTGAAATGACAGAATAAATAGTTCTGCTTCAATCGGGGTTCAAACCCAGGATCCACAGAACAGTAGCCTAATGCTCTATCCACTTGACAATGCTGATCCATGTTTTGATATTAGCATCAAGTATTATATACTTAGGCCGTTTTTAAAAAACATATCATTGTTTACTTTAAATTAATCGTTTATTAGGAACCATATGTGACAGAAAGAAAGGATAAATATAATATGAAATGAGATTTGTATGGATGATTTCTAAGAAGGTAAATGAGATATTAAAGTAAAACATACTCCCTAGTACACTCCTCTTCTCTTTTCTTTTGTGCTTCATAGCGAGGTTTCAGTTCTTCCAACTCGGCTTCCCTTTGTGCAATAGTTTCATTGAGCTTGACCAATTCTTGTTCTGCTCGATGCTAAGAAATATAATTCAAAATATAAATATATCGGAAATGGTGTAAAAACATCAAATTATATGTGAGAAGGAACAATGATATAAAGCTACCTTGCTCTTGTCGTCTCCTTGGACTTCATCTGTAAGATCCTTAATTGTCAGTTCTAATTTAGTTTTATCTTTAAGCAACTGTTGCTGCTCGATGCTCAGAGTCTCCCTTTCTTCTTTGGCCACCTAATAAGTAAAATCTGGTGCTATAACATCATTTCAATAATCTGATCATAACAATATTATCATATTATATAACATTACCTGAACTTCTTTTTTAGTTTCTTTTAATTTTCGAGCAGCTACTTTAGCAGAATCCTGAGCAGCTTTCAGCTCAGCTGCTAATTTTTTTTGAACTTCGTCAAAGTTATTTAGTCTTTGCTCCAACTGAAATATTAATAAAATAATTTGAAATATCACTTAAATAAAAATATTACTTTGTTTGATACAAACTAAACTAACATGAGATTTTAATTAATAAATTAGCCATAATAAAGGGATTTTTTTTTTTTTTTAAAGAATTAAAATTACCAGGATCAGTTTGTAAATGTACAACATGAATAAACATACAATAATCAAATCAATTTATCATAATATGCTTGGCTTTGGATTCTACAAAAATTTCCTCTGATGAAGAGGATGAGATTTTAATAAAAGCATATTATTATGCATTTTCAATCTTATACTCTTATATTTAGCAACACTTTTAAAACTTTCTAAAGAAGTTTTCAGTTGAAGAGATGGTTGTCAAAGAACTTAAATTTTAAAGCCAAAAAAGTTTCGAATAGACAATCTCCAAAAAAAAAAAGACGATTAATTCCTATTGAAATCGGTATATATTATTTAAGTTATTATGACACTAAATTACCTCTTCTAATTTCTTTTTTGTATCCTTAAGTTCTCGATCATGAATGCAATATTCAAGCGATCTTCTCATTTTATCCCATTTTTGATACTCCTTCAACTCTTCTTTTTCTTCCTCTAAAGTTTTTAATCTTTCCTCAATAGTTCTTAAAAATTCATCGATTTTATCCAATTTTCCTTCAGTTTCTGAAATTTTTAAATAAAAAGTATGATTAATAAAAAAGAACTTCAAAATGACTAGGTTAGATGATAAAGCACATTTACACCTCTGCCAAACTATGACAACACCCAGGTAAAACTGGTCAATTGTTTGTCACAAATACTTTACCAGCATGTTATCTACATAATACTTTTTTTCCAAAACAAACTTATGTCGGATCATGCTTAATTATTAAAATAATCAGGAAAAAAACCTTTTAATAATGCTTGCTTTTATTATACTATGTTAAATAATGAATTCTTGAAAATGACAAAGGTAAGAAAAGAACAATGGTGGCCAGTCCGTCCTCAATATTTGATTAAAAAACCTGTGTGTCCCCTCGTGAAAAAGAAAAGCCTTATAAAAATAATTTGTGTGGCTTTTATTTATCACTATTCCACAGATAACTCCTGTTGAAAAAAAATTGAATTAAGATATATCACTCCATATCTAACCTCATCCCTCCAGCCTGTTAAGGCAGCGCTACACGGTGAGAATTCAGGAAGGTGTAAGTGAGGTGAAATTCGTGAGGTTAGGTGAAACTGAATATCATACACGTACACTCTCACATACTTTCAAAATAATATAATAAATATTCAATTACCGAATTTTCTATATAACTTCATCATTTATTTTTATTTATCTTATATTATAAACAATGTTTAATTTCTTAAAATTGAGTTTCTAAATTTAAAAAACATGTTTTCATGACGTGTATATTATACTTGTTTGTTTTGATATAACTTTATCATTCAGTTTTTTATCTTTTTGAAAAAATAATATTTAATGATATAGGATTTTTCTAAAAGCAATATTTGATTTCATTATCCAAATTAATTAAAAAAAAAAAAAAAAAAAAAAAAAAGGCCTTTCCCCTCTCCTGCTACTTTCATGAACACATACAAGAATTGCTTTCACCTCACCTACACATACCCTATTTCTCACTGTATAGCACTGCCCTTAAGAATATGATCGTGCATATGCAGTACATCATTTCTATCCTAACCCTCTACTACGTATGCATTAACAGAGTACTGCGCATGCACAGCATAGGTTTAGGACGAAGAGAACAGACCCATGGGATATAGAAATTAGAAGCCTTAATTCGTTAATTATTCTTCTCAACTCAGTACCAGAGGCAAAGGCAAAATCATACATATAAAACATTTACACACAAAACTAAAATAGATAATTTAATTAATTACATCTCATCTTTTATAATGCATCACTTAATTAAAAGCAAAAGTTAATTAACATTTAGGAGTGACTTAATTAAAATAGTACCTTTCAGGATGGAGGTTGATTCTTCTTTTCTCTCATCATAAACTCTAGTTCCGGCAACTTCTCTGAGAAGTTTAAGTCTGTGAGAATCAGGGGCAGTTGCAATTTGATTAATCTAAAACATTAAAATAAGAAGCATTTACCAAAAATCCAGCATGTAATAAAGTGATAAGTAAAAAAACTAACCCTATTCAAATTTTATGACATAAGTATCGATAAATAGTCTAGATAGCACAGACACAATAACACAATTATTGCATATTTTTTAATCACAAAGATTCCACAAAGCCAACAATTTATCAGGAAGAACAGAGGTAAAGATGATAGAAAAAAATATATAATTGCTACCTTATCATTAAGATATATCTTATCATTTTCTTATTCATTTCTCGATACCTCTAAAAATTATATAAAACATATCGAAGGAGAACCCAAGAAAAAATACAGAATAATAATCCTTTTATTTCATTTTAACAGGACTATTCCATCCATCCAAAAAATTACTATGATAAAAAAACAAAAAATAAATGTGCTTTGATTTTCACAGAGAAACAGCAGAAATCATATTATCAGAAACATTTTCTTTTATCATAAAAGACCTTCTAAAAGTTCAACTCAATAACAAACTGTGCCTTAAAACTAAATAGCCAAGAATCAAACTATTCAAGTCAAAGTCATATTGTTGTTTTTTAGAACCGCAAGAATCTTTTTTGAAAGGCTTTAATGTATATCTTACTTTCCAAACTATCAACATTAAAACACAAAGTTTTTAAAACAAAGAGGTATTAGTTTAAGAAACGTAAAAATAAGACTGGAAGATGAATACAGGCTCAATTAAAGCTTCTGATATGAAGAAAAAGTACTAGGTAACTTAGTGATAAGGTGCGTGTGTGTGTGTGTCTAATTACTTTCTAGATGTTATAACGGAACTTCACTTTAAACTTGATATTAAAAATTTACATACTTTTCCCTGTTTTACGATGTAATAGGGATTAGAGCGGGAAAATCCAGCAGATTCTAAAAGGTTCATCACGTCTGATCGAGGAACCATCTTTTTGTTTAAAAAATATTGATCTTTTTTGGCACCAATCACTCTCCTCAACACAATTTCTTCTTTCTCGATCTACAAAAAGAGAAATCCAGAATAGAAAAAATGAATAAAAAAACATAAATAAAAACTTTATATTCAAATAATGTACACACTGGGAGCCGATTATCACTGTTGTCAAATATGATTTCAACATAAGCAGTAACAACGCGTGGGCCAGTCCCTTCGTGTAAAAGTGCTTGACGTTGTTCAGGTCGCAAATGTGAGAACTCATCACTGAGTACAAACTGGATGGCTGAAATAAAAAAATTGATAAGGAAATAATACTATCAGTAATAATATATATCATTAAACATTGATATGTCATAAGGGATAATAATACCATAGAAAAAGTTGCTTTTTCCTGAACCATTTCGCCCGACTGAAAAAATAAATAGTATAAATTATAAAAAATATTTATTACTTCAAAGGAACAATAATATCAAAATATAACATACCAACAACATTATGTCTTTTGTGAAAAGGTTCGACTACAGTCTGTTCCCTATAACTTTTAAAGCCATGAATGATGACCTAAATAAGACAAAGCGTAAATATAAAATTTAACACGAAAAAATATATTAAAATAAACATTAATAATGACTAATTAATTGATAACTACTAAAGCCGCCAACCTATTTAAGAAAACAATTACCTGCTTGATAAACATGATTTACTGTTTTCTAATATCCTGGCACACAGAGAGCGAATAATAAATCACCAAAAACACATATATTTCGCGATTTAAAGTATATCATATCAAATCAAAACTCGCTCTATCAATAACAACAAACCTTACCACAAAACATATAACCTTTAGCGTCAACAAAGGTTACAGAAGAGGGTATCTTTGAATGATGAAATTTAAATAAACAATTTAAACTTATTTATTTATATAATCTATTAGTTTTCAGTGGCGTTATTTGAAGTTTAATATTTCATTCAACGGAGTTTTTCTGACGAGATCGTATAATTTTTGTTGTCCCCAAACGTTTACCGCTCTCTTTCAGAGGTCAATCATATCTAGAAGCCATAGTTTACAGTTAGGTTTATAGGCGGCTTTTTTGTAATCAAACTTTACCATCACCTTTAAGTAACGCATTCTAAAAATGCGACTTTGTTACAGTCTTTACCTGATTATGGGGGCAATGACGTATTACATGGTACTTTTTTCTATAATTGTTTCTCTGAATACCAAAGAAATAAGAGAAAAATAGAATAATTAATTTTGTTTGTTTATTCATTTAACCTCAGTTTTACGTTACCGTAGATGAAATGATGCTACAGTGGAAGTCCTGATTTTTTTCTATCCAGTTTTATTAGGATAATGATCTTTAACGAGTAACTGACATCGAACAAGCTCGGGACTACCATTTTACGTCTCCTCCAGAGTACGGGATAACCAAGGATTTCTTACTCCCATTAAAAATCCCCAGGGTCGTCTGTCAGGTTTGAACCCGCGACCTGGGGTATAGAAGGCATAGATGCTAGACACTACACCACAGATGACCTCCGATCATTAATTTATTTTTTATTAGGAAAGAATATTGTAACAGTCATGTTGTTTGCAGAAGATAGGAGTAATTTTTTCAAAGTAAGGTTGTGACATTTCAGCCTTAGTACGGACCAGATGCGCTTAATGAGATGACAGAGATCAGAAACTTGATCTTGCAGGTAATAATAATAATAATAATAGGCTTACCGAGCACGAAAGTTCGATGCCGATACCACCAAATTCCGCTTACACAGACTCGTCCAACGTTCGCCGTTCAAGCCCAAACCCCCGAGATCAGCCTCAACGCAATCCTCCGATCAACGCTTCGGCCTACCTTTTAGACGTTCCTCACCGAGCCCAACAACTTTACTCGCCCATTTGAGTGTCCGCGATGCTATCAACTCAATTATATTCACAGGGTACAGGCTCCACAATTCTGCGTTGTGCAACCATCTAAACTTCCCAGTGGCCTCATTTCTCTTCGGACCAAATATTTTACGAAGTACCTTATTTTCAAAAACCTTAAGCCGTTGTTTATCCTTCAAAGTTCAGCGGCCACGTTTCACATTCGTAAAGAACCGTCGGAAGAATAATAGTGCTATAAATTCTAACCTTTAAGTTTTTAGAAAGTACTTAGACAGCTAAGTAATTTAGCAACCGAATAATAAACGCATTTCCTGCCTTTATTTCTTCCTGGATTTCATTTTTTCCTGTTATCATTGAACCTAATCTTACAGGTAAATAGATCTTATTTTGAAAACGAAAGACTGAATTTCAGCAGATGGAAGAAGGTGGTCCCAGACCAAACCAAGATATTTAATGCTTCCAGAATCAGAAGCTGAAGAGCTGCCAGATCAACTGCTTCAAGTTCTATCAAATCTTGCTGGTTTGGTTCTGAGATGATCGAACGGGACAGAATAATCTCCTTGATTTATTTATTTATGTAAGGAGCACCATTATGTCATTATCACCGATAACTTTGTATTCATGAATTCGATTTATTCCATGTGTACAATCTATCAATGTGTTAACTAATGTTTACATTGGTGTTCAAATTTATATTATACATGCTGGTTTGAGGTGAAGGCGCTTGACAGTGATCTTCAGCATTTTTTTTGTTTTTTTAAGATTAAAATGTCTTGGAGCGCAAGCAAGTGACCAAGAACGTTGGCAGGCTTGGGTCGAGGCACCTTCACGTTGAAAGGCACAAGGGAGGAAGTTAAAGACGAAGAATTCTCCTCCCTCCCTCCCCCCCTCTCCTCTCCTTAAAAGCCTTCTTTCAAGATGGTGCGATAAAGATACGTTGTCATCAAACGAAACAGATTGCCTGCACAGCTTTACGTGCTTATAGTCCTGGCAGTTCAAATGTCAAGAATAGTCTAAAGATCTGGAGAAAATTCAGCTTTTATCGGGCTATAATGCAAGATTATAACACAGTGTGAAGACTTGACTAAAATGTAAATTTAATAGTATTGTAACTAACAGCCACCAACCTACGTAATTACTAAACCTAAACTACTTTACACACTATTATGTAAGTATTTTTAAAGTAATGATATCAAATAACAGAATCCAGATTAATTTTATATGCATCACCTGTTCATAATTGAAACGAACTTATTCATAGGAAGCACGAAGAAGAAAGTAAGTGGATAAAGCTTGGTTACGATTTTAAACCTTAATAACTTAGAAGGTAATGGCGAGGAAAGGACAAGCAGTTTTCCAACTAGAGATCAATTCAGATGAAGAATGGAAGCTCCTGCTGGCTAAGCCAGGATTAATTGGTAAGGATTTAGTTTAGTTAATAATCATAAATATTTAGAAAACTGTTCGTACCTTCTCCACAATCCTTAGAAATACGAAGATCATACACAGTACATTTTTTCATTCTAACAAGTCCGAGACTAAAAATCAAGGAATCGGACGCAACTTTCGAATCGACTGTCTTTAAAGCAAACTAATTTTAAGTGATATTACCTTAAGTCGGCCGAGGCCAAAGGGTTTCACGCTCACATGATTAATATTAGCTTCGGGAATGTATTAAGTTTCAGAACTAGCTCCACTCTATTTTCAGAGACCCTGTGTATTATCATAATATGAAAATGCCCTCACTTGAATTGTTTAGTTCTTCTTATCTGGTTCACATTGGGTCACTAGTAGCGTCTTGACTATCGACATGAACACACACACCCACACACACAACTTACAGGTAATATAATAAGGATACCAAACATATGATAGACATGCATGGTCATTGCAAATGGGAAGGTAACAAAAAAAACCAAACATTAGGTTTGTTCCAACACCGCTCTTTAAACACTAGAAACTTGTCGGAGCATGCACAGAATCTTTTTTTCTATTCCAAAGTCTGTATCACGCATAAATAAGCCTTATAATTTTATAATTACAAGCGAATAAGAATAGTTCAAGCTGGTAACATCGCATCAGATCTGATCCATAAGATTTAATGTATTCTTGATCTGGTTTCTTGGATTCTCCGCATTTTCGCAATATCAAATGTATTTGATCTAATTATTGTAGGTATAATTATTTCTTGAGACCTGTAAAGCGAAACTAATTAGATAGGTGTTCCCAGTTATTTATATGTTTCCACTACAGATCAACTTTTCTCGCTACTCAACTAATTATTCCGAATATTTTAATAGATTATTTATTTATTTTTTTAGAAACACACTGTCATCAATGGGGTACTAGACTTGGAAAGTGACCTGTTAACTATATGTTCAAAAATAAAATTGGGGCGCCCTGCTTCATTGACTAGCCGCCAGGCTGCAGCTCGGTCAACATGGGAAATTCATGTTAGATCATGGGAACCCGAAACAGTTAGTTTTATTGGCTTTCCAGTACTCACCGTTACCCTTTATAATTCCGTGTACCAGATAATATTTTTTCTAAAATCTTTAGCTATCCAAAGGTATATTATACATCTATATTACTATTCTTGTGTTCAAACAATGCATACAAAAATATTTGTTCAGTTTTCTCCTTTAGTTGTTTAACAAATTCGCTCAACGTGCATATTTAGTTGTTAATTATCATTGGTAACAAGATAATATAGTTATTTTTATAGAATCCACAGAATTAAATGTACTTAAGATCAAGAACATTTGAAATATCGGCATTTAAGCCCTGTCATACTATTTAAATCAGAATGAAACCTACACCATATTAAAACCAATTTAATTTTACATCTATATAGCGAGTTTAATCAAAATCGTTTGAGATGTTATTGAGAAAATTGTAAAAAGGTGCAAAATGCATAGTATAAAGTAGCACTTCCGGCCAGCCGAATTTATTAAAAAAGTTGCTGTAACATCTATGTGTATAGGTGTCTTAAATATAAAATTTCAATTTCACAGGACATTTCGTTTTTGCTCGGGAGTTACCACACACACACACAGACCTTTTTGTCGGACTCGGTCATATGGTCATATGGGGACCTTAAAACGTGTATTTCCGTTGAAAACTGGAATTCGAAAATTTTCAGGATCGCAATACCTTCCTATATTATATATTCCATATATAGGTAAGTGATTGTAAAAATCATTAAAATCGGTGGGACACATTGGGGATCTTCTCCTTGTTAGTTTAGTTTTATAGTTTTCGAATGTATGCAAAATAATTTCAATATATGGTTTAACAGCTTTAATTAAAACATTACCTTATCGTTAATTGTGTTCCAGTTAATGATGTCTTCTCAGAATGGTGTGGTCCATGTACATCCATGCAGAGCACAATAAAAAAAACCAAAGTTGAAGTTAATAGTGATTTCCTAATTTTCACCATGGTATAATTATTTACATTTGATATTTTTATAGTTTCATCCTGTGATGTTACTAAAATGTATTAGTTTATATAATGAAGAAGAAACGTGAACTTTCATTACGTTTGGTTATTTTTTAATTCTTATGAACAAAAATACTATAAATGACCCAAGTTCGGGAACATTATCGTTAATAATATTAAATTTTCAGATTTATTCAATATTAATGTCTACGACAAAATTATTAATTAACAGTTGTCATTTAAAAAAAAAATGGATATTGATTTTCTTCATATATCCATACATAATATTCAATTACACACTTAAATAAGCACACCTTAACTTCCTTTTGTTATATATTTATTTTCTTTCTTTTTTATCTTTTTTTTACATAGTTTTTCAATGTTTCGTGGTTCTTTCTCCACTCTCAAGACTTTTTTGAAAACACTTTTACATATATCATTCATTATTTCACTTTATAGCTTACTGCTATTCGTCTACATGGGAGTTCATTGGCTGACTGTTAGAAACACGAAACATTGAAACACGATGTAAAGAATTATGAAAGAAAATAAATATATAACAAAAGGAAGTTAAGGTGTGCTTATTTAAGTGTGTAATATTAAGACAAACTTCCTGAAAAATTAAAAAAGAAAAGCAAGATAATATTCAATTTTAAATATTTTAAAATTATTTTACATAAGCTACTATTTTTGAGAACGGCGTAGTGGATAGAGCACTAGTCTTCTGTCCTTTAGGTCCTGGATTCGAATCTAGGCTGTGGCAGAATATTATTTATTCTGTTGTTTCAGCCTTGGGACGGCCCTGGGGATATGGTGATCCTCCTGGGGCTCACCTAGCCTATTTAAAGTGAATATCCAAAACTGGGGAAAACCTGGCACTCATTTTTGATCTCGTCTTTTTTTGACCTCGACACACCTCAAATATACCAGAGAAACAGTGCGATTCTCTATATGTACTGAGCCCAAGACCCTTATGGGTTCTAGAGGTACAGGATTTTTAAAACAAATATTCATTTTAATATAAGTACATATGAATTGATGTTAAATCTTTAAAAACAAAACAAAAATCATAATACTTCTGAATTCGATTAGTCAAGAAAGAGTTCTAATTCATTAGATAACTTTTGGTGTTTAACCTGTTTGATCGATCAAAAAAAAATACCCCCTCTCAAAATTTGAGGGCTCACATTTCATGATACGTAGTACCGGATTAAAGAATAAAAACATCCTTTTGTCCGAATTAATAAATAAATACCAAAAATTCGTAGAAACTTCTTAAATAAAAAAAAAATAAAATAAAAAAATCAGTGAAATAGGTTAGACATAGCAGAGATATAAGCATTTTGACTATTTGATTGGTTGGTTGGTTGTTATATTTTATTGGCACAAAACATCTCGGTCATCAGTGCCAGACCCTCATTTTTAGAAACTAATTTAAGATTAAATAATGAACAATAGTTTTACTAAAAAACAAATAACAACAAATAGTTGAAAACAATTAACTATAAGAATAATCACTAGTAAGAAAAAATGTAACAGCATTAGCAAAAGATAAACATATGTCAGGTTAAATTAAAAAAAAAGAAAAAAAAAAAAAAAAAAAAAAAAAAAGAATATATATATATATATATATATATATATATATATATATATATATATATATATATATATATATATAAACCCGAATTATTTAAAACAAAATTATAATATATATATATATATATATATATATATATATATATATATATATATATATATTATAATTTTGTTTTAAATAATTCGGGTTTTGGGCCATTAAAGACAGCACAAAAAGCATTTATAAACTTATTCCTACTTCTTCAAAGTTTGTAAGACCATTGGAGAATATAATTTGTAAAGGTTAATGGCCCAAAACCCGAATTATTTAAAACAAAATTATAATATAAAAAAAAGGGTCGATGAATTAATTTCTTGTATATATATATATATATATATATATATATATATATATATATATATATATATATATATGTATATAGATATTTATATGTATATATATACTCATATGTATATAAATAAAGTTAAAAATTAATTAATTAATATAGAAAATAAAATAAAATAATAATAATTATAATAATTTTAAAAATAATAATAATAATAGTAAAATACCATTTTCAAATCTGCTTGTAAAAGTCCATTTCCGTAAGAAAGCACAACAATTCATTAATTCTATTTTTATCGTTCCCCAAAGCAACCGCGACATTGTGTGGTATTCCCCTTTGGTTCAATTTCCCTGTGTAGAAGGGACGTTCCTCGAAAATGTGAGTAACTGTCAGGGCTCCCCCACAATGCTGACATCTTGGGGGCAAATCCTTAGATATTAAGTGCCCATGGGTTAACCTTGTATGTCCGATTCTCAGGCGGGCCAGGACCACCTCCTCTCTGCGGTTGATGCGATTTGAGGTTTTCCAAGAGTTTGGCTCTCTCTTAATCGCTTTCAGCTTGCTTGGATAGCTGTTTTCCCATGTTTCATCCCATTTTTTAAAAACATTTTCAATTAGAGGGCGCGCTAGTTCTGGTGGTGTTAACAGTGCTTTACCACGACGAGGGAGAGTGATTTTTTTTTTACTATTTGATATGAGGAGTGGTGACCATTTTTGGCCTTTTTCCATTGAACGATTTATTACTTTTCATATTGTTTAACTGTCTATAAATAGCTTTATAAGCAGTTATAACCTAATATAGTTATTCGGAAATAATTAACTATTGTGTAATAATTTGCAACGTTTTTATTTATTATTATTTTTATTTTTTTGATTGCCGCAATTTTGAGTAAATCCATTCCTAAAATATGATTTATAGATAGTTTTAATTTTTATTCAAACTCGAATAATTTCAAAATTTAAGTAACGTTTTAAGAATAGTTCTAGAAAAATAATTAAATTTCATCTTTCTGAATATAAATTATTAAATTTTGGTTTTCATTGTATACACTTTCACTTATCTATTCATAAAATATATAATAAGGGTGACAGTATTTCGGTCGTGAACAATTGTAAAGCTTTAAACGGACATATAGGCTGTAAGGTCCAATAGAGTAAAATAATTATAAATAATTTAAAATTAAATAAAAAGGAATCATATGTATTATATTTTCGAGACTTACTATTACTATTATTATTATTACTGAATGATATTTTATCCTTTACTTTTTGTTAGTGAAGTCTCTTCGATGAAAATCTATTTAATGGCTAATTATGGTAGATACAAAACATCTTTGAAACAGTTACAAAAATGTTTTAAAATATGAATAAGTAAAAAGAGGAGTCGTAATTTTTTTCCGGTTTAATTAATGTTTAATTACTGTTTTCTTTTCAGGCAAATGCGGATAAAATTGAAGATTTAGAACGGTTCAGGGGAACCTCAGAACCCACCTGGGTGTTTATTGCAGTATGTAGATTTGTTTATTGCTATTATTCAGTAGTACATTATTTTATTGTTTCATATTTATTCATTTATTTATAGTTATTATTCCTAATTGCTCCTAGTCAAATCAGCTGTTGAGGGTGGTGTATGGATGCAATGCGCCGAAATTGATCGACATCGTAATGCAGGAGTTTCGCCATGAGCTCGCCTGTATTGAAGGGACTGCCAAAAGAGTTGTGGTAATTAATAAAATATATTATATCATAATAACCTGTAAATATAAATTTTAATTAATAAATCATAGATTTTCTATTTTTTATTGAAGAGAAATATCAAACAACTTACACCTGAAGAAGAAAAGAAATTGTCGGAAAAAATGAAGAAAAGATTGAAGGAAGAAAATGAAAAAAAGAAAGATATTGGTGAGATCATTTAAACTTATTTTTTCGTTAATAATTTAGCTGAAACTAGGGACTAACTGGTGAGAACGAGATGAGGTTTAAAATATTGATGAACTTCATTATCAAATTTCTTTAAGGCCTCCCTAGATCTTGAATTTCTCACTTGTATTCTGGTCAAGGTTGTCTTTAGCCTGATTCCCGAAGAAACCTATTTCATTTTATTCTTAGTGTTCGGCTGAAACCGAATGAGGATGTCTTGCAGTTCTAAACTGTAGCAAAATCGTACCAAATGCTCCCAAGTGCGCTATGATTTCTCCAAAAATTACCTATCGAACTTACACCCGAAAGTGGTCTCATTTTCTTTCAAATACTTTCCTGGTTTCAAAACCATGTTAAATAAGATGTATGTTTTGCTGCTTACAAGTGTAGCGAAATCAGTATAATACGAAAGTAAAACTCTTTTTTTTTTTTCCTCAAAATTTAGATGGGAGGCGCGTCCGACGCGTATTTCGCGGTTCACTGTTTAGCTGATAACTAACTGTTATTTAAAATTATTTTCAGCTGTATGTTCGATGGATGGCCTAAATGTCCCTCTAGCTCTTGGAATATAATCACATGATCTCAACATACTAATCTGTATACACCCTCTCAGGGAACTGCTTCCTTTCAAAGTCCTATATCATTGCGCTACCATGCACTTGAAATCTTATTGCTATATTTACCATTTATTTCTCCATTCTTAAAGACCAATCTTCTGTAAACATATAATCAATCATGGCCAAATCAATTTGAGGAATCATGCACAGCTAAAGTCATAAGAGTTTTCATATGTTATTATTTATATCTCTTATTTATTTTAGGTATTTCATGGTTATGTACTGGCGATCTAGTTATATACGAGTAGTAAACACTCAGTAAACAACGTATACAATGAAGAACTGACTGTAATGGCGTCAGTGCGTAGACAAAAGATGAAGGTAACCAGCGCCATGCGCGAACGCCGACCGTAGCGCTGCAGCGGCGGAATCGCAAAACGGTGCTTACTTAAAAAACATGCCTCGTATTTGAAAGAAGTGAGACGAATTGTACTTATTTCATTCGTTATTCGTTATTCTTAGAATTAATGTCCCAGAAGAATAAATATTATTCTTATTTTCAATAAAAAATAAATAAAAGTTATTTTCTTTTTTTTCCTCAAAAATAATGCATTATCTATATGATTGATAGTTGAGGCATCATTATAAATAAAAATATTGAAGTTCCGGAATCCATACAACAAAAGTTTAATTCCTTTTAGAAATTTGTTCTGTCAAGATAAATTAAAATCATACCAATGAAAAGTTGATAAGTAGATTTTAAACGATTTCCATCCATTGTTGTTATTATGTTTTTTATTTTTTTGGCTTCTCTAGATTATGAGAGTCTAAATTGGCGCCCAAACTTCTTAACCTCTATATATCCGTTCTTCATATACTACTCATATATTAAGCTTTATTTTTGCTGTTATTCCATTATTTAAAATTTAACTTAAGAAAAGTTTTGTATAGCACATTAAAATTCTCGAATAATTTTGTAGGAAAAAAAATTCTGTCACTAGACAGCTTTTGTCTACTCTCTTGGACTAAATGTGAATTTCATATTTGTATTTACTATTTAATTCATTATAACAAATTATTGTTTTATATTTCGTTATTAATACACATTTTCAGAGTCACAGTGGGATAAAATTCGACATCGTTACTTCGAACGTGTAGCTCGCTTCATAACCAATTTATCGGTGGTTGTATTTTTCCCTCACACTTTAGAAGTCGCGGAAGGTGGAAAAGAAATATGCCCTCCTTCGAACAAACTAATGGGCCAGTATGATGTCGCTCACATGAATATCAAAGATCAGCTCGAAGTTCAACTAACAAAGGAAACAATACCAAAAGTAATAAAAATATAATTATATTATGTATTATTAATTTATTGGACATTGACTGTTTATATCTGTGGCAAATCCACCAAGAAACAAATACTATAGTTCATTACATGATTGCAGCTAAAATTATTCCAGCCTTTCTTCTTCTAAAATCCTTCTCCATATTAAATTTAACAAATGTACAACATATCATTATATAAAACTGGAATGGAAAAGAAACACACACACATATCTTCTTTTTTTTTTTTTTTTTTTCAGAAATGCCTAGAAGTTATTTAAAACATTTGCCATTAGTAACATAAATGTTAAATTAAAATAAGAGCCAATTAATTTGTTTTATGCTAGCCGAAAAGAGATCAGTCACAACAGAATATATCTATGGGCGTATAAATTTTCAACAACTGTGAAAAAATCTGAATTGTAAAGACCAAAAAAGAAAAAAAAAAAAAAAAAAGAAGGACAAAGTGAGTTACATTCAGTTCCTGCAAAATTTGAATTTTGGCTGATATCAACAATGAAGAAATGGACAAAAAATACATTTGTTTATGTACAAAAAAAAATAAATTGGGTTAAATGTAAATGGTAATAATTATCATAACTATTAATGATTAATGATGCTGAAAATGGAAATTTGATTTAATACTGAATGTTTTTTGTTTTGTCTTAGCCAATTTTCGATTATATGATTTGTTTGTTTATTCATTTAACTTCATATTATGCTACTGTGGCTTAAAAGAACAATGTTACAATGGAATTCCAATAAATAAATTTTGCCAATCCGGGTTCAATTAGAATAGTATCCTTACCGAGAATCTGATGTCAAACAGGCTTGGGACCACCATTTTACGTCCCCACCGAATGACGGCACACCCAAGGTTTTTATTCCATTCTTAAAAAAACCTAGAGTAATCTGCCGGATACGAAACTACGACTTTGGGACTAGAAGGTTATCATGCTAGCCCCTACACCACAGGTGTACCAAAATGTCTTGATTTATTTACCAGTTTTTAAATTTCCAAGGAATGCCCGTCTCTCATATTATTACTGATCAATTTGGTGCTAAAATTTGATTGGCATTACCTGATTCAAGCATCGCTCTTAATTCTTTTTGACAGCATGTGTGCTTGTACCTTCATATCAAATAAATATATCAAAATTATAACTAATAATGATCCACATCATTTCTTTGTTTCACAAGTTAGCTTTTATCATTCTTTGGACTGATCCAGAATATTTAATCAGATTCCAATCATTATGCAAATATGTTTTTTGCAGATATTCTACAACTCTGGTGTCCTGTTTCCTAGAATACTGCTGAGAAGTCTCGAGAAACGGCCGGTCATTGCTACTCTGTTGCAAGAATTCGAATCTAAGGAATTGGAATTGAAGACATCGTCATGTTAAGGCTCGAAGCTATCGAACACCTGGATGAAGTTGAGACAAGGGTAGCCAATCTGGCGTATGGTGAAAGCATGAATCCGCTTGATCCAAGCCCTGGCTCGTGAGTTATGATCTAACCATAGTTGCATATTGTTAGCGATTTTGTTAAGGAGACTTCACTAACGCAGCTTCCACGAAAAAATGCACATAAAACTCCATAAATCGCTAGTTGGTTATCTGATTGCTAAAATACTTGTAAATTGTGAGACTTGTAGACTAGTGGATTGCGAGAGAAGAAAGAAGCAGATAGCGCATTGATTTTAAATTGAACGATAATTAAATCGAATGGTATACATGTTGCTAAAAAAGGGCCGAGTATATCTGTTAAAGAGTCGAATTCATCATAAATAGGAAGTTTGAACTCAGGCTGCTAGGATTGTCTTAAGGGTGTATTGCAGATATTGCTAAGTCTGCGTTTGATCTCAAAGTGTGAATAGTAGGCTAACAAGCATACCACAAGCACGCGCAGCTGAGATTTATTTGAAAACAATTCGCTCCCAAGTCAGACAACAATATGGCCATTGAACCATGTTGGCTGACACACTCTATATTGTATTATTTCTAGGTATGTGTATGTACAAGAGATTAAATCCAGCAGATAATAGAAGAAATCTGTAGCGAAATCCTTAGAAAAAGTATAACAGAATTTAAGTTTGGTATATGATATAATGATATGATATAAACGTACTAACGTAATATGATTATGATGATATATGACGTAATATGATATAAATGACGGTGCTTTACGGATGTGAAACGTGGCCTCTTACTTTGAAGGATGAACAACGGCTTAAGGTTTTCGAAAATAAGGTACTGCGTAAAATATTTGGTCCGAAGAGAGATGAGGTCACTGGGGAATTAGAAGGTTGCGGGATTGTGGAGCTTTTTATCCTTTGAATATAATTGAGTTGATAGCATCGCGGAGACTCAAATGGGCGCGTTAAAGTTGTTAGGCTCGGCGAGGAACGGATTCCGAGAAAGTTGGTATTCTCTGAACCCGACTGGTAGGCGTCCCGAAAGGTAGGCCGAAGCGTCGATGGAGGATTGCAATAAGGCTGATCTCGGGGCTTGTGCTTGGAAAGGGACGAAGTTTGGTGGTATCGGCATCGAACCTTCGGGTTTGGTAAGCCTATTATATTATTATTATCATATGATATAATAAGAATTCAGCCCATGGCTATACCATTGTATTCGATAGTAATTGACAAAACCAGAAAATATACAACAAATGGTTAAGATAAGAACGATATAACGCCATGGAGGGGTTTTCCGTAAATAGCGTAGTTGAACGTAGTCTATTCATGAATATACGTATAGTATATTCACTGCTTTGCCATGGAGTTTGGGTTAGAGAGGGGATCGGTTTTTCGTCTAAAGTTTGTGAATTTATCCCGTTTCATCTATTGGCTTTTTAAATGCAATCATCCTAGGCAAAGAATATATAATAAAATGTTATTTAAATTTGAAATTTTAGATGAATATGTTAGAAATAAAACAAATAAATAATTTAAAAATAGCAAACAACAATGAAAACATTTCAGAGCCTGCTCTGAGTTTATGTTCTACACCCCCAACGGAACGGCCGTCCCGCCATTTTGGACGCCAAGGGAACACGTCTCGAAGTCAGCAGCCATAGAGGTCCTCTTCCCAGCCATCGTGGAGGCATTGGAAGTCAAAATGGACCCTCTTCCTCCCCCATCTGTAACAATCATAATGTTTTTATCTTTATGAAATAGTCTAATATTCCTCTGTGTACTTAAAAATGTGATATTAAATAATATAAGGGTAATACTTATTTTAAAAAATTCTATCATTCAAATAGTAGTCGTTCAATATGTAACTCATGGCAATTTTCATTAAAATGATTTTGAGAATTTTAATTCTCATGGCTTAACCATTTGTAATAATTCATAAAATGTAAGGAGAGGTTTTTTAATTTTGGAGTCACTGAAATGCTTCAATTAAGTAACCCTGATTTAGATGAGGTAGATGATAATCTATATGAGGATAAACTCCATCATTATAACCTAATTTACTGTGTCAACGTTTCGGCCTAAATTTTGAGCCATCTTCAGAGCTATGACAAACTTCTCCTCATATAAAGGCGACAATACACGGTGAGAAATAGGGTATGTATAGGTGAGGTGAAATTGCGATATTCACTTCGTTGAGCACGCTGGAAAGATGGTGGAAGTAAATATCGTGATAGTTGATGTACTATATCACACTTTCATCTACTTTCTATAACGATAATTAATAACAATATTATTTTGGTCAAGCTTTAACTAAAAATAGTTTGTTTATATCGAAATAGAAATAGAAAAAATTGAATGTCATTTTACAAAGCATTGTTGCAGTCATAGGCGGCATGCATGTTCCCATCACTTGACACTTGTGTTGTTGACGTTTGTAGTTGGTTAGTAAATACATTTGTTTAAAAATGTCGAAAACATTTTTAAACATTACTCTTATTATTATTAAAACAAGATGACACCAATTGAACATTCATCTTTACATAAGAACTTAGTAACCTAAACAGAGCTAACCAACCTTTTCAACAACTTTCCTGAATAATCAGCTGTTCACACATCCGCCATTAGTCCGAGTCTGGTGCGTACTCTCACCGTATACAGGAGCACATTTTTACTCTCACGCAGTTTTCACCAACCTCTACTCTCTGTATTCACAGAATATGTCTCTTCCGTTTATCACTTATTTTATTTTGAAAAAATAAAAAAAAAGATTATTAAGTATGACAGATTCTTAAATAGTCCTTTTTCTGGAGTGGAATATAGAAGTTACTAGAAAATAGGATAATGTATTGTCAAAATATTGTTAGCAATATTTTCAGTGACATTGTAGAATCATGTACAGGAACTAAAAGGATAGAGTAGTCTATTGGATACAGCACTACTCTAATGTTCTCCAGGTCTCGGGTTCGAACCTCCGCTGTGGCAGAATTATTAGTTCTGTTTTTTCAGCCGAGGAGCGACCCTAGGACACCCAGCCTCTATAAAGTGGGTACCCAAACATTGGATACCAGGCTGCTGAGCCTGATCAAGTTCTAATCACCTCATTGCACGGTAATTAGTCTAGAAACAGTATGAATCACTATATGTACTGAGCACAAGACCCTTCATGTAGAGGTACAGGGTTTTTGTATAGTAAACTAGGTCAGTATATAAACAAGAGTGACTTATGTACAAAAGCCTGGAAAGTTTTTTATAAATTGACCATGTTAATGTGTATAAAATTTAATTTTGATTTTCTAGGAAATGCCTAGTGGGTGAAAAGATAATGAGATTAATTGTTGAGTGAAAGTGGAACCGTATTATAATTTTGAACCATAAATAATTTTTTTTTTTTTTAGTACGTTGTGATTTTTGAAGCACGGAGAGCACGGGAGGTTTTGGATACAGCATTGCAGTTCGCATCTAACGTAATGCACGTCGGGTTCTTCGATTCGATAGATCCTTCCGAAGCGGAAATGATTTGCAAGACGATTCACCAATATGAGAGGCTACCAAAAGTTCTAAAAATGTAAGTGTCATAGCTCATTCAAATTCATATTATTAATTTATTATACAGTTTGAGATAACAGTGGAAGTATAATGTGCATATTATACCATAACATATACATTGTGTTTTATTTTTAGTGGTCTGAAAATGGTGTTGGCTCTTGAAAGAACTTCAAGTGACCCGATGTTAATCCTGGCGTCGATGGGACCTGTCTACATCTCGCCAGACACCAGGCAAGGATTGAAAGAGGTAAGTGAAAATGTCCACTGAACACATGTTCGCTGATAAAATAATAAGAATGAATATATTACATAAAATATGAGGCTGAATTTCCGTTATCGCTTGTGCCAACTCTTTAGGAACTATTTGTTTGACAGGCTCTAGCTTCTTCGGTGTTGCTGGTATCGAAATTTGGAAGGCAGCTTTCTTATTATAAATTGAATGAAGAATGTTTTCTGGATTTATAGCATTGTAGTATGCAAATAGTCAACATGAAGAATGATTGGTCGTCATTACACGTTTCATTTCTAATTGTAATAGATGGATCAATATTTAGTGTGATATTAAATGTTTCATTCATAAACTTCAGTGAACACGTTTGTTGATTCATAAGAATGTGTATTCATAATATATATTTTTTTTTTGAACATTTTTAGTGATATTTACAACATATTAAAAAGCAATAGATCAAGTAAATGTGATATTTATATAATATAATCACATGAAATACATGTACAGAAGTTCCCATTGGAAGTACTTTAAAAATTTTCTAAACTGGAAGGTCCCTGGGTCATCTCCTTTTCAGACGCCTCGAAGGATTGTCAGAAATTGAAGAGGAATAAAGGATTAAAACTATTGGGTTAGAGTGAGAATGGAGTATTTTTTTTTTTTTTTTTTTTTTATTTATTTATTTTTTATTATTTTTTTTTTTTATGAAAGGATTGACACATATTCCGGGCCAAATCGATAACATAAGGAACATTAAGGTCTTTATGGATGAGGTTATTCGTAACAAAATAAGGAACGTTGAGGATTTTACGAAGGATTTTAAGGATTTGATGGATCTAGTAGAGTCCGAAACCCAGAAAAACCTTATGATGGTCAGGTACTTGAGCAGTTTGGAAGGTTAGAGCGTTTGTCTAGTAAGTGTTGAAGTTACCAAAAGCGGTGAGAAAAATTAATCTTGTATGCGGATTCCATGTCAGACGTTTGAGTGAAAATAAAATCACTTATATTAATACGATTAAGAAATATCGAAAGTTCTGATTGTTTTGAATCTATTAAAAATTTCAGATTAAAATTCATTAGTTGTAGTTTGATGTTTATAATGATTAAAGGCGCGAGGTTACTCTGAGGCAATGCTTTATTACTTTCACTTACCTATATATGAAAAATATAGTAAGGGAAAGTATTGCGATGGTGAAAATTTTCGAATTCCAGTTTTCAACGGAAATACACGTTTTAGGGTCCCTTAAGTCCAAATAACCAAGTCCCGCAAAAAGGTCTGTGTGTGTGATAACTTCCGCGCAAAAACGAAAAGTCCTATGAAACTGAAATTTCATATTGGGATCACCCATAGCGTAGTTGCTAGCATAACAGCTTTCTATGCCAAAGGTCGCGGGTTCAAACCCGCGGACCCGAGCCTGTGCGATGTCAGGTACTCGTTAAAGATCCCTTTCCTAATAAAACCTGGATAGGCAAAATTTAGGACTCCCACTGTAGCATCGTTTGATTAGCCATAGCAGCATTAAGTGACGTTAAACGAATAAACAAACAAACACAACAAATTTCATATTTAAGACAACTATACGCCCGAGATATTACAGAATCTTTTTCATAAAAATCAGCTGACCGGAAGATCTACTTTATACCATGTATTTTGCACCTTTTTACGATTTTGTCAAAAACGGCTCTAACGATTTCGATTAAACTCCCTATATCGATGTAAAATTTAATGGGCTTTAATATCATGTAGGTTTCATTCTGATTGAAATAGTATGACAAGGCTTAAATGCCGATATATTAAATTTTCTTTGTTTGAAGTACATTTGATTTTGTAGATTTAAAGAAAACTAGGCACATGATCTTATTAGCATTTATAAATAACGGCTTGTGGCGGATGCTACACACGCTCGCTCAAAGATAGCGCTAGCGGCATCCACATGACTTACTGGCAAATATAAGAAGACGCTATATCCTATAAAATTGTATATTGTTACTAATCAGTGTCATTGTAAATATTTATACCTATATAACTGTTTTATGAGAATAAATAAAGCACTCAAAGTAATACGACCTAGGGCCAAGACCCTAGCCTGCTAGCAAAGTTCTCACTGTCAATTATCGACATGGATGACTAACATCCCCAAGAGCTGGCACAGCTCTGCAGATCACCAACTTGGTATCTCCCTAGGTCAGATTACCTCTGCCTTAGTAGCCTAATGTGGTCTGTCTTTATTTCACTTCCTTCTTGTACCTTCTATCCTTCGCTACTGTCGTGCTACTACCACACAGGATGAATTCTCTCCTTCTACTCGCTACTGTCGTGCTACTACCACGCAGGGTGAATCCTTTCCTAACCCACACTACTGGCGTGCTTCTACCGCACAGAGTGTAATACATCCTAACCAGTCCTCTCTGCTAATTCATTAAATGTCATCTCCATTAAACTCTCTTCCTTGCATGAATACGCAATTGTCGAGGCCTTCTCATACTATTTCTTGTCCATTTTAAAAACCATACCTCGACAGGCTAAATATGCAAGTTGAGCGAATTGGATAATCAACTAAAGGAGAAAAGTGCAAACATATTTTTTAATGTAATTTTTGTTTTTTTGATAATTAGAACAGTAATATAGACGTATAATATACCGTTAGAAAGAGAAAGATTTTAGAAAAATATTATCTGATAAACGAAGTTGTAAAAGGTAATATAAAGTGACGAATAGAGAATAACCTTATTACTGATTAACAATTTGTTTGTTTGTTTATTTATTTAACGTCACTTTATGCTACTATGGCTAATCGGACGATGCTACAGTGGGAGTCCTAAATTTTGTCTATCCAGGTTTTATTAGGATAGGGATCTTTAACGAGTACCTGTCATCGCACAGGCTAGGGACCACCTTTTAACGTCCCCTCCGAAGGACGGCGTAACTAAGGATTTTTTACTCCCATTAAAAAATCCTAGGACCACCTGCGGGATTAACAATTTAATGCATTTATATTATTTAATCTAAATCATATGTTTCCTACGAAAATGGATACACGTTTTATTAAAATCAACTTCAAATATTTTTTTAAATTGAAGTATATTTAATATTTTTCAAATTGATTTTAACAGTCGAGGTAAGTGAAAGTCGTGTGTTGTCCGCACCAGATTTATTTTTCTTTATCTTCAACCTTTTACCTTAGGAAATATATACATCAGTCACTACCCTATATTTCTTGCCAGGTTCCATCCTTAGCAAAATTCATTCCTCTCCTCTTTTCCTGCTATTGAACCTCCGTTTTACGTAATCTAGGCTACACATGGTCGCTCTCAGAATCTTCTACTGCTGTGTTAGCCAGGTCAGGTAAGGCTTAGTACCTTCGCGATTTCATAGTCGCAAGATACCGCATTAGATCCGGCCTAAACGGGTTGAAATTTATTTTGTGGTAGTGGAATGAATCTCGATTTATTCACTCTGGTTAGAATATGTGGGTTAACTTTTGGATAATTCGTTCTATACGCAATCACTGCATAAGATATAACGTTGAAGGACTTCGAAAAAATAGCATATTGATCTTTGGTGAATCTAGACATTTGCAATCCTGATCACAAAACTAAAAAATCTGGTGCGGGCAACACACAACTTTTACTTACCTTCGTTATTTAAATTGGATTACAGAATTTCCAAATTCAGTTACAGATAGAAATGAGGGAAACTAATAAAGAATTACTTAAATTGAATTTCTATAGAAACATTTGTTTTATTAAGGAATAATATAATTATTATCTAAAACAATCACTTAGTTTTATCGGCTTTTCATCAATCTTTATTAACTTTTACAAGTTTTTTTTCTAAAATCTTTAACTTTCCTAAGGTATATTACACAGGTATATTGCTATTCTTATTTTTTTAAACACAAAAAATGCATTACAAAATATTTTTCCTTTTATCTCCTTTAGTTAGTTATCAAATTTGTTCAACTTGTAAATTTAGCCGTTTTTTTAGCAATGATAATCAAATATGTTATAGATTTATAGAATCTACAAAAATAAAAGGTACTTTGGACGAAGAAAATTTTAAATATCGTCGTTTAAGCCCTATCAGACTATTTCAATCAGAATGAAATCTACATGATATTAAAGCACATTTAATTTTACATCGATATATAGCTAGTTTAATCAAAATCATTTGAGCTGTTTGTGATAAAATTGTAAAAAGGTGCAAAATTCATGGTATAAAGTAGCCCTTTCGGTCAGACGATTTTAGTGAAAAAGTAACATCTCGGGTGTATAGTTTTCTTCTAAAACGTGTATTTCCGATGAAGACCAGAATTCGAAAATTTTCACGATCTCAAAACTTTCCCTTACTATATATTTCATATATTGGTAAGTGAAAGTAATAACTAAAAAACAAATGTCTTCTGTTCAGGTAGAAACATTCTTCCCTCCATTGATTGACGAAGTTGCTGAGCCAGATCCTTGGGGCCCTCCACCAGAAGACGGAGGTGTAGAGGAAGAACATGAGGAAGAAATGGAGGAAGAAGGTTCGGAAGAGTTCTCTGAAGAGATGGAAGAGGACGACGACCATTTAGAGATAAAGCGTAGCACAGTAGTGAAACAGGAGGACGCGGATATGGATGAAGGCCCACCTCCGTCAACTCAGGAGCCCGGCGAAGAGGGTGCTGAAAAAGTTGAAGAAGTCAAAGAAGAAGCAGATGCTAAACCAAAAGACGAAAAAGAAAAAGATGATAAAGAACATGATGATATAAGTCTGTGAATGGGGTTTTATTACCACGGATTCATATAGTAGAAATATGTAAAGTTGAAATATAATGATTATGGAATGTTTGATGGAATTTTATAGTTTTAGCTTTTTGAATACATTTGACTAGTAGTAATCCTAAAATCCAAGAAGGTTCATATACTGATTAGGAAACAGGCCGTTCGGGGCCGAAAGGAGATTAATGATTAAATGTGTAAACAATTTATTTCATATAAAAATCTGGTACGAGCAATTTTTAAATACACTAGCTGTTGCGCGCGACTTCGTCTGCGTCAATTTCAGTTATTATGATCGTTATTAAGACGTTTTTAAAAGAATATATATGGGTTGTCCGGAAAGTTCGTAGAAAAATTTGGACAACAATTAAAATTGGACAGCTTAAAATTTGTTTATTTAATCTACAAAAATGGGGTTGGTCTTCCAAATTGAAGACCCTCTAAACCGCGAAAACCACTTCTGAACCGTGCTGTCAGCAATTGAATCGCTGCCATACTCGGAACGAATCTTTCTTGCAGTTTGGGCTACGTTTTTCCCTCTTTTAAAAAAGAACAGCATATTATTTCGAAAATGAACTAAATCGTCACTCATGTTGGATTGCAATTAACTACTCTACTGATCCTTCATAAAGACGAATTCAGTGTGTAAATATAGTTAATTCCATGAGGATTAAAGGCATATAAATAACATTAGCCTCGTGATTCATTTTAGTAGAAAAAACAGAAGGTAAATTTTATTTTAAAAACCTCTACCAACTTTTCGGACGACCCAATATTTTAAAGTATTTCTGCTTAAATAATATTTTTGGTTTTATTTTCTTGTGGCAGAAGAACATACTGATTTTCACCGCGACCCGATCATGACGTAAATCGATTCCTACGTGTTTAAATGCTTGCCCATGTGATTTATTAATTGTTATGGCAATAGATAAATTAACGGGAAATTGAATTATTTTAAAATTAAAAGGTAAATCATTTGGAATCGTTGGGATTCGAGGTCAATTTTCCCTGTTTTTTCCCCATATTTTCCACTGATTCTTCGGTCCTATTGGTCGCAGCGTGATGTTATATAGCCTATAGCATTCCTCGATAAATGGACTATCCAACACAAAAAGAATTTTTCAATTTGAACCAGTAATTTCTGAGATTAGCGCTTTCAAACAAACAAACAAACTCTCCAGCTTTATAATATTAGTATAGATTTAGAGGGATCACTTGTAGCGGGGTGGCTAGCATAACAGCCTCCTATGATTTAATGGGTGTAAAAAATCATTAGTTATACCGTCCTTTGGAGGGGACGTAAAAAGGTGGTCCCGAGCTTGTGCGATGTCAGGTACTCGTTAAAGATCCCTATCCTAATTAGACCTGGATAGGCAAAATTTAGGACTTCCACTTTTGCAATAAATAAACTAACAAATAGCAAATATAAAAATCTGGTGAAGACTTTCACTTACCTCGGTTGTTTTGTTTTTTTTATATACTACTACATTTATACTTCTCATTGAAAGAAAATCTAAATTTCAATGTATTTTATTTTATTTATAAACCTTCGGGAAAGAATGCCCTAAATGATGGTCTCGTGGTTTAGAAGTAGATCGCAGAAACCAAAATGGCGGTATCCTTTTATATATAGAGAGATCTACAATAATCAGTTAGTTTTATTGGCTTTTCATCACCCTTCATTAACTTTTACTATTCCGTATATTAGATAATAGTTCTAAAATCTTTAGCTATCCAACGATATTTTATAATATTACTATTCTTGTGTTTAAAAACACAAAAACTACATAAAAAATCTGGTGCGGGCAACACACGACATTTACTTACTTCGATTTTTAAAATCAATGAAAGAATTTTCAAATACAGTTAGAGATGAAAATACCTGAAACTATTAAGGAATTAATCAAATTGAATTTCTATAGAAACATGTGTTTCATTAAAAAATCTATTATATTATTACCTAAAATAATCAGTTAGTTTTATCTTCTTCTCATCACTCTCTATCAACTTCTAAAAGCGTGTGTATGAGATGATATTTTTTCTAAAATCTTTAGCTTTCCAACGGTATATCATACATGTATATTACTGCTCTTATGTTCAAAAACGAAAAATTGCATTAAAAAAGTATTTTACTGTTTTCTCCTTTAGTTGGTTATCGAATTTATTCAATTTATATATTTACCTGTTTTTCATCAGCGTTAACAAGATAATCTAGTTATTATTATTGAATCTACAAAATTAGAATAGAATAGAATAGAATAGAAATTGATTTTTATTCTGGGACTGTGTCCCTTGAGAATAACATATTTGTACAGTTTACAATAAACAGTATGTCTGGCCAACAGACAAAATGAACATAATTAACTAATGTTTACAATTATGGGTAAATATAACGTAAAATATAAAAATAAAATGAATACAAATTAAAATAAAAAAATATCTTCAGAAAATAGTTGTTTGGACAAAATGAAAAATAAATGAGTTTGAATGGATAATAAAAACAAGAAAAATAAAAGTTTAATTATTTTGTTACTTGGTATTTTAAGAATAACATAAGCTTTGAAATAATAAAGTAACTTAAACTGGACAAGAAATAGTGAAAAATAAACCAATTAAACATAAATAAAAATAATATACTACAATGATACAAAACGAAGTCTTCTTTCACATAACAGGCATAATAATCACAATATAAACAATTTAAAAAGAAAATAAAAAAAAAATGTAAAAAAAAAAAAAATAATAATAAAATAAATCTTCCAGATAAAATAGTAGAAAAAATAGTTCGATACTTGTGGAAAAAAATAAAAATATTGAATACAATCCTACTAAAAAATTTAACATTGTCAAGCAGCGTCATTTTGGGATGCTAGAAGGTACTGGAAGAGAAGGTGTTTGAATGTGGAGAGGGATCGAGCATGGCGGATGTTTAATGGGAGGGAATTCCAGAGACTAGTAGAACGGGCCAGAAAGGAGCATTAATATTTTTTTGTTCTGTGGGAAGGGATATAAAGGTTGGACATACGGGATCTAGTCTCTAGTGGATGAATTGAGGGTTTGAACTGCAGGAGATTATAGATATAGGAAGGATGTTGGGAGTTGATAGTTTGGTATAGAAAAGATCCAAGGAAGTATTGCCTACGGGTGTGGGGAAAAAGCCAATTTGATTCGGTATAAAGATGGGATACATGAGACCGCCTCGACGTGCCATAAACGAATCTTAAAGAACTGTTCATGATCTGCTTCAACCTCTTCTCTAGCATCATCGAGAGGCCACCATATACCGCACATCCATAATCAAATTGAGGGAAAATTAAAGAGGATACAAGGAGCTTATGGGTGGACTGTGGGAGAACATGACGGGAACGATGGAATAATTTGAGGGAGCTTATTGACCTTCGGGAAATTTGGGCCACATGTGGTTTCCAGGATAAGGTTTGGTCAAAATGGATGCCTAAATTTTTCACAGAGGAGCTGAAAGTGATAGGATGGTCATTTAGAAATAGGGTAGGAAGAGAAGGAATAGATGTGAGGAGGGAATCGGATCCAATAATGATAGCCTGAGTTTTCGCAGCGTTTAAAGTTAAATCATATAATTAAAGGTACTTTAGGGGAAGAAAATTTAAAATATCGGCATTAAAGCCCTGACAGACCATTTTCATCCAAATAAAACCTACATGATATTAAAGCCCATTAAATTTTACATCGATATAGCGATTTTAATCAAAATCGTCGGAACCGTTTTCGAGAAAATCGAAAAAAGGTGCAAAATGCATGGTATAAAGTGCCTCTTCTGGTAAGCTCATTTTGATGAAAAAAGTTTTGTCACGTCTCGGGCGTATAGTTGTCCTAAATATGAAATTTCAGTTTCATAGGACTTACCGTTTCCGCCCGGGAGTTACCACACACACACACACACACAGACACACACACACACACACACACAGACCTTTTTGCGGGACTTGGTTATTTGGACTCAGGGGACCCTAAAACGTGTATTTCCGTTGAAAATTGGAATTCGAAAATTTTCACGATCGCAATACTTCCCCTTACTATATATAGTAAGTGAAAGTAAAAATATGTTTGCACTTTTCTCCTTTAGTTGTGTATCAAGTTCCATATTTAGTTGTTATTTATCAATGCTAACAAGATGATGTGCCTAATTTTTAAAAATCTACAAAATTAAAGGTACATCAGAGGAAGAAAATTTAAAATATCGGCTTTTAAGCCCTGCCAGACTATTTCAATCAGAATGAAACATACATCATATCAAAGCCCATTAAATTTTACATCCATATTTCGAGGTTTAATCAAAATCATCGGAGCCGAATTTGTTAATATATCGTAAAAATGTCCAAAATGCGTTGCATAAAGTGGTTCTTCTGGTTAGCTGATTTTTATGAAAAAGTTGTTGTAACATCTCGGGCGTATAGTTGTCTTAAACATTATTTTTTTATTTATTTATATTTTATTGAATTTTACAACTGTATATTACATAAATACAAAAAGTAAAAGTGATGAATTATAATAAAAGGCGTATAAGGCTTGTGAAGAAACTACCCAGCGGTAGTACTTCGATGTTTATTTAAGTATGTAGATCCCGAGGCCATCTTCTTTTCAATCGCCTCGGAGGGTTGTCAGGAATATGTGAGGTTGATAGGTTGCGGACAAGAGGGTTTATATGAGTTGGGAGTTTGGAATTAAAAGTGGTATATCTGGTACGTGAGAGATTTGCCACAAATGGGATATTAAGGTCGTTACGGATGATTTTATTTGTGACGAAATAAGGAGCATTTAGAATTTGGGGAAGGATTTTGGATAGTAAGGATTGGATGCGGGAGGAATTAGATGGCTTAGTAGAGCCCTAAAGCTCGATTCCATATTTCCAGATGGGTCTAATGACAGTGATATAAATAACCTTTTATTAGTGAATTGGAAGTTTTGAACGTTTGTCTAGTAAGTGTTGTAGTAATCGGTATCTACGGGCAGTTTCCTGTCGTTTTAGTCTCATGTGAGGGTTCCATGTAAGAAGTTTGTCAAGATGGAGTCCTAGGTATCGGATTTGTGTAACAGGTATGAGTGGCGTATTATTAAAGGATACGGTAGGGCAGAAGGTCATCGGTTTTCGACGAAGGGTAAAGGTAATTTGGTGGGATTTTTTAGGATTTATTTTAATCCTCCAGTTCTGACACCATTCCTCAATGGCTGTGATGTTGGACTGAAGGATTTGGGATGCAGCGGTTGGATCGTTATGGATGGATAACACACAAGTGTCATCCGCGTAAGTGGTGAGGACAGTGCTAGGATTGAGTGGGACGTCTTAAACATAAAATTTCAGTTTCGTTCGGCTGTTAATTTTTGCGCTAGACTTAACACATACGGACCATTTTGCGGGAATTGGTCATTTGGACTCAGGGGACCCTTATTTCCGTTGAAAACTGTAATTCGAAAATTTTCACAATTGCAATACTTTCCCTTACTATATATGTCATAGATATTATTTTTATGACATTCAGCTAGTTTATCGGCTTTTCATCACTATCTGTTAACTTTTGTTAATGATTTTGTGTATAAGATTATATTTGTTCTAAAATCTTTAGTTTTCCAACGGTATATTATACATGTATATTACTATTTTTATCCGCCAAGACACCAGAATATTTTTTCTCTTTTCTCCTTCAGTTGGATTCGTATTTATTTATTCGTTTTTTATCAATTCTCTAAAGGTGATGTGTTTATATTAATAGAATCTACAAAAGTAAAAGTACTTCAGAGAAAGAATATGGACATTTAAGCCCTGCCAGACTATTACAATATGAATGCAACTTATATCATTATTAAAGCTCATTAAAGTTTACATCGATATAGAAAATTTAATTAAAATCATTAGGATCATTTAAGAAAAAATCGTAAAAAGGTGGAAAATTCATAGTATAAAGTGGCTCTTATGGTTCTCCGATTTTGATAAAAAAAATTGCTGTAACCATCTTAGGCGGTGTCTTAAATCTGAAATTTCAGTTTCATACGACTTTACGTTTTCGCGCTAGACTTACCACACACACTCAGACCTTTTTGCAGGACTTGGTCGATAGTACTCAGGAGACCCTAAAACGTGTATTTCCGGTGAAAACGAGAATTCGAAAATTTTCACGATCGCAATATTTTCCCTTACTATATATTTCATATATAGGTAAGTGAAAGTCATAATATTCAACAATTACTTTTGTGTATGATTTTTTCATAACCCAGCATTTATTTAAATTACCATAAAATTTTAAGTTTTCCGTTGTCTATTACTTGCTTCCGTCTATATTACTGTTATTATCCTAGAAAAAAACAAAAGTTTATTCCTTTCTCCTTCAGTTAGTTATAAAATTCTTTCATCTTATGTATTGTTTTGTATTAATACTAAATGAATTTTTTGGAATCTACAAATGTACCTTAAAAGAAGGAAATTGAATATATCGGCATTTAAGCCCTTTCAGTCAGACTATAGCCTAAATTAGGTATTAAAGCCTATTAAATTCTACATTGACAAGTTTAATTGAAATCGTATGAACCGAACCCTAATTTGGACGCTTTTCCTAAAAAAAGTACGCAATGCATCGTATGAAGTGGCTCTTCTGGTTCAATTATTTTGTTGAAAAGATTGCTGTAAAATCTCAGGCATAGACATTGTTAAAATATGAATTATCTGTTTAATAAAACTTATCTTTTTGTGTTAATCTTACTATAAACACCTATAAACCTTTTTGCGAAACTTGGATATTTTGACTCAGTGGATCCTAACACGTGTATTCCCTTTGAAAATTCAAATTAGAAAATTTTCTGGATCCCAATACTTTCCATTATATTTCAGATATAGATAAATGAGAGGAAAAATAAATATAACGAAAATACTTTTTATTTAAAATTATGAAGTATTAAGGTTCATTGAAGGATCTTATCATAATTAATTTGCTGCCACTTGTCATTTGCGACGAGCCAGACTGAACCTGATGTTGCTTCCTTCAAGATATAAATCAGACAAGCTGCTACACTTTCTGGTCTGAAAGTTATCAAAGGATAATTAATATAATGTCAAAAATATATAAAAAAACAAATGACACCACTTTATTGTCTTAGGTGATATAAAAAAAAAAGTTATCGAGGATTGAATTTTAATTAGATTTTTTCAAATTGGAAATGTTTACTCCTTTTTGAATTATTTTATTGAGTTCATTAGATATATTTTTGAAAATATAAAAATAAGGGTGAACTCAACTTCGAAAAGGACAAATTTTAGTTTTAGCCTGAAATCTTTAAATGACCTATATACAATTTAAAAAAAAAAAATACAAGAGTATTAGTTTCAGCATTATATAATAGTTAAATTAAAATGAAGTTAGAGGTTGTAAAAATAATCCAATATTTTTTTGAGTAAATGTAAAATAAAAACAAATTAAAAAAAGCTAAAATTTTATAATTATTTTCAGAAGTTTTTTGGGTCGAATATTACCCTCAACCTACGGTGGTCGGACTTGACAATGTTTCTTTTGTAGCTAAATGGCATCAGACATATAGGTCGTCAGCCCTCACGTGGTACGGCTGGACGTTTGCTCTTCTGGAAGTCATTACAAATGGTTTATTATCAGAAAAAGGTACTTTTCTCATCTTCGTGACACAGCCGAGTAGTTAAAAACACGGTTACTGGAAGACGGTAGAGATAATCTATATAGCCGTGACGTCATCTGCACCAAGCCGCTCTTCCGTCCTTGCGGGATTTAAATATCTTATAGCGACTTTACAAGAAGTATAAAACTCAAATTGCCTTCGCCTTCATAATGAAATTTTATATCAAAATTGTATTTTAAAATCATTTAGTATTTTATTAATGGAAAAACACTTCTGTTATGCTCCTTAGTTATGCCGTCCTTCGGAGGGGACGTTTAAAGGTGGTCCCGAGCCTGTGCGATGTCAGGTACTCGTTAAAGATCCCTATCCTAATAAAACCTGGATAGGCAAAATTTAGGACTCCCACTGTAGCATCGTCCGATTAGCCATAGTAGCATAAAGTGACGTAAAAAAATAAACAAACAAACTTATGTTATGAAATAAAATATGTATAATAAAACTGGCAAAACAGTTATATAAGCCAATTTAAAGACATATTGAAAAGAATCCTTACAACTTAAAAGTCAACATAATATATGTTTTAGTTAATAATTTAGAAATGTTACGATACTAAAACGTTTAATAAATAATACCTTATGTTTGACCTAACCCGTTACATTAATTATTTAATTTGTTCATTTTCTTTATTTTTTTTTCGTGCAGTATCAGAAGTTTCATCTTTCTTCATCGCTCTTTTAAGTTCTTTCATTCTTATAAAGTTGTTGACCTTTAGAAAATAGCTGTACATATTTAATCAACCCATGTTTTAATTTAGTTATTACCTGTTGGCCACACTTTAGTTAATTTGTTGATGAAATGATTTTTTTATTTTAGTTCTTTATTTTCGTTTATTAATTGGATGTTCTGCACTTAATGATGAAATAAATTTTTATCTTTATAATTTTCATACAATTACGTTTATCTAAACGAATTTCTCTTTCAATAGAGCCCAAGTGCCGGTTGAAGATGGAATTGTTCATATTTTTTGTGTTGGTACAGAGGATTCTTTAAATGTCTGTGTGGTAGGCCTGATAGTTCCGATTTTAAATCTCTTACATACTTGCTCGGTAAGAAATGTTCCTAATAAATTCGGGCTGTCTTTGTGCTAAACTTGTCTTTTAGTTTGTAGAAATGCTGCCATTGTTTATGTTGATTTTTCCTTTCAGAAAACGTGAAATGACAAGTTCAGTTTTTTCGCGTTTTCAGAATGGTTTGTACCACCGGCGATGGCACAACAGGGCATTTTAAAGCGAGATAATTACTTAGTCAATCAATAAAACGTTTCGGAGATACTATAAAAACAACCTTCGTGGTGAGTAAGCGAAATAAAAATAGCTAAATACAATTACAGTGCAGTGTCTGAGAGGTGGGTCGGTCCACGTGACGTCATCTGGCTGGCAATCCACCCCCTGAGTACCACCGTCTTGTTCTAGTTACCGTGGTTAGAACAAAAGCTAATCGTATGTAGGATCGAATAGAAAATCGGATGTGATGGATCACTTCATCAAACTAATAATCTACTTAGTATGAATTTTAGTTCCGTGAGAATTTGAGAAACATTCCCGTAACAAGTTTGGTACAAACTAATTTTTTAACATTTTTCCAGATGTATGTTCAACGAAGTAGTTGACCATGCACTCCTGGATATGTGGCCTACTAATGACTTCTATTAAAGAACAAGTTTTACGCTATATTAATTTGTATACGTTAGCTTACTTTTGCTTGTACATTTTCTCACTGCGTGTCTGTGCCACTGATAGAAGCTCTGGGCTCAAAGTACAGTTTCCTAGCAGTTGCTCAGTAATCGGTGTATCAGTTAAGCTTGGTGCTATAGCCAAAATTCTAATTCCTTTATCCAGAGCTGTTACGGATGACTGAAACAGATAAAACATTAATAGACTAGTATTATGGAAATATATATATATATATATATATATATATATATATATATATATATATATATATATTAGTTTATTTTAATCGAAGTTTATATGGTAGGGTCACCACTCCCTACGCCTATTTTTGTGAGTGGCCACCAGTTGGTTGACGGGTCTCACATACACGGGAGTAGAGGCTGTGAGTGAATCCCCATTAAATTATATGCTTGAAAAAGTCCCTCTGGGACTGGAATTCGACTAAAAACCAAAATAGATGATATTTTGTTGACTTATAAACTGATTGCTGCGGAATGAAAGTAAAAAAATCACAAACAATCCAAACACATTTATTCACATTCAGGAAACAAATAATAAATTTACTATATTCTTTTAACAACCACGATAAATAATAATATAATAATAAATAAACGATATTCTTGTAATAACAAACTTTAAAATAGAAGAATGAATTTCTTGAAAAGAAGTTCCGAAGTAGCGAATCTGATAAGGTTAAGAATTGAAATAAGGATATAAAATGGCGGACCTACCTTTCATCTCCCGTGAGATAGTAGTATAAGTAAACGCCGTACCAACAACGCTCCCAGCTGAAATCGGTGGTTAACTATCTACCGTAGTTTTACCTGGGGTAAGCTTACCTCAGGTTGAACCGAGGCTGGTGCAACTGGCCCTAAACGTGATAGACAAGAGCGCTAGTCATTCTGCCACGGGCTCCCCTTTATAAAAATATATGTTAAAAAAACAACAACAAAAACAAAGAACCCATTTTTGTGGGTATTTATTTTGTAGATGGGTTCTCCAGATCCATCCCTAGTACAGTGTCTAAAATATATTTCATATACGACGTAACTGAATGTACTTTTAAATAAACGAATATCTGTATTTATAAATATAGACATTGGTGCCATAAAAAATATCTATAGCATCCTCAGAAAGTAGAAGTGTGACGATAGTATTTTTGAGATGGATATTTTTAGCTGGGGTTAATGGTATTTTTTGGAGTTTTTTTTACATCCTGAGAATGAAAAACGCAAACCCATTCTATTGTGGTTTCGGATCGAAAAATTTGTCCACAGTTTCTTTATTATAATTTAATGGAGATATATATATTTTTAATAATTAGAACCTACTTTTGGGAGCTATATTGGCTTGAAATGAAAAAAGTCAATTATACTTATATAGGCATATTCAAAATCTATTGTTTTTCCCAGTCAGGGATAAATTTAAATTTTTTTTCTCAAAATATCATTATTTTACTTCTTTGTGCAAAGTGTCGCTAGAAATCAGAATTCTCATTAATATTTTAAAAATAATAGTACTTGAAGTAATATTTACTGAGAAAATAAAAGGATCAGACTACTTTTGGGGTCATTGAGTAAAATAAGGCATATCAAGCCCAATCATTTAAAATTATAATATATATATATATATTTTTATTTTTTTTTTGCTGCTTTCAACTTACCCCTAAAGACCGTACAAAATAGTTGACCCCTCCTTTAGTTGCAGCATAAATTGGAAATGCAGAATCCTTAAGAATGCCTGCCAAAGAGGATGTTGCCACGATTGTACCTCCTTGGTTGAGGTATTTCAATCCAAGAAGCGTACCTCTAATAGTCCCGCACTGAAACAGGATTAACAATATATATTTAATATCAATAAACGAAAATAAATCATTTCCTCCGTTATTTATTAAATTTTCTTTATAATTCGACTTTAAAATATCTATCTTTAAATTCATTTCATTATCAGAGATTATAGACAAATTTACTATTTAAAGACTGAGTCCAAATAACCAAGTCCTGAAAAAAGGTCTGTGTGTGTGAGTAGGTAAGTCTAAGAAAACTAAAAGCCGTACAAAACTCAAATTTCATAGAAAACTATATGCCTGAGATGTAACAGATGTAACCTTTTTATCAAAATCAGTAAATCAGAAGAGCGCCTTCATACGACATGCATTTTGCATCTTTTTACGATTTTCTCAAAAACGGCTCCATACGGTTTTGATTAAACTCGCTGTATGGATGTATAAACTTAATGGGCTTTTATTTGATGGAAGTTTCATTCTAATTTAAATAGTCTGATAGGACTTAAATGCCGATGTTTAAAAAAAAGATAACAAGCTCATCATCTTATTAGCATTGATAAATAATGGCTGAATATGCAAGTTGAGTGAATTTGCTAAACGACTAAAGGAGAAAAGTGCAAACATATTTTTTAATGCAATTTTTTTGTTTTTGAAGATAATAATAGTGATATAGATGTATAAGGTACCGTCGGATTGCTAAATATTTTAGAAAAAATATTATCTAATAAACGAAATTGTTAATGTTAATGAAGAGTGATGAAAAGCCAACAAAACAAACTGATTGTTAATATTGTTGATAAAAATATAATAGATTATTTAGTAAAGTACATGTTTCTATTGAAATTCAATTTAATTGATTCTTTAACAATTGATTTTTAACTCTAAGTGTATTTAAAAATTCTTAAAATGATTTTAGGTAAGTGAAAGTCGTGTGTTGCGATCACCAAGTTTTTTATTTTTAAGATAACGCAAATTATAAATCAAAATATTCTTACAAGATTGACTTCAACTTCTTTTTCCCATGATTCTGGATGGTCATTGAGAATACCTGCATTGTTTACAACAATGTCCAATCCATCAAATTCTGTGATTGCTTTCTTGAAGGACTCTGCAACATTAAAAACCTGTCTTATCTTAAAGATTTTATATTTTCTGTTTTGGCCAAGTTATACCACAAAAATCCACATTCTTTTAATTTTCATAGTTATGAGAAAAAAAAGTTACCAGTTGAAAAAATGGATAAGAAAGAAGTTCATAAAGAATTAGAATAAAGAATGTTTTTGCCTTAAGAAACACAAACAAGAATCGATTGGCTCTTTTCCATCGAATATAATTTATTTATTTCATATTATTCAAAATATAAAAAAAATCAACATTTTACTAAGTAACTATTTAGTAATAAAAAATATGTATACTATATGCACTAACTGTGTGTGGAATTAGGCCCAGCAATGCCAAAGGTCTAATTAAGGTAGCTGCTGACAATAGATCCAGGCTATACTGGAGGGATACTGATAAGCAGCATCACTCCAAGATGTTTCTGGATGGACCCTGTAAAGAGAGAAGTTATATTCTATTCTCAATGGACAGGACAACCCTAAGGAGGGTAACAGGACTGTACACAGGACACTGTCAACTTAATAAGCATCGCCACAATATGGGTTTGGTGGCCTCACCGTCTTGCAGATTCTGCAAGAAGGATGATGAAACTGCATTTCATGTGATATGCAGTTGCCAGAGATTGCCAGAATATTGGCGTCGACCGTATCTCTGATCCCAAGTTGCGTGAACTGATTAACCCCTACAGGTTAGTCAGATTCACCTAGGCGCTAGCCCTGTATTATCGTAACAGTAGATTGGACGGCGCACAATAGGTCTAATGAGGCTGCAGTGCACCAGATTAGCCGGCAAAAAAAAAAAAAAAAAAAAAAAAAAAAAAAAAAAAATGCACTACAAAAAACAATTTTCGTCACCTTCGAATTCAGCTTTCTTCGTTACATCACAGTATATGAATTTTGAACATTTTTCTTTTCTGTTGAGATGTTTTTCCAAGGATAATCCTTCTATTTCATTTATATCGCATATAGCAACCTGAAATAATCAAAATATACGAACACAAGAAAAGAGATATAAGACATATATAAAACTACCATTACATCAATAAATTTCATTAAAATAAAATACACCGATTTTTCTAAATGTTCCTTATATATATATATATATATATATATATATATATATATATATATATATATATATATATAATTGAAATGAACCAAACATCAAGCCTGAAGGGACATCTCGTCAATATAAAAAGTGCACAAATATTATAGTAAATATGTGGCTCTGAAATTTATTAATTTTATATTAAGGGGAAGGGAATAATAAAGAAAATAGAAACAACATATCGGTTATTTCTTAAATTAAAAAAAAAAAAAAATCCGTTGAATTGAAAATATAAGTTGAAAATACTGTTTTGAAACTAGACAGACGATAGGCAAAAATCTATAAAATTCTTGCTTTCATATATAAATTAATTGATTCGAAAACATACAAATAATATATTAATTCAGAAAATGCATACCTTAACTCCTTCATTTGCCAAAGAAATACAAAATGCCCTACCGATCCCTTGAGCACCACCAGTAATTAAAGCAACTTTTCCTTTCAATTCCATGTTCAAAGTCAGCTCAAACAAGTTTAGGACATCAAGGAAAGTGATAACGATAACAGTATTTATGAGAAAGTTGATTAGTACTATTTTGAAACACACGTCCTTACCAATTATTTAAAATTGGTATTTTGTAAGTAAAAAGAAAACTAGATATTTTTTAACGAGCTGTATTTTAACTATATTAAAAAAAAAAAAAAGAAGTGATTAAAAAGATAACAGATACTAAACAGCCCTAATGTGTGAAATGTTTGTCATTGTATTAGTAGTTATTAAAATACAGTTCAGAGGATTACTTTTAGATTAGATGACTTTTAGATTTATACAGTTCGATGATTACTTTTAATTTATCATTCATCTTTTTTGCTAACTCAGATTCTGTGTCAATAGAAAACAATCAGTATTTTAATCTGAAAGCTGATGTTTCGCCCCGTGTTTAACAAACTTGGCAAACTCTTCAGCTAACGTAAACAATGGGTTTATGACCCTTAGGAAATTTACGGAACTAATGCTAAAAGGAAAATTAGTCTTTAACTTATTACTCATTTAAATAATGTTGTTATTTGTTTGTTTTTTTATTTAACGTCACTCTATGATACTCTGGCTAATTGGACGAATTTAAATAATGTTCTGGAAGGAATTAGTCCGGGTGGCGGTCATTAAATGAAACAACTGAATAGTTTCAACTATTTTATTAGGGGTACTCACTACGTTTGCTATAGCATGCTATTTGTGTTATTTTGCTAAACCCGTCGAGTTTCTACAGTTATTTCCTGTATAAAATTGATGGGTTTAGCACAATAGCACAAATAGCATGCAATAGCAAACGTAGTGAGTACCCCTATTGTTTGCCAACGTTTCGACCCCCATTGTGGGTCATCATCAGGGCGTCTGGTAGACGAGTGGAAACTGGAACTTAAATAATGTTCATAAAAAAAAGTATTTGGTTGTTTTTTATTTAATTTCACTTGTTTGTTTATTTATTTAACGTCACTTTATGCTACTATGGCTAATCGGACGATGCTACAGTGGGAGTCCTAAATTTTGCTTATCCAGGTTTTATTAGGATAGGGATCTTTAACGAGTACCTGACATCGCACAGGCTCGGGACCACCTTTTAACGTCCCCTTCGAAGGACGGCGTAATTAAGTATTTTTTACTCCCATTAAAAAATCCTAGGAACACCTGCGGGTTTGAACCCGTGACCTTTAGCATTTCACTTCATACTGCTCTGGCTAATCAAACGATGCCATTGTAGGAGTTCTAGATTTTACCTCTTTTTTTACGCCCCCTTCGAAGAATAATAAATCAATAGGGTCAACTTTGATCCCGCGACTTTGGGTATAGAAGAATTTTATACAACTCAATAGACTACAAGTGACCACCATTTAGAAATTTGAAAGTATTTGAAAATTTAAATTCTTAAAATAAATTTATTAATGCAGAAAAGATTATATATAATAGCGATTAGGGAGCGTTTTTAACAAACAAAAGGGTTGGAATCAAAATTATTATGATGATTAACGCCGAGTTAAAAGCCCCCCAGGACAGAGACGTGAACTCGTAAATATTTTATTTTAAGTTTCTAGTCATCTGGTTGCTATGATTGTGCTAATCCACTCGGTCGCACCACCCCTTATCTGACACATTGGTTTCATTTGCTTACATTCATGTCTTTAACAGTTTTATATATATATATATATATATATATATATATATATATATATATATATATATATATTTTTTTTTTTTTTTTTCACTTTTATCATTGAGGCGATGAAACATTCGGTCCATTTCAGTTTTTTTGCCCTAAATTTTGAATATAAAAGTTTATTTGAGTATGAAGCTATAATTGACATTTTTAAACATTAATTTTTTTAGATATTATAAAATCCTTGAATAAAATAAATGAATAGCTTATATTTATTATTATTTATATTTTTGGTGAAAATTGCTCATAGAGGTTATAATAGAATACAATTATTACCTCTCTGAAAGAGCTACACTGTTTTATAACCTTCCGGAATCACAGTTGTGTTGTCAATTTGTTGTATTTTTCTATTAGGGTGCTATGTTTCCTTGGACAATTTGAATTTACTGTTTGTCATAAATATTATATTATGCAGAACATGCTTAAGAATAGACATATATTTTTTCGCGATGCTGTATTCCTCAATTATTCAGTTTTTGGAGGAGTGTGTTCTTCTATAGGCAGTATGTTTGGCAAACTTTCAAGCTCAGTAGTAAGAGTTTGTTTTAGATTTTCTTTGGAATTATATTTTTTTGATGAATAAATGAATATTTTTTTCCTTTGTCCAGGAGGGCATTTTCTTGCTGACAGTTCTATTATTTATTTTGATGATTGGATTTAACACAATGGGGATGTTATTCTTTGCGAAAGGACTTCATGTTGCTCCCTCTTCTATCCATGCAACATTGATAAGTTGTGCTTCAAACTATGTTTCAACTGTGAGTTTTGTGGCCATGATTTGTTCAATTTTATTTTTAATGCCTAAGTAAATGGTGTTTACAAATCCTTAAAATTTACATCATGTTTATATGATCAGTCGACTGTTTGATTTTTCCTAGTATCATAGATTCTTTAATTAAATTAACGTAAGAATATTGGGTTATTTGTTACTTTTTTAAAATGCTGTTTACGACTAAAATTAGTGGTAAATTAAATAATTTTTTTTTTTGCACTTATTAAAAGATAAACGTTAGTACTATTAGATATTTTAAATTAACAACCTGTATTTCTTCAATATTCAGTTCTTATAATAGTTTTACGTTCCTACTATTGAAGATAATTATTTTCTTTGTTATTACCATGAAATTTCCTTTAATAATTAATGTTAAAAAGTATACTCTGACATTATCTATGAACTGTTTTGGATTTATGATTAAGTTTTTGTATATTTTCTGACCAATAGGGTGCTGTGTGGTTAATAAGTACAGGGCACAGGATTCATTTATATTTAATCTGCTTTATGAGCTTTGGGTCTATCTTCGGGTAGGGAGACCCTCCTGAATCCTCTGTAATTTAGGTACCTAAAATATTGATAAACAACCTGCAAAAAATCTTGACCTTAGCACCTTCTTCCATGGTCATTGTTCTTGAAACAGTAGAAATCTCCATTTACTGAATCCTCGACCCACCCATTGATTGTAGAGGCACAGGTTTAAAAAAAATTATAATATATATTCAATAAACATGGTGGCAACTGACAAAAAGAAGAATTGAGGTACATAAATAGATTTTGTTAGCATTTTAACGAGCCATTTGATATTGACCGAGTATGTGATAAATGGTTAGATATTGTAAAAATGAAAGACTTGCCTATCTAGCTCAAAGTGTAATGGACATGTATTTAAGTATTAAACTAAAAATTATTAATTTCACTTGATAAACTGTAAATGATATTAACCCTCCAAGTTGCTGACAACACTGTGGTATGATGTTCTTTTTGATTTTTGAGTTCTATGTTATTATCATTGAATAAAAGAGAGTAATTATTACTTTCAACACATAACAAAACTCAATTATTGACTACAACTACTGAAGTATCTAGGCCAAAAAGATAGCTTTTTATGTAGAGAACTAGAAATAAGTGGGAGACAAGATGAACCTTCAGGAGGCCATTGATGTGCACTCCAAATCAGACAATGGAACAATTATGCGAAGCAACTGGAGTACTTTGATTGAAGATGGTCTCATGATCCTGACTGATGATCACTGACGTTTATTGTTCCGTTATTTACGGATAGGCAGTGTACACTGCAATGGGGCTAAAAATAGTGGCTCATGACATTGAAAAAAAATAATCATACCAAAAGAATTGATAAGTTATGTATATTAGAAGTAATAAATCCTTTAATAATATAAGTTACTTTAAATTAATATTTAGTTTAAAAAATATATAAATTAGCACCTTTTAACTTTCAAATATATTTTATTTAATTAAAACTCTTCCCAAAAATATCTAATGTCTTCGTTTTGGGGTCTTGTCTTCATTATCAAGACTTTAATTTATATTTCATTGTTAATATTAGTATAGCAATACTGTTTTAAGTTAATTCCTAATGTATCATATCGTCTCACTGCCTCCATTGAGCTAAGGAAATAGAAAGAAATTAATATATAGGTCATTTTGTTGCAGCATTAAATGCTTAAATGTTATAAGATATTAATATCTTTGTAAAATGTTTTATTTTATAATTTGTATATGGACCAATCATTTTTTATTATTATTTGCATACCACAGCTTAAAACTGTGCACTTTCATCGGTTTTACCCTCTCACAATTTGTTGAAGTGCTTGTAATTTATATAATTTGATGAACTGGGAGCTAATGTTCCAAAAATCGATGCAGGATTTAAAACTTTGCAATTTTGGAGTTGGTGGATAATCAATTGGTATATTAGTTCCCTAAAATTTATTACTTTTGCATGAAGTTTTAGAACGGAGCATTACCTAAAAGTAATAATAACAGGATTCAATGGGGCTGTGCCCAGTTTTGCTACGTACCTGGTTTTAATTATTCATTTATTTTCTCAACTGGGTATGACATTAAAAATCTACCAAACCAGCATTAGTTGTGCATACATAGATTTCCCGCACAACAACAAAGCATTTCCCACAAAAATTATTCATCTTCTTACCTAAAACTACTGGCTTATAATTCATCAATGGGATTGAGGTTTTTCATTTAAAAAAATTGTCACTATTATCAATCCCAAAAAGGTATTAAAATGATCATTATCAATAAAATTGATTGAAAATTATATTTTAAACGTTTATAAGAATATAATAAAATATTATAATAAAAACAAATCTTCAGAATCTCGAACAATATTAGTTTGTTCATTCATTTCCTGAAATCAATTTTATCTTAATGGGTTAAAAGCCAAAGTAGGAAGTTAAGAACTATCTTGAAAAAAACGAAACAATCTTAATATGCATCAACAGAATCACTTCTTCCTTGAGAACTACAACTTTCTTAAAATTTAGAATTTATTGCTCTAAAACATAAACACAAAATACTAAGATGTGTTGTATTTTTGATTTGTTCTTATACGTTTTGTATGTACAAACAAATACTTTGTTTTCCATCCATAGTCACTGTTAGCTGTTCAGAATGGAATATAAGGCTTGCAATTATAATCTGTACTGTAAGATGTACTCTGTAAGTTAATGAAGTTATTTCTGTTTAAGGCAATCATCGGTTCACTTTTGTTCGGGGAGAAGACACCATTTATGTGGTGGTTTGGTACGTCATTTGTCATTGCAGGAATAGTTGTCACAAGTTATTCTCAACAAAGTTCTCATCATGCGGGGGATTAAGAACACATTTCAATTGGTCAAATTTTACTCAACTTTTAAGAAATTTTGTTTTTCTTATTGAGAGATCGTCTAATTTTAATTTGTGATATTGTACTAAGCTACATTCCTTACAGAATGTTTTTGTGCTCATCTGGGTCCACTTTATGAACTGGTGGATTAATGTTATTTTATAAATATATAAATGTTATTAAGAACATAAAGTTTTTACTTATACTTATGTCATATGTATATCCATTCCACTAACTTGGCAGTAAAAGAATGATATGAAAAGTTTGCCTGAAAGAGATAATTTTAAGTCCCATATTGGACTAGAAATAAAAGCTTCTAATAAGAAATAAAAGTCACCAATATCTTAGGCTATCAAGGTACGAATAATATCTTATAAGAGTTTTTTCTCTTTAAACTTTATAAATATCATATATAAAATAGTGGTTTACTAGAAAGTTTTGTAGAGAAAATACAGAACTGATTTCCTCTTTTTATTATTTATTTCAAACAAAGACCTTTCATGAAATGACTATTTGAACGATTCTGGTAAATACTTTTAAAACAGAAAAATTCTAATAATTTATATATATATATATATATATATATATATATATATATATATATATATATATATTACTATTCATATTGATTATATAAATGATATTTATAATTAAAATATTGTATGGTAATAACTGATTTATGAAATGCTCATTTATTACTATTGGCTTTACATTTTAATATAAATAAATCTTTTCTCTTTATTTACTTTTTTTAAAACCTACAAATCAGAATATTTGTTGGAATTATCTTCTTTCTCATAATAAAGTTAATTTAATAAATTTAGTCAAATTCCGATACTCTGAAATTCATGCATTATGATACCAATAGAGTTGAAAAAAAAAATGCATCTCGTTTTTCTTGGAATGGATGTGTGCCTTATCTTTAAAAAGAAACAACTACCAAGAGTAAAGTGCCGAGGACTGATCGTAACTATTATCATGGAATCTCTTTTCTCCTAGTATGTTATAAAATCTCATCAATCCTAACGAGGTGAATCACGGAATGTGGTTTTAGGCCGAATCGTTGGACTATTGATCAAATATTTTCCTTACAGCAAATTTTAAAGAAAAAGCTGTAATTTAACTGTTCAGTCCATCAAACCAATATTGATCTCAAAAATGCTTGCTGTTTCCATAGACCTTCAGAAGCTCTAAAGCGTCATGATTGAACATAGAATACCTAGAAAGTTAGTAAACGTAAATTTTTTAATGGGAGTAAAAAAACCTCAGCGGTTCGGAGGACGTAAAAAGGTGTTCCCGAGCCTGTGCGATGTCAGGCCCTATCCTAATAAAACCTAGGTAGGCAAAATTTAGGACTAACATTGTAGTATTGACCGTAGTGAACACGTTGTGAAATTAAGTATTTATGCTCTATGATAACAAAAAAAAAAAAAATTCAGGAGGAAATAAAAGCGAAATTACTTCTGTAAAAAAAAATTGAAGGTCAAAATTTATAAAACTATTATTATCCCTACGGTTCTCTACGGATGTGAAACGTGGTCGCTTACTTGGAAGGATGAACAACGTCTTAAGGTTTTAAAAGGTTGCTCTACGCGAAATTAGGGAGCTTATACGGGGTCACCTGTTTTGTAGTGCTTAGCATAATGGCCTTCTTTGCCAAAGATCGCGGGTTCAAACCTGTCAGAGGACCCTAGGATTTTTTTAATTGAAGTAAAAAATCAAAGGTTATGCCGCTCATTGGAAGGGACTTATAATGGTGGTCCCGAGCTTGTGCGATGTCAGGTTCTCGTTAAAGATCCCTATCCTAATAAAATTTGTATAGGCAAAATCTAGGGCACCCATCGTAGCTTCTTCGGACTAGCCATAGTAACATTAAAGTGAAGTTAAAAGAATAAAAAAAAAACACGGCGCTTGTATCCTGTCAACTATCGCTTGTGTAATCAAGATAATAGCATCGCAGTGTCTCAAATGGGCGTGCAAACGTTTGGTGAAGAATGAATTCTGAACTGACAGTTAGGCTCTGGAAATTACTACACATAAATTTCTTTTTTCCAGAGTCTACAAATCTGGAGATAAGGTATTAGTATAAAATTTATATTTTACTTCCAAGCCCATACTTAATTTTCAAATTAATACAGTGTTTGGAAAAGTGTTCTGGAGTTTTCACCATCTTAAGAAAAGGAACCGTTGGTTTCTAATATCAGTCATATTGGTATCGATCATATCAAACTTTTGTCAAATATAAATAAAAATGTCATCGTAAATGACAAACATTTCATTCTAAATAAAATTTAACTGTTACAGACATGAAATTCTTTGTCCCCTAAATTTTTATGTAATGGATACCAATTTAAATATAATATAAAATACTATAATATATGCCAATATAAATTAAATAATTTTAATTCTAACCGATATTAGAAAATCCATTGGTTGCTGCCATGGAATCCTGAAAATGAGGGAAAGTCGTAAATTAAAATTAATTATTGTTGTATAATAAACTTCAGGAAGAATATAGAGCCAATTATTTACTAAATAATCAAAATAAATAGCGGAAATTTAAATGAAATGGTTATCAAAGAGTAAGCTCACTAATTGAAAAAATCTGGAGGAGACCCGGGAATATCTCTCTACTTTTGAATTATAGTAGGAAATTTAAATCACTCTTAGTAGAAAGTTTCTGTTTTTCTTTTCAAGTATGAGGCACAAAACCATTTCAAGAATAAACCTGTACATTTGTCTTTTCCCGAGGCTTTTCTACAAATATGAAAGAAATACAATTCATATCTAGGCGCACCGGTTTCAATCCTAAACTGAAACATCAGTCGGTATTTATTCATATTACGCAATCATTACGATTTCAAAAGAAAATTCTTACAATCGATAGAATCATTATCACTTTGGACTCGATGTAAAGTTGTTGGTTACCTTTGTACTTTAATTTGTTTTATAATAACACCTTGACAGTGGATATTCGGTCAATAGCCGTTCTTTTTCGTCTAAATTTACAATGAATACCGATGTTTTTTTTTGTTTGCTCTATGTTTTTTTTTCCAGCAGGTTATAAACTGTGGTGGCCTTGAGCGTTGACGCATTTTGTCGCCTCGGTGACGATCACGAAGTTTATTTCGTGAAATATCACAGAACGAAGCGTGATCTTCCCACTCTGATCGAAAAGCTTGGTGATCTGATGGATGTTTATCCACCTTGTTTGTCATAGTTATAAAATAAGAGGAGATGAACATATGTATATATAAAATACTAAAGCATTTATGCATTCAAAGGTACGTAGTGGAACACTAAAGGCCCGGCCACACTTAGCGGAGTGGTTCGGCGAGGAAAGGAATGACGATTGCTCAGATCGAATCCGAATGACATCATTTACATAGGAATCCCGTTAGAATTGCCGAATGGTGGCCACACTCAGCGGAGAGGAAAGACCATTGCCGGTCGACTCCGATGGCAATAGTAGGGGAGAGAATTTGTGCTATTGTGCTAAACCCATCAATTTTATACAGGAAATAACTGTAGAAACTTGACGGGTTTAGCAAAATAACTATTGTATCACTTTGAACGAAAGGTTGCGTATCGTCAAACTCGCCATCTTCCATGTTATATATAATATTTGGTCAATTATTGCAGGATTCGAATCAGCAATAAAAACAGAACATTGAAGTCCACCTTTTTTGCAGTTTCACTTGTTACCACATTTCTCTTATTATCCACAGGAAATCATATTGGAAGGAATTAGTCCGGGTGGCGGTCAGTTTTTTCAGTTTCCATCCATCCACTATACGCCATGATGATGACCCACAAAGGGAGGGGGGTCGAAACGTTGGCAAGCAATAAATAGTTGAAACTATTTAGTTGTTTCGTTTACTGATCGCCACTCGGACTAATTCCTTCCAGCCAACGGTCAACTAATTATATCCACTATGAGAAAATCATATTGTACGAAATGAATTGCGAACGACATTGAAAACGTTCATTTCCGATGTAAAGATTTAGTGGTTTCCTTGGCAACTGTTGGTCGCCACATCAATACTAGCAAAGGAAAAGTAGACCTTTGATACTTATCCACAGAATGATCATCGCTAAGTAGCCTGATTGTTTGCTATTTCAAATATGTACTTTCTCCGTTTCCATTGTCTCTTTTTTTCAGAGGAAGTCTTTCGAATAGGGACGAAATCAACATCTCTGTTTACTCTGTTTTACCTTTTTGCCAAATGAAACAATACCCGGAAAGAATGAAATTGATGTAGTAGATGCAGACTACCTTCTACACAGAGTACATTGGAATTCATTAACGGAGCGAACGTTTTTCTGTTATTTTTAACTATGTGGTATATGCACAGTGAAATCATGGCAATAATGCCGTGGCAGTCTTCTATGTTTCCCAATGAAGGTAATATAAGAAGTTCAAAAAGCTCTGAAAGAGCTCGTCGTTCCAGGCTACAGTCTTGTTTAGTTCTTTTTAATGGTGAAATGTTTCCGCAAAAGCCTCATGATGACATGAAACATGATTTCGTATTTGTGATTGAGAAGACATTGATATTTTAGTTTTGGTGACGGCTATAGCGACAGATAATGTGTATTTCTGCGAACCTGGAAGACGTGTTCTACTCCACAAGATCTATTAAATACAAACCTGTAGTGGAAACATTTTTTTTTATCCATGCTATTAAAGAAAACTCCCTAGTGACTGTTTACGGTGGTGATATGGTTACTTCTATAGATGAGTTGGAGTAAGAGCTAAGCTAAATTTGGCACGTCTACCTCCAACAAGGGATTCAGTTAAATTTCATGCTCATCTAGAAGTAGAAATATGGGTAGAAAATGTGAAATATCCTTTAAACTTGGGCTGGAAAAGGGATATGGGTGACCATGAGTAAAGAACATCAGTGATTATGATCAGTGACACTTAACATCAGTGACCATGATTAAAGAACCAGCACCATCGACATTACTGAATATGATTTCTTAGAGATGCAAAGAGAAATGCAGCTGCAAAAAAAAGGTGGACTTCAATGTTCTGTTTTTATTGCTGATTCGAATCCTCCAATAATAAGCCAAATATTATATAAAACATGGAAGATGACGAGTTTGACGATACGCAGCCTCTCTTTCAAAGTGATACATTATACACATCAAGTACATTTAAGACTAAAAAAATGGAAAATAACTAACAAAAATGCTTTATATTTTATTTCAATTTGTTTGAGTATCATTAAAATGTTTTTGTTTTTTTAATTAATTAAAATAATAGTAATATATATTGGAAATATGTTCTTATTCGTTGAAAAAACGCTTTTCTTTTCCTAGAATATACATAACAATGGTTTTAAGATAATATTACGTTTAGAAGATCTAATTAAAATCGGAGTATTTTATTTTTTATTAACAGAGCACTTTCATTAAAAATATTATCTTGGTGTATATTAGGAGTAATTAAAAATCGTATAAATCTAACTTTAACGCTCTAAAAGATTGTCTCCTATGTATTTTTTAATAAACTGCACACAAAAATAGTTATGAAGCGAAACCACATACTTTTCTGACATTTTGTGTTTTTTTGACCAGTTGGCCAATATTGACACCCACGTATCTCAGTAGGTGTTCTGAATTTTCCAACATGTCACATACCAAACATGTAGGAAATTTATTGTTCTTTAGAATTGTTAACGACAAAGTTTGCTCTAAAATGTCCAGGAAGAAGTAAAAAAACTGAAAAAAGTGCTTTTTCTTAGAGTTTTTTTCAAGATGGCGGAAAACGCACAAGGGTGAAAAGTGTGAAAACTTGGGTTTTTAATAAGGAGAGCAGTACAAACAATTGTGCCTAAAAATTAAATTTACCCCACAATTTTCTAGCCAAAATCCTATTTCTACTGGGCTAGTAGGGGTTTGCCCGTCAGGAAGGTAGGTGGGGTTAGGCAAGTTTGGCCGGGCCTTTATACAGCAAATGGATCTAGTTCATAAACCGTTCATCCTAGTGAGTAGTGAATGGGGATAAGCACATGTTCATATTAGCTGATTAATCGATCTTAATTTTCTGCTTACTGATATGAACATCTCAGAATAATACACCTAAATACTTTTTATCTTTCAAGTTGACCTAACAAATAGACAAGTTCACAACTCATATTTTATTAGCCCTTCATCTTGATTTACTCTGGAGTATCCAGTCTCACTTATGGTCTCAAGCTTTCTTGTTCTCACCACAACATGCCATCCATTTGTATACTATATCTCAGATCTTATCCACTTGTTATCCCTACGTACTAGAAACAGCGTAGAAAGCACATACGTTGTGCTTACTCCTGAATCTGTGAGAACCTTATGTACTCAACTGATGTGCCCAAAACCATTCCTCATTGTTTTAAAAATAATCTCTAAAACCTCTCAACGTCAGTTTCAACTCTGACACTAGCAGTAATCCTTTCTCAGCCTCTCATCATCCTTTATACCCCTCTCCACAACAAACCATATTGACAATTAGTGACTTATTTTGCTACATCTCGAACCATGGTTACCATATTTCACCAACCTCATCTGATATTTTACCGTTTTCAATATTGGGTACTAAACCATTGTTTGCATTTACTAGGTTTTTTCGTACGTATTCCAACGATTGGCGACATAAGGAAGGGTGATAACGGCAACAATGAGCAATGCACGGAGGTCGTAAAAAGAAAAATCGATTAATCTGGTAATGTGAATATGTGCTTATCCCCATGCACTACTTAGCAGGATGAACGGTTTATGAACTAGATCCAGTTGCTGTATTAGTATTCCACTACGTATGTTTTAATGCATAAGTGATTTAGTATTGCATAAGAAAAAAAAATCTGGTGCGGACAACACACGACTTTCATTTTTAAAATCAATGAAAGAATTTTCAAATACAGTTAGAGATAAAAATACGTGAAACTTTTAAGGAATCAATCAAATTAAATTTCTATAGAAACATGTGTTTCATTAAAAAATCTAGACGCACCAGCGTCGCCGACAAGTATGCCGAGTTGAAGTGGCTCAATCCAGTTTCTTGCCGACAGTATTTCCTGGGAGTATTCCTATTCCGCACTTTTAAAACCCAAAGTCCATCCTACATTCTTGACCTACTCATCCCTTGCTCATCAGTACATTCGTTTAACACAAGATCCCAACCCACTAACCTCTATTTGCCCTCTCATCGAACATTATTCTTCAAAAAATCTTTTAGTTTGCGTGCCACCTCTCTTTGGAATTCCATACCTACCTCTATACGCAAAGCTTCTTCCTTAACCTCGTTTAAAAACAAATTATTCCATCATCTCCTCAGTAATCAGTCTTCCGAATAATTGTATAAAAAATTAAGAATAATAGTCATCTTTCAAGTTACCAAAAACTTTTTTTTTTTTCTACGATTTTACGATATTAGTGTGAGGTTCAATCATAGTATCTCTGTATACACATGTTTTCAGTATTATATAGTCATACATGAATGTTCTATTGTCGTTGTATTTACTACACTATAAATAATGCAAGTAGTAGTCATATGTCGTTCAAGCAACAGTATTTACTATGTTTATATATAATATAAGTATAACCTTAAGTTTGTTTTTGTAATGTTTTTATTTTTAAGCCAGACATAATACTCACTCTTGTACTTTTTTTTGTTATTCTTAGGGGACAGAAGTCCCAGAATAAAATTTATTTTTCTTCTTCTTCTTCTTCTTCTTATATTATTATCTAAAATAATCAGATAGTTTTATGTTCATTTCATCACTCTCTATTAACTTTTAAAAGCTTGTGTATGAGATGACATTTTTTCTAAAATCTTTAGCTTTCCAACGGTATATCTTACATGTATATTACTGCTCTTATGTTCAAAAACGAAAAATTACATTAAAAAATATTTTTTCTGTTTTCTCCTTTAGTTGGGTATCGAATTTATTCAATTCATATATTTACCTGTTTTTTATCAGCGTTAACTAGATAATTTAGTTATTTTTATTTAATCTACAAAATTAAAGGTACTTTAGAGGAAGAACATATTAAAATATCGGCATTTAAGCCCTGTCAGACCATTTTAATCAGAATAAAATCTACATGATATTAAAGCCCATTACATTTTACATCGATATAGCGAGTTTAATCAAAATCGTCGGAATCGTTTTCGAGAAAATCGAAAAAAGGTGCAAAATGCATGGTATAAAGTGCCTCTTCTGGTAAGCTCATTTTGATGAAAACATTTTTGTCACGTCTCGGGCATATATTTGTCTGAAATATGAAATTTCAGTTTCATAGAACTTACCGTTTCCACCCGGGAGTTACAACACACACACACACACACACACAGACCTTTTTGCGGGACTTGGTTATTTGGACTCAGGGGACCGTAAAACGTGTATTTCCGTTGAAAACTGGAATTCGAAAATTTTCATGATCGCAATACTTCCCCTTACTACATATAGTAAGTGAAAGTAATACGTGAAATTATTAAGGAATTAATCAAATTGAATTTATGTAGAAACATGTGTTTTATTAAAAAATCTATTATATTATTATCTTAAATAATCAGTTAGTTTTATCTTCTTTTCATCACTCTCCATTAACTTTTAAAAGCTTGTGTATGAGATGATATTTTTTCTAAAATCTTTAGCTTTCCAACGGTATATCATACATGTATATTACTGCCTTTATGTTCAAAAACGAAAAATTGCATTAAAAAAATATTTTTTCTGTTTTCTCCTTTAGTTGGTTATCGAATTTATTCAATTTATATATTTACCTGTTTTTCATCAGCGTTAACAAGATAATCTAGTTATTATTATATAATCTACAAAATTAGAGTTACTTTAGGGGAAGAAAATTTAAAATATCGGCATTTAAGCCCTGTCAGACCATTTTTATCCAAATAAAATCTACATGATATTAAAGCCCATTAAATTTTACATCGATATAGCGAGTTTAATTAAAATCGTCAGAACCGTTTTCGAGAAAATCGAAAAAAGGTGCAAAATGCATGGTATAAAGTGCCTCTTCTGGTAAGCTCATTTTGATGAAAAAAGTTTTGTCACGTCTCGGGCGTATAGTTGTCTTAAATATGAAATTTCAGTTTCATAGGACTTACCGTTTCCGCCCGGGAGTTACCACACACACACACACACACACACAGACCGTCGGGGAGTTCGATATCCTATCGAAGCCATCAATTAGATATCTCGGAGTGCATATTGACGCTAGAATTCGATTTGATGAACACCTGCATAAAGTTAGTAATAGAGCAGCGAATGTGGTATATGAATTGGCCAGAATCATGCCAAATATTGGTGGACCAAGGGGAAACCAGAGGAAGCTTCTGGCCAATGTAGCCAGTTCCACGCTTCTGTACGCAGCACCGATCTGGGCAGAATCCTGCCAAGTGCAATCATATGTCCGGAAAGTTATTAGTGTGCATTGGAGAAGTGCCCTGCGTGTCGCTCGAGCTTTTCGCACTGTGTCCTACGACGCTGTATGCGTCATCGCAGTCATGCCTCCGATAGATCTTTTGGCAGATGAACGTAGAAGGATCTACTGAAGAAAACAAGAAGAAACGGATGCTCACTGGACTTCTTTAGCAAAACAAGAGGGAGTTCATACACTTGATATATGGCAGAGACGCTGGAACGCTTCGCCTTCTGGAAGATGGACCTACCTCCTAATTCCCGACATATCGACATGGTTATCCCGGAAACATGGAGATGTAGATTACTATCTCACTCAGCTGCTTACTGGGCATGGTTGCTTCAGAGCGTACTTAGCCCGTTTCAAAATAGAGGAAAGTTCATTGTGCCCATTTTGTGATCCCATAGAAGAAACAGTGGAACATGCATTCTTCTCTTGTTCGGGATTCGTTCGAGAAAGATCGGAGATAGACGCTAAATTTAGTACAAAAGCATCACCCGAAAATTTAGTCTCCTTGATGATGGCTAGTCAGGAGAGTTGGAGCGCTGCACAGCTGATTATGCAGCACAAATCTGCAGAAAGCTCAGAGTACAGGAGCAAGAAAGGAGAGGCGGGGCATCGGCCTAGCTTAAATCAGATGTCCAGTAAAGTAGCTGGCATTTAGCCCTTCTGCCCCCCCCCCCTCCCATGAAGTAATGCTTGACAGCGGTTCCGTGGGGTGGTAAAGACGAATTGGGAGGTGGTTTTTTAGTGAGTAGGAATCTCACACTGTTGTGTAGCCTGACAGTTGCACTTCGTCTGATGAAGGATTTTTCCCCTACCCGAAAAAACAAACAAAAAAAGACACACACACAGACCTTTTTGCGGGACTTGGTTATTTGGACTCAGGGGACCCTAAAACGTTTATTTCCGTTGAAAACTGGAATTCGAAAATTTTCACGATCGCAATACTTCCCCTTACTATATATAGTAAGTGAAAGTAAAAGTTTAATTGCAGAATTAATACAAGCCACTACAAATGACTACTTATGCTATTATACTAATAACTAATTAGGTTATGAAATAAATTCGGAGTAAAAAGTAAGAGGGTAGGAAGTAGTAAAACCGGCGGTGACCTTGATAAGATCTTCGGTGTTGCACTCATTAATATGCCGAGTACAGATTTGAGTATATTGGGTCGGAAAAAGACCAGAATATATAAAAAAAATTACGATCAAAAGCAGGAAACCCTCGTTATTTTTCTTTAATAAAATTTTCTGGTTCACGACTTATGACCATAAGGCTGAAAGTAAGAATTTAGTTACTTATACTGCCTGCTGCCTATTACCGCACGAAACTTGACCGATTATATTGAGGGTAGAATAATGAAAAACAACACCGTAAAAATATCAATAACAGTATGTTAATGCAAAATAATAAGACTTATTGTCTTTATTAAACTTGGGAAGGACGTTAAATCCTAATGTATTCCAAAAAAAATCTCTACTAAAGTAAAAAAAAAAACCATATACCTATCGTAACTATGAACTTTCAGTTTCGAATGACTTTTGGTTATTAAACTAGGCTTACCTCACTTAGGCCGCTTTGTAAAATTTGGTTATTTGGACTCAACTTGAATAACTCTACGTATCCAGTTCTTTCAATGCAAAGTCCTCCTCCGGTTTAAAGATAATAATGCTACCTATGTCACTAATCAAAATTAGTGCCTCAAACCTGTGAAAAATTACTCTCTAGCACCTTTTGGGGAACTAGGAACCAAGCTTGCCCTCTTTTTAATGCTGCGCTACACTGCGAGAGAACAGGTAGGTGAAATTTCGTGAGATTTGTTGATAGTGAATTATCATACACTCTCACATACTTTCAACGTATGAATATTCAATTACCGAGTTTTCTATAAAACTTCATAATTTTTTTTTTTTTTTTCAAACTTTTATTATAAACAATGATTAATTTCTTTAAAAAAATGTCTTTTCTTTTTTAATTTTTCAGGAAGTTTTTCTTAATATTACACACTTAAATAAGCACACTTTAATTTCCTTTTGTTATGTATTTATTTTCTTTCATAATTTTTTACATCGTTTTCAACGTTTCGGGATTCTTTCCTCATTCTCAAGACTTTTTTTTAAACACTAAGTTCATTGGCTGACTGGCTGTTAGACAGTCAGCCAATGAACTTCCATGTAGACGAATAGCAGTAAGCTAAAGTGAAATAACGAATGATATATGTAAAAGTGTTTTCAAAAAGTCTTGAGAATGGGGAAAGAACCACGAAACGTTGATAAAACGATGTAAAAAATTATGAAAGAAAATAAATATATAACAAAAGGAAATTAAGGTGTGCTTATTTAAGTGTGTAGTATTAAAAAAACATGTTTTCCTGATTTAACACTTGTTTGTTTTGATATTACGTTATCATTTAGTTTTGTTATCTTTTTAAAAAAAAAATAATATTTAATAATACCATAGGATTTTAAAAAAATATTGATATTATTATCCGAATTAATATTTAAAAAATATGCCTCCCTCCTTTCCTGCTACTTTCATGAACTCTCACGAATTTTCACCTTCCTCTTCTCTCACTGTGTAGCGCGGCCTTCATTTGTTTGTTTGTTTATTCGTTTAACGTCACTTTTATGCAACTATGGCTAATCGGACGATGCTACAGTGGGAGTCCTAAATTTTTCCTATCCAGGTTTTATTAGGATAGGGATCTTTAACGAGTACCTGACATCGAACAGGCTCGGGACCACCTTTTAACGTCCCCTCCGAAGGACGGCGTAACTAAGGATTTTTTACTGCAGCCTTCATTTAAATAGGGTCAAGCAATGAGCACCTAGATACCGCTCGTGAGAGCGACAATTTTCCATAGGTTTTAGAACCTAGTCCAACCATACCCTACACCGTGATCTTACTCGTCCGTTCGTTTTAGACCTTACTCCAAACAAATTTTCAAAATTTCATCAGAACCTTGAGCACCACCCCAATGCTTTAGCATAGTACCTTTCCAGTTCCTCCTTTCTCAACAATCCTGTACAACGGTTGAAACGGCAATGGCCTACAGATCTATTTTAAATATGTCCATTGGAGTTGTTACAATGGCTTGATCTTCCACACAAGAGAGGAATGTTCGTAGCTTAGCACTCTGATTCAGCTCCACTACTACCTGATACCTGCGATGTGGTTGAGAATTGAAGTGCTGGAATGTCCCTAGTCTTGCTCGTCTCCCCACAAGTGGCAGTTGCTCCGCTTTGTTTTGCCTGGCTAATTTTATTATTATTTTTTTTTTATACATATAATAAGGGAGCGGCGTAGTCTAGTGGATAGAGAACAAGTCTAGTGTTCTCCGGGTCCTGGGTTTGAGTCCTAGCTGTGGCAGAATATTATTTATTATGTTAATTCGGCCGGAGGACGACCCTTGGGTATGGAAACCCTCCTGGGGCAGACCCAGCCTCTTTAAAGTGGATACCCGTATTTAAAGAAAGAACCTGGCGGCTGAGAGTGGTCAAGGCCTAATTACCTCATTACACGACCGTTAGCCTAGAAACAGTACGAATCTCTATACCTTATGTACTGTGCCCAATAACTAACCTTCATGAGTTGTAGAGGTACAGGTTTTTTCTTTTTTTTTTTTTCTTGGACATATAATATATAGTACTTTTTGGAAGAATGTAATGCGCTGCCAGCTGGTAACCGATAACTAATGTCTTTATAATTAATCCAATAGAATAGGATTGAATTTATTTGTTTAAGAAAATTCTTGTACAAATACAAGGTACAATTATATACATATGTACTCATTATAAATATTTTGAGTATAATATTAAATATTTACATATCGAAATTTAAACTATTTACAAGGAACATACTTAGTTCTCCATTGATAATGAAAATGTTTAAAGATTATTGAGACGGTCAATATAACTTATCAGCAAAATTTTTTGTACACTGAATGAGGCTGAGTTGTTGTCTTTATATCTCCTTTTGTACTTTTCTGGGGTTTCATTTTGGAAAACAGTAAAATCTTTAGCAACCTTTTCTACCACAAAAATGAAATATCTCTGGAAGAATGGAGCAATTATTATATGACCCTTTACGGACCTTCACTCTCTACTTGATGTCGAGATATCCTCGGAGAAGCTACAGTTTTGCATACCTAAAAGCAAGAGAAGAGCTATATGTTAAAAATTAATTTTTTTTAATACGAACAATTTTGAAGTGATGTTTGATGGTATTATATAAGAAGAACATAGTCATTAGAAACGAGAAACTATTGTATATGGATTAGAAACATTTTAATTTATTTTATTTTTTTTTATTCTCTATCGAACCATATTTTAATTAACTATATTCCCCATCTAGAAATGAGTTGTTGTCAAAATTACCCTATTTCTAAGCGGGATAGTTAAAAAATCAAGCCATTAAAATATTTAAGTTTTATGTTTGTTATTAGCCCTAAAAAATAATAATAATAAGTATAATACTAAAAATAATTAAAAAACAGTACTTTTAATTAGATTTCTTAAAAAGTCTTATGAAACCTAATTAAAAGTGCTGTTTTGACGCACATAGCACCTGCTATATATAATATTTATACAAACTAGAGTATATATATATATATATATATATATAGAGAGAGAGAGAGAGAGAGAGAGTGTGGTGGGGGTGGGAGGAGGCGGCAGGGGGTGGCTTGCGCTGGGCCGGGCAGTAGCGATGTGACCGTCCCCGGGGCCGGAGTTACCCACCCGCCATGGGCAACGGCATGAACAAGGTACCGAGATAGTAATATATGTATTATATATAGTATACAGTTTCTTATGTACTAACATATATATACATCTCTAGCCTCAGTAATGTTATATACATATCAGTTGTTATGAAGCAGCTTTTTAACTGAATAAAATTCTTCAGCATCACACTTATCAAAACAATTGACTATAAGCTTAAAAAAAAATCATATAAAAAATATATCTCTCTTTTAATTACGAATCTATCTTAATCGTAATGCAATGAATAAAACTTTATCGGATAATAACAAAAATAAATTCTCTATTTATTCTGGGACGAGTAAGTCCCTTTAGATTGATAATACAGGAAATATAAAGTGGACTCTAGAGTCTTAGATTAATATAATAAATACAATATAATTAACCAATACAAGTGATTATCTATAATAACTCAAGAGTTAACTCCTAATAATAATTTACTATTAAAAAATACTGAAAATGAAACATATGAACTTCTACTTGTACAGCTAGGTTATAAAAATTATAAAAATAAATATACAATACTTATGTAATTTATAAGTTATTATAGCTTCTCAACTAATTACCTGAGGTTTACCGTATGATAAGTTGATAATTTAAATATTTTGTGTTAATTTTGCAGAATACAAAAATAAATAAAAAGAAAATAGATAAAGCCATTTCGGTGGATTGATAACGTGTTCAGGATTGATGGTAATTGCTTCTGAATCATCGCGAATCGGTTAACCCGTTTCACTGAAAATATCGCTTCTCTAACACACATTTATGGGTTTGAATACAATATTTATCAATCTATTAAAATAATAAAAGTAAACGGATTATTGGCTTAATATTTATTTACATGTACATAAATTCTCTTGTTGATTGTTTTAATTCTATTTTGATTATTATATTTTTATCCACTATTGGAAATCAATAGGATAGTTTTTGGTTGATTTTTTTTTTTAATTATATTTTTTACATCTCTTAACAAAAAAAAAATGTTGTATCACTAGTAAGCATTATTATTTTTATTTTCCGCCTTTAATTTATATTTCTAAAAAAGAAGTTATTGCTTTATGGATTATTTATATGAATATCAACATATTTTCTTTATATATTTTTGTAAGATCGTGTTTTGTTGCATTGAGCTATAATTATTAATGTAATTATATGTTGAAACATAAATTTATTATCGAAGTTATTTAAAGATAAGTGTGAGAAAAGAGTGCAGTTAATGCATTGTAAAAATAATTTTTGAATCTTAAAGTGTTTTTAGAAGGGTTTAAAGCAATAAATCGTTTATTGAAATATTAATATATATTATTTAAAAGAAAGAAAAAATACCTTAACAAAAAGTACGTGATACGTGTGTGTGTATATATATTAATTAGTTTTCTAATTTCAATTAAAATTAATAACAAAACAGATAGAAACGTTTATATATCTATTATATTTTATGTTCTCTGGTGTTTTGCACTTATTATTAGTATATTGTTAAAAAACAAAAAAAAACGCTAAAATGCTTTTTTAATGAAAATTGTATATAAGTACATATTTCTTATTATGTTTATTATCTAGTTTAATTTCAATATTATTATTTAAGACTGCTTTTTAATCCATTGTTTGTAATTTCTATTGTTTCTTTGTATTCCTTTTGTATACTCTAAGACCTTAAAGTTTTTATTTTTATTTTCCTGTTATGTTATTCTAAAGGGACTAGTCCCAGAATAAATAAAGATTTATTATTATTATTATATATTATGATTTTCTAAGAATATCTAATTATCTTACTTTTGTTTCTGACTCTCAATAGACCCCAATAACTACTGACAGTAAAAATCTCAACAAGATAAGTTATTCAATTGGGGCATTAGCCTTTATAGTGGTACTAAAAAAAAAAAGAAAAAAATAGAGGATTAAATGTAATGATATTTAAATTGTCTCCCTATTAATTTCTTTTATTAAAATTTGCTTTTGTTTCTGCCTTATGAATGTTCATTTTATATAATAACAATGATGTTGATGATTCGGTATTATAATAATATTTTATGATTCAGAAACTTTTATAAACACTAATCACGAGAAAATAAAAGAAGAAGATGAATGCAATGAAAGAACATTAAAAAAATAAAATAATAATACGATTGGAATTTGTTATTTATTGTACTATTGAGTAAGTTATTTAGTATTTAAGGCACAAAACTTTGTTGGTCATCAATGCCTTTTTATGTTCGATATTATAGTAATGAAATAATTAATGAAAAAAGAAAGAATACTAAAAAAATAGAATTACGAATAAAATAAAATAAGTTAATTAATATAAAAAATATTATAATGAAGATTATAATGCATATTCATGTAAATAAATGCTAGAACATTCTCTTCTCGACGATGATTATTTTATTAGTAATTTTACATTTTATTACAATATTTAAAATTTGTTTTCAAACGTTTTGTTGTATTTATTATTTAAGAAAATAATTAAAAATAGAGATAAGACGGCCCATATTAAATAATTTATAGTTGATCAAAATATATTAATGGAATCGTATATTTTTCAATAGGTCTTCGTTAAGATGAAAATTTATTGTTATTGTGACCGATTTCTCCTCGGAATTTGGAAATATTATTTTTTATTATTGTTGAAAATATATTTAAAGGCATTTTAGTTTATTATTTTCAATAATCAACCTTTGTAATCAACCAAAAAAAAAAAAAAAAAAAAAAAAAATTATGCCTGCTCAAAATTCGAGGGTTTACGTTTCAAGATGAGTAGAATCCAAATAAAGAATTAAAAAAATCCGTTTGTCCGCCGTCCGCGGCATATTTCCGAAACTACTGGACCAATTTTTTTGAAAATCTTCACAAAAATTCTAGTCTATTCAGCGATGAGCCTAACACCTAGACGTTGATATCAGCTGGTTAGTTTTAACATAGCGGCCGATGAAAAGGATTTTATTCAATAACTCGGTTATTTTTGAAGATAGAAAACAAATTTATTAGTGTTTTTTAACCAACAAAACGCGAATAATTATATAAAAGAGGAAAAAGAAAAGAAAAAAATTGTTTGTTTTTTTCACATAAATACGCTTATAACTCAGTTATTTTTGAAGATAGAGAAAAGTGTGTAAAGAGTTTTAGAATCAATAAAGCGCGAATAAAAAAAAAAAAAAAAAAAAAGTATTACATGTCAATAATACAATGAAAATGAATTGAAACTTTATTAGCATCAAAACAATTATCTTCAACTAATGATTTACGTTATACACTCGGTAACGACAAACTAAACTTTGCCATTCACAGGTAGATAGCAAATCAGGGTTCCAGGAGACCCCAGTGCTATTCTCCAAAAAAATTTTGGACCAAATGAAAAAAGAATTATTGAATTTGGTTTACAACTAGCTTAGATATTGCATTTTGAAATCAGTGGTAGTGTTAAGATATGATGCTTTGAATTATTACTTTTCATATTACGTAATTGCCTTTCAACAGCCATATAAACAGTTATATTCCAATATTGTTATTTGGAAATAATAAACCATTGTGTAATAATTTGCAGTCTTTTTTAAATTCAATTTAATAAAACCAAGTATCCCAAAATATAATCGAAAACATTACAATTGATAAATGAAAGTTTGAACTTTACTTAGATCATTTGATTTTACAAAAAAATTCAATTTGTTTTTTGAAAATTTATTATTTTACTCTAGAAAGTATTATTCTGAAAAAAAATTACTGGAATTAAAAAAAAACAACAACATATTTTCCAAGTATACAGTGAAAATTGAATATTTTTATAGAAATAATAATGTTTTATCAGATCATTGTAAATATATATTTTTGTATTGGTAGGTGTTTTTATCTAATTTCAGTGATTCCAAATTAATGTTGATACCATTAAAATGTCCAAGACTTAAACTAAACCGAGTTATTGAGTGAGGCTCAGTAATTGACGGTACAGAGTTTTCCCATTCGGGCCATTTCTCAATTACAAACTCTATTTCATTCACAATCGTCTCGGGCTCACAATAATTTACCTGCGTACTACACAAATAACAAAATAGATCTCTTAGAGCTGACAATAATTTATTAATTTTTATAAGTTTAAATGTTTCCATCCTTCTTTTACTCGTCAATATAGTTACCATTTTAAGAGCTTCTATCCTTTTAAATAATAAATCCGTAATTATTAAAAAAAAATTAAAATTATTTTGAATATTAAAAGATTGTATACGGCGAAATAAAATTCTCATTTGCCCCCAACATTTAAGGTCTCACGTCTCATGGTACGTAGTAGACCCCTTATGAATATTTAAAAAAATCCGTCTATTAATCCATTTTTTTCATTGGATTCATTTTATAATGTAAATATTTAATTTTAATTTAAAATAATTGTTATGTAAAATTTGTCGTTAGGACTTACGGTCAACGATTTTGGTTTAAATATTGGTTTGAATGAAAAAAGTCAGGTTTTGTCTTGATTTTACTTTCACTTACTATATATAGTAAGGGAAAGTATTGCGATCGGGAAAATTTTCGAATTCCAGTTTTTAACGGAAATACATGTTTTAGGGTTCTCTGAGTCCAAATAACCAAGTCCCGAAAAATGGTCTGTGTGTCCGTGTGTGGTAAGTCTAGCGCAAACACGACTTTCACTTACCTCCGTTTTAAAAATCAATTAAAGAATTTTCAAATAAAGTAAGAGATAAAAGATGAGTAGAACCATTAAAGAATTAATTAAATAAAATTTCTATAGAAACATGTGTTTTATTAAAATATCGATTGTATTATTATCTAAAATAATCGCTTAGTTTTATCGGCTTTTTATCACTCTCTATTAACTTTTAAAAGCTTGTGTATGCGATAATATTTTTTCAGTTTTCTCCTTTAGTTGCTTTTCAAATTCGCTCAACTTGCATATTTACCTGTTTTTTATCAGTGGTAACAAGATAATATAGTTATTTTTATATAATCGACAAAATTAAAGGTACTTTAGGGGAAGCAAATTTAAAATATCTAGCTCTGTCAGACCATTTTAATCAGTATGATATTAAAGCCCATTGAATTTTACATCAATATAGCGAGCTTAATCAAAATCATCGGAACCGTTTTCAAGAAAATCGATAAAAGGTGCAAAATGCATGGTATAAAGTTGCTCTTCTGGTAAGCTCATTTTGATGAAAAAGGTTTTGTAACGTCTCAGGCGTATATTTGTCTTAAATATGAAATATCAGTTTCATAGGACTTACCGTTTCCGCCCGGGAGTTACCACACACACGCACACACAGACCTTTTTGCGGGACTTGGTTATTTGGACTCAGGGGCCCCTAAAACGTGCATTTCCGTTGAAAACTGGAATTCAAAAATTTTCACGATCTCAATATTTTCCCTTACTATATATAGTAAGTGAAAGTTAAAAGTCGTACGGAACTGAAATTTCATATTTAATACAACTATACGCTCGAGATGTTACTGCAACATTATCATCAAAATTGGCTAACCAGAAGAGCCACTTTATACCATGAGTTTTGCACCTTTTTACGGTTTTCTCAAAAACGGTGCATTGTGCAGCTCTAACGATTTTGATTAAAATCTTTATATCGATGTAAAATTTGATGGGCTTTAATATGATGTAGATTTCATTCTGATTGAAATATTTTTACAGGGCTTAAATGCCGATATTTTAAATTTCCTTTCTCTAAAGTACCTTTGATTTTGTAGATTTAAAAAAACTAGGCACATCATCTTATTAGCATTCATAAATATGCCAGTTGAGCGAATAGGATGAACTACTAAAGGAGAAAAGTGCAAACATATTTTTTAATGTAATTTTTGTTTTGTTTTTATAATAAAAGCAGTATCATATACGTATAATATACCGTTAGAAAGAGAAAGATTTTAGAAATCATATTATCTGATATAAAAAGTTGTAAAAGCTAATATTAAGTAACGAATGGGAAATAAACTCATTACTGATTAACAATTTAAAGTAAATAATATGTTTCCAACGAAAATGATTACACTTTTTATTAAAATCAAATTAAAATATTTTTCAAATTGGAGTATATTTAATGGTTTTTAAATTTATATTAACAGTCGAGGTAAGTGAAAGTCGTGTGTTGCCCGCATCAGATTTTTTAAGTTTTGGGGTTTTTCTGACACCATCTAGCTCTGTTGGTGTTGCACAGATAAAAAATTAATAGTAGTTTCCAGTAATCATTTTTCAGTTAAATTAATATCAAATGTTTGATCTGTGCAATAACAACAGACATGGAGTGTGCAAAAATTCAGAGGTTGTCAAAAAAGCCCCAACACTTTAAAAATTTAGGCAAAACCTGACTCAAAGCTTCTTAACAGTGAGTCCTAACGATAAATGTTATATAACAACAAATATTTTACATTAAAATTAAATATTTACATAAAAAAAAAGAAAGAAAAAAAATTGAATTTTTAAATCGCACGACGAACAGGCGGATTTTTTTTTCATGTGGATCATATTCATCTAGATATCCTGAAACGTAAGACCTCAAATTTGGAGGAGAAAATTTTTTTTTTTTCTTTTCTTCGTCGATTACATTATTGTTTATTGTTTATTTAACGTCACTTTATGCTACTATGGCTAATCGGACGATGCTACAGTGGGAGTCCTAAATTTTGCCTATCCAGGTTTTATTAGGATAGGGATCTTTAACGAGTACTTGACATCGCACAGCCTCGGGACCACCTTTTAACGTCCCCTCCGAAGGACGGCATAATTAAGGATTTTTTACTCCCGTTAAAAAATCCTAGGACCACCTGTGGGTTTGAACCCGTGACCTTTGGCATGGGAGGCTGTTATGCTAACCGCGCAGATACAAGTGATCCCTTTCGTCGATTACAATAATTCATTATTGAAAATAATAAAGCTAAGTTATTAATAATAACGTACTTAAGGTCTAAAAGATCCATTCTGTTCTAACACGGAAACTACCATCAGATTTTCGATCCAAGCAAGACCGATATTCTAGAGCGTGTCAAATACGTTGAATTTTTAAAGGGAGAAAAACGTTACCCAAATAACACCCCTATCTAGAAGACACGCAGATCAACAGAAATAGTACGGAAACTCTTATATGAATATTATTATTATTATCGTTTTTATGAAAAACAGTTAGGTTATGCATACACTTTTGAGGTGTTGAAGCTTTTTTGACAACCTCTGAATTTTGACACATTCCATCTCTGTTGGTACTGCACGGATCTAACATTTTACATGTATTTAACTGAATAGTGAATACAGAGATTTTGATAAGTGATAACAAATATATTAATTAAAAAATCTGGTGCGGGCAACACACGACTTTCACTTACCGTAGTTAAAATTAATTAAAGAATTTTCAAATACAGTTAGAGGTAAAACGGCATTTAAACCCTGTCAGACTATTTTAATCAGAATGAAACCTACATGATATTAAATTTTACATCGATAAAGCGAGTTTAATTAAAATAGTCGGAACCGTTTTCGAGAAAATCGAAAAAAGGTGCAAAATGCATAGTATAAAGTGGCTCTTCTGATAAGCTCATTTTGATGAAAAAGGTTTTGTAACGTCTCGGGCATATATTTGTCTGAAATATGAAATTTCAGTTTCACAGGACTTACCGTTTCCGCCCGGGAGTTACCACACACACACAGACCTTTTTGCGGGACTTGGTTATTTGGACTCAGGGGACCCTAAAATGTGTATTTCCGTTGAAAACTGGAATTCGAAAATTTTCACGATCGCAATACTTTTCCTTACTATATATAGTAAGTGAAAGTAAAAATTGGTACTTATAAATAAATACAGCGGATAGACGGATAGAATACTTGGTGGTGTTATTAAGCAAACTTCCCCAATTTGATGACATATGAAAATTTTATAATATCAATATTAATCATATTAATATGATAAATAATAATAGAACTGAAATGGCTTTGGGTGAATGGGGAGATTTTCGCGAGACACAGCTGGAGAGACGAGATGAGCAGAGGAACTGTAGCGGTAATGCCATCTCGTCTCTTTGTTTTGTTTCCTTTTTTCGTTGAGATAATAACACTTTTCGCCCCTTTATCCTCCCTCCCATTTCATCTATCGCTATTTATTTTTTGCCCTTCCTTCCCTTGGGTCATTTCGGTAAAAATGTTATTTTCCATCTAATCTTTAGTTATTATATTATCACTTATTATAATTTTACATTCGCTTACCTAGATATGAAATATAGTTCTCAACAGATATACAGATATAAAATAAAATATGGAAGTGCTACTTTATACTACGCATTTTGCATCTTTATACGATTTTCTTAAAACTGGTCATTGCTATAAAAATGGTATACCAAGACCCAAAGTATAACAATTAATAACCCAAAGTATATTAAATATAGCGTCTTCTTTTATTCGGCCGATGACTTAAGTAGGCGACGCTAGCGCTGTATGTGAGCAAGTGCGTGAAGTATACCGCTAGCATCCACTACAAAAAGGAATATAGTACCTTCTGGAATGAAATGAAATATGGATTAAGTACTTTTTGGAATAAACTATAATTTTCAAATACGTTTTTAAATGATTTTTATGTTTTTACTTTCACTTACTATATATAGTAAGGGGAAGTATTGCGATCGTGAAAATTTTGGAATTCCAGTTTTCAACGGAAATACAAGTTTTAGGGTCCCCTGAGTCCAAATAACCAAGTCCCGCAAAAAGGTCTGTGTGTGTGTGTGTGTGTGTGTGTGTGTGTGTGTGTGTGTGTGTGTGTGTGTGTGTGTGTGTGGTAACTCCCGGGCGGAAACGGTAAGTCCTATGAAACTGAAATTTCATATTTAAGACAACTATACGCCCGAGACGTGACAAAACTTTTTTCATCAAAATGATTTTACCAGAAGAGGCACTTTATACCATGCATTTTGTACCTTTTTCCGATTTTCTCGAAAACGGTCCCGACGATTTTGATTAAACTCGGTATATCGATGTAAAATTTAATGGGCTTTAATATCATGTAGGTTTTATTTGGATAAAAATGGTCTGATAGGGCTTAAATGCCGATATTTTAAATTTTCTTCCCCTAAAGTACCTTTAATTTTGTAGATTCAATAATAATAACTAGATTATCTTGTTAACGCTGATGAAAAAGAGGTAAATATATAAATTGAATAAATTCGATACCCAACTAAAGGAGAAAACAGAAAAAATATTTTTTAAAAGAAATTTTTCGTTTTTGAACATAAGAGGAGTGATATACATGTATGATATACCTTTGGAAAGCTAAAGATTTTAGAAAAAATATCATCTTATACACAAGTTTTTAAAAGTTAATAGAGAGTGATGAAATGAACATAAAACTAACTGATTATTTTAGATAATAATATAATAGATTTTTTAATAAAACACACATTTCTATATAAATTCAATTTGATTAATTCCTTAATAGTTTCACGTATTTTTATCTTTAACTGTATTTGAAAAATCTTTCATTGATTTTCAAAATCGAGGTAAGTGAAAGTCGTTTGTTGTCCGCCCCAGATTTTTTACTTTCACTTACTGTACATAGTAGGGAAAAGTATTGCGATCGTGAAAATTTTAGAATCCAGTTTTCAACGGAAATACACGTTTTAGAGTCCTCTGAGTCCAAATAACCAAGTCCCGCAAAAAGGTATGTGTGTGTGTGTGTGTGTGTGGTAACTCCCGGGCGGAAACGGTAAGTCCTATGAAACTGAAATTTGATATTTAAGACAAATATACGCCCGAGACGTTACAAAACATTTTTCATCAAAATGAGCTTACCAGAAGAGCCACTTTATACTATGAATTTTGCACCTTTCTTCGATTTTCTCGAAAACGGTTTCGACGATTTTGATTAAACTCGCTATATCGATGTATAATTTAGTGGGCTTTAATATCATGTAGGCTCTATTCTTATAAAAATAGTCTGACAGGGCTTAAATGCCGATAGTTTAAATTTGCTTCCCCTAAAGTACCTTTAATTTATTTGATAAATAACAGCTAAATTTGCAAGTTGAGAAAATTTGAAAAGCAACTGAAGGAGAAAACTGAATACAAATTTTTGTAATGCAATTTTTGGTTTTTGAACATAAGAACAGTAATATACATGTGTAATATACCGTTGGAAAGCTAAAGATTTTAGAAAAAAATATTATCTAAGACACAACAGCTAGTAAAAGTTAATAGATAGTGGTAAAAAGCCGATAAAACTAAGTGATTGTTTTAGATAAAGATATAATAGATTTTTTAAGAAAACACATGTTTCTATAGAAATTCAATTTAATTAATTCTTTAATAGTTTCACGTATTTTTATCTCTAACTGTATTGATTGATTTAAACAACGGGGGGTAAGTGAAAGTCGAGTGTTGCCCGCACCAGATTTTTAGATAACATCTGATTAGGAATAATAGATAAAACTATTATCAAAGTTTCAATTGATATTTTAATTTCTCAATGGATAGCGCAAATGGCTTAAGGTCAATATGATGACGTGAATTTACAAATTAGCAGAATTCATAAAAATGTGGTTTTGACCTAATTTCCCAGAGTTGTATAGGATCCTTTGCACTAGAATTAACATAGTAAAATAAACTATATAAAACATGTTTTCAGTAATTAGTTTAGCGAATTGAGTCAAACAGTATTTTGCAAGCTATTGAGTGTAACTTTAAGTCCCCTTTTGTGCCTGAGCCCTTTATGTCAGCATTTAACTTTGTTTTCTCTTGTCGAAGAACACGAGAGCTTCATTATGTTCGGAAAACGTATTTTAGAGTCCCGCTTTTGGAATTTACCTCAAATTTTCATCTCTTATTTATGTGATTTCCTGACTTAAATTCGTTATGGACTAATTAAATATTATTAGTTTGTGTCTTATGGATAAAAAAATATTTATTTTTTTTAAATTATTAACTTTGTACTTTTGTTTTTTTTCTGTATTTTATTCATGCGGTTTTACTTTTATGATTACGTTATTTATTTGAGAATTCATATTTACCTTCCCCTTACATCATTGAATATAAAGACTGTCAATATTTCTTTTTAAACATTCTCAAGTCATTATTTAGTGTTTATATCTGACCGTAGGTATATTCACTGCTCCACAAAAAGCTAGCGCACTTTGAAAAATTGATTTTTTTTTAATTTAAAAAAATGTTGTTTTTTTTATTACTATTAGCAATTATTAAGGAGAATTTTATGAAATAGAGAAGTTTTGTTTAATCAATGTAAATAAAAACATGACCTATGGCATGATCAATAATTTAAAAAAAAATGAACTAAGGTAAGAATCAGTTTACAAATAACAGTTCTTATTGAGGTTTTGTGGCAACAATATTAAAATAAAGTTCAAATTTGTTTATTACAACTATCATTTATTACGTATAACAGTGTCTACTATATTGCGTTCTACGTAACAAATGACGTTATACATAACGACTTAAACATTCCTACTATTCCAGCCACTGCTACAGAGCAATACAATAACTTTAACCAAAGACTAACATATAACACCAAACCTCTCACAGAAACATTAAAATGCTCTACCAATTCTTACAGCCCACCCCGACGACTTCGCAGACCACAGATCAAGAGATATGCTGATCACTTAACGAGCCTGATGAGCCACTACTTCGCAGTCCACAAATTTGCTTATTGCAAAGGAAATGCAGATGGCAAATTAAATTGTATGTCAAATTTCTTATGCATAATAAATAAATAACAATTATCATTCATCCTTAAAAGGGTAATAACCGCTAAACAAGTGCCCAGTGCCATTGCTTTAGCCGAAAATGGCCATAGTAAACGCTGCTCTAGCATTAGAACTACCTGGAACCACAGTGCGTAGAGCTGTCCAACGTGTCCGAGACACTGAACTCTACACACGCAGGCCAGGTTTCGGGTCACCCAAGAACGACACCGCCACGAGATAATCGGTTTATTTTAATATATACTCTTTGAAATCGCTTTTATACTGCTTCTGAGACTGCTCAAATGCTTCGGGTGGTTCGTCATGTTTCAATTAATGCCGAAACTGTCAGAATAAGACTTGCTGAAATGAGTTTACATCTCATGAGGGTAGCTACAGGTCTACAGCTCACTGTAAATCATCGAAGAGCCCGTTTAAAGTTTGCTTGAAAACACATATTGTGGAATGAAAATGAATACTTTTTTTTCCGATGAATCACGTTTTTCACTTTACTTTCCAGATGGACGTGCTAGGTCAGGTGAGCATTATCCTGAATATAACCTTTGCTGGGAGAGTTTAATTTGGAGGTGGTTGTGATGGTGTAGGGAAGAATATTTCTGGAAGCGAAAATTGATCTCCATGTCTTCAACAGGCCTTCCCTAAATGCAACTTTGTACATAACAGAAATCCTTGAACAATATGTTATACCTTTTGCTCCATTTAACTGAGAACATTTTATTTTTATGCATGGCGATGCTCCACCACAAACTGCAAACTGTGTTAAGCAATGTATTAATGATACACGAATTCAGACTTTAAGATAGCCAGCTCGTAACCCTGACTTAAATTCTGTTAAACATCTCTTGGGTGAACTTAGCAGACGTGTGAGAAGAAGAATTAACCCTCCTGAAAACATAAAAGAGCTTTATCTTAATTTCACCTTTACATCTTCCCAAACGGATACTATTTTATAAAAGTGTTGATGTAATACACATTAATTTCACAGAAAAAAAACAACAAGATTTTTCAAAGTGCGCCACTTTATTAGTGGAGCAGTTGTATATATATATATATATAATTCACGACTGTTGATAATTTTAGTTATCTATTATGGGTAAGTTCAGTCAATAAATAAGCAATTTCATTTAGGCTACGTTTCGAGAATTTATTGTTTTCATATTCATGCCAATTTGAGACAAAATAGTGACTTTACATACAATTTGCAATAGTACATACTATGTACTACATAGGCTACAACTCAGTGTTCTTCTAAAGTTTGTAGTACCACAGTCTATGTAAGAAACTATTTTGTCTCAAATTTGCATGAATATGAGAACAATAAATTCTCGAAACGTAGCCTAAATAAAATTGCCTAATATTATATATATATATATATATATATATATATATATATATATAGATTGGCTATAAAAAAAAAAAATAGCTTGACTGCTGAAGGAGCCACTTTTTGAATGGCTGGACCTCTTGTATTGCATTGTTCCAGCCCCGATGGAGTGGGCACTCGAGCCCTCGCTGTGCCCGCAGATAAAGGATAATGCTCACCTCACCACCTCCCTAAAATAACCAAACAGCAAACTATTGCACTATACAATATCTGATAATTTAGCGAAAGAGGTATCTTAATGCCTTTACTTTATAACTAGCTGACCTGGCAAACGTTATTCTGCCATTTAAATTATTTCTAGTGCATTTTTTCTTTCTTTTATAATATAATAAAATAATACGAATGTATTGTGTGTGTTGATGGGATCTATAACAGAAAGATGAACAGAGCGCTGTAGACGATAAGAACACGAACCATTCATTTTCTCAGTTCAATGTATGTGATAGCTTAAAAGTTAAATATTATATAAAGAGAAAATAATATATTTTTATCAAAAAGTACGAAAATGAAAAATAAAGTAAAAAATTAGTGTGTGCTTAAGACCGCGCGGAAGAACTTCATTTTCAATCGTAATTTATCGGGCTGATGCGAAATTAATGCAGGTTTCCTCTATTGCAATATCTTAATTCCAATTGTGTTAACAAAGCTAATCCTAACATTGATCATTATTATACCAAAACAAACCTTATCTAATACCCTCTCTTTCACCATGAATTTGTTTAGTAAAATCGTTTTGTTCAGTGTGTTTAAAGGTCTTGAATCGAAAATGTCAAAGTGCGATTTTCGTCAAATTTATTTTTACGAATTTAAATTAGGGCGCAGCGCTGCGCAAACGGCAAAAATGAGTGCACGGTGCAGCGTTGGTTCCAGAAGTTTCGCAGAGGAGATTTCGACCTCGAAGACAAGGAAGGTCGGGGCCGTCATCTTGCTCTAAACAACGACCAGCTGAGGTCAAAAGTGGAAGAAGACCCAACCAAAACCACACGAGAAATGGCGGCGGAACTCGGTGTGAACCAATCCACAGTTGTACGCCACTTGGAAGAAATTGGTAAGGTAAAAAAGTTGGCCAAGTGGGTGCCACACCAATTAAACGACCACCAAAAAAATCGCCGCTTTGAAATCTGCTCCATGCTTGTGACACGCAATAAAAATGATCCATTTCTCGATCGCATTGTGACGTGCGATGAAAAATGGATCTTATACGACAACAGAAGGCGTTCTAGCCAATGGCTGGGCAAAGATGAACAACCAAAACCTTTCCCGAAGCCCAACCTGCACCCAAAAAAGGTTATGGTCACAGTTTGGTGGTATAATGCTGGTGTTATTCACTACAGCTTTCTCAATCGAGGTGAGACTATAACTGCTGACAAGTACTGTCAAAAAATTGACAGCATGAATCAAAAATTGCAACGTCTTTGCCCAGCATTGATGAATCGGAAGGGGCCGATCCTGCTCCACGATAACGCCAGACCACACGTTGCACAACCAACGCTTCGACGACTGCACGAGTTGGGCTACGAAGTTCTCCAACATCCGCCTTATTCACCTGGCCTCTCTCCTACAGACTTCCACTTTTTCAGGCATCTGGACAACTTTTTGAGGGAGAAAAATTTTCAAAACCAGGACGACATTGAAAATTCTTTTCGTGATTTCATTGAGTCCAGGGATTCGGATTTTTTTTCTGGTGGAATAAGAAAGCTTGTTGAACGTTGGCAAAAGTGCATTGATTCAGATGGAAATTATTTTGATTAAATATATATGGTTAAAGTAAAGATATGGCGTATTTACAATACCTACTAAAAACCTGCATTAATTTTGCATCAACCCAATATAATGTATTTTGAAGTATTATTATGGATCAAATTAGTAGGATAAATGAGAAACATAACTATTCTTTATATAAGGTGTAGATTCTTTGTGTGAAGGTCAAATTTCTATGAATAAAATTGGAGGCTGATGTCTACTTCACCACTATTTAATTGAAAAAAATCGCTAAATTCTAAATTTAATGAATTTAGACATGAGGCTTTGACTGGAAAGCAGCTACTCACATTAAATCTAAATTGTTCCACTGCACCTGAAGATGGCATTGTAGCCGAAACGTAGTGCGAATATTTTCAATAAAAGAGTGTACTTCACCACTCTCATCAGCCTCCAATTTTATGCATATAACTATTCTTTTTAATTCAATGGAAATTTGGGATGTCGATGTTATCTTCCTTGTTCAACAATGTTTCAGACAAAAGCAATATCGTTGAATTATGAGCAACACCTTCATCAAGGTCAATGAACATGGGCGCGAAGACATTGACAATTTAATGAATATACTGATATCCCATTTCTGTTGGAAATAAAGTCTTTTAACAAAGAAGTAATTGTTTGTAGGTATGTGACAGATGTAGACTCTCTTCGGCCGTGAAAGAATGTGCAATTGTTATTTTGTTATTAAGTTTTCTCTTCTACTGTACGGTCTTAAGCTCCCATATTTTTTTTTTTTTTTTTTCATAATGTTTATTTTACCACTTTATAAATCACCACTGACTACATACACTTACCTCACAATATAAATTAAAAAGGTAAAACAAAAGATTGTTAAAATAATAATTGTTATGACGTATAAATAATAACTATTAAAGCTATTGAATAATTTATAATAATAACAAATATTGAATATAATTTCGAGGCATTAAACACAGCAGCGGAGAATACACTCGGCTGAGTTCACCCGATCGAGCCTTTCACCTCGATCGGATCTGCCTCACTCACATCCTACAAAAAGTGTGCAGTGCGTTCTAAAGAAGTTTTCACTTCAATTAATTGAGTGCACAATATTTTTTTATAGTATGTTTTACAAACATTTTTATAACCCTAATAATACGCATATATTTATTATAATTAAAAAAAGATCGTTTTTCCATGTTGAAATTTTGCAGGCACTACATTTTGATACATAAAATATGTAGAAGGAAATATCAAAAAGGCGTGAATCTGCTCATGAATGTTTTATAGTTAAGTGCATATTTGTATTATTTTCATGTAAGCCATATTTTGGTTATTTGTCATCAGTTGACACTCTTCGTCAAACTATTTGGATTTAACTGTTTTTGGTTTCAACCTATAGTCTCTTGTGTAGTCGATCTTAAGGCATTTTTGATACCATTCCACTGCTTATCAATATTTTCTTTATTGTTTTTCATTTCATCTTTTAGTATTTCTCCCACGCTTTCTTGATATAATGCAAGCTGATTAGGATCCTTAAGCTTGGTAACGTTAAACGATTGTCAATATTCGAGGAAACCATTTACTTGTGATCTTGAACACATTTTCCTGAATAAGATAAGAGCTTTTCATGGCTAATTTAAATTTAGGATACCTGAAAAGGTTCTAGAGCTTTATATTTTTAATTTTCGCTTAATATACTTCCCCTTTATCTTTACAACCAACTTCTTTTCGCCCTAATCAATCACCATTTTTTTCAGGGGGTGCCGACAACCTGGTGTAAATATGGCGGGTTGCTATTCATCCTGTCCGTTGCCATCAATCATTTATTGCCGGTGAATCCTTTTTTATCGACCCATTTCTCTTTTGTGCTCTTCTTCGCTGATCATTTTTAAGTCCTCGGCCAATTTCCTTTCCCTCTCCTTTCAACTTTATATTGGAATCTTCTTGGAATTATTTCTAAAGGAAAAATATATTTCTTAATTAAATCTTAAGCTGGAGAAGGCTGTCTTTTCTTTAGAATTTGATCATAAGATAATATCCCTAGGGTTCATTAATATTGACATTCAATGTTCCTCTTTAAAAGAAATATAGAAAATAAAACATTGAGCAATATTACTTTGATTTATAAGGATTTATGATCCATTTATGAAATGATGATATAATTTTCTTGTAACTCACTAATTTTATTTGCACCTGTAATAAATCATACAACAAGCAAATGTGCTCTTTTATCATAAAAATTTCAAATGGCACGGTTAGGCATGAGAGAGACAGCAACCAGTGGTGCATCCTCCTCACATTCAAAAATAAAATATTTTTTCGTCTATCTAGGAAGTCCCTCATCCAAATCCTTTTCAGTCTACGCCACCCGTCTTGGCATACTTGTAAAAAGATTTTGAAGAAAATCTTGGGGTGTATTGTCCCACTCCTCCAATACAGCTGTCTTTAGCATTTCAAGGGTAGTAGGAGGTGAATCTCGTGACTGAACCGTTCATTTATCTAGATAATCCCAAACGTGCTCGTTTGGGCAAAGGTCAGGACTTCTTGCTGGCCAATCAATGGTGTGAATATTTATGGTGTTGAGGTATTCAGAAACACATCATGCGTGAGCAATGATTCAGAGTCTATAAATGGCATAAAATGCACTACATGATCTTAAAGAATCATTTATACATTACACAAAGCATTCAAAGCGCCTCTTTGTATTGGCATTAACTCGGTGCGCGCCTCCCAAAATATGCAACACCTGAAAATGATAGAACTCCCTCCAAATGGCTTAGTTTAGTTTCTAACGTGCAGCACTGACTATACCGTTCTCCAGGCCATCTCCAAACTCTTTTACGGTCATCAGGGCTGTTAAGAGTCACTCTCGTCTAATCAGTGAATACGACTTTTTTCCATTCCTCCACAATCCAAGAATGGTGTTCCATTGCAAATCTTAATCTCTTTACACGGTGTTCTGCAGTGAGAAGAGGTCCTTTCACTGGCCTCTTTGACTCTCTCAGTCTTCTAATGACAGTTGACTTCGAGATTGATAAACCTTGAACACCAGCGATTAAGTTTTTAATGGAAAACGCAGTAGAATTACGCTTCCGAAGTGCTTGTATTTTAATGAAGCTGTAATCTATGGGGTTAGTAACCCTGGGATGCCCTGACGTCGGTCGTCTTCAATGACTATCAGTCTCTCTGTACCTTTTTATGGTCCTTCAAACGGTAGAATAGTGAATCTCTAAGCGATTCGCAATGTAAAGCAATGATGAAGAAGACAACTTCATAGATTTATAGTTATTCGTGCTACTTCATTTTGGAATTCCTTACCCATGCCTATTCGTACATCCCAATCCTTAACTTCCTTCAAGCATAAACTATTTATCCATCTCCTTGAATATCAGTCTACCGCGACTTTATAAGTTTTGACTATTTATTTATTTTTATTTATTTTATTTTATTTTTATTATTCAATGTTTCAGTTCATTTTATTTCTCTATCAATTATAAGGTTGCAATATTACCTTGTACATATATATGCGTGTGTTTAAGTGTATGTATGCATCTTTTTTATTTTATTTTTCTTTATTCATAATATGCAGTATAATTTGTTGTATGATGTATATTTTGTAGACGTAATAGCCAGAAGATTAATACTTTAATGTACATTTATATTATTCTTAGGGGACTAGCTGTCCCAGAATAAAAATTATTTTTTTATTTCATTTCATTTCATTTCATAGAGAGTGAAGATTCTGACCGAAACATTGTGACTTAAACAATTCATTGTGAATAAAATTAATTGTTTTAACTAGACTTAAGAAAAGGGGGGCCCGTGGCTGAGTGGCTAGACTCTCATGCTTTAGTTCGTTAGTTCGAATCCTAGTCCCTTGGGGCTTTGATAAGGATGTAATTAAATGAGAATCCACTCACAGCATCTCCCCCGGGTATGTGAGACTAGTCAGCCAGATGGTGACCACTCACAAAACTAGGCGTAGAGAGTGATTACCCTACCCTACAAAATGCATAGAGAAACCTGAGAGTAATCTCCCAGGAGGGCCTGCACGGCCTGTCGCACCATTGGAAGAAGAAGACTTTGGAGAAAAGTGAGAACAGTCTTGAGGCAAACGAAAAATAAACATGGACCTGAAAGGAAATTTTAAATGAATGAAACGAAATTCCATCGTTTGTCGGTAAACAGTGAATAAAAACTAGATGTCTAATCCTTAACATCTCTCATTTAATAAATAATATTACTATAAATATAAACAAAGTCAGGATTAGGGTCAAAACCAAGAAAATCTCGAGAATTATGGGTGTTGCAATACTTTGGACGGGGAGTGTAGATCCGGAGTGACAGATTTTTTATATTCATTTGTTTTTACGTGTCTTTAGAAATAGAAATAGAAATTTTTTTTTTATCATTCTGGGACAGGATCCGTTAAGAACAATTGATATGTAAAATTAAGATATAGGATGTGCCTGGCCAAAAGACCAAAGGATTATAATTAATTTTTATTTACAATGATATCAGAAAAAAAAATGGATTAAAGTATATAAAAGAGTAAATAAAAATAAAAGAGTAATATACATAACATCTTATAGATTAAAGCGTTGAATAAAATAAAACATTGAAACTGGTTCATAATAACATATTCATTAACTGAGTTTAATATAAACAATAAATAATAAATTTTCTTTATGAATTGAAATTTGATTTGAAATATCAGGCTTGTAGTTCAGCGTCTGTTTGGAATGACAGTAGGTACTGGAACAGCTGAGACTTGAATGATGGTAGGGATGAAGCTTTACGGAGTTTATTTTTTCTTTTTTTGGTCGATTAAGAAGTTTCATTATTAAAAATTATATACTTATAAGTATATAAAATAAGGATTTATTTCTTAAACCTGCATACAATTAAATCTAATTTTTTTCGTAGTCATGTATTTTCCAGGGTTTTATTATGTGAGGACTAACGATTACGATACCATTTGCATGGCAGGCGGTGTGATGGATGATGGAAATATAAAAGTAGATTTAGATAGATGAGAAGAAAACCTGGGAAGACCATGTAGTATTTATCAACATAAACCATCATCACCCTGTTTAACACTGCTCCATTCTATAGTAACCACTCGTTAAATGCAATGTATTTTAATAACATATTATAAAATAATCATGCTAAATATCGTAATCATTTTATTAAAGCCTGCACTTTTTCATGGTTTTACGTTAGGTTTCCGCACCTAATTACCCGTTTTCTCAATAATGTCATCGAATTTGTAAATACTGCTACCTGAAGGATAAGGTTTAATTGAAGTTGATTAAATAGCTTTGTGAGGTTTCTTCCATTTATCTTTTTTACTTTGACTTACCTATATGTTAAATATATAGTAAGGGAACGTATAGCGATCATGAAAATTTTCGAATTCCAGTTTTCACCGAAAATATACGTTCTAGGGCTCACTGGATCCAAATAATCAAGTCCCGCAAAAAGGTCTGTGTGGTAAGACTAGCACAAACTAACGATGAGAAAATTTCATATTTAAGACTATTATACGTCCGAGATGTAACTGCAACTTTTTCATCAAAATCAGCTAACCAGGAGAGCCACTTTATATCATGAATTTAGCACCTTTTTACGATATTTTTCAAAAATGGCTCTAACGATTTTAATAAAACACTCTATACGGATGTAAACATTTATGAGCTTTAATTTGATGTAGGTTTAATTCTGATTGAAATAGTCTGACAGGGCTTGAATGCCGATATTTTAAAATTTCTGCCTCTAAAGTACCTTTAATTTTGTAGATTACAAAAAATTAAGCATATCATCTTGTTAGCATTGATAAATAACGACTAAATATAAAAGTTGAGTGAATTTGATAAACAACTTAATGAGAAAAGTGTAGACATATTTTTGTATGCATTTTTTGTGTATTCGGACATAATAATAATATAGATGCATAATATACCGTTGGAAAGCTAAAGATTATGGGAAAAAAATATTATGTAATAACGAAAATAAAATCTAGTGCGGGTAAAACACGACTTTCACTTACCTCCATTTTTAAAATCAATGAAAGGATTTTCTAATACAGTTAGAGATTAAAATACGTGAAACCATTAAAGAAATAATTGAATTTATATAGAAACATGTGTTTTATCAAAAAATCTATTATATTATTATCTAAAATAATAATATAATACGGTACTTTACAGGAAAAAAAAATTATAATATCGGCATTTAAGCCCTGTCAGACCATTTTAATCAGAATGAAAACTACATGATATTAAAACCCATTAAATTCTACATCGATATAGCGAGTTTAATCTAAATCTTCGGAACCGTTTTCGAGAAAATTGAAAAAAGGTGCAAAATGCATGGTATAAAGTGGATCTTCTGGTAAGCTCATATTAATGAAAAAGGTTTTGTAACGTCTCGGGCGCATATTTGTCTTAAATATGAAATTTCAGTTTCATAGGACTTTTACCGTTTCCGCCCGGGAGTTACCACACAGACCTTTTTGCGGGATTTGGTTATTTGGACTTAGAGGACCCTAAAATGTGTATTTCCGTTGAAAACTGGAATTCGAAAATTTTCACGATCGAAATACTTCCCCTTACTATATATAGTAAGTGAAAGTGGTAATGATTGTTGTAGATAAAGATATAATAGATTATTAAATAAAACACACGTTTATGTCGAAACTTTATCTAATTAATTCTTTGTTCTTGTTTCATCTCTAAGTGTATTTAAAAATTCTTGAAATAATTTTAACAATGGAGTTAAGTGAAACTCGTGTGTTGCGCGCACCAGATTATTATTATTTTTTATTATTTATAATATACATAATTTATAATACCTTGATAGGATAATCCCTATCTATATCCTTCGGTTTATCTTATATTTATTTCACTTAATCATTATTATTATTAGTAAACATTAAAAAACCAACAAATATATATTAACATAAAAGACAATCAAGTTTGATTGAACTATTCAGAATTACATGCATGGAATGGAGCGAAGAAAGCTCCTATCTGGGTTTGGAATTGAACAAAACCAAATTGAACTTAAATTTATTTATCTCAATACGAACCTGAGATATCTTGCCCTCCAATACCCTTTAATAAATAATGTTCCACTCCCCGTGTTGTACTGATTTGCTACCTTGCCCAGTTAAATCCCATCTTGACAAGCGTCTTACATGTAATCCTCATTCAAGATTAAAACAATTAGAAACTGCTCGTATATATCTATTAAAAACGTTCTAAACTTCCCGTAAAAAAAATATCATTTCTATCATCATTATCAGGCCTTTGTAATCACGGAATAAAGCTGTGGGGCTACAAAAATCCTTCAAAATCCTTAATGATCTGTATTATGTCATTTAAGAACGCCGAGAACTTCTGTATATACCAGTATATAGGTGTTTTAAAATTTATGTATAGAGATATAATAATAATAAATAATTTCTTTATTATTCTGGGACATGTCCCTTTAGAATAAAATATGCAGAATGTACAAAAAGAGCTTTAGAGTCTTAGAGTAAATTAATTAAATATTAACAAGTTAATAATTACTGGTATAAAATAGAAATATTGAAATGAGAAGAAAACAAAAAATAAATAAATAAAAAGCTTATTTACAATTCTTACAGGACTTATACAGGATATTCAATAAGTGATCAAAAATGCGGGATTTTAAGGTGGAAAGAGAATCGGAGTGACGGATGGAAGGAGGGATAGAATTCTAAAGGATTGAGGATCGAATGAAAAAGGGTCAGTCGAAATGTGCAGTTCGGTGGGCCGTACTGTATAAATCTGGCCTGGAGCGTGTACAATGAGGATAGACAGAGGATTTGAATTGTAGGAGGTCAAAAATGTATGATGGCGGGATTGGATAACTTGGCCACTTCAACTCGCCATTTAAAATTGGGATACAGAAGTGTATCTAGGGACCCCGTAGATGAAACGAACAAAGGAATTAATTAAGCGTTTTATTTTTACCTCGAGATCCCCAGACACACCACCGTATACCGTAAAGCAACAGTCGAAGTGGGGAAATATATTACAGAGGTAACGAGGAGTTTTCGGGTTTCAAGCGAGAATAGGTGACGGAGGGAATACAGTCGATTTAAGGTTGAAAGGGTACGACGAGATATTTCGGGAATATATGATTTTTGAAGGATAGGGTTTGGTCGAAGGTTACTTTCAGATTTCTGAGTCCATTGGAAGTTTATAGGATTACTATTTAGGAACAGGGTTGGGGTATGAGGAACAGTTTTCGGGAGGTGATATACTACAATTTGATTCGATTTGAAGAATAGTAATAATGGTATGAGACCACATTTATACAATATGTACAAAAAAACTAAAGTTAAATCAAATTACCTAAAATATAAAATAATTAAATAAATAAAAAACAAAACCCAAAAACCTATAATTGAAATAAATACAAAGTTTTTTTTTTAATCTTCAAATTTTGTATTCACACCTGTATTATTCAATGAATGTTGACAATCAGGCTGATGTGATAGTCTATATATAAGTGGTAGGCATGGTGGAGAGAAGATGCCCAGCGGCACCTCTTCCTGGCGTCCTTCCTATTACTCAAAATACAAAGTTAACAAACAAATGAGCATGTTACACACAATTATAAGTATTTAGTTATAGACCTATATATACCACATTTGTCTGAAAATTGAAGTACGCCTTTTTCTCTTAATTACAAACTCCGTGTCTACTGTAATCCACAAGTACATAACCTTGAATTCCAAATTATTCCTAAAAATCCTCGAGGCGTCTGACAAGATGTCCCCGGCACCTTCTTTATTATTTATCAAAATCAAAACTTCTAAATGATATTGATATGATTTTGGATACATAAATATTGACATGTCTGTTATTTTGTCCGAATATTGTCTGATTTTAATATATCTTAAAGTGAACTGAAATATTTTATCAAAAAAATAATATCTTATTTGTTTTAGCCGTTTTGACAAGCATTTCTGACAAATGTTTTTCGATTCTCTGCCTTCGGGATTTAAGATGTTGTATAACCTTTTTTGGTGATGGACCGTTCTATGATAGTTAACATTAATTTGAACAAAAAAACTGTTTCTGTATATACTTTTTTGTGTCTATTTTTTTGCCTTTATTGGATATGGAATATTCATAAGTTGTTACCCTGCTATTCTTTGGAGGTTGGACTCCACTACACCATTCATAGAATCCCTGAAACTTAAATAACAAAGGCGAAATCAGGATCTCATACATTTAGATGGCAGTAGTATCACTGTTCTTCCTCCTATGAACACTGATAAGGGAATATTGTACCACTCAATTATTGACTTCATCGGAATTTACCGAGTTTTACCTATCCAAGTTTATTTAGGAAAGAAAACTTCAATGATTGCCTGACATCGCACAGGCTCGGGAACACCATTATCGGAGACAAATATACCTCCGGTGCCGGTTGTGAGTTCGAATCCCAGTCCGGTACTTTTTGAAGCATATAATTAAATAGCGATTCACTCACATCCTCTTCCCGGCAGAACCAAGGATTTTTTACTCTCTTTAAAAAATCTCAAAGCACTTCTGCCTGTTTTGGACCCTCGACCTTGGACGCATACAGCTATTATGCTGTACACTGTACCACAGGCGACCCCCTTATCTGTTAGTCTGTTAGTAAGGAGTCTTGAGGGATGTTCAAGGATGGTTACGGATGGCCAGCGTTTGTGGGCTGTTTTTTTTTTTTTTTTTTTTTTTTTTTTTTTTTTTTTTTTTTTTTTTTTTTTTTTTTTTTTTTTTTTTTTTTTTTTTTTTTTTTTTTTTTTTTTGTAGGCGTAAACCACTTGGGTCATTTTCGCCTTAAATCACTTTTTATAAACTGATTAAATATTATAGTCTATTGTACAAGTCGGTCCGTCGTAGGAAGTCAAAAAGTTTTGCAGTTGTTTGTATGTTGTCTTGTAAAACGGCTGGTAAGTCAGTGTCAATTGCAATATGTGCTCTGTGAGTATCATAAGCCCTACACTCTGTCAAAATGTGTTTAACAGAGATTGGGCAACCGCATGTTGGGCAGTCCGTAGGAGGTTCCCGTGCCATGAGATGTCCGTGAGTTAGTCGGGTGTGTCCAATACGCAGGCGCGCCAGGATAACCTCTTCCCTTCGCTTTTGTCATAGAGACGAATGCCAATGGGAGATGTTCCTTCTTATTTCCCTTAATTTGTTGTCAGTAGTGTCATGCCAAATCTGTCCCCACTTCGACCGAATCCGCTGCTTGATGATAGAGACATAGTCGCCAACAGACACCCCAGTAAAGGGAATGCCATCTGTTATTGCTTCTTTGGCTGAACGATCTGCGAGTTCATTGCCAACTATACCGCAGTGGCTCGGTACCCAGACGAAAAAAACTGAATTATTGGAAACTATTGTGGACTGCAATGATAATAAAATATTTTGAATAAGAGAGTCGGTAGAGAAAAGGCGCTTCAAGCTGAGCAGGGCCGATAAGGAGTCTGTGCAAATAATCCTGTTTGTCTTAGTAGGGTAAATTACATTTAAACTTTTATAAATTCCAACTAGTTCTGCGGTATAGTTGCTACAGAGTGGAGAAAGGGAAAATAGATGTTATCTGCCCTCACACACGACCGATGCTCCCACACCTAAGGAACTCTTAGAGCCATCAGTATATCCTTAATCAGCAACACCGAGTCTATCTTGTAGTTTTTGAAATTCCTGCTTATATATGTAAGGATATGTGTTTTGTTTGAGTAATTTGGTAAGGGAAAGAAAGATATTCGGAGAGGGAAATTGCCAAGGATAAATTGGAGATGTTTCTATTGTAAGGAATGAAGGAAATTCGAGGTTAAGCTCGACCAGAAATTTAGAAATGCGGACTATAGAGGATGGTCTTTTGGATAAGCAGAATTGTTGTTGGGTGAGAAATTGTCTATTTGGGAATAAATGAAGGAGAGGATGGTTGGGAGTGGACAGGATCTTAGCAGCAAGGATTAGGTCAAATTGTTGCCTTCGTAGTGCTAGTGGAGGTTCACCAGCTTCAGCACACAAGCTAATAGAAGGGTTGGAACGAAATTAGGCTGGTTTGAATTAGGGTTAACTAAGTGCGTGGTTAAAATCATCGATTTTAACTTGAGGGAGCAATAAAGCAAGGATGATACATTCGACCCTGCAATACGATCCAAATGGTTTTATCTGTAACAATTATAAATGATAAATTATACTATTAATAATAAATGATAGGAATTCGTTGGATTTATAAATAAAAACAAAATCTTTATCTTATAAATTTTATCAAATTAACAAATGTATTGAATAATATTATATAGGGGAGCCCGAGGCTTAGTGGCTCGCGCGCTAGTCTCTCACGCCAAAGGTTGTGAGTTCGAATCCCAGTCCGGTACTTGTTCAAGCATAAAATTAAATGGGGATTCACTCACAACCTCTCCCCAGGGTAATTGAGTCCCGTAAATAGGCGAAAGGATTAATTAATGACCCTACCCTGTCGGAGGACGGGGTGGCCGAGAAGGTTGACGTGCGGGGTTGTGCTATGCGTTGCCCGGCAAAGTAATTAACGAAAGTAATGACGAGTTCGGTGCCAGGAGGTTCTTTTTTTATCAATGCTCTCACCCCATGGCCCGATAAAGCACCGTATATCCTAAAAAGACAAGAGGGGAGAAAAAAAAAATAAAAACATTACCCTTTAAAATTTTACCAAGAAACGTGGGTGTATTTTCCCAGTAGATTGTACCACTAGTCCAAGAACCTACACGGCCTATCGCGCAAGCGGAAAAAAAACAAAAAATGTTATTCGATGTTGTGACCAAAATTTCAATAATTTATGATATGTTATAAATTTGTAAACATACTTATGTGTTGGAGTTACATTATCTTCTCGTTGAGCTTTAAAGAAAGATATAAAGCTATGCAGGGGGAAAAAGAAAAAGGTACTATTGTAGGTAATTGCTAGGTATCTCTTCACTTAGCCTTTTACATTTAATCACGATTGCCGGCCTTGGTTACAATATATTAAGGAAATATTCACTAAAATAAAATGACTGGAAAAAAATGTTTATAGAAACTCCACTATTGTAGCACTCCAATAAATGCTGGTGGATAAAGCGCAGTACACTTTTGGATGTTTTTTTCCCGTTCCAAAAGCAGAAATCAATGGATCAGACATTTATTTCAACACAATTTCCAAACGGTCAGTAGTTTTTACATGAGCAGAGAACTAAATACATGGCCAACCTGTGAGCTCAAAGTTGACGTATTAAATTAAGATATTTTAAGGAGAATGGGACGTTGAAACGCAATGATTGAAATGAAACGTATTTATTCTTGAAAAAATTGCTATTTCAATATCTTACTTGTGTATATGGTCCTCCACAGCACTGAAAAAAAAAATCGCTACATCATTACATAAATAGATAATAGCATCCTCTGCCTAATGTTTATCCAAAACTTGCTGTGGATAAAAGTTAACAGATACACGAACATGGTAGAAACTCTTTAAGTTTTTGCTGTTCAAAAATTACGAGAAACCCCCAAGACAAAAAACGAGGCCAGAGTTAAACATTCAGAAGAAGACTGAGGGCCCCGACTGCATTTCCAAACAGTTCCTCAATGTCGTCGCACTTCTTCCATCTCCAGATTTAAATAATTTATGTGAGGCGGAAGCCCCATACAGCTTTCAGCTCTTATATACATTCAAATACTTATAGCCCGGTGAGTCTAACCTCAAATATTTTATTCTCTCGATCATTTTGCATGGTTCACATTGTAACTGGCGTAATAGTCTCTCTTAAAATATTTTATATTTATGTATATGTATATATATATATATATATATATATATATATATATATATATATATATATATATATTTTTTTTTTTTTTTGTGTTTATTTATTTAAAGAAACTTATAACTGTATTAAATCAATACAACAAGTAAATAGGCTTGATATATGATTAGAACACATGGTAGTCCTGTGAAGAAACTACCCATTGATATCACTCCAATGTCTAATTTATGTTAGGAGATCTCCTTGCCATCTTCTTTTAAGGCGCCTCGGTGGGTTGTCGGGAATAGATATGGAGGAGAGGTCACGGATATTGTGGGTTTGAGTGGGCAGGGAGTTCTGAATGAAAAGAGGTATATCTGTAACGGGCCAAGTCTTCAACAAATGGGATATTTAGGTCTTTATGGATGATTTTATTGGTAACAAAGTAAGGAGCATTGATGATTTTACGAAGGATTTTGGACTGCAAGGATTGGATAGGAATTCGATAGTTTAGTAGACCCCCCATAGCTCAATGCCGTAGGTCCAAATAGGCCTGATAATGGTTATATAAATGAGTTTTTTGTAGTAACTAGGAAGTTTAGAGCGTTTGTCGAGTAAGTGTTGTAGTAATCGGTATCTACGAGCAGTTTCCTGTCGTTTCAGTGTAGTATGTGGATTCCATGTTAGGCGTTTGTCGAGGTGGATTCCTAAGTACCGAATCTGTTCAACAGGAGTAAGTAGGATATTGTTAGAGGATACGGTAGGGCAGGTAGAGTGAAGGTAATTTGATGGGATTAGTTATGATTTATTTTAATTCTCCAGTTTTGACGCCATTCTTCAATGGCTGATTATATATATATTTGAACTTAAAACTTCATCACTAAGCCTGGATGCTTAAACAAAGTGCTCAAATTTTTAAAGAGTAAATACGTTTTTAAAAAAGGAAAATAAAAATGCAGTTCTCGAATTGTATACGATATTTCTTTATTTAGTTTTTATTGGAAATAAACGTTTTATGGTCTTCCGAGTACAAAATCATTAAAATCTAAAAAGTTGAAAGGCAAGGTCTGGACGATTTCGATTGACCCATAAAAAAAAAAAAAAAAACTTGTACCACTACAACCCATGAAGGGTCTTGGGCTCAGTACATATAGAGATTCGTACTGTTTCTAGTCAACAGCAGTGCAATGAGGTGATTAGGCCTTGATCACGCTCAGCCGCCAGGTTTTCCCCCAATTATTTTGGATACACTTTATAGAGGCTGGGTCTCCCCCATGAGGGTCTCCATACCCTAGGGTCGCCCCTCGACTGAATTAACAGAATAAATAATATTCTGCCTCAGCCGGGATTCGAACCCATTACCCGGAGCACAGCAGACTAGCGCTTTATCCACTAGACCACGCCGCTCCCTTTCGATTGACCCATATTTATTAAAAATAGATAATAATAAAATTAAGAAGTAAGGTGAAAGCCTTTCGACTTTCAAATTTTTTCTTAGAAACCTTTCATTAATACCCTTAATCCTATTCTTATACAATTTTAATATGCTATTTTTACAAATCATTCTCCAAAATTTATTAACAATATTTCGAAGTATGTGTTAATAATTATAAATATGAGAAATAATTGAAGTAAAATCTAGAGGAAAATTGATGCATTACATTCAGCGAAATGGAAGAACAAATGACGGGAAATTTAGATCGGTCTATTACGAGGATAATTTGAAGCCATGCGATCTGGGGTTGGTATATTTTTAGCTAGTCGGCTCATCACAATCGGGCACACCGCATTCTCTGTATTTCATTAGGTCTCTGCAATATGAACAAAGTAAGTTACCAATATGATCTTTTGTCAATATTATTATTGTTATTCAATGGGACAACAATTTAGTATTTAATTAAGGATAATCGAAGAAAGCTTATAATATTTTCATAGCATTAACATATATATCTGGGCCACGGTGGATGATATTTCCTCTTGCAATCACACTACATAAAGCAACTCACACAGATTTTCCGTTATTATGATAGTTTAGATGTCAAATAGCCGCTCTGAATCTTAGGTGATGGACGAGAAGTTTCGATGAAGGTAATAGTATTATTTCGTGGATGTAGTGAGATTTAACACTTTTCCGATAATAATTAGACCGGTTATGGTTCTATGGATGGATGAATTACATTGTACTTAAAGACCATGGTTTGTAGGAGTCTTCTCAAGGCCATCTGTACTTCCTGGAGCAATAAATCTCCCTATAGCCCCAGCATTGCGCATCACAAGATCTTCAAATATGTAAGAATTGAACATATATACAGTATCAATCTTATACATGCATACACAGTGACCATCATAACAGATTTTTATGCCCAAGGTCACTGGTTCGAACCCGCAGGTGGCCTTAGGATTTTTTAATGGGATTAAAAACCACTTTGTTATGCCGTCCTTCGGAGGGGTCGTTAAAAGGTGGTCCCGAGCCTGTTCGATGTTAGGTACTCGTAAAGATTCCTATCCTAATTAAACCTTGATAGGAAAAATTTATGACTCCCACTGTAGCATTGGAGTTACCTTTAACCAAAACCTATTCTGGTTATTTATCCGAAATATCCCGAAAATCCGTTTCCATACTCAAACAGCCCTATAGATTCCGTTAATCCTTACCTTTGAAAACCCGTCAGCTACTTGTTTCCTCTATTATCTTCCCAAACTTAGACTATGACTGCCTGGTGTGCGGGGGACTAACTGATGAACTAGAAATAAAATTAAAACGACTTATGAATTGTTTTATTAGATTTATTTTCGGAACCCGTATACGTGACCATATTTCTGGCTATTATAAGAACTTAAAATGGCTCTATCCTTCTGTTCGACGACAATATTTCCTTGGTTCTTGCCTATTCCAAACATTAAAAAAAATAAAACCTTCCTACATAACTGAGCTCCTCACTCTCCGCTCTGATATACATTCGTTAAATACTAGAACCCAATCAATCAATATTTATACCTTATCACATAAAACTTCATCCTCTCACAAATCGTTTCTCGTTCGCTCCTCATCCTTCTGGAATTCGCTGCCCATCTCTATCCGTAAAACCGCGTTTCTTTCTTCCTTCAAACATCAACTCTTCCACTACCTACTCGCATCTCAATCTTCCGTTCCTTTGTAATATATATATAAGTATATATATATATGGTATAAATTTTCAAAGATTTATAGATGTAATGAATATTTGATCTTCTATATGTATACATATTTTTTTCTTTTTTATATATATATATATATATATATATATATATATATATATATATATTTTTATAAATATTTTCTTTAAGTAACCAGACCATAAGGATTTATTTTTGTTCATTGTTCGTTATTCTAAGGGTACTTGATCCCAGAATATTTTTTTTTTCATGTCATTAGCCACAGCTGTAATAATAATAGCCAAGTGACGTTAAATAAATAAATAAAAATAATTGTTTATAGATTCTTTCCTAAATGACTATTTTGTTGCTCATGCGCAGTGCCCTGTTATACTACAGGTATAGGACAAAAACCGTTATGCGCATGCGTTTGTAGAGCACATAATAATCTTATAGGAACGAATCTTACCGTAGAGTTTTGCCGATGAAAACTTGAATTTGAACATTTTCACCGTACTTTTCCTTACCATATATTTTATCTATACTTAGCTGCGTAAAAGTAAAAATATTTATTATTTTTTTCATACATTAATTCCTTATTCATTATGTTTGTGCTGTTATATAATTTTCCTTATTGATTTTTGAATTTTGGAATAACACAATTCTTGGTCATTTACCTATTCCAATCCTTAAGTGCCAGAAAACCTCCTATATCTATGACCTTCTTACTGCGCTCTTCCTTGCACACAAGATCTCAACCTACCGATATACATATACTCACCCCCTTATAGAATTCTCTCCTTAATGTGTCATCCTTAACGACTTTCAAACACTATTTATTTATCCACCTCCCCAAAAATCCATCCTCCGCACATATCTGATATAGGGTGGCTTGATAATTCGCAATTTAACTCATTCGATGTTGTTATCTGTTTTTATTTGTATCTTTTACTTATTCTGAATGTATATAATTTATTATTTGACTAGATAATCATGTAATAAATGAAGCCAGACGAATTGGACTTAATCTGTTCATTGAACATTGTTCTTAGGGAACGAAATTTTCCTGAATAAAAATAAAAATTATATAAAGAATAAGTTTATGCATATAAAGCGTTTTATTAGTTTCCAGTGACTAGCTCTATAATTTTCTTATTGTTAATTATAACATCAGTTAAGCTGATCTTCGATGTATTTTTGTTTTACAATATATTTTCACAACCGATGAACCGAAATGGTGAAGTTTGCGAATAAGATTGGTTGATAGATTGAAGACAAAGCCAAACTTGTAATGATAGAGGAGTGTGCTCCACCTCGCATCTCCTAGGGCTTAACTATTTGTCCAAGTGTCACCGAAGCGATCCCTCATCCAGTTCCTATTCAGCCTCCTCGACTTATCTCAAGAGTTGTAATTTAATTTATACGCTAGATTGCTTGTGTAATTGGTTATAACTAGGGCTAGGATCTTCATGTAATTAAAAATGCCAAATACGTAAATATATATATGTATTGATTCTGATACAAATATGGAAATAATTATATAAAATTAGTGAAATATGTAAACAGTAAATATCCTTTTAAAACAGTCTATACTCTCATTTCTTCTATTAAATTACAAAAACAGTTTTATTTTAGACTTAAAAAATACAAAAATAACCACTGTAAGGAAAACATTTTGAAACAAATACATTCTCAAACGTAAAACTATTAGGTTGTTTCACATGAAATGTCCGCGTTTTTATAGTTTCTGAAATACATAAAGGATTTTGCAGGTTTCTGTTGTTTTCTTCCGAATGTTTACATATTTAAAGTAAACAGTTACTATTCCTCTACTTTTGTATTATAAACATTAGCTTCCCAATCAATTACCCACATTTTAGTATACCTCCAAATATGAACATGGAAACACGAGATTTAGAGCAATATTTTTGTACGAGTTTAAACTCGGCCATTCAGCAGCTGAGGCTGCTAGAAATATTTGCAAGGCGTTTGGGGAAGGGAGTGTTAATGACCAGACCATTCGCCGTTGGTTTCCTAAGTTTTCAGCTGGGGATACCGACTTGGACAACTTGCCCCGAGGGAGACCTCCGTCCGTAATAGACAATGATGTCCTCAATCATACAGTAGAAGGAAACCCCTAATTAACAGTTAAAGGACTCTTAGCACAGCTAAATGCAAGTGCATCTACCGTTTCCAGACATTTAAAGTGCATTGGGAAAGTAAAAAAGCTCGATACATGGGTATCTAATGATCTCACTGAGCGGCAGCAGGATCCCATGTTTCAAAACATACCGTGCAAAAATTAAAAGAACTGGGCTACGAAGTTCTTCCGCACCCACCATACTCTCCCGACTTGTCTCCAACAGATTACCACCTGTTCAGGAATTTAGACAACTTCGTCAAAAGAAAACTTTTTGAAAATGATGATCAAGTGAAAAGTGCGTTTTCAGATTTTGTTTCACTTCAAAGCTCAGAGTTTTTCAGTTCGGGGATAAAAAAGTTGGTGTCACGTTGGGAAAAATGTGTAGAAAAAGAAGGTAAATACTTATATTATGGTATAAAATTATCTTGTTTTCATATCGTATTTTTAATAAAAATCCTTTATCTTGGAAACGGGCATTTTATGTGACACGACCGAATACGTCGATTGGGTCTTAGTATCGATCGAATTCGCCTTGATATTTTTTCGTATTTTTGCAAGAAATTCATTATATATATCTCGCATATAGTTTTTTCTCAAGGTGGATTCATTAGACTTTTTTTTTCAATGTACTTTTGCAAAAAGAATTTAAGAGACAGATTATTAAATTTGCTTAACGGAATGTCAGCCTGCACAAAAGCTTGAGGTAGATGGTGTGAAAAAACTTTGCTTCAGTTTTGACTCTTTCTCTTCAATTTGTGTGATTCTGTGCTCAATGTGTAGCGTCACTTGGATTCGTTGCGTCGCAGATTTTGTCACAGCAAGAAAAATATAAAATGTCTCCATTACCTCTGAATATTTCGTTTAGAAACTCGCGAAGATATTTTAAAACTCGTTCTTTGATTATTTTATTTTTTGCGACATTCCCCGTTCCGAAAAAAATGAAAATATAATCAATCTAAAAATATAATTTTCCAATCGTGTTTGGAAAGAGTGGCACTCACAGATGGACGTTAAATAAGGAATAAGTTTGGTTCTGGTTATTCAGATCCCAAATCGAGAGAGATGGAATCAGAATTGTTTTGAAAATTTTCTTCTTGCACTCGTAATTCAGATATTTTGCAAAGAAATATAAAAATTTAAAAATTGGCAAAATATGTAAGAAATATGGAAATTTAAATTAGCTTAATTTGATCCCAATTGCGTTAAAGCATTTACTATGGGCTGTTTCAAGTTGATATCGAAGTCAGGAGCCAATATGTATTTACATAGGAATCATAGCCCTATAACATTAGAATGAGTTCATATTTTTCGATTAATTATTGTTATATAAGATTCAGTAAGTCATATTAACATTTTAAAATTAATCGCTTATAGCGAATCGCGTCAGGACATTGACGATTCGATAATAGATCGAATTTCGAAGTATTTTACGTTTGCCAATAATAGAGATTGTGTCAGGAGCGTAAAAACTCGAAAATATAAGGAATTCGGTTATAATTAAGTTAAATAAATGTCTAGAATTTTATTTGGGCTTTTGTTCAGTTTTGACGGAGCGGCGTAGTCTAGTGGATATGGCACTGTTCTCCAGGTCCTGAATTCGAATCCTGGCTGAGGAGGTAGAATATTACTCATACTGTTATTTCAACCGGAGGGCGGCCCTTGGACATGGAAACCCTTCTGGGGCAGACCATGATGTGAGTATCCGAAAATTGGAGGAATCCTGGCGGCTGTAAGTGACCTCGGCTTAATTATCTCAATGGACGTACGCTGGCCTAGAAACAGTACGAATCTCTATATGTACTAAGTTGAAGACCCTCTTTTTTTCGTTTCGTTAGAAATATAATTCACCATCAAACATCACAAAGAGCATTGTTGTTATTTATTTATTTATTGATTCGGACAAATAGATTTTTATTCGTTATTCGGGTTCTACGCATATTCAAACGTAAGCCTTCAAATGTTGAGGGGAGGGGGTGACTTTTTTTGTTTGGTCGATTACAAAGATGTATTGGGTTGATGCAAAATTAATGCAGGTTTTTAGTAGGTATTGTAAATACGCCATATCTTTACTTTAACCATATATATTTAATCAAAATAATTTCCATCTGAATCAATGCACTTTTGCCAACGTTCAACAAGCTTTCTTATTCCACTAGAAAAAAAATCCGAATCCCTGGACTTAATGAAATCACGAAAAGAATTTTCAATGTCGTCCTGGTTTTGAAAATTTTTCTCCCTCAAAAAGTTGTCCAGATGCCTGAAAAAGTGGAAGTCTGTAGGAGAGAGGTCAGGTGAATAAGGCGGATGTTGGAGAACTTCGTAGCCCAACTCGTGCAGTCGTCGAAGCGTTGGTTGTGCAACGTGTGGTCTGGCGTTATCGTGGAGCAGGATCGGCCCTTCCGATTCATCAATGCTGGGCAAAGACGTTGCAATTTTTGAGTTCCGAGTTCCGCCGCCATTTCTCGTGTGGTTTTGGTTGGGTCTTCTTCCACTTTTGACCTCAGCTGGTCGTTGTCCAGAGCAAGATGACGGCCCCGACCTTCCTTGTCTTCGAGGTCGAAATCTCCTCTGCGAAACTTCTGGAACCAACGCTGCACCGTGCACCCATTAATAGCCCCCTGACCCCACACTTCATTAATATTACGAGCCGTTTGCGCAGCGCTGCGCCCTAATTTAAATTCGTAAAAATAAATTTGACGAAAATCGCACTTTGACATTTTCGATTCAAGACCTTTGAACAGACTGAACAAAACGATTTTACTAAACAAATTCATGGTGAAAGAGAGGGTATTAGATAAGGTTTGTTTTGGTATAATAATGATCAATGTTAGGATTAGCTTTGTTTACACAATTGGAATTAAGATATTGCAATAGAGGAAACCTGCATTAATTTTGCATCAACCCAATATTATTGAAAATAATAAACCAAAATCATTGATACTAGACTTCATTACTTTTCCTTTCCTTTCGATTTTCATTCAAATACAATTTTTATTGCGATCATAAATATTTTCGAATTCCAGGTTTCAACGGAAATACACGATGATGACCAGGTCCCGCAAAAAGGTCTCTGTGTCTGTGTGTTTGTGGTAACTCACGCGCGTAAACGAAAAGTCCTATGAAACTGAAATTTCATATTTAAGACAACTATACGCCCAAGATATTACAATTTTTTTTAAATCAAAGTCAGCTAACCAGAAGAGCCACTTTATAATGCATTTTGTACCTTTTTACGATTTTTTTAAAAAACGGCTCCTACGATTTTGATTGAACTCGCTATATCGATGTAAAATTGAACGGGCTTTAATATCATGTAAGTTTCATTCTGATTGAAATAGTCTGACAAGGCTTAAATGCCGATATTTCAAACTGTCTTCCTCTAAAGTACCTTTAGTTTTGTAGATTCGATAAAATTAACCATATCATCTGGTTAGCAAATTTAAAAAAAACAGTTAAATATATAAGATGAACGAATTAAATATCAAACTAAAGGAGAAAACTGCAAAAATATATTTTTTTTTAGCAATGTTTTGTTTTCGAACATAAGAACAGTAATTTAGATGTATAATATATATACCGTTGAAAAGCTTAAGATTTTAGAAAAAATATTATCTGATACACGGAATTTTAAAGGGTAATGGAGAGAGATGAAAAGCCGATAAAAAAAACTAATTTTCGTGGATAACAATATAATAGAGTATTTAATAAAACACATGTTTCTATTTAAATCCAATTTAAATTATTCTTTAACAATTTATTTTTTTTAAATAAATTTGGTTAACAATTCTTGAATTGATATAAATAATGGAGGTAAACGAAAGTGGTGTGTTGAGCGCACCAAATTATTTCTCAATCATCTATAATAACCGAGTCATCAGGGAATAACTAACTCTATAATAGAGTTACTCACTCCATGCATATTTTCTCTATCTTCAAAAATAAATGAGTTATGGGCGTATATAAAGGTATATTTTCTTTTTTTCAGAAGAAACAAAAAGTAAAAAAATAAAATATTTATAATTATTTTCCTTGAGATAATTGGTTCTACTGATTACAAAAAATATGTTATGTATTCTTAACAAATAATTTGTTTATAAAATCGGTAATAAATTTTTATATTTTTATTACGGTGAAGTGTTATTAAGAGTGATATAGCCATCATAAAAAATAATGACTGAATGTGAAAGTGAGAAGATAGCTGGAGTGAGGTGTCAACGTAAAATAACTTTATTTCTGTGTCCCTAGCCATTTTTCCTCATTATTAATGTCCTTTGTTATTTTTTCACAAGCATCAACCCTCAGGTCCACTCGCGCTGCAGGACAAAATTATTATTTGTGGCCAATAAAAACACACTATTGAACAATTTTATTATATCCCATAAAATAATTGAATGTAATATCCGCAATAAAGTATGCTAGGGCGTATAAACAGTCCAGGTCGTAAAGCAGCGGTTGTCCTTATAAAATATTAACTACGTGATGGATTTTGCATAAGTTATGTTAGTAAATTATTTTAAAAACAAATGCTGCAAATATTACGCAATGGTTTATTATTTCAGAATAACTATATTAGGGTATAACTGTTTAGGGTATATAGCTGCTAATCATTTAGAATTTTCTCTATCTTCAATAATAACAGAGTTTTGGCGGAATTACTTATATTATAATTTGTGACTTGAATATTTAGACCAACTTTCTTTTTCTTTTTTTTTCAGTTTATCGCGCTGTAGTGAATCTAAAACTCTCACAAATTTTTCTCTAACTTTAAAAATAATTTAGTTATAGGCTTAACCATGGATGAAATTTCAATTTTTTCTCTTTTTATAATTATTTGCGGTATTTGGTTAAATAAAACTATTAATTTTTTTTCTCTAACTTCGAAAATTTTACAGCCTAATATAGCATAAATTCTTTTTTTTTTTTTTTTTTTATCGCGCTTACTAATCTAAAACTCTTACATATTTCCTATCTTAAAAATACGTTATGGGCTTATATGGATGAAATTTCAATTTTTCTCTTTTTATAATTATTTGCGGTTTTTGGTTAAAAATCACTATTGATTCTTTTCGAACTTCGAAAAAGTTTACATACGTAATATCATGATTTCATTTTTTTTTTTTTTTTTTTTTTTTTTTTATCAGACTTTACTCATTCTAAAACTCTACATGTTTTTCCTATCATAAAAAATAACTGAGTTACGGGCGTATTTATGTGTTAAAATTTCAATTTTTTTCTCTTTGTTTAATAATTATTCAGTTTTTTTTTTGGTTAAAAACAATGTCAGACTGTTTCATTCAGAATGAAACCTACATGATATTAAAGCTCAATATATTTTACGTCGACATAGCGAGTTTAATCAAAATCGTAAGAGCCATTTTGGAGAAAATCATAAACAAAATGCAAAATGCATGGTATATAAAGTATTTCGGTTAGCCGATTTCAGTAAAAAAATTGGTGCAACATCTCGGGTGTATAGTTTTCTTAAATATGAAATTTCAGTATTGTACGTCTTGCATGCACACATGCACAAACCTTTTTTAGGGACTTGATTATTTGGACTCAGCTGACCCTAAAACGTGTACCTCTGTGGAAAACTGGAATACTCCTACCCATAGAACAACAACTTTTGATCATTCCTTTCTTGTCCGCTCTGCAAATCTCTGGAATTCCCTACCTACTCATATCCGCCATGCTTCATCTCTATCATCATTCAAGCCCCAACTGTTCCAATACCTCCTGTATATCCAAACAGACGCTCAACAGCAATGACGTTTTGTATCAAACATCAGATTTTGAATGTAAAAAGGAAATATTATTTATTGATCATACCTAACTTAATTTATTAATCTTTTTAAATTTAGTTTTGTTCAGCAAATGTATGGATCTGAAGAAGTTTATTTATTTTAATCTTTTATTTTATTGTATATCCTTTCTTTTTATTTTATTACTTCTACACCATTGTAAATAAGAATTAATCATGATCATTTGGTCTTTTAGCCAGATACACTGTATACTTTAATTGTACATATTTGTTGTTCTTAAGGGACTATGTCCCAGAATAAAGATTATTTTATATTTCTATTATAATAGGTATAATAAAATATAATAATAGGTCAAATAAAATATAACAGGTAAATATAAATCCTCAATTACGATCGCAATACTTTCCCTTACTGTATATTCCATATATAGGTAAGTGAAAGTAAAAAAAAGAGTGTGCGAGATTGGAGACCATGAGGAACACTACGTGCTAATGAAATGGAGGAGGGAGTGTGTTCATTGGTATGATAACAGCTATTAGTATTATGATTAGCTTGCCATAATCGTTGGCTTGAAAAAATACCGAAATGGGCTGAAATTCGAACTCGTAACCTTTGGTTTGGTAGGCAAGCGCATAATACAGCTACGAACTCCCGTGGGAATAAGTGAACTTTAAACATTAAAGATAAATAAAAAACGACTTTTTTAAATCATTTATAATAATTTGTATAGCGTTTGAAGTGTTGGAAAATCCATTTATCCTTAATTTACACTTACTCCGGACATGTGAAACGCTATTGAGGGAAAAATCCATTGTGAAGTAGGGGTCACCCATAGCGTAGTTGCTAGCATAACAGCTTTCTGCGGGTTCAAACCTGCGGGTGGCCCTAGGATTTTTTAATGGGAGTAAAAAATCCTTAGTTATGCCGTCCTTCGGAGGGGACGTTAAAAGGTGGTTCCGTGCCTGTGCGATGTCAGGTACTCGTTAAAGATCCCTATCCTAATAAAACCTGGATAGGCAAAATTTAGGACTCCTACTGTAGCATCGTCCGGTTAGCCATAGTAGCATAAAGTGACGTTAAAAGAATAAACAATCCATTGTGAAGTATAGTTTTGCTTACATAGTAGATTATTAATATTACAATAGATGAAGATTGGCTGTTGGAAACAATATAGAAGAATGACCTATCGTTAGTGAAGGGCAGAGGGAGAGGAAATCCCACAAGCCTTGTGCTATTGTTCCCAGCCATCAATGCTATCGGTCTGCCCCACCCGTTCCTACATCACGGGGTAATTCTGTTCCTTCGCTGTCCAGTTAATTAGCTATTCAGGTTTTCATTTAATTGATTTTGAAATAATTAATGCAACTAATACAGTTTTCCTATTTTATATCAAACACTATTATTCTCATATACCTATATATGAAATATATATTCAGGGAAAGTATTTCGATCGTATTGAGATGTATATTTACCTGTTATTTTTTATTTGACCTATTATTATATTTTATTATACCTATTTTTATAGAAATAAAAATAATCTTTATTCTGGGACATAGTCCCTTAAGAACAACAAATATGTACAATTAAAGTATACAGTGTATCTGGCTAAAAGACCAAATGATCATGATTAATTCTTATTTACAATGGTGTAAGAAGTAATAAAATAAAAAGAAAGGAATATATCTATACAATAAAACAAAAGATTAAAATAAATAAACTTCTTCAGATCCATACATTTGCTGAACAAAACTAAATTTAAAAAGATTAATTAATTAAGTTGGATATGATCAATAAATAATATTTCCTTTTTACATTCAAAATCTGATATTTGATACAAAACGTCATTGCTGTTGAGCGTCTGTTTGGATATACAGGAGGTATTGGAACAGTTGGGACTTGAATGATGATAGAGATGAAGCATGGCGGATATGAGTAGGTAGAGAATTCCAGAGATTTGCAGAGCGGACAAGAAAGGAATGATCAAAAGTTGTTGTTCTATGGGTAGGAATATGTAAAGCTCAGAATGGCGAAATCTTGTTTCGAGGGAGTGGATTGACGGTTTAAATTGTAGAAGACTGTGGATATAAGGAGGGAGCTTGGTGTTAATGGTTTGGTAAAGGAATGATCCTGGGAAATATTGTCTACGAATTGGAGAGAGGAGTCACTTTAACTCGCCGTATAAATGGGTCACATGAGACCGCTTCGGAGTGTTGAGGACAAATCTTAAAAATATGTTCATAATTCGCTTTAGCCTGTCCTCATGCACTGTCGGGAGGCCACCATATACTAAGCAGCAATAGTCAAAGTGGGGGAAAACAAGTGTGGAAATAAGGAGGTTACGGATGGATAGTGGAAGTATTTGAGGGTACTTATTGTTCTGCGTGAAATTTGGGCAATATGAGGTTTTCACGAAAGGGTTTGGTCAATGGTAATATCCAGGTTTTTGACTGAGGAGTTGTAGGTGATTGGATGATGATTTAGGATAAGATTTGGAAATTTATTGTTGGATCTAAGGAGGGAACTGGAACCTATAACAATGGCCTGAGTAATATTTTATTTTATTTATTACCTTATTATTTATTGTTGGTAATTTCTATTCTTTCTTTGTATTGTTTTTGTATACAATAAGACCTTAAAGTTTTATTTTAATTTTCTTGTTATGTTATTCTAAAGGGACTTGTCCCAGAATAAATAAAGATTTACAACTATTACTATTACTATAGTATACAGTTGGAATTATTGTAGGTAGAAATAAACGGAAGTCGTTTTTTTTTAATATTTTAATTTTGTCGACGTTTCGGCTCAAACTTCTGTAATGAGGATAAAGCCACCATAACTTGGCGTAATACGTGTTTCTGGTGATCCTGAATACAAATCGCATTGCACAGTTCATAATACGCTTGAGTTTTGCTTCGAGTTCACCTGAAAGTCCACTGCACACCACGAAACCGTAGTCAAAGTGAGAAAATACAAGGGTGGAAATAAGGAGTTGAGGAGTATAGTAGAAAAGATATTATAGTGACGAAATGTTGTTAAACACAATCACAAATCGAACAAAAAAATGCAAAGGGGACCATTTGTAAAGGAGACGTGAACATCGTAATGCACTTATTCGAGAAAAACGAATTGCCAACGAATCTAAATTAACTTTTTACAACGATGACGGTTACCAGTTATTGACTGTTGGGAAACTCAGAAGTAAAATATAAATAAAACCAAGCAAAGCGGTAAATAAAACCAAAAATATAGGGTTCGTAAAAAAACATCAATAGGTGGTTTGGAGGGAGTTGGTGTGAAAATCCCTAACGATTTTCCCCTTTAAATATAAGTAATACATCTTTCCATTTTAATAGTTTTTAAAAAATATACCAAAGTATATTAAAAAAACAAAACAAGAACTTATATAAACGAAAAGAAAAATATATACAGTGAATAAAATAAAAATTATACAAGCAGCTTAAAAAAAAATAATAAAATAAGAAAGTTACAACTTGAGGAGACGGAAGATGTTGGCATACGAAGGAGGGATCATTATTTGTCTGATTTATCGTTGACGGGTAACCAATCTTTTTCCATATCAATGTATATAGCTTCGGAGAGTAGTTTTATCGAATGCTGCTAATAAGATTAATAACATAACATCCTTTCATGCCTTAAGTCGCGGGTTCTGACCGGTAGATTGCACTAAAATTTCCTAAAGGAAATAAAAAAATCCTTGCTTATACTGTCCTTCGGACGGGAAATGGTGGTCCCGAGACTGTGCGACGTCATATATCCCTTCCTTAAAGATGCATATCAACTAGATAGGTATTATTTAATATATATAGGTATTAGTAAACCTGGGAAGGTAAAATTTCCCACAGTAGCATAAAGTGACGTTAAATGAATAAACAAAAGATTACTTGGTGCGATCTATGGAAAATATTACAACTTTTTTTTTACATTCTTGTCTATGAAATCTGAATTGGTTGTCAGCTGTCAGCTATTTCATGTTTCAAAAGCTTTTACAGAATATAATTATATTTTAGTAAAAATAAACAATTAAAATACACCCAACCAACTAAAACAATATGGCGAGCTATTGCAGAATAGAATAGGACAAAATCAGATTTGTCATACTGAGCTTGTTGTTGAAAGTTTTTCCATGGCCTGTTGTTTCAGAAACCAATAACTAATAACACAGATATGATTTAACAAAGCGCATAATGAATGTCTACCTACTAATTAAACATATTTTTCTCTTGTCATGTTTGACGATGTAAAACCTTATTATAAATATCAAAAGTATTCCTTTTTAAAAAAGTTTTAAAAGCGCGTAAAAAAGAAAAAAAAATCAATATATACCATACATAAAAATATTTTGGCCCATGAAATAAGAAATTCATGGCGTTGGACTTAGCGAGTGAATTAATAATTCAATGAAAGCCTAAGTCCATAGTTACTTAATGGATTTAACGCCCCTGAGGGTTAAACCTACGCATTAAAATAAATCCGGAAGGGTGGCCTAAATTCCTTAATTAGAGATCCGTTAATCCCAGAATAATACCTTCTTACATCTAATGGAAATTTTGGAACTGTATGTTTAATTAGTCTAGGTTTCAAACACTGGTTCAAAATAATGATTAAATTTATCCCAATATAATAATTTAAAAAATATGAGCAAGGTATTAATGCTTAGGGAAGCTGGACAGATTTCAGCTCATTGGAAAGTGTAATCGATTGTATTCATTCATTAAAAATTCAACTTTCATAAACTGAGAATGCTAAGTAGTCACCTCAGCAACACTTAATCAGATGTTATTCGAAGGTGAAAATTATGACATTGCAACTCCGGTTAGTTTAGATCGGTTTATGATCATTTGTTAGAATGGACATTTTTATGATAATTGGTTCAATAATCGTTCCTGAATTGCCGTTTAAAATTTAATGAAAAACTTCTTTATTATCCTGGAACTTAAGTATCTTAAGAATAAAATAAGAATACAGATTTGATGACCGGAACAATGTGGTCATAGCTTTAAACAACCAATTGCTAAACTAAAAAAAAAAATAATTAAAGTTGTAAAGCATGTACATATTTACAAATCAGACTCTTAGAATGAAAATAACTACTTCATCAGTGATAATTGAAATAATGTAAACACAACATAATTGGTATTTTCTAGCATCTGTTGTTTGACGTTATAGACTGTTTGACTGGGAAAGAAGGTTAAAATGGAGCGATTTGAAGGAGGAAGCAGTTCTTACATGACGGATCTCAGGAGTGATAGATTTCCAAAAAGAGGTTGTTTTGGCTGAAAAGGACTTGTCAAACGCAGCAGTACTGTGATGTTGAGGGTAGAGAATTTAAGGTTTTAAATGATATAGTTCGCTGGGTTCTGATGACCTGATAGAGGAAGGAATCTAGGAAATACTATCATCTGTAATGAGGATAAAGCCACCATAACTCGGCGTAATACGTGTTTCTGGTGATCCTGAATACAAATCGTATTGCACAGTTCATAATACGCTTGAGTTTTGCTTCGAGTTCATCTGAAAGTCCAGTGTACACCACAAAACCGTAGTCAAAGTGAGGAAATACTAGGGTGGAAATAAGGAGTTGAGGAGTATAGTAGAAAAGATATTATAGTGACGAAATGTTCTTAATAACAATCACAAATCGAACAAAAAAATGCAAAGGGGACCATTTGTAAAGGAGACGTGAACATCACTCCTACCTGTTGAGAGGAATCGTATTGCACTTATTCGAGAAGAACGAATTACCAACGAATCTAAATTAACTTTTTACAACGATGACGATTACCAGTTATTGACTGTTGGGAAACTCAGAAGTAAAATATTACGGATCGCGGTAAATAAAACTAAAAATATAGGGTTCGAGGACAGAATGTGGAGGATAGGGACGAGCTGAACAAACAAGGCTTTAATAGAGCTCATACATTGTAAGAGTGATCAAAGTAGGGCAGGTCATATAAGTAGAATGACCCAGTATCAGATTCCTATGATAGTCCTAGACGAAAAGATTTATGGGACAAGGAGAGTGGGAAGACCTCGACTGGGATGGATCGATGGAGTGGCAGGTCCATCTTTAAGATCCACTATTGGAGAGTGGTGGCAACCAACAGCGACGGACGGACCAAGCTGGAGAAGGACCTGAATCTTCAAGTGTTGTAGCGCCATGGATGATGATGATGGTTAATAAAACCATTATTTCGTTGGTATTTATTGGCTTGACAAAATACCTTTATTGCCGACATTTGACCCACTATCTTAGTCTTAACCAGCGCATCTCATGGCACAATAGATAGGGAAAGATTGTCAACCCCAAAATTTAGTGTTGATAGTATTAGCCATATTACTATCCGATTCCATTTTCTTTAAATGCAGAAGAAAGGTAGTTCAAGTCGTGATTAAAAGAAATATTATAGTAGTCTTAACTATTTATTACGCTTTTAGACGCAGTAGTTAGGAAACGATTGCCACTCTCAAAATCTATTGGTGATGGAATTAACCGTGCACCTGTATCCAATTCTCTTTTCTATAAATTCGGAAAGAAGATGGTGGCGATAAAGATCAATAATGAAATAGTTCTATGATGTGAGCCGAAAAGTTGGCAATTAATAGTTTTTTCTTATTGTACATATTTCTCACAAGACTATTGGATTATTTTCATTGACCGCTATTCAGAATATCCTTTCTTCTTTATTTTTGCAAGCAATGAAACGTTGCTGTGTGCCTCAATCTTGTAGCGGATGCTTCAAACGCTCGCTCACAGACAGCGCTAGTGGCGGCTCCTTGGGTTACCGGCCGAATATGTATTGTTCATTGTAACTCATTGTAAATATCTGTGTTTATGTAACCGATTTATAAGAATAAATAAACCAATCAAGTTAATTTGACCTAGGGCCAAGACATATGTCCGGTAGAAAAGCTCTCACCGTCAATTATAGACATGGGTGACTAACATCCCCAAAAGTATAAGCTCTTCCGATTACCAACCTGTTTCTACTAGGTGGTATCTCCTTAGGTCAGAGTATCTCTGCCTTCGTAATCTAATGTGATCTAATTTTAATTCACTTCCTTTTTCCTTCCTACCTCCTCATAGGACGGGGCTTCTACCCATGTGCACCTATTAGGAATCTTATCCGCTGATGTTGTGCTACTACCTCACGGGACGGTTTCCTTCCTAGACAGTCCCCTCTGCTTATCGGTAGGTGCGGGTTCACCCCTACCTAGAGTTACTCATACCTGGTGCTGTGTTACGTGCTTCTGGAGCACCAACTCCATTTTTCCTTTTCCTTGCATAAACACTCATTGTCGAGACCTTCTGATACCCTTTCTTGTCCGATACAATAACCATACCTCGACAATCTATTTTATAGTAGATAATCCACTAGTTAACTGGAGAGGGATTCGAACCCTGCTGTGGCAGAATTATTAATTTCTTATTTCATCCGAGAAACGACCCTAGAGGATAAAGACCCTTCGGGACACCTCCATCCTCTATAAAGTAGGGACTCGAAAATTGGGGATAAAACCTGGCGTCTGAGCGTGATCTAGGCCTAATTACTTCCTTGTACTGCCGTTGGCCGTCTCAATAAGTTACTAATATCTATAAGTACTGAACCCTAGCTTCATGGGTTGTAGAGGTACAGTTTTTGGCTTTTGAAAATCTATTTTATAAGAAGAAAAGTTGTTCTAGAGAAACTTATGGACAGAGAAGGTTTCTTTGAATCTCGAATGAGGAGCGAATCAGGAATCCAGTCGAAATGACGAAAGTAAATCTTATCGTCTAAATTTAAATTGAAATTTGAAGGTCTAAAAATCCAGAATTGAAATGATGTAACATATTATTATTAGTGAATTATCAATCTTCATTTCTAGTATTAATATCTTAAAAGAAAATTTATAATAAAGCGTATTATTCTGAATTGGTAGAAAAGATCCTAGGGTAACAAAGGATTGACAAAAGTGGGTCAGCTATTGGAGCCGCTGACAAATTGAACAGTCAGAAGCGAGCACTCGAGTCCTCTAGAAGCCAACCTCTATCCCCTGGTTCCTAGTCAGCTGCAATCCCATTTGGGAAATAGAACTGGGTCAACTGTCTGTCGAGGAACGCTCCAATATCGTCGCTCGTCTTATCGTCCCTGTAAGGGGCAAGAGGTTTACTGGCTATCATTTCTTGAGGTGTAGATTGTTGCGGTAGAAAAGCTGGAGGAGTACGTTGATGTTTGATATTGGAAAATTATTCTTTGATTTAAGATGGTTAATGTATTAATATTTTTATTTTTTTGCTATAGGGAGTTTCTCAGGCCCGGGTGTGAGGGTGGTTTATTAATGCCGTGTTAATAAAAGCCTCAGAAACCAAGATGCGAACTCGAAAATATTTTATATTTTCCAAATTATTTTATCAGGATTTTGAAGATAGGGAAAATATATATATTAAATCAGTAAACTGTGATAATGAAAATCTGCATTTTCAAGTCACGAATTATAATAGATGTGATTACACAGAAAATCAGTAGTCATTGAGGATGGAGGAAAATCGATAAGATTTTTTAGATCAAGCTAACGCGATGAACAACGCGAATCTTAACATCTACTTTTAGTGTTATTCCATAGGGAATTAAAATTCCTACTAAATGAAAAAAAGAATAATTGAAATTGATTAAGAACTTGCAGAGATATATCGTTTTGAAATTAGCAGTGGTGATATGCCTCTGAATTATTTATATTATTTAAACATATTACTTAATTGTCTATCTACAGCTTTATAAACAGTTATGCCGTAATGTTGTTATTGGGAAATAATCGACCATTATTTAATAATTTGCAGCGTTTTATTAATAAGAAAAGCAATTATCTATATCTATAAAATCAGGTTATCACTTACTCGAACACGCTGAGAATTTTTAATGGAGGTTCCCCTTATCGTCTGGATGTGCAATGAGGCTGTTTGAAAAAAAAAAAAAAAATCATTTTAGTAGATTCACTAAACCTTAAACTTAGTTTTTTTTTTTTTGGTGAGTCGATAACTATCTCCTGGCAGGCCAATATATGCCCTGCTACAGGTAACCCATGTTATAAGTTTAGAACGGTTGGTTGGTTGGTTGTTATATTTTATTGGCACAAAACATCTCGGTCATCAGTGCCAGACACTCATTTTTAGAAACTAATTTAAGGTTAAATAATGAACAATTGTTTTACTAAAAAAATAATAACAACAAATAGTTGAAAACAATTAACTAATAAGAATAATCAAATAAGAATAAATAAGAATAATCACTAGTAAGAAAAAATGTAACAGCATTAGCAAAAGATAAACATATATCATGTTAAATTACAACAGAAAAAAAATAAAAAATAAAAAATAAAATAAAATAAATAAAAAATAAATAAATTTAAAAAATATATATATATATATATATATTTATTTATTTATATGTATGTAGATAAATAAAGTTAAAAATTAATTAATTAATTTAGAAAATAAAATAATAATAATTTTAAAAATAATAATAATAGTAAAATACAATTTTCAAATCTGCTTGTAAAAGTCTATTTTCGTAAGAAAGCACATCAATTCGTCAATTCTATTTATATCTTTCCCTATAGCAACCGCGACATTGAGTGGTATTCCCCTTTGGTTCAATTTCCCTGTGTAGGAGGGACATTCCTCGAAAATATGAGTAACTGTCAGGGCTCCCCCACAATGCTGACATCTTGGGGGCAAATCCTTAGATATTAAGTGCCCATGGGTTAACCTTGTATGTCCGATTCTCAAGCGGGCCAGGACCACCTCCTCTCTGCGGTTGATGCGATTTGAGGTTTTCCAAGACTTTGGCTCACTCTTAATCGCTTTCAGCTTGCTTGGATAGCTGTTTTTCCATGTTTCATCCCATTTTTTAAAAATATTTTCAATTAGAGGGCGCGCTAGTTCTGATGGTGTTAACAGTGCTTTACCACGACCAGGGAGAGTGAGAGCCTCTTTGGCTGCCTTATCTGCCATTTCATTTCCCATTATCCCCATATGGCCCGGTATCCAGACATAATGAATTATTTTTCCGTCTTCAGCCATTGATTTGGTCAATTCCAGGATTCTTAAAATTCCTGGATGACTGGAATACATATTGTCAAGAGCTTTTAGAGCGCTCAATGAATCTGAGGCTATGATGACATTTTCTATTGGGAGAGTTCTAGAATAATCTAAAGCCATTGCGATCGCATTCACTTCAGCAGTATAGACAGAGCAAAATTGATGAAGCTTCGACTTGTAGGTGCAATCTGACGCAACAAAAGCTGAACCAGTGGATGAGTCCGTCTTTGAACCATCTGTGAATATTAACTTGTGGCTAGGCAATGCGCTGATGATCTTCTCAAAGCGTTTTTGAAATCTTTTGAATTGGAATTCTCTTTAGTAAAGTTTGTCAATTGAAGATATAGATGGGATTTTTGAAATGTCCATGGTGGGGTCCTGTTTTCTATTGAATGTATATTAATTAATTTTAACTGGGTAACGGCGGATAACATTCTTTCTGCTAGTGGTAAGGTTGGTTTAGCCTTTAGTTGAAATTTTGTGGAGTATTTAGGTTTAAAGATGTATCTGTGGGTAGGATGGGTAGATTGTGTGAATAGTTTGGTGATGTAGTTGATGGCCAGTTTATCGCGTCGAACGGTTATCGTATGTTGACTGTTTTAGAATGTATAAACAACGTGTAATTTAATTAATCTTTTCAAGTGTGATGAGTTTTAGTTAATATTTATATTGATTAAGTTATGTTCGTTCTATGTATGTTTTTGTAACACCATTGTAATATTTCAGAATGAAAAAATTAGTTAAAAAGAAAGTTAACTGTATAATGGCTGTAGAACTACATTAACTAGTGTTTCTATTAAATTGTCTTCTCCTTCAAATAAGCATGTGAAATACGACAATTAATGTCTAATTCAAAAAGCGCTATTTCGAATATTTATCTGTGGCTTGAAATCTTTGTCTGCTATTAGCAAACAATTAATCTGTATAAGACTCTTTTAGGAAAGTTGTAATAATATATAAATATACTCCATTAATAATAAATAAAGCAGTATATAAATAATGTTTTGATGGTGGGCATGACAGATAGTTGCTGTACGAAATATCTGGCAGAGTTTAAGTTTATATAAAATTCGGCCCCAATCTGGCGAAGAGGATTGTACAAGGTTGATGATGTCACTACAACAGCTGAAATGAAAGCTTTATTAGGTTTGTGGTAACGACCGAACAATATTGTAGTTTCCTCGCTGAATACTTCCATTTTATCTCTCTTAAGAAATGCGTAACACAAATAATGTGCTATTTTTTAATATACATTTTATTTTTATAGATTTTCATCAGTGAAGCAATTTCAGTGCCGGATTTTGAGAAACGAATTCCAAACTAAGGAATTTATCATAATATACGGGTTGTGCCTTTCAGTTTTGGGAGTAAAAGTTTACATGTATTTTATACCTCAAATTTAGGTACCGTTAATCTCCCACTGACCTCGACCATCGGACCATCATCTCTTGGAGACTCTCAGGACTATTCGCAAACACTGTTGTGTCTGCGTTCCGTGTGTTGTTAATATACACGCCATTGATCACAATTCCACTCTTTGTATCTTCTAAAACCTCTTGGAAAATCCGCTCCGTGTATACGTTAAAAAGTAGAGGCGACAGCACAAAGCCCTGACGGACCCGTGGTTGTATCCAAATTTTCTCCGATTCGTCACATTCGATGCGCACAGATGCCATTACTAATTATTATACTAGTACTATTATAAAACAATTACAGAATAATAATAATTTGAAAAAAAATAAGTTACTTCAAACAATTTGTACAATAATTAATGTTAATTTAATTTTTTTTGAGGGAATTTTTATTATAGTCTTAATAATGTTGTCAAGATCTCGAATCGTTCGATATTTTTGAAAAGTCATCTATAAAATTGAAAGGAAACTTCCTAAAGAGAAATGAAAGTTAATTTTAATATACTATCAGATATAATATTTGATTGGTATAAATCTTTGAACATTTCCCGCCACATCACGCCAAATGCATGTTCATTCAATTAAGTTTCTCGTTGCTACAGCATTTTTCGCATTCAAAATTAACATATCTTCTTTATGCTGATATTTATAGTAAATTACATGATTCTTTTATGTCTACTGTATGTTTTTATGATGTCTTTACCTATTTTTTTTTCCACCTTTGAAGGCTATACAGGGGTTCTCTCGGGTCAGGGGGTGAGGGCGGGGGATATATGCCGAGATAAAATCCCCAGCACGAGAGTCGAACTCGTAATTATTTGGTTATAACTTTTCGGTTATCTGTTGCTAGGCAACGTGTGCTCCCAGCAACGCGCGCTAACACGCTCGGCCGCCCCGCCCCCACATAATGTCTTTACCTATGTTTGGTTGTGAGAAGCACTGTTTTCCTAAGATCTAAGATATGAGGAAATATAATTTTATAGAACTGTGAGACAGGGTTCTCCCGACATTGTTTTTGCTAGCTTTCTATGTCATCTAATTTAATCATTGAAATAGTTTTCAATTCTACTTCACGATTCGCCGACGCCAGACGTGGAATGGCGCCACTTTTATTGACTTCAATTTCGATCAACATCATACAAAGGAATTTTATTCAGTGAAAAGTTATTTTTATATTGGTCTTTATTTAATATAGACAGTATTCGAACAAAATTTAAACAGAAAAATATAAAATAAATTGAAGGAAAAAAAAAGGAAAATAATATGTTGTTTAGGTTATAGGAGCATAGGGACACGTTTCTCTCGGCTTTTCATTAAAGTTGTTTTTCTTTTGTGGATCGGTGGATCGAGACAAGCAAATAAATATAAAATATACTCTTTTCATTTCAGAGATATTTCTATTGCCGAGTACCTCTTTGGACAATAGCGATAACCTCAGCCTGTACCTTGTTATTTTACTTTTTGTTTTTCTCATTTGTTTGTTTGTTTATTTATTTAACGTCACTTTATGCTACTATGGCTAATCGGACTATGCTACAGTGGGAGTCCTAAATTTTGCCTATCCAGGTTTTATTAGAATAGGGATCTTTAACGAGTACCTGACATCGCACAGGCTCGGGACACCTTTTAACGTCCCCTCCGAAGTACGGCATAACTAAGGATTTTTTACTCCCATTAAAAAATCCTAGGACCACATGCGGGTTTGAACCCGTGACCTTTGGCATAGGAGGCTGTTATGCTAACCACCCAGCTACAAGTGATCCCAGATTTTCTCATTGGTAATTGGATTATGAAAATATTGAAAAACTAATGATGGATTTTATTAGCATTATTATCACTTCGAACTTTGTACTAGGAAGTACCAGAGGTACATGGCACCTAAAAGTTCCGGAGATGACTAATATTTTAAAATTACATCTGGAGTTAGTTGAGTCTACTGACATTCAAGACATCAATCATCCTGTCGCCTTTGGCCTGTAATAACTCATCCGAAGTCCGACTCAATCTGACAAATGGCGGAGAATAGAAGAAGTTTTTCATTCATAAAAAAATAACAAAAAAACTTAGCCTTTATAAGGCTAATATTAAAGTATGAGGAGATGCTTTATTATTTCAACATATCATTTTATTAAATTTGTCTTGTCACATGTTTTTATCATTATATGTTATTTTTAATACATCAAAAAAACGTTGCAAATTATTACGCAATAATTTATTATTTCCAAATAACTATATTAAGGTATAACTGTTTATAGACAATTAACTAATATGCAAAAGGAATAAATAATTCAAAGGAAAATAGCAAACCAACACTGCTAATTTCAAAACGTTATATCTCTGCTAGTTCTGAATCATTTCCAATGATTTTTTTTTTTTTAATTTTTTAGGAAATTTAATTCTAAATAGGATTTTATTTATTTATGAATTAGGAAAATCAGATTGTTTTATATTCGTTATTCAGGTTCAAAGTATCTTGGAACCCTTAGCCATCAAATTTTGAGAAGGGGTAATTTTTTTTTTGGTGGATTACAATGGTTCTTTATTGAAATAACTAACCAATATAAGTTATGGTTGAAACATATGCGATTTTTTTCCTTTTTTCATGGCGGTGTCTTGATCTCGAAAATATTTTCGATTTTTTCTATCTTTAATAATTACCGAGTTTTAGTGGAATTACATCTATTATAATTTGTGACTTCATTATATAGATCAACATTTTTTTTTCTCGCTTTACTGATTCTAAAACTCTTTACACATTTTTTTCTATCTTCAAAAATAACTAAGTTATAGGCGTATTTATGTGTAACATTTCAATTTGTTTTCTTATTTTTATAATTCTTCACGGGTTTTTTTTTTTTATTAAAAAATACTAATACTTTTTTTCTATCTTTAAAAATAACTGGGTTAATGAATTAAATCACTTTTAATGGGCAATTATTTAAAAAATAGCCAGATGATATCAACCTTGCATGGCTTAGTATTTTTGTGGCGAATTTCAAAATAATTGTTCATGTAGTTTCGGAGGAATGCCGCGGACGGTGGACATACGGATTAAAAAAAAAAAATCATCATTCGGGTTCCTCGTATCTTGAAACGTAAGCCCATCTTATTATGAGGGGGCAGGGGTAATGATTTTTTTTGGTCGATTATAAAGACTAATTATTGAAAATAATAAAGGATAAAAAGTGATAAAGGATCTTTGGTTCAGTCCTTACAAATATTAGAAACTCATAGAGTGGGACAACGGTAGTGCAAAGAGGTTATGAGGCTTAGATCGTGTTCAGCCGTCTGATTATTTCTCTACTTTTTGGGTTCCCACTTTATCGAGGCTGGGTGTACCCCAGGAGGTTCTCCATACCTCAGGGTCGCTCCACGGCAGAAGCAACAGAATAAATAATTCTGCTATTGCCTGATACACACACTAATACATCAAACTGTACCAAATTAATGATGACGGTCAGCTATGCTATCATAGTAGTCGGAGGGGGGCAAATATGGTTGTTTTTAATTATATTGTAATAACTTATTATATCATTATATTTTATTTTCGAGAAAAGTTCAAAACCTACCATATGTAGCAAAGCGAAAGACCATGATGATGCACTTACCCCTTTGCATTGACGTTCTTTAGGAAACAAAAGTCTTCAATTTTTTTTTTCTGTGTCTGCACTAGGATGTAACAACTAGAGGTATAGCCTTTAAAAATATACATAATATTGCAACAGTGTGTTCGTTCATTTAACTTCACTTTATGTTACTGTGCCTAACCGCACGATGCTGTACTGGGAGTCTTGATTAATTTAGTAGTTTAATTAGAAGAGTGATCTTTAACGAGTCTGAGACATCGTGCTTGCCCGGGGCCACCATTTTACGTCCCTTCCGAAGGACGGCATAACTAAACATTTAGTGCCACCTGCCAGGTTTGAACCCGCTTTCTTGGGCATACAAGGCTGTGATGCTAGTCACTACATACACCCCGGTAATATTAACATCATATTCAATTTTTGTCAAATCGTTTCTTCTATCATTCCACGAAATGAACAATATGAGAACCTGGAAACTTCAGGGACCGATTCTACTACTAAAACAACTAAAGTGTTCAACGGAACTAAAGACTAATTCCTCACACAATAGGTGGATGTTTAGTTTGCTTATCGAAGCAACTGTACCAGACTATAGTTATAATGAACTTTTTGCTCCTTTATATTAGAGAATCGGCGCCTGAAGATTCCTGGTTCTTGTAATAATCATCTAGATGTGAGACTTAATTCATCAATCTTCATATCGGACATTTAGAATCAAAGAGGTGCAGCTCGAAATTTTAAACACCAGAAATGTTGGTATTTGGATCTCCATAATTTCGAAGAACAACCAACCCTCAAATATCAGCTCAAACTAAAAGATAAAGTAGATCTTTTACCAGCAACATGTGCTACGTAAACATCCTGAGAGCATGTTTATGCAGGAACTAACTTATCTAATGTATGACACAAAAATAACAAATAAAGAAATAAATGAATGTATGTAGTACTAGTATTCTTCCTTCATTCCGATTTAAATATTCGCGTTTTCCAATCAAACTCTTTGGTCTTTTAGAATGAAATCCTAAATAAAAATTATATGACTAAACCGAAATTGAGATCTAAATCACTTGATAAAATATGGTGTTTAATTTTATTAGAGGAAAATAAACGATAAGGAAAAATTTCCGAAGGAATAAAGGAAAAAGTAAAGAGAAATAACGGAAGGATGCTTCCATCGATTTTCAATTTACCCTAGGGACTCGGTGCCTGTCTCCAATGAGTGGGTCTGGATCTGTTAACAGCTTCCAACCTTGGAAATGGTTAGTGCTCTCAAATGAATTGGTTTGTTTCTCAAACTCTGGAATTTCAATTTTCTTTTTCCTTAGGCATTTTTATTACCTACAATCCAAATTTCCGTTCTTTATCTTTTTAAAGTTTTAATATGAATTTAATATAGAAATTATCTAAATTTTTAATACACCTATTATAATACTCACTTAGGTTACATTACATTTGATTCTCTCCAGATTACGTTATGCTTGATACTCTCCATTGTGTTAAATACTGTTACTGTATATTACGTTATATATATACTGACAGTATGAGTAAGTAAAAAAAAAAAAAAAAAAACCTGTTCCTCTACAACCTTTGAGGTTCTCGGGTTTAGTACATATAGAAATTCGTACTGTTTCACGACCAACGACCGTGCAAGGAGATGACTGGACCAAACTCAGGCTCGGCCGCCAGGTTTTTCTCCGATTATGTGTGCCCACTTTATAGAGGCTGGGTGTGCCCCAGAAGGGTCTCTATACGCCAGGGTCGCTCAACGGCCGAAATAACTGAATAAATATTTCTGTCTCGGCCGGAATTCCTGTAGAACAGTAGCCTAATGCCATATCCACTATACTACGACCCTCTTTAATACAATACAAGTAAGATATTATTTTTTCTAAAATGTTTGGTTTTTTAACGATGTGTAAAATGAAACCTTTCATCAACGGACAGTCAAGGTTCCGATGGATTTGGCGATTAAACAGTTTTATATTTATGTGCTTACTTATCATTAAAGTTGAATGTTAAGGATAAAGAACCCATATATTGTAAATTACTTATGTTTTTTCAATGGATCAGCTAGAAAAGAATTTCTTTTAGTGCTTTACAATTTTCTAAATAACATGAAATTGAATGTTCATACACGATGAAACAATCAACAGGTTTTCTCCTACATAATAATGCCCTAAAAGAACGCATCTTACTTCGCTCTTCTCAACTCTTACTTTAAGGAACCAACAGAAACGATACGATCTGTTCATTCCTCTTGTAAAGAAAGGGGGTCGGAATCTGCCCCATTCGAAGAATCGGCACTCAACGAAAGTATATTTGCTATCGAAAAATCGTATTTCCTATACACTATAGAGGCTTTGTGGAGAGCATCGATAAAGAATCTTACCCTAAGGCGTTTGTCAGACTTTCAAACGGACTTTTTTTTGGCTCTGCTCTGCTACGTAGTACTTAAAAATACGTTTTCACTATGGCATTAATACATTGATTCCAACAATTGGTAGATTTGAGTTGTTATATTAAATATTTGCTTGATAATCATCTATAAAATACTCAGTTTAACCTTTCATTTTCATGAACTAAGTAGCTTGTGGTGGATTAATTGAGACGTTGAGTTCCAAGAGGTACTATATACACTTTAGACAAGTTTACGCAAGAATCTGTCATTAATTTATTACGTTAATAATTTACTTGATTATTTTTTTATTAAAATCTAAAGTTGATTTTTTACTGTATTAACAAGTTATTTATCCAAATTAATGCACTTTTCCCAAGTTTTAACAAAATAATATGAATATAGTACTTTTTGGAATGAAACATGGATGTAGTACTTTTTGAAAAGAATTAGAAGGGATATAGTACTTTTTGGAAGAATATTACGCGAGATAAAAGTCATCCTAACCTTCCACATACAACATACCCCATGACTAACGTTTTTCATCCTGAAACTTTTTATAACCAATTTATGTGGCTGAAAGAACAAATACTATGAAAAAACCTAATTTAATTGAGAACCTACGGGAACCGAAGCGACACATTTAAGTTATTTAAAACAGCCTAAAAACTGATTATTAGGTTCAAACTATTGATCAGAATAATAGTGATGATTCTACAGTAGCTCACAGTGAAAATGATACACCATACAAAGTTCACAAACTGTTCATTTATTATGTACAATAATATATTTTTTTGAAAAAGGTTCTCCCTAAAATATTACACATTTGATCTAGAAAAAAATAAATATCTCTCTTGAACAATAATTAATAATGCCCGAGCATAAAAATAAAAAAATGAAATTCCAGACCTCACAGTGAAAATGATACACTTTAATAAAATTCAATTTAAAAGTAATTTTATATAACTTTAATATCTTGTAGGAAGTTCTTTGTTATTAATTTTTTCTCTTAAGCGGTTTGGGATGGATTCCACGAGTTTTTGGGTAAAATCTTTGCTAATTTTGTCCCATTCTTCCAAGAGTGCCTTTTTTAGATTTTCTTTGTAATATTATGTTTTCGAATTTCTGTCTCCAATTTTGCCCACAAATGTTCAATGACATTTAAATCTGGTGACTTCGCAGGTGTCTTTATAAGTTTGGGACAGTTAAATGTATGCCATTCTTTCACTATCACTGAAAAATGCTTGGGGTCATTATCTTGGTAAAAAGTAAAAATATCTTTTAATCCAAGTTTTTCAGCACTTACCCTCAGATTTTGCCTTAATATGTCTACATATCAATGTTTATCCATTATACCTTCTATGAAATGCAGATTTCCCACACCAGAAGCTGCCATGCATCTCCACACCATCACACTCCCACTCCATGTTTCACAGTCAGTAAGAGATTTTGCTTGGAAAATGCTTCTCCAGGTTTTCTCCAAACGTATCCACGTCCATCCGTCCCAAAAATGTTAAATTTGCTTTCATCAGCAAAAATAAACTGTTTCCAAAAGTCTAAATCTTTGGAAATGTGCTCATTTGCAAATTTTAGCCGGTCTTTTTGAAATTGTTTACTAATGAACGGCTTTTTCCTAGCAACTCAAATGAAAATTGTGTTTCCGTAGGACGCGACGCCCAGTTTCCGCACTAACAATCTTCATTAAATAATATTCCACTTAAATTGCAATTTTTGGTGCACTCATTCTTGGTTTTTTTTTTACACATCTCAGAATCCACCTTTCGTCAGCATCGGAAAGTATCTTTTTGGGGCTTTTCCTCTTCTTATTAAAAGCCTATTTTCCCTTTTATATCTTTCTAAAATGTGTTGTACTGTTGAATGACTTTTCTGAAAAAGTTCGCCAATTTCTCGATACGATTTTCCTCTGCTGAACTATTGTATAATGAGTTCTCTTTCTCTTACCGTTGTGTGCCGACCCGTTATAATAAAAATAAAACAATCACAAAATAATATAATAAAATTGTCTTAGAGACTGATAGCGCAGAAGACACTGAAAGCCTGGATAGAATTCAAAAGGGATTAAAAACAATGAGTGGTGTAAACAATGGCAACATGAGTGGTGTATCATTTTCACTGTGAGATAGGTCAAAGCTTTGTAATCCCCTCATGTAGCTTTATTTAATCCATTGCTAATGTTAGAGAGCTAGGCAAGTTATTCTGTAAACAAGAATGTATTCTCATTCCATATACACTTATAGGCCATATAAAAATAAGCGCAATAAGTTATTTTTGACATCTTTATAGAAATATAGTAGGTGTATCCTTTTCACTGTGAGCTACTGTATAAGCTAAATGCACCAATAAAACTGCACAAAATGAAGTAAACCATAAATTAATGATGATATATTACAGGATTAGTTGCTTCTGCCATATATTAGGAAATAGTAATACCTTTTGAAAGGTAATAAAATGAAAGGTTATATCTGTTTACAGATAATATAGTACGTTTTGGAAGGAAATGAAAGGTGGATTTAGTACCTTTTGGATTGAAACGCAGTTTTTAAATACGTTTTAAAGGATTTCTATGGTTTTTAGATAAAATCTGATGGAGGCTTTTGATAAAACTAAATGTCCTTTTGGAAATCAACGTCTCAATTGTATTTCAATACTAAGGTTAAATCTAATTCTAACCATAAAATCTTGATGGAAACAAGACAAACCTATCGATTCGTTTTTTCTTGTATGAGCTACTTAGGGAAACTTTAGGGGGTAATTCACTGAGGGTCACTAACTCTGAAACCGCTCCTTATCTCTTCTAACACGCTAAGCCATTAATTTGCAAAGGGAGTGATGGAGGCACTGACCGCTTATTAGATGAGCTGGCAACGAATCAAAGATTTATTAGTGTAGAACTGTAAATTCTTGGCTTGTATATCACGAAAAAAAGAAAGAGTTCATATTCAAAATTTGTTATAATTATGTTCATCAAATCACAAGCTCCATTGTTTGAAATACTGCCAATAGAAATTCATTTATGCATACATTGACAGTTTATATAGACGTCTTATAGTTTTCTTACTTTTAAAAGAAGTCGAGATTTGGTATGAAGGGAAGGTTGACATATAAAGCTTTATTGTCCCCTAAAGGCCTAAAGGGTATTTTTGGGCCTGCCCTTTTAAAATAAACGAAGTTATTTCTGGAAAGATCTAATTTTATTTTAGAAGATTTCTCTCACTTAAATCATCAAACTTCCTTATTAATTTATTTTTAAACCTAAACAGCTGAATAAGAAGTTTAGTTTAGTTGGGCTTATGTATTTAATTGTAGCTAATCTCTTTATGAACAATCATGATATGTTTTAGCTTTCAATGCTTATATCTATGGAATTATTATTAATATGCATTTATTATTTTTAAAACAACTTCATCATTTCTGAGGCGATTTAATTGTTTTTTTCATGCAAGCTCACAAGCACATCTCTGACGAGTGATTTTACAGCTTACTAATTTCTCAAGGCAAAGAGAACAGTTTAAGATTTATTCTGTTTATGATCCTCAACATTAAAAGCCAATTTAACTCATTGAATCGACATCATGTTCTGGCTAAAATATGATATTACTTCTAACTTTCCTTTCTAATGGTCTTGATTTTTTTTCAATTAATTATAAATGTAATGAATTCGAGATAAATAGGCCTTTTATATTATTATAAAATATATTCCGTACAAAGTTTATATACTGAATAAATTCAATATTGGCGTGATGGTAAAAGCCGTGGCATTTATAGCGTGTGTATAACCATTAAGGACGTCACCCTCACAAAGCTGTTAGCACAACATTAAAACTACATGATTTTTTCGTTTGCTCGTGGTTTTTTATCGATAAAATTCGAAGTCTTATTATTAATCGGTTCTCCCTCAAGTCCCTTGTAGTATTATTAGAAATAACTCCTTATTACATAAGTTTTATTATCAGAAATAGATCATTAAAATAAAATAATAGTCTTGTAGGTTAGGTTATATGGTGATAGGTTATAAATAAACCATCAGACAACTGTTTTCATTTTTGTTATTGATTGATTATTTATTGCTAAGGTTGATTTTGTGATACCATCATTTTAATTTTGTATTTTTGCTTTCATTTCTTTTTTACAAACAGACACGTGTGGTTCTAGGCTCAGACTGATTGTTATTGTTAATAGATGTGCAGTGTTTATCAGATTCAACCTCTTGCTTCCGGGAGATGTTCATACCTATAAAATATTTGAAATGACTGATGGAAAATATCAAAAACAATTTGTATACAAGACCCCCAATAAGGTAAAGTCATTTACAGCTATCCATTCTTCATTAACAGTTTGATAAAACCATTTCTGGTTCTGTTTGATACAAAGTATGAACTCCTATCTTACTTCACAACTGTCCATTCCGTAACAAAAATATTGTCATGTCAAACTGACTCCTTTCTGTGTCTAGATAATGTTGGAAATTAATGAATTTAAATAGTCAGAATCGAACAACCCGAAACTGGCTATTATTATCCTCATTTGAACTAACTATTACTTGATGACTAATCTTTGTGGTCAATTGCTGAAGAAACAATCTTCATTATACCAGTAATTAATTTTTGTATTAAATTACTTACTGTATGTAATTTTAATGTGTAACACTCTATATATGTTTTGGGCATGTGGAAAGGACAGTGTAAGTCATTCTTCTTTTTTCATGCATCAGGAAAAATTGTGCTTTCTTCCAGTACTTCACAATTAGGTTTAAAAAAATATGAGATACTGATAAAATTAATTTCCCAAGGTTTATCTGTACAATAAAACAATAAACTTGTTATTCCACATTCGGAAGCGTTAGATGAATCCATCATATTCCATTAAAATGAAAAAAAAACATACAAACTGACTCAGAGTTTTTCCTTTATCCCTTTCTTGCCTTCCATTAAGTATATATATCTTTTTATTTATGTTAATGATAATAGTGCTCTAATGTTATTTATTTTATTATGAAATAATAATGAAGTTCTTGTAGGAACTAATTGGATTAATTTATAGATTAAAACATTTAAGTATTTAAATATTTTGATAATTTATGTTCCTTCATTATCCCAGTAATCCATATTACCAGATGGTTTCCTCAAACAGTTATGATATGTGTAAATAAAGCTCATCATGATATGTGTAAATAAAGTAGAAAATAATTTTGTCTAAAAGTATTAGTGTTTTTTCTTATTGTTCGAGATAATAATGTTCTTCATTTCTAAATATTTTATATTTTAAATACAAATTGAAAGAGTTTTATAAGGATTAATTTACCATTTCTTCCATTTAATGTAATTCAATGTTGGTTATTGGTTTTATACTTATTTATAAAAATGTTTACATTTTAGTGTCACTAGTTTCTGAGACACATGTCATTGTCAGTCGTGAATATGTTTGATGAGTGTTTACTCTGTTCATGTCTTCTTTGTGATAAGTTAGTTGGCAGTTTGTTATTTTGAATTTAATATGGATGTTGATGTTATGTATGTATGAGTGAAGGTCAGTTTTTACTTTTTGTAGGAATTTCGGAATAATGAAACAAATTGTATAATGAATAATAATGAGGATAATCATCTTGCATTTTTTAAATATAAATTATCACTCTATATTATTACAATGGTTATGTAATCCATCTCTAAATGTTAAACTATTAACGAAATAGGAGAAGCGTGTTTCTTCACTTGTAATCTAATAACATATAAAGTTGATTTCAGATAGTTTTGAAGTTGACCAAATGCTTTTTAGTTGTTTTTGGTTTATTATTTAAATTAAAAACATAAATAAAAAATGACCCCAGCTCAAAATATGAGGACTTATGTTGAGATAGGTAGAACCTGAATAATGAATTTAAAAAAATCCATTTGTTAGAATTAATTGGTAAATAAATACCAAAATTTCCGAAAAAGAATCATTGAAATCAGTTCAGAAATTGCAGAGATATAGCATTTTGAAATTAGCAGTGGTGATAGGCCATTTTTCTTTGAATTATGTATTGCTTTTCATATTAGTTTATTGTTTATTAACAGTCGCAACCCTAATATAGTTAGTTCCAACCATTTTGTAATGATTTGCAGCATTTTTATTTGATTATATCTAATTATTTTAAGATAATTGATTAAAATTTCAATGAAATAGTTTCATCTTTTGTTAATAAATTAAATCCAATTATTTATATATTTTATTTATTTGTAATTCATTTATTTGATTTTTGTTTATTATTTATGGGTTTATTTAGGCTTTAAAGCTAAATTGTCAAAAAAATGTAATGGTCTACTTATGATGAATTTTGTTAATCTTTATTCTAAATATAACTACAAAATTAATAAGTGGAAATTAATAAACTCTTGATAGTATAATAACATAAAACTATTTATTATTCTGTAAAGTAGAAATCATTGGGTAAAGTCACTTTGAAGACAATGGGCAGAGCTAGAATTACAGGGGTCATTCCCCCGAGTAAAGTTTTAAATACTTCACCCTCTGGATGGAATGTGGTCATATTGCAGAGGGATTCCTTCTCTGAGCTGTTGAAATTGTGACAGAGTCCCTTATTTTTTAATTTTTTTTTTTTTTGTTGTTCTTAGCCATTGTGCTTTTTATTTATTTAAGTATCTTGGTATTCAAATATGCCTATAAAATCACTGCTGCCAGTAAAAATCATTTATTTATTATTCTAATATTTTATAGTGAATATTAAATTCTTGACTATATGATTATAATAAAAGATGTGATGGTTCGGGTGGTAAGTAAATAAATGCCTAAAAAGTCGTTTTTACTAATAGTAAATTTTGAAAAATATTTCGTAGTATTTTATGATTTCTATAGTGTGTATTATTGGGAACATTAGGGTAGATGCTTCTGATTTCCTAACCTTCCTAACTGTAGTGTCTACCATACCATGGGTGGTTTCACCAGTGTGAAGTTAGACATGTCTATGGAACAACATACTGCCGCAGGTTTTAACTATATGAAATTACTACTTTATCAAGAGCTGTGCACCTTATTTGTTTGTAAACCATCTTCTTTCCCATGACATTTCCTTCTATACGTCCTAATAAAAGCTTGGTCTTCCAACCTCAGGAAAACTTTTGTGTTGCACAAAAAAATGTGGAGTAACACAATATCCAGGACATAGTTTGTTCTGTTTTATCCATTAGTTGAGTTCTTAATGCCTCTATTCATATTGCAAGGCTGCTATGATGTATTCAATGTTTTCCACCACCGCTAGGCATAATGCCTCACTAAAAGCTTCCTGCTAAAACCCCTACACTCTGTGAGAAAAAGTGAGACCCTTTAGTTGGTGGAACTCTTGTAATTTCTATCGGACCATGGCAAATTATGTGTTCATGCTAGTTCCCTTAGAAGTCATCTCCCACAGCCAGTTTAATTTTGCTATATACTCCCTTTTTTTATCTTCTTCTATCTGGGATTTTCACAGATATGTTTTTTATTAATCACTCAGAAAATATGATAGAAATGTTTGTTTTCCTTTCTGCCAAATTGCATTATACTCATCAGAATGATCCCTGTTTGCTACTTTATAGGTTTGTTCACTAGCGTCTAAAACCTCTCAGATTTTGTCGCTCTCAACAGAGGTATTACTATTTACCTACTATTGTAACTAAGTGCTCCAAGCTCCAAGCCCCTTTTTCCTTTCACTTACTATTTATAGTAAGAGAATGTATTACGATCGTGAAAATTTTCAAATTCCTGTTTTCAATGGAAATACACATTTTAGGGTCCCCTGAGTCCAAATAACCAAGTCCCGCAAAAAGGTCTGTGTGGTAACTTCCGGGCGGAAACGGTAAGTCCTATGAAACTGAAATTTCATATTTAAGACAAATATACGCCCTAGACGTTACAAAACCTTTTTCATCAAATGAGCTTACCAGAAGAGCCACTTTATACCATGCATTTTGCACCTTTTTTCGATTTTCTTGAAAACGGTTCCGACGGTTTTGATTAAACTCGCCATATCGATGTAAAATTTAATAGGCTTAAACGTCATGTAGGTTTCATTCTGATTAAAATGGTCTGAAAGGGCTTAAATGCCGATATTTTAAATTTTCTTCCCCTAAAGTACAATACCTTTAATTTTTTTAGATTCTATAAAAATAACCAAATTATCTTGTTAGCATTGATAAATAACAGTTAAATATGTAAGTTGTGCGAATTCAAAAAACAACTAAAGAAGAAAACTGAAAAAATATTTTTTTAATGCAATTTATTGATTTTGAACATAGCAACTGTAATATACCCTTATAATATACCGTTAGAAAGCCAAAGATTTTAGAAAACAAATTTTATCTAATGGACAAGAGCTTGTAAAAGTTAATAAAGAGCGATGAAAAGCCGATAAAACTAATTGATTATTTTAGATACAAATGTAATAGATATTTTTAATAAAACTCATGCTTCTATAGAAATTTAATTTAATTAATTCTTTAATAGTTTCACGTGTTTTTATCTTTAAGTGGATTTTAAAAATAGAGGTAAGTGAAAGTCGTGTGTTGGCCGCACCAGATTTTTAAATTAAGGCAGCGCTACACAGTGAGAGAAGAGGTAGTTGAACATTCGTGAGTGTTCACGAAAGGAGCGGGAAAGAAGGAAGGCATATTTAAAAAATCTGGTGCGCGCAACACGACATTCACTTAGCTCCATTGTTTATATGAATTCAAGAATTTATAAACGAAAATAAATTGTTAAAGAATTATTTACATTGTATTTTAATAGAAAATTGTGTTTTATTAAATAATCTATTTATATTATCTACGACAATCAGTTTGTTTTATCGGCTTTTCATCACTCTCCGTTAACTTTTACACAATTGTATGTATAACATAATATTTTTTCTAAAATCTTTAGCATTCCAACGGTGTATTATACATGTATATTACTGTTCTTATGTCCAAAAAAGAAAATATTGCATTACAAAAATATTTTTGTAGTTTTGTCGTTTATTCGAATATCAAATCGTTCAACTTATATATTTACCAGTTTTTTAGCAATGCTAATCAGACGGCATGGTTAATTTGTTCAAATCTACCAAATTATAGCTACTTTATAGAAAGAAATTTTGAAATATTTAAGCCTTGTCAGACTATTTCAATTTTTATATTCAGAGTTTAATCAAAATCGTTGGAACCGTTTTTTAGAAAATCGTAAAAAGGTGCAAAATTCATAGTATAAAGTGGCTCTTCTGGTGAGCTCATTTTGATGAAAAAGGTTTTTTAAGGTCTCGGGCGTATATTTGTCTTAAATATGAAATTTCAGTTTCATAGGACTTACCACCCGTTTCCGCCCGGGAGTTACCACACACAGATCGCTATATTTTCTCTTACTATATATTTCATATATAGGTAAGTGAAAGTAAAAAAGTAAATTCGGATAATAACATCAAATATTAATTTTTAAAAAATTCCATATCATTAAATATTATTTAAAAAAAAATTTTATTTCAAAACAAGGAATTGTAACATACACAGCATGGAAACATGTTTTGTTTTTTAAATGCAGAAACTCCATTTACAGAAGTTAAACATTATTTATAATAAGAGTGTTGAGTGTGTATGATATTGCACTATCACTAAATCTTACGAATTTTCACCTATCTGTTATATACATGCAGTTTAATGCGTCCTTATAAAGGGGGACAAGCTTGGAGCACCAATTCACCAAAAAATACCTTGGGTATTTTAGTCACTCGTGAAAGAGACAATTTTTTACAGGTTTTAGACGGTAGTGTTTCTTCAGTTTCTGGGCTAAGAACAGCAGCCATTTAAAAATGATGGCACCCCATTCCAACTTCGAGCTACTGCGGTGTGAACTTTTTATTTGAAATGAAAACCTTCAACGCTTTCATCTAGCAATACGACTGACGATGGAGATGTACAGACAAATGCAAAAATTACAAATGACCATTAATGTCTGAACAAGCATAGTAAATAACTTAAGTATATACCACAAGGAAATTAATTATTTCGTTTAAATAATGACGATTGGAAAATGGGGATAAGATGCTTGAGGATGAGCAGATTGGCTGAAAACGTTGCTACTATTGGATTAATTATACCAGCTTTAAAGTTTAAAGCTCTGAATTTTCTTAAATAAATTAAAACAATAAAAATCAAGTTTTATTTGTTCTTTCCAAACTAAGCCAATCTGTTATCGAAGTTCCATGGGCTAATTAAGCTGAAAACAATGACCCCATCGACCTGGTTCTAGAGGACGTCCTCAAAGTTTTGCAAGTCCTCATCTAATAATAATTGATCATTTGTGTATAATTATTATTAACGATAGTACGGGTGAGATTGCTGTACTAACTATCGCCAACTTGGGGCGACCCTAGGGAAATCAGAATTAGTTGTAATTTATAGCCTTTGCAAATCAGTCCCTCTCATATTTACAAGCCGGATTAAAGTTGGGATGTAAAATTAGTGCTTCATTAACTGGGAATGTTTGGATGGAATTTCCGCGAGATAAAATTAAATTAATTTTATTGTGTACTTTAGCCGCCTTGCTTTAGGAACGTGTTCAGTTCTGCCTCTGGGGTAATTTTACTTTTGTGTTGCCTAAATGGTCCCTAATCTCCGCTTCTATTATCTCAAAGTGCTAAGCTTTCTAATATGGTACGAGGTTGTAAGTTTCGTTCGTAACCTATTTACGTTTCAAAATATATTTTCAGCGGTTTGTTTGTTGATCTCCAAGCTTATCGAATTTATTTGAATATTAGTTGATATTACGATGTGAGTCGTATTGGAAAAAATCGTTGAAAATTATTACAAAATGGTTTATTATTTCCAAATCACTATATTTGGGCATAACTGTTTAAAGGCAATTAATTAATATGAAAAACAATAAATAATTCAAAGGAAAATAGTCTTTCAACACTGCTTATTTTCTCCATCCTACTTAAACCTGGATAGGCAAAATTTAGGACTTCCGCTGTAGCATCGTCCGATTAGCCACAGCAGCATAAAGGGACGCTAAATAAATAAACAAACAACAACCACTGCCAATTTCAAAACGCTATATCTCTGCTATTTCTAAACCGATTTCAATAATTTTTTTTAAAAGTATTAATTCACTTTCGAAAATTGCACAGTTTTTAAAAACATTGATTGGAAGTCCATTACAATGCGCTACTTATTTGCTAAAATTTATTTTGTACATCAATTTGTTTTTATTGTTGGTAAAAATTAGAAAAACCCAACTAAGAAAAGAAAACAAAAAAAGAGAAATTAAAAAAAAAGAAATGATCAGATAGAATAAAAATTAAAATAAATAATTAAACAAAAATATAGTTATTAAAATCATATGATGGAATTGAGTAATTTAGAATTTTATAACAGTATATGTTTAGTTCTCTTATGTCTATATTTAGGGGTTGATAGTTTAGTATAATTACCAATTTGTTTTATAGTAGTATCGTCTGTCAGTCGGCATTCTGAGAAAAATGATTGTGTTTGTTGGTGTATAAATTCTTGTATTGTAGGGATGTCCAGATCTTTGTGCATGGTAGTTATTTTCGTGTATGGTGGATAATTATTAATTAGGCATCTATTTTGTAGTACTTGCAATTATTTAATATGTGTATTGGGATTCTATGAATCTATGAGGATAAGCAGGGTATTTTTTTTTTGGTCGATTATTAAGGTTTATAAAAATAATAAAGCACTATGATTTCTCTACTGAGTTATAGGCGTATTTATAGGTTAAATTTCAATTTTCGTTTCTTTTTTATAATTATTCGTGGTTTCATGGTTGAAAAATGTTATTTAATCGGCCGCCATTTTAAAACTAATCGAATATAAACGTCTAGAATGTTAGAATTATCGTTACAGCCAGGATTCGAACCTAAGACCCGGAGATCAGAACAGCAATCTAGTGCTTTATCCATTAGACCCCGTCGCTCCTTAATTAAAAGTATTGTATTGTATATTTCATTATCACTATTAACCAAAAACGAAGCGAAGTTTAGTTTAAGGTTAAAGTTTGCTTAAGGTGTAAGATCTTTTTTCGATTTTCTCGAAAACGGTTCCGACGATTAAACTCGCTACATCGATGTCAATTATAATGGGCTTTATTATCATGTAGGTTTCATTCTGATAAAAATGGTCTGACAGGGCTTAAATGCCGATATTTCAAATTTACTTTCTCTAAAGTACCTTTAATTTTGTTGATTCTATAAAAATAACTGATGAAAAACAGGTAAATATGTAAATTGAATGAATTCGATACCCAACTAAAGGAGAAAACAGAAAAATATTTTTTTAATGCAGTTTTTCGTTTTTGAACATAGGAGCAGTAATATACATGTATGATATACCGTTGAAAAGCTAACGATTTTTGAAAAAATATTATCTCATACACAAGCTTTTAAAAGTTAAGTGAGTGATAAAAAGCCGATAAAACTAACTGATTATTTTAGATAAGAATATAATAGATTTTTACTTTCACTTACTATATATAGTAAGGGGAAGTATTGCGATCGTGAAAATTTTCGCATTCCAGTTTTCAACGGAAATACACGTTTTAGGTCTGTGTGTGGTAACTCACGGGCGGAAACGGGTGGTAAGTCCTATGAAACTGAAATTTCATATTTAAGACAACTATACGCCCGAGACGTGACAAAACTTTTTTCATCAAAATGAGCTTACCAGAAGAGGAACTTTATACCATGCATTTTGCACCTTTTTTTAGATTTTCTTGAAAACGTTTCAGACGATTTTGATTAAACTCGCTATATCGATGGAAAATTTAATGGGCTTTAATATCATGTAGGTTTTATTCTGATTAAAATGGTTTGTGACAGGGCTTAAGTGCCGATAACGCTGATGAAAAACAAGTAAATAAATAAATTGAATAAATTCGATACCCAACTAAAGGAGAAAACAGAAAAAATATTTTTTTAATGCAATTTTTCGTTTTTGAACATAAGAGCAGTAATATACATGTATGCTATACCGTTGGAAAGCTAAAGATTTTAGAAAAAATATTATCTTATACAAAAGCTTTTAAAAGTTAATAGAGAGTGATGAAATGAACATAAAACTGATTATTTTAGATAATAATATAATAGATTTTTTAATAAAACACATGTTTAAAAATTCTTAAACTCATTTTAATCATAGAGGTAGATGAAAGTCGTTTGATGCGCCCACTGGATTTTTTATTTTAGATTTTTTTATTTTCGAGTGTAAATAGTGCAGAGATATCACATAATGTTAGAATCTCTAGATTGTGGAACACATACTGGATTATTTCTTACGGTTATAAGAACTTGCCTCGCATAGTGAGAATTCTCTGCAGCTTCTATGAGTTCGCGTTGCTCGAAAGCACGTTCCTGGCTGTAATCTTATCTTAAGGGGTGTTAACCTCGACTAGTAGACTTGCATAGACATGAGAAATAATACCGGCAAGTTTTTGCATTAATGAAAACAACCATTCGTGACCTGATTATAAATCAGCAGTTGCAATTAGATAAATACTTCTCTACATCGATGCATTTCATAGAAAGAAATTAATAAGATATAATATAATTTTATTAATTAATCAATCAGTTCTTAAATGAGTACGCATAAAGCGAAACTTTCTATTACTAACATAAATGTTAGTAATTTCGCTAGTGTGAATAAAAAAAAAAACTGGTGTAGGCAACACACGACTTTCATTTTTCTCAGCTATTGAAAATAATTTAAGAAATACTAAATTTAAACATTTTGAAGTTAATTTAAATAAAAAGGTCGGGGTTACCTGTAGCAGGTTGGTTAGCATAACAGCCTCCTATGCCAAAGGTTCCGGGTTCAAACCCGCAGGTAGCCCTAGGATTTTTTAATGGGAGTAAAAAATCCTTAGTTATGCCGTCCTTCGGAGGTTACGTTAAAAGGTGGTCCCGAGTCTGTGCGATGTCAGGTACTCGTTAAAGATCCCTATCCTAATAAAACCTGGATAGGCAAAATTTAGGACTCCCACTGTAGCATCGTCCGATTAGCCATGGTAGCATAAAGTGACGTTAAATGAATAAACAGACAAAAAAATAAAATGGTTATTTAGTTTCGTTGGAAACATACGATTTAGATTAAATAATAAAGCAATATCAAATTGTAATGTATAATTATCAGTAATAATTGTATGCCGTATTTGTCACTTTATATTGACTTTTACGACTTTGTATATCTGATATTTTTCTAAAATATTTAGCTGTCCAACGGTATATTATACATCCATGCTGTTTTCATGTTCAGTAAACCAAAAAATCATTAAATAAATATTTTCACTCTTTAAATGGTTATCAAAATTCATCCAACTTTTACATTTAGCGGATTTTTATCAGCCCTAATAAGATGATATGATTTATCCTTTTGAATATATAAAATTAAAAGAACTTAAGAAGAAGAAAATGTAAAATGCCGGCATTTAAGCTCTGTTTGGTTATTTCTATCTGAAAGAAACCTATATGATATTTAAGCCTATTAAATTTTACATACCTAGGACTGTACGTGGACAAACGTCTTACTTGGAACCCTCATACAAGACTAAAACGACAAGAAACTTACCGACGTTTTCGACTACTTCAACACTTACTGGACAAACGCTCAAACCTTCCACTTAAGTACAAAAGGCTCATCTACATGATTATCCTAAGACCATTATGGACTCACGGAATACAGCTTTGGGGCTCTACTAAACCATTAAATTATTTCCGTCTCTGATGCTTACTATCAAAAATCCTTTGAAAAATCACCAATCCTCCTTCTTATTTTATCACAACTCATCCATAAAGACCTTAACGTTCCCTATGTTGCTGACTTGGCGCGAACCAGGTTCCTCTCCTTTCATGACAAACTCCATTCCCACTCTAACACACTAGTTTCAATCCTTGCTTCTCCTACATACAATCCCTGATAATCCTCCGAGGCGTCTGAAAAGAAGATGGCCCAGAGACATTCTGGTTTAGCATAGTTTTTGGAGTGCCAATGGATAGTATCCCTACATGTAAATCATTACATTATAATCTTTACTGTATCACATTTATTAAATGTATATTATTATACAGTTGTAAATATCAATAAATATATTTAAAAAAAAAAAAAGTACATCGATGTATTGCGAGTTTAGCCTATATCGGTAAAACCGTTTTGAGAAAACCGTAAATAGATACAAAACGCATAGTATAAGAGTAGCACTTCCGGTCAGCCGATTTTAGTATAAAAGTGTCTGTAACATCTCGGGCGTATAGTTGTCTTAGTTGTTTTGGTGCTAGACGTAGCACACGTGGACAGATACACACACCTTTTTTTCAGAAGTCGGTTATTTGGACTCTATTTATCTATTTATATTCGTTGAAAACTGGAATTCGAAAATTTTCACGATTGCAATACTTTCCCTTACTATGTATTTCATATATATATATATATATATATATATAGGTAAGTAAAAGTAAATAATAAATTATGTAACCGTAAAAATGTAATAAATCGTAATTTGAAGTCTGACTGATTCGTTAATGGGAGCATTGGATTAATATTATCTTGATGATCTCAGCTTTTGTGAAGTCAGTGAAGAGAAATTTCTATTGAAGGACTTGTGGGGCTATTAGGATTTAACTGTGAGTTTGATTTTATTTATTTTGAATAATTGAGAAAAAAATATAGTCACTTTTTTCTGGAAGAAATATGAATATTTCCTAGAAGGATTTTTTCAAAGCTTAAACTCTTTATTCATAACTTTAAATGTTATAATTAAAAAACATTGAATGGGTTAATATTTAATAAACGTGGCGGGTTGGGCATAAGGAAGAGCAGAACCCAGTGACACCTACTCTTAGCATGAAATAAGCATGAATTGCTAAAAAGAATGTCTCTCATCCACCTTTATTTCAGCCTTCTGTGGACATTTTCTGGTATCAGTGATGTCACTATGTCATTGATTGGTGTGTTAGGGGGTGTCCTGAAGTTTCGTGTGGAAATGTTTATGGTAGTTTATTAAGATTAGGTTACTAACGTGCCAAGGTGCTTTTGTAATTGGTCTAAAAGGTTTAGCCTGAAAGATTTGAAGTTTTTTAATGTGGGTATTTTTATCTATCCCATATATCGTGATGGATAAGTCCAAATAGCATTCAGTAAAGGATTGTATATGTTTAATTTCTGTCGACTTTTTATTTTTGAAAATCAAAAAGAATTTTAAATTAGGTCCTTTCATTTCCTAAAGAAGTATATTAGCCTTTGTGAAAACAGCTAACCAATATAAAATGTAAGTGAAGTTCTATTCACGGCACAAAAATATTTTGTGTCAAGGTCAAACCTTAAGCTAGTGCTGATGGACCCCATAAGAACCGTGCAGAGGGAACACTTGATGTCGGAGGAATTGGTATCGACGCGGGCACGAGATAAGATAATGAATGCCATGCCAAAGCCAGCGCCATCGACCCCTGTGGATTAGTTTCCCGCGATGGCATGTCGTGCCCAATTTAGCCCTTCTATCCTCCATTCACACTTGGTCGATCACTCCTTTCTTTTAAGGCTGTCGATTGGATATCATAGGATGTCTTAAGTTTAGGGTTCTCTCTACTTTCTTGTCAACCTATGAGATATTTTATATACTTTTATTTCATGCTCAGCGGTATCCGATCACAGTATTTCCTATAAAGAGATAGCATTCATAAATTGGAATGTCTGATTGGTAGCTGAATCAAATCGGAACTTACCACGCAAGCTTTTTTATATCGTGCTGCCTTTATATGTTTAATAAAAAGTCGCATAGCGACTGGTCTATTATTATAGAAAATTTCAACAGCGTTAACTTGATTTGAATTAGATGATTAGGTATATCATATTATATTAGTAGGTTATATAAGTGACATCCAGCTTTAGCAGGTAGAGAGCATTAGTGTCACGTAATTCCCCTTGATAGCTCTCGTCGTTAAGGGTTTGTAGCTGGAAGGTTGTGCACCTGAAATGGTCACGCAATAGCGGGCGACCGTTATTTATATAACTCTTTTTAAAAATAAGTTAATGCATTTATAAATAAGTATTTCCTTATGTCTTAGGTGAAGGACTAACTAAAAAGAATGTTTCCAATATCTTATTGAATCGTATTTGATAAATTTATGTCGTCGTCCCTGTTATTTTAAACAACTGATTCTAACAAAATAATATAACATTATTTAATAGCATATTTCTATAAAAATCAAATGTAAATAATTCATTAACAATTTATTTTCGTTTCTAAATTTGTTTAAAAATTCTTAAGTTGATATTAATAACAGAGGTTAGTGAAAGTTGTGTGTTGCGCGCATCATATTTTTAATTTTTCTGTAGTAATTTAGTATAGCTAGCTTTAGTATTTGGTTGATGAAGTTTTTGGATAATCCTCTCTATAATGGATAGCGTGATGAAACCTAACTCTCTGCTGGAATCGGTCTGTGTCAGCGATGCCTAATATTGATTTCATTTTTGCGTGTTGCTGATTTATGAAACTCATAATCATACCATTTAAATTGTGGAATGATTTATTTATTATATAATATAGCTATTATTTTGTAATATTTAATGCGGAAAATAAAAAATCGTTTTGTATTGGCCTAGTTAAAATATATATATTGGGTTGATGCAAAATTAATGCAGGTTTCCTCTATTGCAATATCTTAATTCCAATTGTGTAAACAAAGCTAATCCTAACATTGATCATTATTATACCAAAACAAACCTTATCTAATACCCTCTCTTTCACCATGAATTTGTTTAGTAAAATCGTTTTGTTCAGTATGTTCAAAGGTCTTGAATCGAAAATGTCAAAGTGCGATTTTCGTCAAATTTATTTTTACGAATTTAAATTAGGGCGCAGCGCTGCGCAAACGGCTCGTAATATTAATGAAGTGTGGGGTCAGGGGGCTATTAATGAGTGCACGGTGCAGCGTTGGTTCCAGAAGTTTCGCAGAGGAGATTTCGACCTCGAAGACAAGGAAGGTCGGGGCCGTCATCTTGCTCTGGACAACGACCAGCTGAGGTCAAAAGTGGAAGAAGACCCAACCAAAACCACACGAGAAATGGCGGTGGAACTCGGAACTCAAAAATTGCAACGTCTTTGCCCAGCATTGATGAATCGGAAGGGGCTGATCCTGCTCCACGATAACGCCAGACCACACGTTGCACAACCAACGCTTCGACGACTGCACGAGTTGGGCTACGAAGTTCTCCAACATCCGCCTTATTCACCTGACCTCTCTCCTACAGACTTCCACTTTTTCAGGCATCTGGACAACTTTTTGAGGGAGAAAAATTTTCAAAACCAGGACGACATTGAAAATTCTTTTCGTGATTTAATTGAGTCCAGGGATTCGGATTTTTTTTCTGGTGGAATAAGAAAGCTTGTTGAACGTTGGCAAAAGTGCATTGATTCAGATGGAAATTATTTTGATTAAATATATATGGTTAAAGTAAAGATATGGCGTATTTACAATACCTACTAAAAACCTGCATTAATTTTGCATCAACCCAATAGATTTTTACTTTCACTTACCTATATATGAAATATATAAGTATTGCGATCGTGAAAATTTTCTAATTCCAGTTTTCAACGAAAATACACGTTTTAGGGTCTCCTGAGTCCAAATAACCAAGTCCCGCAAAAAGGTCTTTGTGTCCGTGTGTGTGTGGTAACTCTAGCGCAAAAACGAAAAGTCGTACGGAACTGAAATTTCATATAATACTACTATACGCCCAAGATGTTACAGCATCTTTTTCACTGAAACCGGCTGACCAGAAGTCCTACTTTATCCCATGCATTTAGCACCTTTTTACGATTTTCTCAAAAACGGCTCTAAAGATTTGGATTAATCTCTATATATCGATGTAAAATTTGATAAGCTGTAATATCATGTAGGTTTCATTCTGATTGAGATAGTCTGATGGGGCTTAAATGCAGATATTTTAAATTTTCTTCTTCTAAAGTACCTTTAATTTTGTATATTCTATAAATATAACGATATCATCTTATTACCATTGATAAAAAACAGTTAAATATATAAGTTGAATGAATTCGATATCCAAATAAAGGAGAAAACTGAAAAAATATTTTTTAATGCAATTGTTTCACCGCTTGGCCACTGGACAGCGCTGTCATCGCCGGACGCTTCAAGTAGATCTAACACAGAGTGATGAAAAGCCGAAAAAAAATTACTTACTTGAATTTCATAGATATTATTATAACATATTAACTTATAAAACACATCTTTCTATAAAAATCAAATGTAAATAATTCTTTAACTTTTTATTTTCGTTTCTAAATTTGATAAAGTCTAAATATTACTTTATATATAATAATAATAACAATAAATTCTTTATTTATTCTGAGACAAGTCTCTTCAGAACAATATTACAGGCAAATTAAATTGGAACTTCAGTATCTTAGAGTAAAGAATAAATAAATAAATAAACAAAAAAACAACAAAAATAATAAAAAAATGTTAATAGTAATAAATTAACAGATAGCTTCTAATTATAATAATTTAGAAAAACAAATGAAAAAAATAGGCAAAAAATATAATTATATAGAGAGATTAATTATAAGAAGTTATTAATTATAAGTAATAATTTGAAAGATAAATTCTAACCATATGAATGAATCTTAATCATACCAAATTTTAGCAAAGATACTAAATTTATCACAACTAGGTTTAAGCATATTGGGCTTCATATCCATGGATTTTGTTCAAGGTTCCCATGGGAACATGCTCAATCGGTACTGGATTTTAAAATGATTCCAGGCGGCTAAAAAGCGTTTCATTTTAAAGTAAAGCCCGTAATTTAGAAGCAGCTCGCAGAAAGCTTACTTTAAATCTCTCTCTCTCTCTCTCTCTACATATATATATATATATATATATATATATATATACTACCGGACAAAATTAAAGGATCACTTACAAATATTTATATTATTATTACATAAGAGATAAAAATAGGAATTCCTTTGTCCCAGACTGGACTTTGTGTTGTATCTTATAAAGTTGATCCTCTACCTGTTTATATTCCCACTCGTTTATGGAGAAAAGGGTCAGTTAATCCTCTTCTTTTCTTTCTTCCTATCAGTAAATGGTTAAATGTTAGCAAAGATTCATCTTATTGAACATTTTCTAACATTTAAGAGACTTTAGTTTTTACTTGTGAGTTTAGTAAGAACGTTGTGATGGCCAACAGAAGAGCATTGACCGAAGAGGAATCAATTCGTGCTGTTGCTTTGAGTGAAGAAGAGTTTTCTCAAAGGCGTATTGCGCAACGGCTCTAGCGGTCACAATCCGTAGTGTCCAGGGTGCTTAATAGGCACCGTCAAACTGGAGCGCATACAAGAAGAGTCGGACAAGGCCGTCCGAGGTCAACTTACCACCGTGACGAGAAATTTTTGCAACTGCATGCTCTTCGGGATCGCCGATCAACTGGTAACAGTCTGCGTGGTCTCCTCCAGAGGTTCAGGAATGTGCAAATTTCAGAGCGAACCGTGAGAAGACGACTCAACGATTATGGAATGACCTCCCATCCTTCAGCTACTGGACCTCTTCTCTCCAGGGAACACCAGGGTGAGCGCTTGAGGTTTGCTCGGGAGCACCTAAACTGGACTCAGGAAGATTGGAGCCTCGTATTATTCAGCGATGAGTCAAGATTCTGTCTCCGATCTCCAGATGGACGGGAAAAGGTATGGAGAAGGCGGGGAGAGAGGTATGCTCCATGCACTTTTTCTCCAAGGGTTGCGTTTGGTGGTGGGTCAGTGATGGTGTGGGGGGGGAGGGGGCATAAATTTAAACTCCCGTACAGAGTTGGTTCTTGTGAACCGTGGCTCTATAACTGCTGACAGGTACACATTAGGGAGGTACTTGAGCCGCAGGTAACTTTATTTTTATGCACGATAATGCCCGACCTCACGTTGCTCGATCAGTGCAAAATTTCCTCAGACAAGAAGAAATTGACGTTATGGTTTGGCCACCCAGAAGTCCAGATATGAACCCAATACAGCATGTTTGAAACATGCTTGGAAGACGTGTCCGCGCCCGAGACCCACAAAATTTGGCAGATTTAAGGGAAATGTTAGTGGAACAACATCCCAGAACAACATGTAAGAGCCTTGGTCGCTGGAATGGAAGAATGGAAGCAATTATCAGAGCTAGAGGTGGGAATACCAATTATTGATCGTTTTCCTCGAATTCTTCCTTTTTATTTAGTTTTGTTATTTCATTTGATTTCAAATAATTGCTTTTTCATTTTGAGCCTGTAGGACATTTTTATTTTTTGATTTGTTTTCCTATTAAAAATTTCTAGAAAAGAATTTTTTATTTTTTATTACCCTTATAATAAAGTGTGACTTCCAAAGAAAAAAGAATATTTTCAAAAATACCCTATACAGTTCAGTAATTTCAAAATATTGAAGTGATCCTTTAATTTTGTCCGGCAGTGTATATATATATATATATATATATATATATATATATATATATATATATGTATATAAATAATTACGGACTTATAGTTGTCGTAACAGTTTTTCTGCAATAGCATTGTATTCTTGCTCCTTTGATCCTAAAGTGAATCGAGAAAAGCCATCAGCAGTTTGTTCCAAGATGGTGGGATAGAGAGCATTGCAGATCTAAGGGATATTGCCAACACCTGTAGGACACTCTATTGATTCCTGTAGTTTCATCAAAGCAGCTTCCTTTGTCTAAAGTCTCAAAGTAGTTGTTAGAATACATCACTTTGATTCAGTCTAAATAGATTAATTTTTTGTTGGCTAAAGTTGAAACGAATTTTGAATAACAAAGATGAGGAAATTTAAGTAATTAGATCTTTTATACTGCAGGCATTTTGGGGGGCTGGAACGGTAGCGGATTCTATATAATTCTAGGTACCCGCTAGCAACAAAACTCCAAAAAGCCTGCAGTATAAACCCACTCTTTGCGTTTTCCAAGGCAAAATTTCAGGTTCTAAACCGAGTAAACTTTTAATGTGCGTTATTTTAAGGCATTATCGCCGTACACACTGCAAATTTTTTTAACCGTCTGTGCCGAGGATTTTCCTTTTCGGAAATAAAAATCATTAAATGCCATATATGATTTTTTTTCCTTTTTGAGAAAGTAAAATACCACTTAAAGATAAGGAATCTCAGTTGAAACTGATGCATAAAACCACTTTAGATTATCCTTTTTTTAGAATATGTAAACATTATTTACTAAGTAAACATAATTTTAGCTGAGGCGCAATATTAAACCAAATTTTACTACACTTGAGAGAATGGTGAGGAAAAAGAAGGCACCGGAAAGATACACAAATTACTCGACCTCCTAATGATACCATATTTTATTTAAAGACATATCAAATTTGTGGACTTAAATAATATTTAAGTTTTAAAAAATACTTAATTGACCTCCTGTTTCCAACCCTGACTTTTTTGAAAACTAAAAAGTCTGTTGCGGGCAACACGATCTACGACAATCGGTTTGTTTTATCGGCTTTTCATCACTCTCTGTTAACTTTTACAATAGTATGTTTAAGATAATATTTTTCTAAAATCTTCAGCATTCCAACGGTATATTATACATGTATATTACTGTTCTTAAGTTAAATAACAAAAAATTGCATTACAAAATATTTGTGCAGTTATCTCCTTTAGTTGGGTATCGAATTCGTTCAACTTATATATTTACCTATTTTTTAGATTTGAATTAGATGATATGGCCAATTTCATAAAAACTGCAAAATTAAAGGTACTTTTGAGGAAGAAATTTTGAAATATCGGCATTTAAGCCCCGTCAGATTATTTCCATAAGGATGAAACCTATACGATATTAAAGCCCGTCCAATTTTACATCGATATACTGAGTTTAATCCAAATTGTTATAGCCGTTTTTGAGAAAAACGTAGATAGGTGCAAAATGGTTTAAAGTGGCTCTTCTGGTGGCCGATTTTGGTGAAAAAGTCGCTTTAACATTTCGGGCGTCTATTTGGCTTAAATATGAAATTTCAGTTTCATAGGACTTTTAGTTTTCGCGCTGGGCTTAGCACACACACACACACAGACCTTTTTGCGGGACTTGGTCCTTTGGACTCAGGGGACGCTACAATGTGTATTACCGTTGAAAACTGAAATTCGAAAATTATGACGATCGCAATACTTTCCCTTACTATATATCCCATACATAAGTAAGTCAAAGTAAAAATGGAATTATACTATTCCAGCACCACCCTTCTATTATAGTAGGCTTTAATAGGAACTGGAGGGACTAATTATTTCAAGTTAGGGATGTCACTTATCGGTCGGTTATATTTTTCGTTATTATAAAATTGAATAATTTCTTCGTCTAACTTTTGGAAATTCATCTAGTTTGAAATATAACGCGTAAAACCAGAGCCTTTGACTGATATTAAGGAGGCCTAAGATCTGGAGAAGTTGGTTTAGTTATAATTAACAGATGAAGCCAAGGAAGATTATTAATTGGACTATTTAAGAGAGCAGTTTGAATGAAGTAGTTAAAAGTCAATTAAGGAGCCAAGGTAGGTTAATTAATATAGATCTACCCTTTACCTTATCATTATTTACCTTTCTTCTTTTAGCTGCATTTATTTTATCGTTTCTATAGCCAAATGATTTTTAACGATCAGAGTATGATGGAATTTTAGGAAAATCTATCCAATCTGTGAGGAGAAGAGAACAGCCATCCATCTTGGTCAGTAATGGCTCTTTTTCTTTTCATTCTAACGGATTGCGGCCAACCTGAAAGGGAAGGCGAGATTAGATTTGTTTTTTACTGTGGAAAAAAAGAAAGGAAATGGTTGTTGGCAATTCCTTAAAGAATAAAAGAAGAAATGAACGATTCTCTAAACGTTTGAAGACACTGATAGATAGACCTATTTAATAGGAAGGCCTAGTGGAAACTATCGCTTGCTAAGCACAGAGGTCTGCGATCCAATTGTAATGAGGATAGTTCTGCATAATGCAGTTTGCCCACGTGCTGTCGAGCTGTCCCTCACGGCCTTCGCTTCTGTATTCAACTACCTGCTAATTTTAATGGACAATCGACCTAATTTCAGGCAACAGTTTTGACGAATTAACATCGAAAATAAAATATTTGATATTACTATAGAAACATTGTTGATGATACCTAGGTCGATACAGTTAGTTTTCAGGAAGAAAAGTTCGTTTTTCCTCATTAATCCAAGAACAAAATTGGGATTATACATCATTCTCATCTCTCCTGGCTTATTATTATTATATTATAGAATATTATTTATTTTTCAGTCGTGGGTCGACCCTGGCGTATGGAGATCTCTTGGGGCAAGCCCAGCCTCTTTAAAGTCGGTACCAAAAATTGAAATAACTGACGGCTGAGAATGATCTCGGCCTAAATACATTCTACGGCCGTTGACCTAGAAACGGTACTAATCTATATTTTTACTCAACCTAAGACTCGTTAGGGGTTGCAGAGATATAAGTTAATTTATTTTTTATGTGTGTATCAGTTCAAAAAAATACCTCAGTGATTGGTAATCAATAAAGTTCATTTTTTGACGATTTGGCTCAACTGGCCTTTTTTTTTTTTTTAAGTTGAGGATTTTTTAAAAGGACTAGAAAATTCATGGTTATTCTCCCTTCGTAAAATGATAGTCCAAAACTTGTGCGATATCAGGTATTTGTTAAAGATACCTTCAATGAGGCAGTTTATAAATCCGCGGAGAACAATAGGAAATATGAGAATTTTTAGATTCCAAATTTCAAAGTCTCGCGAAAGACCTCAACAAAGAAATTTTGTTACTGAAAAGCATTTAATACTTTACGCTTTTAATCTCTATTGCATATAAACTTAATATTCGTTTCCTTCCCCCACCCTCCTGGATATCGGAGATGGTATAAACTTTAATTTCTCCACAGATTCATATAAATTTAATCGTTACTCTTTCTACTAATAATATTTAGCATTATCAGTTTTTTCTTTTCCTTTACTGGGTTTTTACTTTCACTTACCTATATATCAAATATATAGTAAGGGAAAGTATTTCGATCGTGAAAATTTTCGAATTCCAGTTTTCAACGAAAATACACGATTTATGATAATAACCAAGTCCCGAAAAAAGGTCAGTGTGTCTGTGTGTATGTGGTAAGTCTAGCGCAAAAGCGAAAAGTTGTACGGAACTTATCATATTTAAGACAACTATACGCCCTAGATGTTACAGCACCTTTTTCATCAAAATCCGCGAACCAGAAGACCCACTTTATACCATTTTACATCTTTTTACGATTTTCTCGAAAACGGCTCTAACGATTTTGAGTTAACTCCTTATATCGATGTAAGCCTTAATAGGCTTTAATATGATGTAGGTTTCATTCTGATTGAAATAGCCTGACTGGGCTTAAATGCCGATAGTTTAAATTTTCTTGCTTTAAAGTACACTTAATTTTGTAGATTTAAAAAAAATAGACACATCATCTTATTAGCTTTGAAAAATAACAGCTAAATATGCAAGTTGAGCGAATTTGATGACCAACTAATGGATAAAAGAGCAAAACTATTTTTATATGAAATTTTTTTTTTTTTTTTTGATAATAAGAACAGTAATATAGACTTATAATGTGCCGCTGGAAAGAGAAAGATTTTAGAAAAAATATTAGGGGTGCTCACTGCGTTTGCTATAGCATGCTATTTGTGTTATATTGCTAAACCCGTCGAGTTTCTACAGTTATTTCCTGTATAAAATTGATGGGTTTAGCACAATAGCACAAATAGCATGCTATAGCAAACGTAGTGAGTACCCCTTATATCTGATACAAAAAGTTGTAAAAGGTAATATAAAGTGACGAATGGGGAATAAACTAATTACTAATTAACAATTTAATACAGTTATATAATTTAATTTATATCATATGTTTCCAACGAAAATGAATTCAAGTTTTATTAAAATAAACCTAAAATATTTTTCAAATTGAAGTTTTTTAATTGCTTTTAACAGTCGAGTTAAGTGAAAGTCGTGTGTTGCCCGCACCAGATTTTCATCACTATATGCATTGTTTTTTTGTCTTCACTTTAGAATAAAAAAAAAAAAAGTGAAAATTTTAGATATGTATTTCCACAACATTTCTTCTTGTTTTATTATCAATCTCTGTGAAACCAATGAAACCTTTAATTCCTAGACCATCTAGTTCCTAGCTAGTTACGGTTTCATGCTAGCAACCGTCGTGCCTTAGATCGGCTTACTGCTGCCATTAGTAGAATGAGTGGTTGTACTTAAGACAGGCTTGTCTAATTACGCCCCTACTTAAGGCTTGACTAGGAATTCATGAAAGGAATTAGGATTCAAAGGGATTCGGCAGAGAAGAAAACCATTACTACTAGAGTTTGCTAACCCTGGAAGCAGTTAGAGGGATCTGGTTTACTGCACTACCTCCAACGGTAGTTTCGCTTCTTTTATACCTTCTGCCATTTAATTTGGGTATAAAAAACCGCTATACTGAAGGTTATGGTTTGAAATAATGATCAATTATGAAAGTGGTTTTATATTGGGTTGATGCAAAATTAATGCAGGTTTTTAGTAGGTATTGTAAATACGCCATATCTTTACTTTAACCATATATATTTAATCAAAATAATTTCCATCTGAATCAATGCACTTTTGCCAACGTTCAACAAGCTTTCTTATTCCACCAGAAAAAAAATCCGAATCCCTGGACTCAATGAAATCACGAAAAGAATTTTCAATGTCGTCCTGGTTTTGAAAATGTTTCTCCCTCAAAAAGTTGTCCAGATGCCTGAAAAAGTGGAAGTCTGTAGGAGAGAGGTCAGGTGAATAAGGCGGATGTTGGAGAACTTCGTAGCCCAACTCGTGCAGTCGTCGAAGCGTTGGTTGTGCAACGTGTGGTCTGGCGTTATCGTGGAGCAGGATCGGCCCCTTCCGATTCATCAATGCTGAGCAAAGACGTTGCAATTTTTGAGTTCCGAGTTCCGCCGCCATTCTCGTGTGGTTTTGGTTGGGTCTTCTTCCACTTTTGACCTCAGCTGGTCGTTGTCCAGAGCAAGATGACGGCCCCGACCTTCCTTGTCTTCGAGGTCGAAATCTCCTCTGAGAAACTTCTGGAACCAACGCTGCACCGTGCACTCATTAATAGCCCCCTGACCCCACACTTCATTAATATTACGAGCCGTTTGCGCAGCGCTGCGCCCTAATTTAAATTCGTAAAAATAAATTTGACGAAAATCGCACTTTGACATTTTCGATTCAAGACCTTTTAACACACTGAACAAAACGATTTTACTAAACAAATTCATGGTGAAAGAGAGGATATTAGATAAGGTTTGTTTTGGTATAATAATGATCAATGTTAGGATTAGCTTTGTTTACACAATTGGAATTAAGATATTGCAATAGAGGAAACCTGCATTAATTTTGCATCAACCCAATATTTGCTCAAATATACATCCGATCAACAGCTAAGATTTACTCAAATAAAATATTGCTTTTTTGATATATTTGATAACAGTTTATAGTAGTTGTCTGTAGAGTATCATAATTAGAGGGTCATATTCAAATAATTATATTAATAATAAAATAAGGAATATGGGATCACTTGTAGCTGGGGGGCTACAAATGCAAAAGGTCACGGGTTCAAACCCGCAGGTGGTCCTAGGATTTTTCAATGGGAGTAAAAAATCCTTAGTAACGCCGTCCTTCGGAGGGGACGTTAAAAGGTGGTCCCGAGCCTGTGCGATGTCAGGTACTCGTTAAAGATCCCTATCCTAATAAAACCTGGATAGGCAAAATTTAGGACTCCCACCGTAGCATCGTCCGATTAGCCATAGTAGCATAAAAAAAAATAAATAAAAAAAATAAGGAATATAATTCGATAACTTAAAATTGATTTATATAATTGAATTTGTATTAGAATATTCTAATGATTTTGCGATAAAGATACTACTATCATTTAATGAACTATATAATATAGCGACCAAGCCGGATTTGAAAAGGCACAGCTTGACTCCTTATAACGATAATGTTTTACAGTAACGAGTATATTTATTATTATTAATTAGTTATGAGTTAAAATCCTTCCTGCGCTCACTGCAACAAAATCGAAAAATTCTATACTTCTATGTTTTCTGAGCTGCTAATGACGAATAAAATACTAATTAAATTCAACGGAACTCCTGTACCTTTTCAGAAATGTTTCAAAGCACAAAAATATGGACCTGGGTCTGTCTTCCCGGACGTATGCCCGTCTGCGCCTCGGAAATCAAATTATCTATGTGGCTTTCCTGGATCTCAAAGCTGCGTTCGATTCTGTGCCAAGATATGAAATATGGAATGCTCTTGCTGCAAAGAATGTACCCTCAGATTTGATACAGGCATTTCAATCCACATACAGAAATGCAAAGGGTGAAGTCACAATCAATGGTACGGAATTCAAATGATTTTCTCTTGATGGAGGAGTAAGACAGGGGAACAGTCTTAGCCCTCTCCTAATCGTGATTCTGATGGACGAAATCCATAAAGTCTGCAAGCGAAGAACGGCATGGACTGAAATAGGAAAATGGAAGATGCAGATAGCTCTGGTGAAATGCCTCCTATATGCCGATGACAATGTTATGTTAGCGAACACAAAAGAAAAGCTACAACAAGCTCTGGTGGGATGGGAGGCAGAACTATTGCGTAAGGGAATGTCCATCAACGACTCCAAAAGTAAGATCCTAGTTCTCTCACTGAATGAAGAAGAGAATGGGAAGATTCTAGAAGAGGTAAATGACTTCAACTATCTGGAAACCATAATAGAAAGGTATGGCAGACTTGACAAAGAGATAGGAAATAGAATCAATAAAGCGAAACAGGTGTACTACCAGATCAACAATTGTATACTAGGACACCGTAAAGTAGGACGAGATGTTAAGATGCACATGTATAAAACCATTTACCTACCGGTCCTTATATATGGGGGCGAGAGCTGGATGATGCTCGACAAGCATATCAGCCGAATCACTGCTGCTGAAATGAAATTCATACGTAGAGCAGCGGGAAAGACAAGGCGAGATTGTGTTCGGAACAATAGAATCAGAGAGCAACTCGAGGTATCACCATTGAAGACGATAATGGAAAACAGGCAATTAAAATGGTTTGGGCATGTTTGCCGTATTGACGACATAAGGGAACCCAGAAGGACAATGAAAGCCAGACCTACAGGTAGAAGAAAGACCATGTGGTCGACCTAGAATTTCCTATCAGGATATGGTCCAGAGGACTGGGAGTAACAGGGGCAAGACCCTTGTAGAAATGAAACGACTAATCGGAGACCGGGATAACTGGCAGCGCTGGATCGAGGCCCCTCTACGCCATTAATGGCTCGAAAAAAAAGAGAAAGAAGAAGAAGAGCTCCTGTAAAACATCGATGAATTGTTTATCAAGTTAACTCGATGATTTTGATTTTGACTAGACTGAAACGACAAGAAACAGCTCGTAGATACCGTTTACTACAACATTTCCTTGAGAAAAGCTCTAAAATTTTCACAAACCACAAATAAATAATGTATATTACTATCATTAACCCTCTAAGTTTTGTAGAATCTAATGGTTTAGTGTCTATTTATACCTAAAAAAAATTATAAAAATCGGTGATAAAAATTTGGGATCCTTTCCTAGTTACTATTATCACAACTTATTTAATTATTTTAGTCATCGGCTTCACCTAATTAATGGAGTAACTTTGGCTTTTATGATTAGCCCCGCTTGAAATTACCGGCCAGTTGTTGAATTGTTAATGCAATCACATCGGAGGTAATTGCATGTACGATGACGCATTATCATTACGACATAATTGATGTGGCAAGCAGCCCGTACTAACATGTAACCAGGTCACCTCTGTCACCCCACGTCGGATACGTTATTATTTTTAACTTATTACCCCGGGAGCCGTTGCCGGCATTATTGTACCCCGCGGTATATTTATCCTAGGCCCGCCTGGCAGGCCATTTCCCTTCGGAGGAGGAAATACAAACCAGCGAATATATTCTCCCTCCAGGATATATCAACACACGGCTCTGTTTTAGGCTGTGGTTCCGTCGGTAAATATTATATACCCTTTCATAATTTAAAGAGAAATTATTCCTAAGAAATATCAATATCAAATTTTGAAATAGCTCTCTGAACTTCAGTGTTATCTTAACCTTAGGATAACCTCAATTTTTTTTATTTATTTATTTTTTTTTTAATCATAAAAACTCCCAGTGATGATGAAGTAAAATGCGAATTTTATGATAAACTAGAGTCGGTTTACGATAAGTTACCGCGAAATTACATTAAGATAATACGAGGCGACGCGAACGCAAAGGTTGGAAGGGAAGAAGTATATCGTGCTACAATCGGTAAAGAAAGTTTGCACGAATATAGTAATAATAATGGGACCCGACTAATAAACTTTGCCATTTCGAAAAACCTAGTAATCAAAAGTACTACATTTAAACATAAGGATATTCATAAGTATACGTGGACATCGCCGGATGGACAAACTCGGAATCAAATCGATCATGTTTTAATACAAAACAGATGGCAAAGTAGCATAATTAACTTGAGATCGTATCGGGGTGCAGAATGCGGTTCTGATCATGAATTAGTAATCGCGAAACTTCGACAAAAACTAAATACAAAAAAGAGAACACCGAACTATATTCGTCCCGAGAATTTTGATTTAGTTAAATTGAACAACCTCGAAATTAGAAAACAATTCGCGATAGAAGTAAAAAATCGGTTCGAAGCTTTGGAATCTTCAGACGAGGAACACAAAGATGTAAACAAACTATGGGAAGGGATCAGGGATAATATTAAAGAGGTCGGTAATTTATGTCTTGGAAAAATCGAAAATAAAAAGAACAAACCTTGGTTCGACAGGGATTGTCAAAATATGTGCGAAAAAAGAAAAACCGCTAAACTGAATTCCTTAAATAATCCAAGCGATAATAATGTGGCTTATTTTCGGTTAGTAAAGAATGAAACTTCAAAACTCTTAAAAAATAAGAAAAGAGAGTATCTTAAAGGCAAAATAATAGAAATAGAAAAACACAGAAACGAAAATAACGTAAGAGAGATGTACAAAGGTATAAACAAATCGCGTAAAAGATTTGAACCTCTATTGAATGCGGTTAAAGATGCAAATAACAATATAATTGCGGATCCTTCTGAGATATTAAATAAATTTAAACAACACTTTGACGGCATCTTAAATACGGAAAATAATAATCAATCTCCTCTCTCTGAATATCAGAGCGCTGAACCATGGATAGAAGCACCGAGTAAAGAGGAAGCCGAAATGGCGATAGGAAAATTAAACCGTTATAAGGCCGCAGGAAATGATAATATCACGAGTGAATTAATCAAGGCGTGTGGAGAAGCGGGCGTTTCCAAAATACATTTTTTAGTTAAAAAGATCTGGGAAACTGAAAAAAATGCCCGAAGAATTGAAAGAATCAATACTTATTCCGATTCACAAAAAAGGACCGAGGTCGGATTGTAACAACTATCGTGGGATCTCTCTTCTCCCAGTAATTAATTTATACATTAATTTTATATGTAAACCTGTATTAAAAAGTCCTATCAATATATTTTATTGTTTGTTTCTATTTCTATTTTAGTTAATTCTAACATAAGATGTTGTACAGTATTATAACTAGTTTGAAGTATTTCTAGTAAGTTTATGTTTTTGATAATTTAAGAAAAATCAAAAACCATACGGTTTTTTATTTTTCTTTCCTCGCAGGTTAGGTGAATGCTATGTATCGAGAATATTGGGAGGTGAAGAAATATTTTTGATTTGTACAAAATAGAGTAGTTTCCGGGCGACAAGCAGGAAGGCTTCTTAGAAGGGCTATACAAAAAATAGACCCCTCCACTCGTACAGCAGGGATAGCGGAGTACCTGGGGAGTCTGAGCCCGGACGGGAAGATAAGAAGAAGTCCAGCACGGAAGTCGGAAGTTGGGGGTCAAGCAGTAATGTCCAAAGGTACCTACCTATATGTAATATTATGTGGTAAATAGAACCTCAGTATTCTCGATGATAACAATGTCTCACTGTATTAAGTTTTATGTGTAATAATAATAAGTGATATTTAATAAATAAATGTATATTTTAAGTAAATTACTTTATTACCCTATATGCCACGAAACATAGTAAAATATTAGAGAAAAAATTGGAATACAACGGTGTAGTCCATCAACTTTATATCGATTTTAAAAAGGCTTATGATTCAATAGACCGTCAGAAGCTATATAACATGATTGAACAGGCAATACCTAGAAAGTTAGTAAACCTAGTAGGGATGTGTTTGTCGGAAACATTCCATAAAGTTAGAATCGGTCATAATTACTCCGAGAGATTTGAGGTGCGATAGGGTTTGAAACAGGGTGACTCGCTTTCACCTGTGTTATTTAATATAGCTTTAGAATATGTCATAGAAAAGGTGATGTGTACCGAGAAAGGCTTAAATATGGGTGACAAGATTCCGGTTTTGGGGTATGCCGATGATCTGGTACTGCTAGGTGAAGACACGGAAACCATACAACTAAATACAAGTGTGTTAATAAAAACCGGTAAAGAAATAGGGCTCGAATTAAATACCGATAAGACGAAGTATATGATTAGTAGCAGAAACGGTGTCGATCTTGGTGATATTGATGTATCAGGTCATACTTTTGAACACGTAGAGAAATTCAAGTATTTAGGTTCAATTATAACTATAAAAAATGAAATCCAGGAAGAAATAAAGTCCCGGTTAAAGGTGGGAAATGCGTGTTATTATTCAGTTGCTAAGTTACTTAGTTCGCGGCTTCTATCTAAAAACTTAAAGATTAGAATTTATAAAACTATTATTCTTCCAACGGTTCTTTACGGATGTGAAACGTGGCCGCTTACTTTAAAGGATGAACAACGGCTTAAGGTTTTCGAAAATAAGGTATTGCGTAAAATATTTGGTCCAAAGAGAGATGAGGCCACTGGGGAGTTTAGAAGGTTGCATAACGCGGAATTGCGGAACTTGCATCCTGTGAATTTAATTGAGCTGATTACATCGCGGAGACTCAAATGGGCGAGTAAAGTTGTTGGGCTCGATGACGAGCGGATTCCGAGAAAGTTGGTATTTGCTGATCCGACTGGTAGGCGTCCGAAAGGTAGGCCGAAGCGGAGATGGGAGGATTGCGTTAAGGCTGATCGGGAGCTTGGGCTTGAATGGTGAGCATTGGACGAGTCTGTGTAGGCGCAATTTGGTGGTATCGGAATCGAACCTTCGGGTTCGCTAAGCCTATTATTATTATATTATTATTATTATTATTATCATAAAAACTCCAGTTTATTGGAAAGTAGATTGTACAAGTTAAGTAGATCAGAAAATTTTTATTTACTGTAAACATTACATAGGAATTTTATTTATTACCTTATATAGTGTTAGCTAAAAAAAAAAGCGGCCAACACACGACTTATACTTACCACCGTTTCAAAATACCAAATTTTCAAATGCTGTTAGAGTTAAAAATTACTGAAACTAATAAAGAATTAATTAAATCAAATTTCTATAGAAACAATTGTTTTATTAAAAAATCGATTATATTATCATCTGAAATAATAATCGGTTAGTAGTACCGTTAGTAGTAGTAATATATTGTTTCTGAAATCTTTACCTTTCCAACGGTGTATTACACATCAATAGTGCTGTTCTTATCTTGAAAAACGAAAAATTTCATTTAAAAAATATTTTGCAGTTTTCTCTTTCAGTTAGAGATCGATTTCGTTCAACTTATAAATTTGACTGTTTTTTGTTGTTGATAACAAGATTATATTCTTATTTTTTCAGCATCTACAAAATTAAAGGTACTTTTGAGGTAGAAAATTTAAATTATCGGCATTTAGGCTCTGTCAGATCATTTCAACCAGAATAAAACCTACATGATATTAAAACCCATTAAATGTTACATCAATATAGCGAGTTTAATCAAAATCGTTAGAGCCATTTTTGAGAAAATCATAACAAGGTGCAAAATGGATAGTATAAAGTGGCTCTTCTGGTTGGCCAATTTTTATAAAAAAGTTCCTGTAACATCTCGGGCGTATAGTTGTCTTAGATATGGAATTTCAATTCTGAACGACTTATCGTTTTTGCGCTAGACTTACCATACACACAGACCTTTTTTTGGGACTTGGTTATTTGGACTCAGGAGATCCTAAAACGTGTATTTCCGACGAAAACTGGAATTCGATAATTTTCACGATCGCAATACTTTCCCTTACTATATATTTAAGATATAGGTAAGTGAAAGTAAAAAAGATAAATAATATAACAATTAAAAAAAAAAAAAAGTTTCGAAACGGTAGACTATAGTATGAACTTCATCATCAATTAGTTGTCAGAATTCTGTCCCCTTTTTGGATTCTTCGCCCTTGCAATGCTCCTTTTCCAATTTAGCTATAAGTATACAATTTGTACGGACGAGTTATAATCCTATAATAATTGTGTTTGTCTGTTTATTCATTTAATGTCACTTTAGGATACTTTGGCTAATCGGATGATACTACAGTCGGAGTCCTAAATTTTGTCTATCCGGGTTCATTGTTTGTTTGTTAGGGCTCTGAGGCGTACAGCATCAAGGTCATCAACGCCTGTACGGATAATTATGTATTTGTTCTCCGTCTTTAAAAAAGGATGGTTACTATGTCCCTTAGACCTATTCTAAATATAAGTGATACATTTTATCATTTATTCTTCAAAGAGATGTTTTTAGCTGTGTAATTAATCAAATCGTACGCATTATAAATTAAAACACAGAAACATATAAAGGATAATCTTTTTAGAAGGAAAAATAAAACAAGTTAAAACTTCTCTAAAGAAAATCCTCGTTATCAGTGCAGAAAAAAAATGGACATAATGTTTTCTGTCCTTGACAAGATAATTAAGTTTTAAATTATCTCATAGTTAATAGTTAACGTCAGAGCAAACACCGTAGAGTATTTATGTGCTAATCCAGTTAATTAATGGTGGAGATAAGGACAATTACTGAAGGGGGCAGTGTTGGGGGACCAGCCAGCGCCCTGTTTAGTTATTGATGCCCCCTAACCGTTTTCCCTTTAGCACCCCACTCTCTCTGTTAGTGTGCTCCTCTGGGTATCTTCGCTGATTAGAGGCTAAGTTGTCGAGTCTGTAGTCCTTAGTATCGGCAACTATCGTATTCCATCCCATCAGTAGTTTACAATACTACATTGCCCTTACGTGGTAGGGAAATACATCAGATACAAATACAAATACATTACTGAGTAAACAATTTTAAACTAGTTTAATCATTTAATGTATTCTAGTCATTTACAAAAGTTCGCTGTTTTCTGTAACTATTGGCTTGTTTCACATGAAATGTTCGTTTTTATAGTTTCTGAAATACATAAAGAATTTTGCAGGTCTCTGTTGTTTTCTTCCGAATGTTTACATATTTTAAGTAAACAGTTACTAATCCTTTACCTTTGTATTATAAACATTAGCTTCCCAATCAATTACCCACTTTTTAGTATACCTCCAAATATGAACATGGAAACACACGATTTTCGAGTAATATTTTTGTACAAGTTTAAACTCGGCCATTCAGCAGCTGAGGCCGCTAGAAATGTTTGCAAGGAAGTGTTAATGAACGGACCATTCGCCGTTGATTTGCTAAGTTTTCAGCTGGGGATACCGACTTGGAAAACTTGCCCCGAGGAAGACATCCGTCCGTAATAGACAACGATGTCCTCAAACATACAGTAGAAGGAAACCCCTACCAAACAGTTAAGGGATTCTCAGCATAACTAAATGCAAGTGCACCTACCGTTCGCAGACATTTAAAGTGTATTGGGAAAGTAAAATAGCTCGATACATGGATACCTCTTGATCTTACCGAGCGGCAGCAAGACCCCATGTTTCAAAGCATACCGTCCAAAAATTGTAAGAACTGGGCTACGAAGTTCTTCCGCACCCACCATATTCTCCCGACTTGTCTCCAACAGATTACCACCTGTTCAGGAATTTAGACAACTTCGTTAAAAGAAAACTTTTTGAAAATGATGATCAAGTGAAAAGTGCGTTTCACTTCAAAGCTCAGAGTTTTTCAAAAATCCTTTACCTTGAAAACGGACATTTAATTTGACACAACCAAATAGAGAGAGACAAAAAGGGAAAAATCTGTGAAGAATCTTGATTTATAACAAAATAAAAATACGAATTAATGTTCAAAAGACAAATTCCAATACTAAATTTTCATATAATAATATAATAATAATAATAATGTTTATTAATATAATACATTTTTTTTTTTTTTTATAAATACAAAATAAAAACATTTTTGCTTTGGATTACTCCGTCAGCAGAGTTGCAAATAAAATAAATTGAAATAAAGAATACTTATCACATATCAAACTAATAAACAGATCAGTAAAGAAAATACCAATTATAAACGTAAATTTTAATAAACTATAGGAATTACTGATTTAAATATCGAAAGTAAAAATTTTCAACAAAATGTCTTTCTTTTTTTTTTTCCTTCTTAATTATAATTAAATTCTTGAACTAAAAAAGCTCTATAACGTAACGCTTCTCTTAAAAATTTTACTAGGACAGTCCAGTTAGAGCCGTTTAAAAGATTAATGACTTCACTATCTGTTAACGTTGCACTATTCAAAAATTTGATTCTATATGGTTTTACTATAGGGCAGATGACAATTAGGTGCTTAACATTTTCAACTTCTTTTAAATTACAAAGAGGGCATAGTTGACAAATATCAGTTCTGAACGGTTTATAATTTAAATTTAATAATTCTGCGCGGCTTTTTAGTATTAATTTTGCATCATTAAATGGCATAGAATATATATAACCCCTGCTTGAATTATAATTTAATTTAGGATATAGACCATGATGCGAGCCTTGTTTTGCATTCGATTCCGCATTTAATACTTCCTCCTTAGTTATATTACTAATAATATTGTCTATATTGGCTTCCCATATTGAGTTGATATTATCTTTGTTCACATTCGTATTAATATCATATTTGTCACACAAATACTTCCATGATTGAAAACAGTAGAGTTTTTTATTAATTATTTGTTTTGCAACAATTTTCGGTAATCTTGAATCTGGCAGCTTTAAAACTTTCAAAACATACTTTAAATGTAATTTTAATGTGTGCAAGTAAATATTTGAAACATTAAATTCTAAATTAAAAATATAATTTGGCGTATTTTCTGGGAGCGAAAATAGTTTTTTAATAAAGAATCTCTGTGATTTTTCGACGTGCTCGAATTTTTCAAAACCCCAAACTTGTGAGCCATAACACATGACCGATCTCGATACGGCATTGAATACTTTAAACTTAGCAGAGACAGGTATATTATTGTTATTAAAAACGTTATGCCAAATACTGTTAATACCCAATTTCGCAGTAGATAGTTTTTCTTTCAGATGGTAGTTAAAGGATAAAGTAGGAGTTAGGTAGACACCTAAATATTTATATTTATCTACAACTTGAATATGTTTACCACTACACTCCCAATTACCCCTACACTTTCCACCTCTTTTCTTGCAGATCATAATTTTGGATTTATCGAGATTAACTTCTAGCCCCCAACTATCGCAATATACACTTAATTTATTAATCATGATTTGTAATTTGACGGGGTCATCACTAATCAAAACAATATCATCAGCATACATCTGCATATTTACATCGAAATTTCCCAATTTTACACCTCCTCCTATTTCTTCGACCAAATCATTAATATAAATACTAAACAAGATTGGCGATAAAAGGCATCCTTGTTTTAAACCGCTTGGTGTGTCAAAAAACTCGGACATTCCTTCATTACCCCAAAACGCCGCACGCGTTTTGTCGTACAGGCATTTAATTATATTAACAAATTTGTTGGATATGCCACATTTATGTAACTTATAAAATAGTAGATCTCTCGGAATGGAGTCAAAAGCAGCTCTAAAGTCGATAAAAAACAAATAAATTCGGTCCACCTCTTCTAATTTTAGTTTGATTAAATTAGTTAGATTAAAAATATTATCTATTGTTGAATAACCTTTACGAAAGCCCGCCTGGAATTCAGAAAGAACATTGTGCACTTCAAGCCAAAGTTGCAGCCTGTTTAATAACAATCCGGTAAACAGTTTAGCATCGGCATTAATAATGGATATTCCTCTATAGTTGGTCACTTGACTAGAATCCCCTTTCTTATACAAAGGAAAAATAAGTGAGTCTTTAAAATCATTAGGAACTCGAGAATTACTATATATTTCATTATAAACTCTAATTAACTCACTTATGAAACTTTTTGGGGCATTCTTATAGAATTCATAGGGAATACGATTTATACCCGGGGCTTTACTGTTTCCCGCATTTTTCAAGACTATCTCTACCTCAGAGATTGAGAAATCAGAATCTAACAAAGCATCTTTATATATTATCCCAGTATCTGTTATACGCGGGGTGATAATTTTACTTGATAATAAGCTTTGAAAGTATGTTTTAAATTCTTTAAGACTAATACCTTTATTTGCTAGAAATTTTTTTTGCCTTAATATTTTTATAATACTCCAAAATTGTTGCGAATCTTTAATATGGCTTAATTTATCTACTTGTTTTTTAAGACAAACATTTCGGTTGGATATGCAGTGGGCCTTATAAGTTCTATTGCTTTCTAAATATAATTTTCTTAAAAGAACGGAATTGTTCCTCTTACATATTCTTAACAATTTAATTGATTTTTTTCTCAGCTAAATTTTCATATACATCCACCGATAGTGGTCCACCAACGAAGAAGAGGGCGATATATTTTCGTTTTTTATTTGACCTAATTGAACCTGGATAGGGAAAATTTAGGACTCCTACATCGTCCGATTAGCCATAGTGGCAGAATGTGACGTTAAGTGAAAAAAAAAACCTAACTTTTATATGCCAACTGCTTATGAATACAAATAAAAACTATCAGAAGCGTTTTCGCAACAAACTACTTTAACACTTTAATCACTCATCAATGATATGGCGAAATCACTCATGTCAGAAAATGCAAATAGAACTCTGAAAAGGAATTGGAAGAGAGACCTAATTAGTTATTCGTGCCGATTTCATGATAGGAGTTTTTTCAATATTTACCCATTCACTGATTATTAATTATATTTGTAGAAAAATGTGTAGAAAAAGAAGGTAAATACTTGGAATAAAATTATCTTGTTTTCATATTGTATTTTTAATAAAAATTCTAAAACTTTTTTATCTCCGAACTGAAAAACTCTCAGCTTTGAAGTAAAACAAAATCTGAAAACGCACTTTTCACTTGGTCGTCATTTTCAAAAAGTTTTCCTCTGACGAAGTTGTCTGAATTCCTGAACAGGTGGTAATCTGTTCGAGACAAGTCGAGAGAATATGGTGGGTGCGGAAGAACTTCGTAGCCCAGTTCTTTCAATTTTTGCACGGTACGTTTTGAAACATGGGGTCTTACTGCCGCTCAGTGAGATTATGAGGTACCCACGTATCGAACTTTTTAACTTTTCCAATACACTTTAAATGACTGGAAACGGTAGATGCACTTGCATTTAGTTGTGCTGAGAGTCCTTTAACTGTTTAGTAGGGGGTTTCCTTCTACTGTATGTTTGAGGACATCGTTGTCTATTACTGACGGAGGTCTTCCTCTGGGCACGTTTTCCAAGTTGGTATCCCTAGCTGAAAACTTAGCAAACCAACGACGAATGGTCCGTTCATTAACACCCCCTTCTCCAAACGATTTGCAAATATGTCTAGCGGCCTCAGCTGCTGAATGGCCGAGTTTAAACTCGTACAAAAATATTACTCGAAAATTGCGTGTTTCCATGTTCATATTTGGAGGTATACTAAAAAGTGGGTAATTGATTGGGAAGCTAATGTTTATAATACAAAGGTAGAGGATTAGTAACTGTTTACTTTAAATATATAAACATTCGGAAGAAAACAACAGAGACCTGAAAAATCTTTTATGTATTTCAGAAACTATAAAAACGGACATTTCATGTGAAACAACCCAATACATTGCCAAAAATTGTGAGTTCGAACTCCAGACCGTTCCAAGCGCATCATTTAATAGGGATATTACTCATAGCCTCTTACTCGGGTATTTTAGGCTTGTCAACTAACTGGTGGGCACCCGCCAAAATAGGCGCAGGTAGTATTGACACTACTATACACCGAATCATTAAGTATCGCCTAATAGCACCCAGAAAAAAACAACTTAAAAACACTCAAACAAATTATACTATGTATGTATGCACATCTGGTATTACTGTAACCACAGAATAGCCCAAATAACTTAATAACAAAGTGAAATAAAGAGTTAAGTTATTAAATAAATTGAAAAGGCGCATTAGATGAGGAAGTTCAAACAGGGACCTCATCGAGCTAGGGACTTGAAGCCATTCAACTTACAGGAGCTTTTGTCAGCAACTTTAACGAACCCGACCATCAAGAGTTCAATGCCGGCTTTGTTCGACCTTTCTTTATAATCTCTAAGCACAATCGCCGTGGAGCATTTCGTTCTTACTCTTTAGTTCCAACTATATTTCTGACTTCACAAGACCATCAGAGCTTTGTAGTTTAACACAATACGACACGAAACAACGCGTGGTAGGCAGTTAGGATGTATATTACACCTCCAATGCTATGTATTTTCATTAATTAATAAAAAAACATTTAAAAACGTAGTAACTTTGACATTAGTATAAAAAAAAAGAAGCAAATAAAGTAAATAATCTGAAAGCATTGAACTAATTTAGGACTCTTGCTGTCGCATTGTCCGATTAGCCAAATCAGAACTAAAATACCTACCTAACTGACGTATGATAGTCCTATAGCTAAAGACTAGCTGCACCAGGAAACAAATCATTTACGTACGGCTATCCCCTCTTTACTAGCAAAAAGATTATATTTTTGAAAATGTATGTGCAACAACCAGAGGTTTGAAAATATTTTAAAACTGGTATAATTTTGTATTGCTCTTTCGGAAATGAAAATATTATAAAGAACTCGAGTAAAATATCCCTGGTTATACCACCCTTCGGACCCTGACAGAGGTCCCGAGCCTCTGTGATGTCAGGTACTCGTTTAAGATCTCTATATTAATTATACTTGGATAGACAAAATTTAGGACTCTCACTGTAGCATCGTCCGATCAGCCACACTAGCATAAAAGTGACGTTAAATGAATAAACAAACTTAATTAATATGTTTTCATCTTTTGTATTTTAATTGGACTGCCCGGAAAATAACGCATGGTTTTGCTATAAAATACCCCTCTATTCACCCCTGGATTATTAATCTGTATGGTTGTCAACACTAATCAATCCTCTTCCAAAAGATAATGTTTGTTTACATCTGTAGCATTTTAGTGCTTTGAATTAATCCAGTCTTAACTCCAAGGTATACACCTCATATTCGTATTAATTTGTTTTACTAGCTTAACTTTTTACTATAACGGGGCCCAGTCGGCCGGTAACATCAATCAAGTCTGGGGAAAGTTAAGTAAATGAGTACACTGTTTGATGGTGGTTGAACAAATTTCGAGAGAAAGACTTAACTGAAATCGGTAAAGAATAATGTATTATGGATTTAGCAGTGGTGATTGCATTATTTTCTAGAATATAATAAATTGAAAATGTAGCCGCTTCCTCTTTATTTATCTATTAATGATATGTTCTGCAGGATTGGGTGGAAGAAAATCCCAAAACAACCGTTCAAGGATATGCAGAGACACTTAGCCTTTGCACAACGATCGTTGATGATCATTGATTGAAAAAGAAAAAAAAAAACTTTAAAAGATGAGCTCCACAAACATTAAATGAACAACAAAAAAAAACGAACAGCATTATAAAGTTTGTGTATAACACTCCTTTGCTAAAACAAAACGATCCTTTTCAGTAAAGAATTGTTACTTATGATGGAAAGAAAAAAGAAGGATGGTTAGAAGTTGCACAACATTTTCCTTAGCCCCCAACTTATCTAAGAAAGTTGATGGTTACTATTTATTGATGATGGACTTCATTTTGTCTGATACCCTACAGCTTCTTAAATTTCGGAGAAACCATCGATGCTAAATCTTATTGTAACCAAATTTATGGAATACTTCTAATATTAGCTAATGTTGAATACAACGTCCAGCCACATGTCTCACAAGTGACGTCACAAACAAATTTTGAGTTTGGATATGAAACTCTGCGACATCCGTTCTACTCTCTAGATCTCTCATCTCTATGAATTATCATTTTTTAAGACACCTGGAACATTAGTTACGTGAGAAAAAATATATTAGAGAAAGGGAATTAGGAAATGCGTTTTTGGAGTTTATAAATTCTAAAGATAAGAAATTTCATTCAATAGTAGTAGAAAAGTTGCTAACACGTTAGTATAAATGTATCGATAGTTGTGGAGACTATTTTGATCAAATAAAACAGTTTTGAATATTTTATTATTCATGTTTAACCAGAGCAAAATTCTAGAAAAACTCATCCTAAAACGTCTCTATCCGATCCTAGCAGTGAACCACGTGATTCCTGACCATCAGTTTGGTTTTCGGACATCCCATTCTACAATACAGCAATGTTATCGTGCGGTGGATGTAATATCTTTCACATCAGAGCGCGGAATGTACTGCACAGGTGTTTTTCTCGACGTTAAACAAGCTTTTGGCCGAGTCTGGCACCCAGGGCTCCTTTACAAACTTCGTCAATTCCTTCCTTCTACATATTTCCTTTTAATCCAATCCTAAATCAATAATAGAACCTTTAAAGTAAACCATAAATTTTCCTACCCTCCCATATTTGCTCAGTCGGCCGGTGTACCTCAAGGTAGTATCTTAGGTCCAATCCTTTATACAGCTGATATTCCACTCCATCCTTGTGTTATATAATGTGATAATGTGTTATCAGTCCATAATGACCCAACCACAGAATCCCAAATCTTTCAGTCCCACCTCACAGCCATTGAGGAATGATGTCAGAACTGGAGAATCTAAGTTAATCCTACCAAATCCCACCAAATTACCTTTACCCTTCGTCGCAAACCGATGACCTCCTGCCCCACTGTTTCCTTTAATAACACCCCACTAACTCCTGTAGAACAAATCCGATACATAGGACTCCATCTTGACAAACGCCTTACTTGGAATCCTCATACAAGACTTAAACGACAAGAAATTGCTCGTAGATACCGTTACTACAACACTTGACAAACGTTCAAAACTTCCACTTTATTACAAAAAGCTCATATATGTTACTATTATCAAGCCCATATAGACATATGGGATCAAGCTTTGGGGCTCTACTAAACCATTTAATTCCTCCCGCATCCAATCCTTACAATCCAAAATCCTTCGCAAAATATTAAATGCTCCTTATTTCGTGACAAATAAAATCATCCATAACGACCTTGATATCCCATTTGTTGCAGACCTTTCTCGTACTAGATATATCACTTTCAATTCTCAACTCTCATAAACCCTCTTGTTCCCAACTTATCAACATCACATTCTCCTGATAAACCTCCGAGGCGATTGAAAAGAAGATGGCCTCGGGACCTACTAACTTAAATAGACATCGAAGTTCTACCCTTGGGTAGTTTCTTCACAAGCCTTTTCACGTCCTTTATTGTAATTAAACTCTGTTACTTGTTGTATTTATGTATATACAGTCGTAAAATTTAATAAAATATAAATAAATAAAAGTGTTTAACCAAAATCCTGCATTATTTTCATGTATAACATGTTTTAATAAATGTCCACCAACCAACTACTTTATCTCACAAAGATACCATTCCTGAATGTTGTTAAGTTTTAGAACTTGACAACTCAGAGGGGAAGTTAGATCCTGTATATTACTTCGTCTCAGGAGATTTACTTAACGCTTGAGAGTTAGCAAGAGCAAGATTTTAATGTAATGTCTTCAACTTTACACTTCTAAAAATAAATATCTCCTTAGAAACTCATTTTATTCTCTCTCTCTCTCTCTTGCTGTTATTTTTCAGTTAAAAATTTGGGAGTATATAAGAGAAAAGGGATACATTTCCAGGATTATAAATATTTATTGATAGAATATAAATTTTCATGCGTAATAGTGGTATAATATTTGTCTAAAAAAAAATCGTACTTTTTTATTATAAAATATATCGTTTTAAGAATATTCCCCGCAAGAAGGAGGTCACAACCGTTTTCTCTTCCTGACCATAAAGGATTATCGTTAAAGTAATGTAGAGGTTTGTGCGATAACAGGAGCAAATATACAACGGGTTTTTGAAAGTTATTATGTTTCCCGCATAAAAAATAATAGAATTGAGAATGAGGATGCAGGAAATAACGATATCCATTCTGAGGGACGTATCTTGTTTAGATCAATATATTTTTTAAAATATTGGTGGATTGTTAGTGATGTGGAGTTTTATGAACTTGTTTTAGTTGTGCGGTGCCTTACATATACAATATCCTCTTATATACTCTTCTAAGAACATATTAATTTGTTAGGGAGTGATTGAAATTTATTTCGTGATGATTCAGGTCTGATTAGGTTAGTTACTTGTTGAATAAACCGTCTTATTGGTCGTTGCTGAAAAGGAAAGGATGCAAAACATAAAAATGTATATAAAAATCGAGTTTTACCTTAGTGTATTTTTTTGCCAACGGCTTATTCAATTTTGACGTTTGATGACTTATATTACAGATAATAAATTTTAAAAGAATAGTTTGGACTTCTAACTGTTTCAAAACAGTCTCATGATATGAAACAATTAATTGGAGTAAATTTAAATTCTGTTGAGTCGTTTGGTCAGACAATGGGTACATACCTTTAAATGTTCAAATTCTTATGGCTACGATATAGGAAGTATATAGGTTTATTAAAAAAAATCATATATTGTATTTTTACAGTCTTAAAATCGAAAATATTTTTTTTATATACTGGAAACTTCGATCACTGGATAAGAATTAAAGTAATTGATATTCCATAAGTCCTGAAATACCCTCAGATTTCAATAGAAACACTATCAAAACAAAAAAGAAAAAAAGTCGGTTTATTATCTTATTATAATTAATTTATATATTTAATAAAATGTTTTCGACTATTTTAAAAAATTAATTATGTTAGTATTGTGGACTATTATTTTAGGTGTAGTTTTCACAATAGGTTTAATAAAAAATTACATGAAACCTTTTCCTACACGAATAAATACATGGTGGACCACATATAGAAGGAATTGGCATCTGTTAACAGGAATCATTTTTTATGTAAAGTGCAATCTCTCATGAAAGGTTAAATCGACTGCCAGTTAACAACCGCTGTTGAGGGCTTCGTCAATTTGCAACGTTTAAACTTTACATCTCTGCCTGACCACTTTAAATATCTCTGTATTTTTTCGTTCAAATAGGGTTATGATAATTGAAGAGTCACTAATTAAATGATTGTAGTATATGATCAACGTGTTTAGAAACTAATCATTCGAAAATTAATTAGAAAAAAAAAATCACTAATACCTACAGGTAGGATCTGTGGGGTCCAGCAGATAGAGAAATATTCCTTGTTTTTTAGATGAGGAAGATGGTTGGGGATGTGGTCATAAAAACACATACACATGAACAAGTAATACTTATTTTAATTGTGTGCAGCCTACATTGTGGGCCTTTATCAGGGCTAAGGGAAACAAGATAACAACCAATGCAACTAGAAAATTAATAATAAGTTAGATAAAATAATATGATGAAGGTAATACAATATGGAAACAAACATAAAATTAAATGTAAAATGATAAGATGACAGTAATAAAATAGGGAAGGAAAAATAAAGTTAAGATGATAATATGGAATAAGAATATTTGAAGTCTATTAAAAGAAATGAAGCAAATAATTAAATGTTAAAAGCAGAGCAATATGTCAACAATTAAACTCTTAAATATGAACAATTTTGAAGTGATATTTGACGGTAGTACATAAAAAGACCATAGGTATTATATAAAAAGAACATAATCATTAGAAACGAGAATCAATAAGAATAAAAACTTTTAAGTAATGTAATATTAAACTAACAATTACATGTGAGAGATATACAACGGAAAACGATATGCATAGGGAAGAGGAAGAAGTAAATAAATAGTGAAAAGATAACATAACAAATTAGAAAGAAAATTATTGATTATGTTCTCTTTTTACCATTTATTTACTTCGATGAGGAAGATGGTTGGGAGCGCGTTCATAAATTAGAAACACACATTTAAAATTAGTGCTATTTTAATTATGTGCCGACATTTCGGCCTACAATGTGGGCCTTCATCAGGGCTAAAAGAAACAAGATAACAACCAATGTAATATATAGACTTAATAATGCGTTAGGTATATAATAATAATATGACAGTAATATAATATGGAACATAAATAAAATTAAATGTAATCTGATATTAAAATGACAGTTATAAAGTATGGAAATAAACAAAATTAAGATGATAGTTATAAAGTATGGAGTTATAGTCATGATAGTTATAGTCATTAAAAAAGAGAAACAGTATGAAAAAAAAATAATTTTAAATTTTAAAATAATGTAATATTAAACTAACAATTATATGTCAGGATATGTAACGGAGAAAGATATGAGTATGGAAAGAGGGAGAAAGAAATAGGCGATGAAAAAAAAGATCCTAATTAATAAGAAAAAAATACGTACTTGACTCTGAGACTGTGTCTAAAGAAGTGATGTTTTTTCCGTTTTAAAAAACCGCTCATTGCGTGGAACGGAAAATATGGGAACTAGAATGTTCGTTAGAGCTTTTCCAAGAAGCTATGTTATGTTTACTGATTCGATAGTTTGTTGTGAAAAAAAAAATTAAAGGATTGGCTATTGTATTGTAAAATTCAATGTAGGTCGAAACGTCGGCACATAATTAAAATAGCACTTATTTTAAATGTGTGTTTCTAATTTATGACCGCAAACCCCAACCATCTTTCTCATCTAATTTCTCAACGGTCAACAAAACTCCATCATTATTTATTTACTTTTTCTTCTTTCCCTATTCATATCGTTTTCCGTTATTTATCCTCACATGTAATTGTTAGTTGAATATTACATTACTTGAAAGTGTGTATTCTTATTGTTTATCGTTTCAAATGATTATGTTCTGTTTATATACTACCGTCAAATCACTTAAAAATTGCTCATATTTAAGAGCTTAATTGTTGACATATTGTTCTTCTTTTAACATTTAATTTTTTGCTTAGTTTCTCTTTATAGTCTTCAAATATTCTTATTAAAATATTATCATCTTAATTTTATGTTTCCTTTCATACTTTATTACTGCCATCTTATTATCATTTTACATTCAATATTATGTTTGTTTCCATATTGTATTACTGTCATATTATTATTGTGCACTTAACGTATTATTAATTTTCTAATTGCATTGGTTGTGATCTTGTTTCTCTTAGCTCTGATGAAGGCCCACGATGTAGCCTGAAACGTCTGCATACAATTTAATTTAGTACTTCTTGTTAATTTGTTTTTTTTTTACAGCAACCCCAACCATCTTCCTCATCTAAAATTATCAACGGACAATTAAACTCCATTATTACCTTATTTTTTAGTCCGGGGTTGGAACCTGGCTGTAACAAGATAATTATAATTTTGTTATTTTAGCTAATCCATTGGTAGGTGAAATGGGTTCCCGAAAATGTAGAGGAAAAAAACAGATGATGTGATCACGACCTAATCACCTTGCACGGCTGATGACCTATAAACAATTGGAATCTGTATATTTAATGAACCCCTAAAACCATTGAATGTGGCACAACATTTTTTAAATTTTAAGTGAAGATCCCAAGTGGGAGGTGTAATAGATTGTTGGAAGCACCTTGATCCAAGCTAAAACCAAGTTCTTAAGAAGAGGTCTGGCTTACTTCCCAACTTTCTGGGAGATAAAACATTGATCCTCGGCGCTGCTACTAACAAATATGTTATTTATAAAACCGCAATGTATGTGATCTTTTGGTTGATATACAATCCAGAAGCGCATTCTACTAATTAAAATAAAACTTATGAAGCTTATTAGATATTAATTTTAGCCTATTAATAAAGCAACGGACTTCAGATACATAGTTTTATAAGATCCTAAATTTATTTTATTGTTTTTTAATAATAATAACAATGGACTTAGCGAACCATTTTATATGATTATTGTTTTTGTTGCAGGTCCTGCCGGGCCTATACGTGGGTAACTTCAGAGATTCTAAAGATTGTACGCAACTCGACAGGTTCAAGATATCACACATCGTTGCCATCCATGACGCTGCCAGGAGGCTACACCCGGTATGTGCAAAGATTATACTTATTTTTGATTTTATAATTTTTATTACGTATACTTTGTTTTATTTATTTATTTTTAAAATTTCTTTATTGCTATTTACAACTGCATATAGGAAATGTGAGTAAATATAAAAATAATGATACACTTGTAAAGAATCTTCCTATTGAATGCACTCTAAAAATATTCTGAACTAGAAGGTCCCCGGGCCATCTTTTCAGACTTCTTGGTGGATTATTAGGAATTGAAGTGGAAGAAAGGATAGAAACTACTGGATTCGAGTGGAAATGGAGTTTGTTATGAAAGGAATGGTATCTATTTTGGGCCAAATCAGCAACATATGGAACATTAATGTCTTTATGGATCTGTTATTGTTTACAAATTAAGGAGCATTGAGGATTTTAGACTGTATGGATTGGATACGGGAAGAATTTGATGGTTTAGTAGCACCAAAGCTCTACTCTGTAAGTCCATATTCGCCTTATGATAGTCATGTAGATGAGTCTTTTGTAGTAAAGTGGAAGGTTTGAGCGTTTGTCCAGTTTCTTGCCGTTTCAGTCTTGTATGTGGGTGAAATCCTAGATATCAGATCTGTTCAACCGGGACAAGAGGAGTGTTATTGAAGGATACTGTTAGATAGGATGTCATCGGTTTACGACGCAGGGTGAAGGTTATTTGGTGGGATTTAATGGTATTGTATTCTCTCATTCTTACACTATACTGCAAGGTCTCTGATGTGAGATTGGAGAGGTTGGTAAGCAATAGTTGGATCGTTGTTGACTGACAACTCACAAGTGTCATCAGGATAGGTAGAAAGAAAAGTGTTAGGATGAGGTGGGACGGGATATCAGCTGTATAAACTGTGTAAAGAATGGGTCCTAGGATACTGCCTTGAGGAACACCAGTATATTGATTAAAAAGGGATGAATAGGAATTGTTGTTTGGTCGATTACAAAGGTTCATTATTGAAAATAATAAACCAAAATTGGTCATTTTTAACATTTCGAAAGTAATGATCTTAAAAGACAGATGTAACTTACCATAAAATAATGAGCGATAATTGATTTCTTTATTATTATTTGGTTATATCGCTATCTATTGTAGTATTAGTTCAAATTTTAAAAATTCAAGATTTTGCGGATTGAAGTGAACTCCTAGAACTTGGTTTATTTTTATTTTCTTTGTTTTTCTCCACTTGGCCACTTCTGGTATACAGAGCTTTGGTAGCAGTGATATTTCGCATGAAACGTACATGATACTGGATAGCCCACTAAATTTTAATATATACAGATCTAATATTTAGGATTTATATTATTTAGAATTTGGGGAGTCCTTACCATTGAAATGATTGAATGAAGGGGTTCGCGAATTATTTTTGTTTGGAACCACTACCATTTTTTTCCCGGCTTATTTTATGCACTGCAGCCTCTTATTAGGCTTATTGTGCGCCGTCCAACCTTCTGTTAGTACAGGTATAGTGCCTTGGAGAATCTGACTAACCTGTGGGAGTTAATCAGTCCGCACAACTTGGAATTTATAATACGGTCGCCGCCAAAATGGTAAAACCGTATCCTGGCAATCTCATGACAACTGCATATTACACGATAGTGAGACCACCAACCCCATATTATGGAGAAGCCTGTTAAGCTGACAGTGTCCTGTGTACAGTCCTGTCACTCTCCTATGAGTTATCCTCTCCATTGAGAGTAGTGTACAACTTCTCTCTTTGCAGGGTCCTTCCAGAAACATCTTGGAGTAATGCTGCTTTCCAGTATCCCTCCAGTATCGTCTGGATCTATTGCCAGCAGCCGCCTTGATCAAACCTTTAGCATTGCTGAGGCTAATTCCACAGACAGGTTCAGGTGTAGAGGGTAACTAAGCAGAACTCCTTGCGAGGCTATCAGCTCTCTCATTGCCTACGATGCCTGAGTGACCAGTCACCCAATGAACCCGGACTTTATTCAGTAGGAAAGCATATTGAGATTACATTTGCATTCCTCTACTAATTTGGATGGGGTCATGTAACCCAGAGCTCCGATAGCTATTGTTTTTCCCAGTCAGGGAAATTTTAATTGTTGTTGTCAAAATAACATTGTAAGCAGTGTTTGTCATTTCCTTTGCAGTTGGCAGTCGGTACTACTTCCAGTCGATCGTGTGACGTAACCATCAGCTGTTACTGTCATCTTTTTCATTTCCTCTCCCCTCTCCCTTTCCCTCCTCTCATTCCCCTGACACTAAGGAGATGGGTTTTAAAGTAAATATTCGCCCAGCTGGCCGGTTTCCCTCACTTAATGGCCAAATAAACGAGGTTTTGATATCAATCGATTACTTTTGATATCAATGCATAAGCCGATTATTAGGATTTGAGTCACTTTATGGTTAATGCAATGTTTCGGTGCGTGGAAAATGGTCTTTCTGTAATTTATTTGTAATGGCTATACATTTTAATTGATATGACTATGTTTTCGACCGCTGATTTCTAAGACTTTTCTTTAAAACAGTATTAATTAATATATTTAATGTATTTTTATACTATACTTTTTAAAAGCATTTGAATTCTTTTTCAAAAGCATCTTGTTTACTAATACCCATGCCAGGTTTAAATAAATAACATTATTATTTAAAATTAACTTAAACATATATAATGTATTTAAACTATGCCTGAGAACACTGAGGGATTTCTTGTAGTTAACCTTGCCAAACAATATTACAATAAAAAGTTACCTTCTGAAACTTAGTTGGCTGGAGGAAATGGAAATTCTCTCAGGCCTCTCTTCTAGGCTCTCAGACCCCCCGACTGACCTCTCTCGAATCTCTGCTTCTTCTGTTTCTCTTATACGACTCTCCTATTTTTGTATATGGAACTCGAATCTTCTCTTGTTGGACCCCTACTGACCTTCTTGATTCTCCATTCTCTCCCTCATCGCCTGTACCCTTCTTATTTTCAAAAACACTATATTTTGGAATCTCTTCTCGGTGATCATAACAAAGGAAGCAGGGCAGATATGAGAAGTGCCCTGAAGCCGGCTGTCCAGCCTTTGTCCTTCCTCTTGCAGGCTAGTAGCTGGGGTCTAGGAAGTTTCAGGGGTGTAGCAGGGTACCCATTGGATATGTAAGGAGGATATGTAAACCCCAAAATCTTGTTCAAAAGGAAAATGGTCAAAGCAGCATTCAAGAACAAAATAAAGTATTTTTAACTCCTGAAGTGATGCTGAAAAGCTCTGGGATCACCTGTGGTGTAGTGGGGTAGTAAGGTAAACAGCCTTCTATGTCAAAGATCGCGTGTTGAGACCTAGCATATGGTCTTGGACTATTAAATGGGAATAAAAAATCTTTAGTTATCCAAGCCTTTGCAAATGTCAGGTACTCGTAAAAGATCCCTATACGAATTAAACCTGAACAAGCAAAACATGAGATTCCCACTGTAGTATCTTCCGATAAGCCACAGTAGCAAAAAGTGACATTAAATAAATAAACTAAACAGCTATTACTTAATTATAGTTAGAGTAAAATTTAAGAAGTCTTCAATGTGTCCTGGTTGGGTGACCTGGTGCCAGCCTTCCTAAGTAAGTGCACAACTACTTGCCAAATATTATGAACAACCAAATATTTTGAGGTATTATTACTAATTTAACATGATAACGTTACACTTAAGTACAAAGTCAGACAAAAACTACGGACAGCTACAGATTTTAATAAAGTTAGAAATTATAGAAAGACAATTAATTATTAGGATCTATTTAACACAGTGATGATATTAGGGGGTCACCTGTGGTTTAGTGGCTTGCAAAGCAGTCTTCTGTGCCCAAAGTCGTAGATTCGAATCCGGCAAACGGACCAGTATATTTTAATGGGAGTAAAGAATCTTAAGTGCTACCGTCCTTCGGAGGAGACGTGAAATAGTAGTTGCAAGGCTGTGCGATATCAGTTCCTCATTAAAGATCCCGATCTTAATTAAAGTTGAAAAGGCAAGATTTAGGACTCCCACTCAGAGCATCGTCCGATAAGACGCTCTTGCATCAAGTGACGTTAAATAGATAAAGAAACCTACAAACATCTAGTAAAAACAATGGTGTAACACAATTAACAAATCATATATTATTTTTACAAATTTAATTAATCGTTTTAAATTTAGCTAAGAGAAATATATTTTATTTTACCATTTTTTTTCATTTTACTGCCTACTTGTCTGACCAATATTTTTTGTTTTCTTTCATAAATGAGACGATATTGTTTTCCAACCTTCCAACTTACAGGCTATCTAACGCTGTATGAACTAGTGAACTGACAGCCAGCCTGAATGGAGTCCTCGCTACACAAAGCTGCATTCAAATAGTTTTCTGAACTTTCTAATAACAATAGCTCTATTTATTGTTAGAAACTTTGTGGCGTCTGGCGTTGGTGAATAGCACTGTACAGAATAAAGAGAATAGAGAAACATGTTCAGTGTGTGTGTGGGTATGAGTCCAACAGTTGGAATTTTCCTTTTGAAAAATAGGGTCCTAAAAAAGCTTGTAGCATATTCAGCCATACCACTAGAAACGCGATATATTCCAGACCACCGGATAAATTATACATGAGATTGATTCTTCAAATGCAAAAAAGTCACCTTCTTCTGCATTACTTTTCTGAAGAGATGTTTAAATGCTTTTCCTACTTCTAAACGAATTTAATATTGTAAGTAAATGAAATTTATAAACTTGATATCAAATAGTCTTAAATTAAAACAAAATTGATATTAAATCATAGGAAGAGGGGTAGCTCGCTAATTGCAGCTATGGCTGCACAAATAATGAGGTAAATAAAAAAAATGACCGTTATTCATTGTATTTTTATTTCTTTGACATAAGATAGATTTAATACTCAAAGTATAGTCCATTGTTATCAACCGTCATTAGCCATCTACTAGCCTATTTCTCGATTCCACGTTGTTACAATTTTTTGGGATGGCTGTCAATTAAGTCTTAGACCGGAATTTCAACTTCCGCAAAATTATCAATTTTTTTTTGTTTAAGAAAACAGGCCATGGATCGAAAGTAATCCGACGGCGTTAGGTCAGCACTATATGAGGTGGATGAGGCAAGAGTTCGAACCAATGAAGTTCTTTAAACTTCTCTTTAGTTCTACGAGAAGTGTGAACTGATTGCTGAGGAGTAAGTTCTTAAAGGACCAGTCTAATGTTCATTTTTATCTTCCTCATGAAGAGCAGATGGTGACTAACAGTATCTTTCGGAATACCACACTCACTTGCAAGTACAAGAGAACTTGTAGATGTATTTGACTCAACATCTTCCAGCAATCAATACCCATTAATGTTCGCCCGGAGCTCTTCTTCCTTACCAACGTCGTATCTCTATTGCTAAATTTTACACACTAACGCCGCCCAGTGCATTGCTCTAGGACCCCATTCTCTTCATATTTAATAATTTCACGAGGTGCTTCAGCGGCAGTAATATTAATAAAAGTAAAGTAATAACGACAGTAAAATTACGAGAATTTTTTTAATAAGTCGAATGGAATTAAAAAATCTGAGAGAATGCTCATGAGCGATTGAGTATTTAAATATTTACAGTAATTTCAAATCTTGAATTTATAAAACGGTCATTATTTGTATAATCCTTATTATTTATTCTATTGTATTGTGTCGATCCTCGAACTCTTAGAACCTCGAGTCTTGTGACCCTTTTTGGGCTGACCCAGCCTGCTTAAAGTGGGTACCCGAAAAAAAACTCGGTTAAACGTCATCTCAGCCAGATCACCTCCTTGCCTAATGGTTGGCCAAGAAGTTGCTTTTGGATTGTCAATCTTTAAACAAATGTATGAAATTAGGAATACAATGATAAATGGGAAAAGATCTTCATTATTTACTAAATTCAAGTAATAATACAATATTAATATAAAATCTCAAGGTCGGTTTTGGAATTTTTAAAGTAAGATGATTGATAGTTTGATCCAGTGGAGTTCTCTGTACTCTATAAATGATATAGAGGAGCGGAGAAAGCCATTCCCTATATTAGAGATATTATGTTTGAGCTGGCTAGTGAAATATCTGGTACGCTCTCCACGGCTGAATATTGTAATAAGGAGAGAGATCCTTTGTAACTGATACATCTTTCAGACTCTTCTAGACAATAACTGCTTTCAAATCTCATTTTTAGGAGTAATAATTTATTACATTTAGTCCCAAGAGGACAAGTAGCTTCCAAACCTACTTGCACGCGAAATATGACAGCTAGGAATTCCTGGTTTGTAATGAGTATTTTATTACTTTCACTTTCGGATTTCAGTTTTCAAAGAAATATACGTTTTAGAGTCGAAATGATCCTGTCCCGCAAAAATGTCTGTGGTGGCACGTTTAGCTCTAATACGATAAGTTGTATAAACCTGAAATATCATATCGTAGAATTGTATGACCAGAAACGAACCAGAAAGGCTACTTTATCCCATGAATTTTGAATATTTTTACTATTTTCTCTAACGGCACAATTGATTTTGATTGAACTCACTTTATCGATGTAAACTTTAATTGACTTTAATATCATTTTGATTTAAATAGTCTGTCCAGACTTAAATACCGATATTTTTATTTTCATCTAAAATACCTTTAACATTGTATATTAGAAAAAAATAACTATTATATCACTTTTTTAAGATTGCCAAAAAAGAAGAAGAAAGAAAATAAACTTTATTTACATATTTACAAACTGATAAAATATTTATAACTGATTTCGGATGAGACATCCTTACAATCAGCAAATGTTTGGTTCATTTGGTAGTTATAATCTAATTAACTAATCCATAATTAGTGGTAAAATTAAATTGTGATTATATATGGTTGTAGGAAAAATTATACAAAAACCTACAAATAAAAACGGATAACATAATTGATAATATAAAATCAGAAATTAGAACAAACTAGCTTAACTTAGCAACGCATGTTTAGTTCTTTTATGAGTGTAGCGTTTTAGAGATGTTTTATTATAGTTACCGATTTCCTTTATTAATGGATTTTTGGAGACTGGTGTTTTACTGAAGTAAGAAGCTGTTTAAGTATGGACAAAATGTTTAATTGTTGGAAGCTGCAAGTCCTGGAGTATAGATGATATTTTAGTGTAGCGGAGGTAATTGTTAATTATCCGCATTGATAGATTTGGAATTCTTTCAAGTTTTGGTAGTTAGTCAAGCAGGTTGAGCTCCAGACTGGCGAGGTGCATGTAATTAACGGGCTAATAACTGATTTGTATATTATTAATCTGTTATGAGAGCTCAAATGAGATTTTTTGTTGAAGTATGGGAACATTTTAAATATTAATTTTTTTGCCAAAAAAAAAACGGCTTAATATACAAGTTTAACGAATTTGATAACCAACTAACGAAGAGAGCAGAAATATTTGTGTATGCATTATTTTCTGTTTTGAGCATATCAATGTATTATATACCGTTGGAAAGTTAAAGATTCTATATAAAATATCATATTTTCATTCATTTTAACATATTTATTGATATTCACAACTTTATCAAAATACATGAAGTAAATGTGATGATGGACATATGGTAAACTGACTTGAAATCCATGTAGAGACACCAGCCATTGGCAGCACTCTAAAAATATTCTGAACTAGAAGGTCTCGGGGCTATCGTCTTTTCAGACGCCTCGGAGGGTTATCAGGAATTGAAGCGGAAGACAGAATGGAAACTAGTGGATTAGAGTGGGAATGGAGTTTTTCATTTAATGAATTATACCTGGTTCGGTCTAAATCAGTAACATATGGAACATTAAGGTCTTTATGGATAAGTTTATTCGTGACAAAATATGGAGCATTGAGTATTTCACGAAGGATTTTGGATTGTAAGGATTGGATACGAGAGGAATTCGATCGTTTAGTAGAACCCCACAGCTCTACTCCGTCAGTCCAGATTGGTCTTATGATAGTCATCTAGATGAGCCTTTTGTTGTTTAGAGAAAGCTTTGACCGTTTGCCCAGTAAGTGTTGAAGTAGCGGAAAACGGCGAGCAAAATATCATCTTATACGTAAAATTATAAAATGTAATGAAAAGCGACAGCATTTTCGTAGATAATAATTTAATTCTTTAACATTTCTTCATCTCGTACTTTATTTAAAAGTATTGTAGTACAATGATACCCACGGAGGTTAGTGAAAGTCATGCGTACGATATTTTTTTTTTTTTTTTAGTTGACGTTTTAGATTAATACGTTATTACGTTAAGGAATTCTATACTATTTTATTTTTGGCGTTCTTTCTCCTCCTATACCGTTCGCCGTTGCTTCTTAGAACTACCGCTTCTTTGGTCGTTCCTTCTTCTTTCTCATAGTCCTCTGGAATTATTATTAAACAATTACTATATATAATTGTTACTGTTGTGTTTCAGGATAAGCAGTACCTCTGCGTGATGGCCTCCGACACCCCGGACCAGAACCTCGTCCAGTATTTCCCGATTTGCAATGACTTCATCCACGCCGCCCGCCTTCGAGGTGGAAACGTCCTCATTCACTGGTCAGTAATTTATTTATTTCCGTATCTTAACCATTTAGCGTCCGTGGACAATTATAGTAGCTTTGCTTTTGTAACTTTTCAAGTCCATTAGCTGCTTTGGTTACTATGTTTCTAGAGCTATCTAGTGGTCTTTGTTGACAATGAGAAATACGTTTTCTTGACAACAGATGTCGTACGAATCCACTTTTGGCTATATTATTGAAATTGAGGATATAATAATGAGAGTATATTTCTATGCTATTGTGTATTTTGTTTAAATCTAATCTCTGAGCAACCCGGAAATCGATTTCCTATCCTTATCATGTATCTAGGATACTACTGGTTAAATTGTATATTGCATATTTCAAGAATTTATATTTTATTATATTTCGCGCACTATGTCTGATTTTAACAATAAGTTTTAAGAGAATGATTACAATAAAAAAAAACCGAAGAAGAAGAAATAATTAAAATTCGAAGAATAGCGGAGTCAAAAAGTAGTCGGTCCAGAGGGCACAGTTGCTTCACTACCAGCAAGCCCCCTCTATCACCTCCGTAGTCAAACGCTAAAGGGTTACTGTGCATATAAAAACATTAATGAATATTTTTTATATTAAAAAATATACTGTAAACTAATAACCATAATATAACTAGGTGGCCTGACAGACGATGTCCTGTCATAACTATGTCTTAGCGAAATCGGTCAAACTGTTCATTCATTCATCAAACTGCGTGATGTGATATCCAAGGGAAGAAGGGATTTATTTTTATTTATATAGATATAGGGATTATTGTTATAGACAATTTAAATAATAAAAAAAAATAACAATATAAAAAATATAATATAATAATATAAAATAAATATTATATAATTATAAGTAAATATAATTATATAATTATATAATAAAATATAATAGTATAAACAAAAAAATACCAAAGTAAGTTTTCTCTTTTTTTTACTTTCATAAGATCCTTCTCCTGACTATTATAGACACAACAAATATAATGAATCATTTCTTGTTCTTGACTGCAATCGTGCAATCATGAGATTATATCATGTTTTTTGTTAAATATATTACTGTCATAGAAAAAACAAAAATCATTAATCAAATACTGGCTGAATCTTCTTTTTTTCTTCAGTTATCTTAAATACCAAAAACACTTAAATTAGAAAAAAAAAAAACACTTATTTTTCGGTATATACTGCCAATTGTCCTAGAAAAACATAAGAACTATTTGAATTTGTATAGATTGAATATGTTTATGGATTGCTATGTGTGTCTATTTTGTTATTAGTTATTGTTAAATGATCTACATTAACCCTATTTTGCTGTCCACGAACTCCTTTTAAACCACAAGACGGATTATTTAGGACATTCTTTTCTGAATGTTTATAAGTAAAATACATTGAAATTTAGTTTTTATTTAAACGGGAAAAAAAAATTTTCTGTAACCTAGTCATCAAAAAATTATTCCTGAAATATAAGTAGTAATATAGACGTATTATATGCCGTTTTTAGAAAAGTTAATTTGCGATAAACTAAATCGTATAAAGTTGTAAGCTAAATAAAATAATGAACCGTTGTTATTTTTGTAGATTTTGAATACATACATTGCAAACAAGTTTTCTTTATATGGGAAAATTAAATTTTCCGGTTTCTGGGCTTCACTTTTAAAATAACCAACACATAAACTTAACTAATTTAGATTTATATTTTTCATTTCTGCCTATTATTAAATATAATAGTGAATAGACGTTTTAAAATAATCTTATTTTCTTGCTTATTGCCCTTTTTGTTACGATAAACTAAACCTTCCAAAACTTTAAATTCTAAATCGGTCAGACAGAGATTTTTTCATCATAATTGACCCTTATTCAAATTGCACCAGTGCGAAGCGGAGGCAGGTCTATTAGTTTGATATAAAACTGTCAAACATTGTTGTAAATCTTTTTTTTTATTTTTTATGTCCTGTGTAGAAAACAAAATGTTAGTTTCAGCAGTTTGTAAGGATGTTTTGACTAGAATGTTTAATTTATAGGGCACAGAGTGGCAAAACAGGCTATAATTCTAATGTAAAACCTAAAAGTGAAATTATAGCTCTCCACCTTAGCAAGTTGGCACAGTTTCAACTTACCGCTTTGTTTACTTCCAGCGGTTTGGGTTGCTTTAGTCTGGTATGGAAAATTAATAAAATAACTGAAAAGTAGGCTACACGGATGCTTGAAATAGCAATCATTTTCTGAAATAGCAATAATTTTCAACGACTGCGTCAAGTGCTAGGAAAATCTTCCTACCGCATGATGGTCTACAATATTCTTTTTTCTCTATCCTCTTCATAATATCTTTTTTTTCCCTCCTCTCCACCAAATGGCAGTGCAAGGTGGAAAATATCATGACACATCTACAAAGAATTTCAAGGACAATTTAGAATATTATTTATTTTCATTTTCACTCATCTGTGTGTCAAAAGGTATCTGTGTAGCAAGTTTAGCAGGAAAACAAAAAGTCGCACGAAATTAAAATTTGATATTCAAGCCCGTATACTTGGCTTGAATATGAAATGTTACTAGATGTTACACCAAATTTTTCTCCTAAATTGGCTGACCGAAAGTGCTACTTTATTCTGCGCGTTTTTGCATATCTTTACGATTTCCTCTTAAACGGCTATAACGAGTTTGATTGAACTCGCTATATCGTTGTAAAATTAAAGTGGCTTTAATATAATGTAGAATTCATTTTGATTAAAATAGTCTGACAGGGCTAAATGCCAAATTCCTCTAAAGTACCTTTAATTATGCAGATTTGAAAATTAACCATTTTAATCTTATAAGCATTGATAAAAAAAACTATAAAATGTACGAGGTGAACGAATTTCTTCAACCACTAAAATATGGAAAGAACAAAAATATTGCTTAATGTAAAAAAAAAAAAAAAAAAATCGAACATGAGAATAATTAATATTGACGTATTATGTACCGTTGGAAAGCTGAACATTTGAGAAAATTGTTGTTATACCTAAAGAATTGTGGAAGCTAATGTAAAGTGACGAAAAAATGTTAAAATTTGGTGATTGTTGTACTTAACGATTTCATACTGTTATATTAGGGGTGCTCACTACGTTTGCTATAGCATACTATTTGTGCTATTGTGCTAAAACCATCAATTTTATACAGGAAATAACTGTAGAAACTCGACGGGTTTAGCAAAATAACACAAATAGCATCCTATAGCAAACGTAGTGAGTACCCCTATTATTTAATCTAATACAGGTGTTTCTAACGAAACTTGTATGTTGATCGCACCAGTTTTTTAATAATAAATATACAAATATATTTGTTTTGTTTTTTATTATTAATCGTAATCAAAATGACATATTTCGAGAAAAAATTAAATACTTACAATGTAATTTGGATTTAGCTTTTAGCCAGGATTTCCTGTTTGAAGATCAATAAACCTGAGCTTTTCTGTAGTCTAACATAAATTAAAAAAAAAAAAAGTAAATCAGATTCGGTTTGTTTGCGTTCCTCCAGTGTAAAAGTGTTATTTAAATACAATTATGGTTGTGTTGCTTGGATATCGTTTGAAATAGCTTAAATTTGTAATCCTCAGCTGTCCATAGTCTAATAGTCGACATTTAAATTTATTTTTCAGTGAAATTTTATTTCTTTTAATTTTAAATTAATAATGAAAAGGTGAGGGAATAAGGAAGACACAACAAAATGTTCTTGAATTGTTTTATAATGTTTTTTTTTTCTTGTGCATTTGTGGACCTTTTTAATTTTAAGACAATATTTTCCACTTCTGTATATTTTATTAAAAGATCCTTGAGAATGAACGATGGAATTATTAAAATTTTATCTAATATTAGTTTATAATGTAAAATATTTTATTTTTCATTGTCGAATTCCTTTTTGTAATTTATTAATTCGGCTACCAAATAATATTATTACTGTCGTTTATTTCATTTAGTGATAATTTTCATTCTACCATAATTAATTTTTTTCTTGCTGTAAACATGCCTTAGTTATGGTTTTTGAAATATAGATTAAAATTAAATTTCAAATAGGATTAATTTAGTTTTAAAATTTGCCGTAAACCGCTTAATTTTGATTGTTCATGAGCCTAATGAATAATTTATTTTCCTCGTAGTCACTGTTGTTTTAGAGGCTTGAATAATCGATCTGTTATTTAAATAAGAAAAAGCATTTGCAAACTGGACGCGGGTCAGGCTATAGCTATCTTGGATTAGCTTTCAATAGAACCGGGCTTCTATCTACCTCTGACTCGTTCTCAATATCGCCATTCTAAAGCCCAGCCTTATATTGTTATTTTTGGTTTACAATAAAATATTTGTTGTGAATAACCTTATTTCGATAAACTAATTTTTGAACCAAACGTTATTGAAAAATAATATTCTAATTGATTTCCAAAAGTAAATATTTCAAATGTGTCAAAACAATCATTTATCGTACAATCCTTTAAGATGTACGCCATGGAAAAAACATTTGAAATCCGGTTCTTCGGTTCAGTTTAGTAAAAATAAGTAGATAGCTGGGGCTTAAAAAACAAAAAAAAACAACTCTGAAAAACATCTAATTATTAATTAGGATTTTTTAATATCTATTTATTAATTAGGAAGCGAGAAGGTATCGAAATAGGAGAGATTTGAATGAGGTTAGGGGAACAGTATGCTGAAGATTATTCTAGAAGTAAGTGGACCGGGCTAAAAAAAAATTATGGTATAAGGAAACTATAGACGTAGGAAAGACATGACTTGTTTGGTGGGAATAGATTGAGGATTTATTCGCAGTAGGCTTTAAAAGGAAAAAGGGTGGTGATTTGATCGAGGAACGATTTGATGAAATATTTAGTATGAATTGTGGGAATAAACACTATAACTGACCATATACAGGTGGGATGTGATAGACCGTCTTGAGGTACCGAAGTCAAATCTTAAAAAGCAATTCAACGATCCATTTCCAGTGAGTGAGTAATGATACGAGGAGTTCACAAGAGTATAGTGGAAGAATATGGTGAAAAAAATCCAAGGTAATTATTGATCGACAGAAAATTCGGGCGACATGGAGTTTCCTGGATAGAGTTTGGTTGAAGATAATACTAATTTTTTTGGCGTAGGAGTTACAAATAACAGAGTGGTCATTAAACAAAAATGGGGGGATGGTGATATAGATCTGATACGTACATTTAAACCGATAACAATGTATGTAATATTAAACTTACTTTGACATTGTTAGTATTTGCTATCTCAATGCATATCTCTAAAACAATTCGACTACTTCTATTTTTAGGTTTCTGGCTCTTAAGGCCTTTGCTCCAACCGGATTTGGTTCTTAATATTCACGAACGGCCGCTCAGAAAATGGAATTAGTTGCTTAGTATGTTCGCAGGCCATTATACGTGATAGTTTTTACCAAAAAAATTGTTGCTAGGTTGTCCGTATTATTTTTTCATATGAGGTTTTGTTGATTATCTAACATTTCTGATTGGAAAAATAACAGTTTTATAAGTAATCCTTACTGTAAGAATGTTAATGAAATGGGTCATATAATCGTTCAAGTATTTGGTTCTACGGCATAATTTATTTTTATAAATTTAAAGGAATTTATGTAGATGAATTAGTTACTAATAATTAAAAAAATAATAATAATAGTTAACATTCTAAGATTACCCGTATTCGCATACACTTTCATGTACTTGTCGAATTAAAAAATAACTGCAAAAAATAAAAACAAAACAAAGATCCATCCATGTACTATTTTATAGCTACTCCGATAGTGAATATTTTATTTTTTTCTGAATTTATTTTTATTATTGTATTCATAATTTCTGAATATCTAGAAATAAGCATATTATTACCTATTTTATATTATTATTGTTACTATTGTTCCTTTTCTTCCCAAACCTTAAATAATACAAACCCTTTTCTTTCCATAAATGTCTAATTTCCTATTATCCTGCCATGTTAACTCCCAATTCCTTCAGGCGCACTATGACGAATTTCTCGACTATTTCCTTCACAATTTCTACCATATTATTGCTGTTTCTGAAACTTGGTTAAAACCTTTTATCCCTACGTCCTCTGTATCCATTCCTAATTATACCCTCATTCGTCATGATCGAGAGGACAGAACTGGAGGAGGGGTCTGTGCTTTCGTTCATGATAGTTTGAGAGTCAAAACCCTCCTAAAATCTCCCTCTCCTAACACTCCTCATATCGAATATCTATTCCTAGAATTTTTTCAAAATACCTTTACTCTCCTATTCATCGTCATATATCGTCCTCCTCAAATCCGATATGATTCCACCTTCGAATCTTCGAACCTTCGATAAATTCAAAATCCAATTCCATCCATCCCGTAACTCCCGACGAACTGAATAAGCATTTTGCTGATCCTCTTCTTATGCCTTACCCGACCCAAATCTGCTTTCCTCAACGCACCTTTGATTCAGAAAACTTCTATTTCCAGAACATCTCACCCGACGACCTCCTATACTCTATCCTTAAATCCAAAACCAATGATTACGGTCCTGATCAAATCCCAGTGAAAATTATAAAACTGTGCCTCCCAGCCATCTTTCCCGCTCTCCTACATATCTATAACTTCTCTCTCCAACGCTCCGTGTTTCCAATAGCCTGGAAAAAGGTTATAGTTCGTCCTTTGAATAAAGTTCCTAACCCTTCCTCAGCATCGGACTTCAGACCTATATCGATCCTATCCAACCTCTCAAAACCGCTTGAAAGAATAGTCCACTCCCAATTCTATAACTTCCTTGAACAAAAATCTCTACTTGTTCCCTTCCAGTCTGGCTTTAGATCCCAATATTCCACACAATCAGCTCTCCTAAAAATTACCCAAGACCTTCAATCCTCCATAGACAAAAAGAAAATATCAATCCTAGTTCTCTTTGACTTCTCCAAAGCCTTTGATATGGTAAATCATGAAATCCTTCTTTCCAAACTCCGAAACCTCTCAGTATCTGATAGTGTCTTAAACTGGTTCCTCTCCTTTCTATCTGCCCGAACTCAAACTGTGATAATCCCAAATAAACCTCCTTCCTCACCGATCCTGTTAACACATGGAGTTCCTCAGGGATCATCACTTTCACCTATCCTTTTCTCGATCTATGTTAATGACCTACCCAATTCCATACATCACTCTAAATACCACCTATATGCCGATGATCTCCAAATCTACCTTTCCTTCCATCCCACCGAAATGCCTGAGATGGTCCAAAAATTACAAGAAGACATCGACAGCATCAATTTATGGGCCATCAATAATGGCCTAAAGCTTAATATCGATAAAACCAAAGCCATCCTCATTGGTTCCAAACATCTCCTCAACTCCCTCACCTGTCACCCTTTACTCTACCTCAACCATAGACCCATTATCTTCCACACGTCCGTTAGAAACCTAGGTGTATTCCTCGACCAAAACCTTTCCTGGAATAATCACATTTCCCAAATTTCTAGAAAATCCATAGCCATCCTTAAACAGTTCCTCCGATTACGCAAACTTATACCCCTTAAAACCCGCCAACTCCTAGTATCCTCTCTTATCTTCCCCCACTTCGATTATGGCTGCCTGGTGTTTGGAGGACTGTCCGAGACGCTTGAGATGAGGCTGAAGAGACTGATGAACTGTTTCATTAGATTCATCTTCGGAATTCCCAGGCGCTCTCATGTCTCCACCTGGTATGCAGAGTTGAAGTGGCTTTACCCAAAATTCCGACGGCAATACTTCTTAGGAACTTACCTTTACCAATCCTTTAGAACCAAAAAACCCATTTATATCTACAATATGTTCACCCCCCTATCCTCTGTCCACTCTATCAACACAAGATCCCAGCCCTCGAACTTGCTCATTCCATCCCACAGAACTGCTTCCTTTAAGAGATCCTTTGTCATACGTGCATCTTCATTTTGGAATTCCTTACCCATGTCGATTCGTACATGCCAATCCTTAGCCTCCTTCAAACATCACCTATTTATCCATCTCCTCGAACATCAATCTTCCGTGCCTTTATAAACTTAATCGTTTGGCCTCTTTATTTTTATCTTAATTTTCACTATATTTTGTTTTAATATCTGTATTTCTTTGAGGTAATATATTGTATATGTATATATATGTGTTGGTGTTTGTGAATGTATGTATGAATATGTAGGTATATAAATGAATGTTGTGTGTGTATATATGTGTGTATGTCTGTGTGTGTGCATGCATGTATATACCATATGCTATATAATTTGATACCATGTTGCTAAAATTTATAAAGCCAGAATTTAAATATTTTATTGTACATTTATATTATTCTTAGGGGACTAGATGTCCCAGAATAAAATTTCTTTTCATTTCATTACTACGGTCAAGACAATGACAGGTAAACCACGCCTAGAGGGGTCCGGATTTGGCTGGAGACTTCTGGACCTGGACGGTCCTCCAAGTACCTAGAACGGTCCATCCCATCCACCTCTCTGGGTTTACCTGCCTGCCGTGTCTAGAATCTTCGGTGGTGGTACAAATACCCGTCCACTACGCCTGGGTCAGTCAGTCTTGATCTTGCTCAAGTGGATGTATCAGTGAACAATTCGTGACAGTGTGACAGTGTAGTGAAACTGTGTGTCAGTATTGTGATAACCGGTCGGTGGGAAATTAGAAGACTGTAGTTTACATATAATTTATAGTTGTAAGTTTTAGAATAAGTCTAGCAGATTGTATAAATTTACGTAAGTAGTTTATTTGTTAGGAATACCTGATTTTATATGTAGACTGTTTAGTAGTTAAGCTAGTAATTCAATTATTATTGTAAGTATAGTGGTTATTAATCCCTTTGTACTTGTGCATTCTGTATTTAATAAATATTTGTAATTTGTAAACTAGAGTAGTTCATTTCTCACACCCCGTAGCCCGTAACACATGCAACCCGAACGGGATCTCACCCTGGCTAAAGGAGTCTCGACTATCATCGACTGAAGAGCTGAAGAAGATTTGGATCAGGATGAACCCGAAAAAAACGGAAACCATTGTCATGTCGTTTTAGCAAAGGAAGAGTGCTTTGTCCACTCACTTTAAAGTGGACGGCGAAGACCTGTCAGTCTTTAACTCCACCCTTTCTCTGAGCGTCAATGTAGATAAGTATGTTACCTTTTCCAGTCACATCCGGGGAAGACCCTAGCTGGCCTGGTGGAAGGACTACAGACTCTACAGTCTGCTGACGTCGCCGCAGTTATCGTTGAGGCTTAAGTTTAGATTTACTAGGCCATTATACGACCGAATGTTGCGTCACTTTTACATGACGACATTTAAACAGCTACAGACGTTACTAGAACTCCATACTTTGAATTGAAGAACAACCTACAGTGGGCGAATATCGCTATCTACATCAAGAACTCCTATCAGACCCAGAATAAATTAACCGGAGGTGCATCAATTTTGTTTAATGAATGAAGGCCTGTACCAACCTACTATTGAGTGATCTGCCTCACCCACCGCCCAGGCCAGGCAGCAACGCCAAGTCTGAACTCATCCCTATACATCGATAATCCCGATTAATAGCCACTTCCTATATTTGTATAAATATATTCCATGGAGCTCAAAATTGTAAAACCGCATATTGTATATAATTCAACCTTAAAATTCCTTCGAGGAAATGAGCTTCTGATGTATGCATTTCTAATATTGTAATAATAATTCTTTATTTATTCTGGGACGAGTCCCTTTAGAATAATACACTGCCGGACAAAATTAAAGGATCACTTCAATATTTTGAAATTACTGAACTGTATAGGGTATTTTTGAAAATATTCTTTTTTCTTTGGAAGTCACACTTTATTATAAGAGTAATAAAAAATTTTTTCTAGAAATTTTTAATAGAAAACAAATCAAAAAATAAAAATGTCCTATAGTCTCAAAATGAAAAAGTAAATCTTTGAAATGAAATAAAATAACAAAACTGAATAAAAAGGAAGAATTCGAGGAAAACGATCAATAATGGGTATTCCGACCTCTAGCACTGATAATTGCTTACATTCTCCTGCCTATTCCAGGACCAGGGCTCTTACATGTTGTTTTGGGATGTTGTTCCACTCTTCCACTAACATTTCCCTTAAATCTGCCAAATTTTGTGGGTCTCGGGCGCGGACACGTCTTCCAAGCATGTCCCATACATGCTCTATTGGGTTCATATCTGGACTTCTGGTGGCCAAACCATAACGTCAATTTCTTGTCTGAGGAAATTTTACAATGATCGAGCAACGTGAGGTCGGGCATTATCGTGCATAAAAATAAAGTTACCTGCGATATTTCTGGCGAAAGGTATTACATGTGGCTCAAGTACCTCCCTAATGTACCTGTCAGCAGTTATAGAGCCACGGTTCACAAGAACCAACTCTGTACGGGAGTTTAAATTTATGCCCCCCCTCACCATCACTGACCCACCACCAAACACAACCCTTGGATAAAAAGTGCATGGAGCATACCTCTCTCCCCGCCTTCTCGATACCTTTTCCCGTCCATCTGGAGATCGGAGACAGAATCTTGACTCAAAATGAGGACAGATAATAATATATAATTAAAAATTTAATAACATAATAAGGAAAATAAAATATATCCAGTTAAAAAAATAAATTACAATACTTTTATATTTTTGTAAAATTATATATGATTTAATCTTTCATCTTTGAAAATATAATCTTTTCGAATAATGTTTGCTGCGAATGTATCCATGAAAATGAATGTTAAATAAATAAATATACGTTTCTGTCTGCTTTATTAGTCGATTTTCCCTGAAATTGGCATCTAATTGTATGTATTGTTTCGTAAAAATTCTCTTTTTGGTTTCTTAATTAATCAATAAGATAATCATTATTAGTTCAAAACATAATTCTTAGTGAGATACAATGATTTAAAGCAGTTTAGCTTCCTTCGGTTAACGGAGATGAAAAAGTAGATCTTCCGGCCAGCTTCTATTTGCCATTTCGATCTAATCAGAGGTTCGTGGTAGTGATCAAGCTCTCAAGTGTACGAATCCGAGGGGCTTACGATCCCTTAAGCAGCCATCATTGATCGTCAGCCTGGATGAAGTTACAAGGAAAGGGTTATAGTCGATGTTTATGTTTATTAAAGCTCTAACTTTGTTGGTTAGAGGCCCATGAGTTTTTACGATCAATGTTAGCATTGTGGGTGGGAAACGCTCTTTGGAATTGAAAGAAATGAAATATGGTCCGAATCAACCCATGACTTCCCGTTTAGGCTTTAAGTGCAAAACATCAATGCAGACAACACATGTTTGATGTTATTCCGACTTTTGGTTTATTATTTTTGATAATCAACCTTTGGAATTGACTAGAAAAAAATATATATTCCCTCTCCTCCGACAAAATTTTATGACTTACGTTCCAAGATACGTGAAAGCCAAATGGTGAATTCAAAACTTAAAAAAAAACACACCAAAAAACCAAAAAAAAAAAAAAACAATTATTGAAAGCTGTTCAGAAATAGCGGTATATAACGTTTCGCCGTGATTGACTATTTTTCTATTTTGTACATAACCTTGTTCATAATATTCTGTATTTCTCAACGGTTTTGATTAATTTATTGCTAAACATTAAAGTTAATTGTCTACACAGCAATATAAATTGTAATACTATAATATAATTCTTAGGAAATAATAAACTATTGTGTAATGGTTTGCAGCTATCTAAATTTAGAATGTTCTGATAAAAGTTATTTTTTTTTAATAACTTCTTTATTAATCAAAATATTGACATTTTTCAGTGCAAGTTAGAAGTCACTATCCACTAAGCGAGCGTGTGTGGGAAAGGAGTTCCCTGCGGCAATTCAATAAAAGTACAATAACAAACAGTGACTGTGTACTGAGTAGGATACAATACAATACTTAATAATAGGGATACTCAATACGTTGCGATAGCACATTTTTTGTGCTGATTTGCTAAACCGCGAGTTTCTACAGTAGCCTGCTCGGCGGGCTTAGCGAAATAGAACAAAAATGTGCTATAGCAAACGTAGTGAGTACGCCTAATATAACACCATTTTTTATGAAGAAACAGTAACACACTCCAGCAAGACAAAAATACTTAGGAATATAAAATACATTTAAGAAACAGTACACAGTATGAAGTGTAATTGACATAAGCTAAAAAGCTATAACAAATACATACGCATATATACAAGATATAAAAACTTAAGCAAGCAAATACAAAATTGAATTAAACTACATTAATATGTTAATTAATTAAAGAAAACATAACATAGTACGTATCGTTTCAGTAACGAATACAATAATTGAACTTATATCAAAAATGACTAATAAAAAGCAATAAACATATATTTGTATACAGGATAAATATCAGAATGAGTGACGAAGGCTGGCATTGAGGACATGTCTATAGCGATAAGTAATTTGAATTCAATAATTGTTCAAGTAATTCTTTTAAAAACAATTTCCTTTGGCTCCACTATCCAATATATTATTCCTTAAAATTTACCTTAAGGGAACTATGTGATCTGTCTTCATGTTCACATAAAAACAAGTACCAGTTTTTGGAATCTGTGGACTTTATTTTTTTTTTTTTTATAACTAATCTCCCAAATGTTTACCCGACTCCTTTGGGAAGATATATACACTAGCTCCCCCAGAGAGCCGTCTGCACCTGAGGCTGACCACGACACACCCCAAACAAGGTGCACTTGCAGAGAAGCCGACCAATCGATGCCACCCGGGCTGTCAACAGCTCCCTCGCGGCAATATCGGTAAATCACCCCCTCCCTCTTCTCATCCCGCGACATGTTTCTTGAAATATTTCTCTAGGGACTCGAGAGAGAGAGAGTGTATGGTTTGGCCCGTTCTCACCTTTCCTATCAATTCTATCCTCTCATATTTTTATTTTATATATATTTTTTATCGCAGTGCCTACGTTAGATCTGCATAGGGCGAGCAAATTGGCGCATCATAAAACTGGTCTAGATAATAACATATGTTTATAATCGGAATGTTGGGGCGTTCCAGGGGTCTCCTAATAATAATAAAATTAAATAATGGATGAGCTGGTTTTTAAATGACGCAGACTGTATAAATGAATGGTTATATATTTTCTACTATTATCACATATTGTATAGGGGGTCAGTTATTTTTAATCTATTGTAACAAGTTTTAATTTTCCCGCTCGGTTTCGTCCGCCCGGTGTTTTAAACTTGAGCCTATATATGGAAAGTACAGTGTCGCCGCCTAGGATAAGTACCGTGGAGATACCGGAATTCCGCGATCTTAAGCCATTCCCGTAGAAAGTCTCGTACCGTATACATGTATGGAAGTACCGAGTTAGCAGGGAAGCAACCAGGAGCAGTATAAGGATATTTTTATTTAATTTTTTCGTCATATATATATTTAATATACCCAGCGTTGGTGTTATGGAAGAATTTCTTTTTGCCGTATGCTTGTATGCTTACAAAGGAAATAAAGTAGAACATCAAAAATCATTTTATTTTCTAAGAACCTGGACCTTAACCGTTAACCATGTCACAAATCTATGGCGCCCGAGACCAGGACAAGGACATTTTTTAAGTTAAGTGCTGACTTTAATGGTTATTTTTTGTTAAAAGGAAATGAATAATACATTGGAGGAATTAAGTGACACTATTTGCATTGCAGTAATTCGCAAGCATGGTATTAGGTATAGTCAATTGCATCAACAAAGTTAAGACTTTTATATAAACTATGATTATCGTATCGAAGGAAAACCAACATTTGATTTTTTATTTTAAAAATTGTAATATATTCCGTAAAACTTTATTGTATCGACAAAATATTTCTATATTGTTCTAATTAAGAAGAAAAACATTTTATATTTTTTTTAATTTTAAAAATTGTAATATATTCCGTAAAACTTTATTGTATCGAAAAAATATTTCTATATTGTTCTAATTAGAAAAAAAAACATTTAATTTTTTTTTATTTTAAAAATGGTCATATATTCCGTAAAACTTTATTGTATCGAAAAAATATTTCTATATTGTTCTAATTAGAAAAAAAAACATTTATTTTTTTTTATTTTAAAAATGGTCATATATCTTCCGTAAAAGTTTCTGTGTGTATTTAATACAAAATATTTCTATATTGATTACATTTTTTATTAAAAGTAACTTTTATTAAACTGTTTTATTTTAATTAAAATCTCAAATTAAAAGGTTTCAAATTAGGATTTTATTTACTTTTATTCAATTAAGATTTAATAATTATGAATTTTGTGGTTGATAAGAATTATTATTATAATAATAATATTATATTTTTTGTAAATAACTTTAGATAATAGAGAAGCTAATTTTTTTTATAAAATAATTTTTTTGTTTTTTATAAGGTATCTTATTAATCAAAATTTAGATTAATTAGAGTTTGAGAATAATTGTTATTTGTCTCATTAATTTATTTCTTAAACTTTTGTTTTGATAGGTTCATATAAGTTTTAAGACTTAGTTTTCCTGTTATTCAACTTGTACCTTGAATTTGTAAAGGACGCTTACCGAGTTTAATTTAATTTAAATTATATTTTGTTTAATCTTTTTTTTTACAGGTTTTTATTTTAATTGCCTTAAAGTAGGAATTTATTTAATTTTATCTTAAAGGAAAATTTCTCCTGGTCCTATTATCGGTTTCCAGAGTGCTAGTTTATTTCTGTATTTTTTTTTAATTTTACGTTTTGTTTGCCTCGCCATAATGGGTAATCCCGACGTCTTGATATCAGAACGGGAGGATATATTTGCTGCAGTTCAGAACATTTTTACTAAATCAAACTCCTTGAGTGTTGATACAGTAGTTGATTTTAAACCAGTTTATGATTTGCTGGTCAATTACGAGTCGCGTTTTGAAAAGATCCAGTCCAAAATCCGTGAATACAACTCAACCGTGACGGGTACTAAGGACAAGGTCGAAACCTCAGCTGTACAAAATTCATTTTTCGATTTAGTCGACACCACTAAAGCGAATTATTATAAATTAATTAAAACGTGTACCCCCTACGGAAAAGAAACCTGATGTTTTCTCTACCCCTACTTACTCTGCTCCTCCGGAGCTACCAAGAATTGATTTACCGACATTCTCGGGGAAATTGGAAGACTGGAATGAGTTCTATTCTCTTTTTGATTCTATGGTTCATAGAGAGAAATCTTTATCGACCATAAGAAAATTCCATTATCTAAGAAGTAGTTTACGCGGGGAAGCTTTGTCCCTTATCTCGGGGTTCGCATTAGAGGAAAGTAATTATTCCCTAGCCTATGATGCGGTAGTTGCTCGTTATCAAAATAAAAGACGGCTAGCCCGATTTTACATTAAAAGAGTGTTGGATTTTACCCCTCTAAACAATTCGTCCGCAAATAATTTGCAAAGATTTTTATCCGAACATGAAAATAATTTTTCCGCCCTATCGGCTTTAGGCATTGAAGATATGGGGGACTTCATTAAACTTCATTTAGCCCTCACCAATTTAGACCCAGGGACCAGAAGATCGTTCGAAGAGCGGATAAAGTCGACTGAGATTCCCTCTTATAGGGACTTAATAAATTTTGTCACGGAACGATCTAGAATCTCCGAGATGATGGCTCAAGAAGGCCGAGCGGAAAAACCGAACGGAAAAGAGAAATCCCGATTTACGAATCCCACTACGAATAGGCAGTATAAGAAAGAATCCTCGGGAATATATAGTATTTTACCTTCGGGTTCCTCGGTGCCAACAGATACTGACGCTTCTGCCGACAAATCAAATCGTAATCCCGAATTCGAACGAATGAAAACCGAGTCAGTTGGTTGTATGGAAAGGTTATCCCCATCGACCAAAGTACAATCCAGAAATAGTTCTGAATCAATCGGTGATAATAAAAACAATTCAAAAGACCTACAGACAGCTCTAACAGCTAAGAAATTAAATTGCTGAAATTGTGGTGGACCACATGTATATTCCAGATGTTCGCTACCTCGTAAGTTGTTCTGCTATCGTTGTGGTAGCCCAGGAGTTTCCATTCACGCCTGCCCTAAATGTACTCCGGGAAATGGGCGAGGGAATCGGAAGTGAGGGTCATTCCTATTCCCACAGTTTTAGCTGACCCACTAAATATCGTTCCGTATCGTATACCTTTTTGTACCGCTAAATCTGATCTCGTTTCCTCAAATGTCGCCTCGAATTCTTTAGGAAATTTTACCGTACCTCTTTATCCCGTATCGTTCCCTAAACAGCTTTACATGGTTTTCCAAATAGGAAAACAGTGCCGAAGAGGGTTGAATTACTTGGCCCTATTTGACCCTGGTTCAACCACCTCATTCGTTGGACCAGAAGGGATTAAAATTCTCCTTCAACTGGGTTATGTCGTTGAGGAAATTCCCGAGTTTAATATTTGTGTCGCTAATGGAAGTACCAGTATTGTGGATAAAATATTCTCTATTCCAATTACTGTTGGAGGTAGGTCGTACGACATAATACTGTATGCTTTAACATCACTTCCATTTATGTTTTTGTTGGGATTAGATTTTATAGTTAATTCTAATATGTGCATGAATTTTCGTGAAGCAACCTGGTGGTTTCAAGACGATCCTAGCCATAAGTTTTCGTTCCGTCAGGATGTTCCAATAGAGGGAAGGGAAACATCAATTTGTGGTATTAATTCACTCAGTTCCTCAGAAAAGTTAGATCTGGATAAGATAGTTAGTGAAGGTTTGCTAACTCTCCAAGATTCTCCGGGATTAACAACCCGTATAAAACATAAGATAGATGTTATGGGTGCTCAACCTATTAAGCAACGCTCCTACCACTACTCGCCTAAAGTTCTTGAGGCAATGTACCAGGAACTTGATCGGATGTTAGAAGAAGGCTTAGTTGAGCCTTACCAATCTCCATGGTCATCTCCGGTAGTCATGGTTCGCAAGGGATCGGGTTACCGTTTCTGTATTGATTTTCGCAAGGTAAACGAAGTTACTTGTAAAGATTCATACCCCATGCCAAATATGACTTCTCTTTTAGACGGACTTAGACAAGCGAAATATCTGTCCAAATTTGACCTTAAGCAGGCATTTCTGCAAGTACCACTAGCTGACGAATCTAGTAAAGAGATTACAGCGTTTACAGTGCCGGGCAGAGGGTTATTTAGGTTTAAAGTTATGCCTTTTGGGCTAACCAATTCACCTGCTACCTTTCAGAGGTTAGCCGATGCCATATTTGGACCCGAACTATACCCGTACGTTGTAGTTTTCCTAGACGATATTTTGGTTTGCACGCCAACTTTTAAATTGCATTTAGACATGCTTAAGGAAGTATTTCGTCGACTTAAAGCTTCAGGGTTGCGTATTAACCCGATAAATGCAAATTTGGTTGTAAAGAAGTTAGATACTTAGGGTATTTAGTTAATAGCGAAGGCCTGAGCGTTGATCCAGACAAAGTAAGTTCCATTACTTCGATCCCTCCTCCACCAATGTTGGGCAACTTAGAAGGCTCCTTGGAATGGCAGGATGGTATCGCCGTTTTATAAAAGATTTTTCAGCGGTTGTCTCTCCCCTTACATCCTTGCTCTAACGCAAAGCTAAATGGATATGGTCAGGAGAGCAGGAAGCCTCTTTCAATGCTCTCAAGTCAGCACTGACTGAAGCACCAATATTAGCAAGGCCCGATTTCGAGCAGCCTTTTCAACTACAGACCGATGCCAGTGATACAGGTCTTGGAGCTGTCTTAACACAGATACAAGATGGCGAAGAAAGGGTTATCGCTTTTTGCTCACGTACCCTCAGTCCAGCTGAAAGAAATTATACCGTCACCGAAAAGGAATGCCTGGCAGTCCTGTTTGGTATCGAAAAGAATCGGCATTACTTGGAGGGATATTCCTTTACCGTTATAACGGACCATGCCAGTCTTAAGTGGCTTCTAAATTTGAAGAACCCTTCGGGTCGTTTGGCTAGATGGGCTCTTCGGTTACAACCGTATAATTACAAAGTGGAATACCGTAAGGGCAAACTGAATACAGTGGCCGATGCATTATCCAGAATTGCCGCAATAACTGTGTTATCTACTGGTATCGATCATGGCTCCTCTTCTAATGATATTTCGTCTTCGGGAACCCCTATATCGTCTGATGAATGGTACGATCAGAAATTTTACAGAGTCCAAAAGTCCCCAGAATTTCACCCTGGCTGGTTGATAAAGGACGGGCAGTTACTGTATTATCGGAAGAACTCTTTGAAAGGAGAGTTGGAGGACCCCAGTGAGGAGTGGAAAGTGGTTGTTCCGAGACACCTGCGGAGATCTATAATATATGATAATCATGATCTTCCTCAGTCTGGCCACTTAGGGATTGATAAGACGTTCGCGCGGGTTAGCAGACTATATTATTGGCCGGGTCTTTATTCGGATATAAGCCAATATGTGAGACAGTGTGAGTTGTGTCAAAAGGTAAAACCCAGAAATACACCACCTCGTGGATTGATGTACCCTCGCTATAACAAGCAGCCGTGGGAAATCGTTTCTGTCGACATTATGGGTCCCTATCCTAGAAGCACTAAAGGCAACGTTTATCTCCTAGTTTTCGTCGATTTATTTAGCCGATGGGTGGAATTGTGTCTCATTAGGAAAGCTACCTCTTCGGTTATAGTGTCGAAATTAAAGTCGCGAATATTATATAGGTATGGTGCACCTAGGAAATTAATTTCCGACAATGCAAAGAACTTTGTGAGTAATCTTGTTGATGAAGTAGCTAAGGAGTTCGGAATCAAGAGGGAGACTACTCCTCTTTATCACTCACAGGCAAATCCCACAGAACGGTCTAACCGTAATATAAAGCAACTTATCGTCACGTATCTTGGGAGAAAACACCAACGCTGGGACGAGAAATTAGGAGAGATCCAATTTGCATTGAATTCCGCAGTTCAGGACTCGACCAAGTTCAGCCCTGCTTTCTTAAATTTCGGTAGAGAGCTAAGGCCTTTACACCAAGTTCTCGAGGGAGATATTCTAGCAGCTCGCGAAGAAGAACATACTCGCTGGGCGGCAAAAGTGGCCAAATTACCTGAAGTTCATCATGTCGCTGAGGAAAATTCTCTTAAAGCAAGTATAAATCAGAGTAGTCGTTATAATTTGAGACGCCGGAAAGATCGTTTCCATCCGGGAGATCAGGTTTTAAAAATGACTTTTCAGTTATCTTCAGCAGCAGATAAACTCGCAGCTAAACTTAACCCCAAGTATGAAGGCCCTTATACAGTTGTCTCAGTTACGGGTGGCGGATCGTGTAAGTTAAGGGATCAGAATGGCAAGTTCGTAGGTTTATGGCATCCATCGAAGCTTAAGTTATTCCAAACCACCTGACGGACTTACCCGCTGGAGGGGAGTGTGTAACAAGTTTTAATTTTCCCGCTCGGTTTCGTCCGCCCGGTGTTTTAAACTTGAGCCTATATATGGAAAGTACAGTGTCGCCGCCTAGGATAAGTACCGTGGAGATACCGGAATTCCGCGATCTTAAGCCATTCCCGTAGAAAGTCTCGTACCGTATACATGTATGGAAGTACCGAGTTAGCAGGGAAGCAACCAGGAGCAGTATAAGGATATTTTTATTTAATTTTTTCGTCATATATATATTTAATATACCCAGTGTTGGTGTTATGGAAGAATTTCTTTTTGCCGTATGCTTGTATGCTTACAAAGGAAATAAAGTAGAACATCAAAAATCATTTTATTTTCTAAGAACCTGGACCTTAACCGTTAACCATGTCACACTATTGTACATATCTTTGGCAAGTGTTTCTTCTTTTTCTTTTGATGTTGGCTGGCTCCTGGCCTACCATTCTCCCTGATCAGCTTCCTTGTGCTTCTACTCACACATTAGGGTGTTGTAGACAGTCATTGCCTTAGAACTTCACTTTTAACTGGGCAACAAACACACTTTCCTCACTGACTGGCACTTACTTGTCCACAAAATGGAGGATCCAAAATGGTCGAGCCTCCCAATTATAACTTATGGTAATTTTAATAGTTTAATAATAAATTTTGTTAATATATACCTCTATTTATTTTAATTTTATTTTATGTAATTTGACTTTCCTTTTGTTTATATTGTAAATATTGTATGAATGAGATCCTGTAGCACTATTATTATTGTCTATTATGACAAATTGTAATATATACGAATAAAAAAAAAAGAAATAGTTAAATTATTTCTTGTTGAAGGAAGATCCCTAAACAAAATATCGTATATATATTTCCATATCTAACATGGGCTATCCAGTATGAATAATGCGGCTATCACAGATCTGCCTACTGTATTTTTAAAGTTTTTTTTTTATTTTTTTGAATTTAATCCTTATTCTCCCCTCCCCTCGGATTTTTTATAAATAAGTTTCAATGCGGCTAGACTACATCTGAATTTTTGGTTTTGTCGCAATGTTTCTAATTAGCGCTTTAACAGACTCAGCAACCATTGTTCCAGAAACGTATAATAATCCTATCCTCTTTCTTTATCTAACTAAGGAAGAATCTATATTTTTTTTCAATCACATTGTATTTCAAATGCCCTTCTGAATGAAAATCTTACGCTTTAAAATACGTATAGCTCAAATTTCAAAAAAATCCACCTGTCCGCCGTACGCAGCTTTTCCAACAAACTACAGGATCGATTTAATTCGAAATTCGGCAAAAAATGACAGAACATTCGACGATAATTTTAACACCCTGACGTTGATATGAGCCGATTAGTACTTAAATGGCGGTGAATTAAAAATGTTTAAGTCAATAACTCAGTTATTTTTGAATATATAGGAAAACATGTTTGGTGTTTTAGAATCAGGATACCACAATATGATATAGTAAAAAAAAATTTTAATTCTGCCTATATACATATACACCTATAACTCACTTATTTTAGATACATTGGTAAAAAGACGCATATACTTTTAAAATTAATAAACCATGTTTAATTGAAAAAATATATATTCATAAAATTTTTATGTTAGCAGAAAATATATTCCTCTAACTCGATTGTAATTGATGAGATAGAAAAAAATATGGGTTATTCGACAGTCATGAATAGAGAAAAAGAAAAAGAAAATCTTATATGGACAAGTCACAAATTATAATAGATGTGGCTCAATAAGTCGGTTATATTTTAAAAGATAGAGTTGAAAAATTGAAATGTTTTTTGAAATATTTATTTGAATAAGTTCTTCTTTTTTTATTTATCTCCCATAAGTAATTATTTAATTTTATTGTACTATTTTGTTTTGTTGTATACATTTTATTTTATTTTCTACACAATCGTAAATAATAATTAATTTTGTTCCTTCGGGCTTTTGGTCAGACACATTCTTTATCGTAATTGTACAAATATGTTATTCTTAAGATACCCGATCCTAGAATAAAAATTATTTTCTATTCTATTTATAAATGTTTGTTTGCTTGGTTTCTTTTATGAAGAAATATTTTTCATCTTAAGTTTATTTAATGTGGCCTTCAGGAAAACAGTAGAAAAACCAGAAAGCTAATAAATTCCGAGCATTTCTTTACAGAATGGCGTAGGGCTTAATGATAAGACCAAGGTTTTGAGTCCTCAATCCTAAGGTTGAGATTTTATGAGAGAGGATTTGTCTGCCAAGTCCCAAGACGGTCTACCGTTTCAGCCCTTATCCTATCTCACATTTCTTTTTGCTTTAATTTAAGTCAGAACCCTTTTATAATTTTGATTGTTTTTGCTGTCGTAATTTTAAGGAGGAAAAAACTGCTTATGGTTATTGGCTTCCTAAAAAAAAAAAAGTTTGCCAAAATGAACATAGCAGAAAAAAAATGAGAAAAAGAAAATAATTGATAAAATATTAAAATAAATAAATAAGATATTAAAAAATGGATAAAGTATTAATATAATATATTGGGTTGATGCAAAATTAATGCAGGTTTTTAGTAGGTATTGTAAATACGCCATATCTTTACTTTAACCATATATATTTAATCAAAATAATTTCCATCTGAATCAATGCACTTTTGCCAACGTTCAACAAGCTTTCTTATTCCACCAGAAAAAAAATCCGAATCCCTGGACTCAATGAAATCACGAAAAGAATTTTCAATGTCGTCCTGGTTTTGAAAATTTTTCTCCCTCAAAAAGTTGTCCAGATGCCTGAAAAAGTGGAAGTCTGTAGGAGAGAGGTCAGGTGAATAAGGCGGATGTTGGAGAACTTCGTAGCCCAACTCGTGCAGTCGTCGAAGCGTTGGTTGTGCAACGTGTGGTCTGGCGTTATCGTGGAGCAGGATCGGCCCCTTCCGATTCATCAATGCTGGGCAAAGACGTTGCAATTTTTGAGTTCCGAGTTCCGCCGCCATTTCTCGTGTGGTTTTGGTTGGGTCTTCTTCCACTTTTGACCTCAGCTGGTCGTTGTCCAGAGCAAGATGACGGTCCCGACCTTCCTTGTCTTCGAGGTCGAAATCTCCTCTGCGAAACTTCTGGAACCAACGCTGCACCGTGCACTCATTAATAGCCCCCTGACCCCACACTTCATTAATATTACGAGCCGTTTGCGCAGCGCTGCGCCCTAATTTAAATTCGTAAAAATAAATTTGACGAAAATCGCACTTTGACATTTTCGATTCAAGACCTTTGAACAGACTGAACAAAACGATTTTACTAAACAAATTCATGGTGAAAGAGAGGGTATTAGATAAGGTTTGTTTTGGTATAATAATGATCAATGTTAGGATTAGCTTTGTTTACACAATTGGAATTAAGATATTGCAATAGAGGAAACCTGCATTAATTTTGCATCAACCCAATATATATACATATACACATATATATATATATATATATATATATATATATATATATATATATAATAACATAGATAAATAATAGAAAAATAAATAATAATGATAAAAAATAAGTAACTAATAATAATTATAGTAATAATAAATGAAAGATAAAATAAAACGTTAATATAATGACATAAATAAATAATAATAAAACAAAATAAATAAAATAAATAAAACAATAAAATAAAGGATAGTAATAATTTAAAAAAAATTTAGGTTGGATTATATAATGAAAAAATACAACAAAAAAAAACGTTATATTTGTTGAAAAAAACGAATATTCTTAACCAATTTAATGGTACTGTTAATTGTTTCTTCATTTTCGCTCAAAGCCTCAAGTGACCCTGTGCGGTACGCCACATTCTATTTATTATTTCAGACTGATATAAATACGGTTATATATAAATATCACGAGACATTATTTTTTTCTTATTTAAAATCTGTAAAACAATTATATATCGAACAGATATTACATATTGTATCATTTTTTATCTACTTCAATTTATTTTTTAAAGTTTACCCTTAATTTTCATCAAAACGATAATTTTTAGTATACAATTTTTTTCATCGTTACAGAGAGTTTTAATCAATTTCGTTCGGGCCTTTTTTGAGAAAATCGAGAAAAGGTGCTAAATGCATAGTATAAAGTGGCTCTTCTGGTTAGCTCATTTTGATGAAAAAACTGCTAGAACATCTCGGGAGTATAGTTGTTTTAAATATGAAATTTCACTTTGTGCAACTTTTCGTTTTCTCGCTTGACTTACCACACAGACCTTTTTGTGCGAGTTGCTTATTTGGACTCAGTGGATCCTAAAACTTGCATTTCCGTTGAAAACTGGAATTCGAGAATTTTCACGATCGCAATACTTTCCCCTTAGAGGGAAATACTTTATTTTATCAAAATTACAATGTTTCAAAATATTTCATTCTGTAATGTATTAAGGACACTGAGGGGAGTTCACTATTAAATAATTTTAATATTAAACAATTAAAGATAACGAACCTTTTTCGGCAAAAAATCAAAAGGCGTTTTCCTCCATGGGGCCCCCCAGCAATATGCACCTCGGGAAACTTCCTAGATACTAGTACAAAGGACCCCCGGCTTGGGCCACTTCCCAGATCAGCCCTGCCCGAGGTTACGACGATGAGGAGAAGATTCGAAAAGGGGAGTTAAGTTCTATCCTAAAGAAGAGGCAGACTTATTTCATCCTCAAGAAGATGTGAGTCGGTTCCCATCTAGAAGAAGAGATGTCCGTCTGGGGGTCAGAGAGAGCAGCTGGAGATCTAAGAGCCTAGAAGGGGTGACTAAGATTGATTCCACCTTCGCCAGCCGAGAAAGTATTTAAAGGTATTTCTCTGTTATGTAATATTGTACGGCAAAGGTAGTAGTGAAAATGTCCCTCAGTATTCTCAATCAATGTTCATAATGGATATGTGTAAGTTAATGATTATAATAATGTACTAATTAAATCTTGTTCACTTTAATCTACCCTGCAGCCATTGGATTGTAAACACGATACCTTTGGAAGGAGATCCAATGTATCATTAAATACGTTTAATATGGATTAAATATATCAGTAAGCTAGTTTTGAGGACGCTGCTTAGAAAGCACCGTCAAAACATAGCAATACATAAGTAAGTGAAAGTAAAAAGAGCTAATTAATTATTTTACAGTTAGATCAATTTTTGAAAGAGTTATAAAGCTAATGTCCGAATTCCAAGATACAAATACAGGCACATTAAAAAAAATGTGCAATGTGCACCACCAACTCATTCATTCTATAGTCACATCATATTACTATAACATAATTGATTGATGCATAATTAATCAGGTTTTTAAGGTATGAAATATCCATATCTTTACTTCAACAACATAATATATTTAACAACTATAGTAACTTTTCTTATCATGCATTCATGAACTTAAAAAAAAGTTTCACTTTATTCACAGTGACCTACTCACATGAAATCACAAAAGAATTTTCGTCGCTCCTGGTTTTGAATTTTTCGCCTCAATTTATCCGACTGGCGTCAAAGGACTGCTTAGCCAAATCAGATCCCGTTTATCGACCACATAGATGACTGGAATAAGATTAAATTGACTCAGACGGAAATAGGATTGGGACCCGATGGGCAGGGCTTAGCCGTCGCAGATATAAATGAAGCCATTGAGCCGATGCAAGGTCTTCCTCGATGGCTGATAGCGATTAGGGCAGAAGCCCCCTTTAGTACGTATCGATATCTTCTAACGCAATGGTATGATATCCACAACCAGGATATTAAAGACCATTCATACAATTACTTTGGGTTTTCGTGAAAATTATATAGGATTACAGTTTTAAAAGAGAGAGAGAGAAAAAAAAGAAAGATTTATATATGTTTTTATTTCAATACATTTCTGCCTACATGTAGCCTTTCCTTATTCTATGAATAGAATTTGGAGCCCTTAGAATTTATAAATTTAGGAAACGTAATGTTTATGTTTAGAGGAGCCCGTGGCTGAGTGGCTAGCGCGCTAGTCTCTCATGCTAAGGGCTGTGAGTTCGAATCCCTGTCCCGTCGGGACTTTTATAAGGATGAAGTAGGGATTCAGTCACGCCTCTCTCTCCCCGGATATGTGAGACCCGTCATCCAAATGGTGCACACTCACAAAATTTGGCGTAGTGAGTGATGACCCTAATATGCATACAAAATGACACTACAAAATGCATCTAGAAACGTGAGTGTAATCTCCCAGGAGATTACACCGCGAGGCCTAGAGCATACACGGATTGTCGCGCCACTGTAAGAAAAAAAAGCTTCAAAAATGTTTCTTTGATCAATAAATTATTGTTGATCAATACAAAAATGTTCGCCGGACCCCTTCATGCAATCATTTGAATAGTTATATATTTCAATAGCGTACTCTATTAGATATGTATATTTTGATTTTCTATATTCTATAAATAGCCTAGTTGGATAAATCAAAATGAAGAAAAAAGAACCAGGCTCTAGGAGTTCACTTCAGTAAATAACTAAATGTTTAATGTTTAACCTAGCAGAGGAGGATCCTAGGATTTTTAAAGGGAGTTTTAAATCCTTTACTATGCCGTCCTTCAGCGAGAACGTAAAAGCCATAAATAAAATAATAGATAGATAGATAGATAGAAAATAATTTTTATTCTGGGACAGGGTCCCTTTAGAAATAACAGCTTTGTACAGTTTAAATATACAATATGTCTGGCCAACAGACAAGATAAACATGATAAACTACTATTTACAATAATTGATTAATTTGTATACAACACAAAATAAATAAAATAGAAACAATCTTCAGAAGCTAATTTTATGTTAAAAAAAAATGAGAAATATATGAGTTGATAACAGAATCCAAATTAAAAAAGAAACAAAAAAAAATTAAATAAAACAAAAATAATTAGTAACATTGAACTAATACTTAGTATTCTTAAAATAACATTAACCCTGAAATAATAAAGGATCTATATTAGACCAAGAATTAATGAAAGATAATACCATTAAAACATAAATAAAAATTAAAAAAATACAAATATAAGAAATGAAATCTTCTAGAAAAAAAAATAACGATATAAAAAACTAAACAAATACTGTAAAGATTGAACCAAAGGAAAAAAATTATATAAAAATATATTTCATATTTGAAATATATGTCAGACACCGTCATTTTGGGATGTTAGAAGGTGCTGGAAAAGAAGGAATTTAAATGTAGAAAGGGAAGGAGCATGGCGAATGTTTGATGGAAGGGAATTCCAGAAACTAGTAGAACGGGCCAGAAAGGAGCATTCGTATTTTTTTGTTCTGTGGGAAGTGATATAAATATAATAATAATAATAAAATTACGTCAAATAAGTAAGAAAACCCTACAAATTAAAATTTTACAAGAAGGTATATTATTAAATACTCATAAAAAATCATATATTTTTCATTGCCTTCTGCGATACACCATACACCTTACGTTCTTTAAAGCTCAATATTTTCAAAATATTAGAAGTTTACCAATTTTAATGTTGCGGTATTGATATATCACGTACCACCTGGGCATCGTCTGCGGAACTCCAGGGATCCCCGGACCACTAGTTGGAACCACTGGTCCCAGAACATGTACTGGTATGGTAGAAGAACCATTTTTCATTAGAGGTAACAAATCTAAACAGAAATTTTTTTCATCCTTGTTTCGCCGAAGAAGTGAGACACAAATTACAAAACGCTGATTTTTTTTTTTTTAGCGGTTATTTAATGACTGAGGAACCCATCTTTTTATTATTTTTTTTTTAACCTTCCAATCGCTTTAAGATGGTAATGGACGGCCTATTTGCTTACATTGAGTTTCCCTGCAAGTTCTCGAAAATTCCTCTGGGATTTCCTCACAAAGGATATTCTTCCAAATCATTATTATTAAAAACAGAAGTCCTTCCTTGACCTCTTTTGTCTTCCGGGATAAAATATCCGTCTTATTTTTTTTTGTTTAATTTTTTTTTTTTTTTATTGTACTTACTAAAGTACATACTTCCCTGGTCTTACATTCGGGTCCCGTTTCGTCCCTTTTTAAATTAAAAATAAGACTTTACTAAAATTACGCTTGGATTTCTTAGTAAAGAATGAATTATTCCCTAGTAGCGAAATGATGCAGAGGGAAACACATATTTTCTTTTGAAGAGGATTAATATTTGTTGATTTTTTTTTTGTATAATTTTTTGTATAAACTCCCACCATCCATTTTATGTCTACAGCCTTTTGGTGTTTAAATCCTCAACCCATCATCCGGAAACAAGATCCCGTCTGTCCGACCTCCACACTCCTTTCCATAGAACCAAAAAATATGACTGCTCCTTTTTAGCCCGGTCCTCTTCCTTATGGAATACTCTCCCTTCAAACATCCGTCATGCTCCTTCCCTCTCATCGTTTAAATCCCTCCTCTTTCAATACTTCCTTTCTCTTCAATCAGATGTAAGCTAATTTTTATCATGCTAACTAATGTAAGGTGAAATTTACTTTAATGAGATGTAAAAGTTACATTTTATGTTTATTCTTATTTATTTATTCCTATAATTTGTAAATAGAGATGACACTATGACCCTTTATTTATTATTATTATTATTATTTTATTTTATTTTTTTATTCTTGTGTTATCTAATTGTATTTATATATTGTTTTTGGCCAGTTATAATTTATTATTTAGTCCATAATTGTTATTCTTAAGGGACATTGTCCCAGAATAAAGTTTTGTTTCCTATTCTATTCTATTCTATAATATATATATTTTTTTTAATCTTTCTCTTTCCAACGGTATATTATAAGTCTATATTACTGTTATTATTATCAAAAAACCAAACATTTCATGTAAAAATAATTTTGATCTTTTATCCATTGGTTAGTCATCAAATTCGCCCAACTTGCATATTTAGCTGTTATATATCAATACTAATATGATGATGTGCCTAATTTTTTTGAAATCTAGAAAATTAAAGGTACTTTAGAGGAAGAAAATTTAAAATATCGGGATTTAAGCCCTGTTAGACTATTTCAATCAGAATAAAACCTACATGATATTAAAGCCCATAAACTTTTACATCGATAAACCGAGTTTAACTAAAATTATTTGAACCGATTTTGAGAAAATTTTAAAAAGGCCCAAAATGCATGTTATAAAGTAGCTCTTCTGCTAGTTCGATTTTGATGGGAAAGTTGCTGTAACATCTCAGGCATCGACACTGTTAAAATATGAAATTTCAGTTTCATACTACTTATCGTAAAAAACAAACTATTCTAGCTTGTGACATAGAGATATGTTTCTTACTTTCGGTTACAAGATCCGTATCAAAGTCTGAATTGCAGCGAACCGGTATTTTCTTACTTATAATATATTAAGGACTAAGAGATTGCATCATAGGAATCGATAATGTACATCTAGGTCAAAAACATCGATTCTTCTTAATATCCTGAGCAATAAATAAACCATTGATATGATGAATTGTTGATGTGTCTTTAAAAGCCGTTAGTATGACAATGCGCTATATACAATTCTTATTGATATCCTAAAGTTTTTCTTGAAAGTCTAATAAAAGGTTGTTTATTCATTTAACGTCACTTTTGTGCTACTGTTGCTAATCAGACTATTCTACAGTAGGAGGGCATAAATTTTGGCCATCCAGGTTTAATTAGGATAGGAATCTTTAACGAATACCTGACATCATACCGGATAACTAACATTCTACGTCTTCTCAGATGAACAGCATAATCTAGGATTTTTTCCCTTTGAAAATCCTGGTGCCATATGCCTGGTTTGAATGTTTGGCATGAAAGATTGCGAAGCGAAAATTCTTGGTTATGCCGCCCGTCGAAGGGATCATAAAATGATAAGATGTTAGGTACTTGCTCGAGACCCAACATTGTTATAGCCGTTTTTGAGAATAGGGGTACTCACAAGGTTTGCTATAGCATGCTATTTGTGTTATTTGCTAAACCCGTCGAGTTTCTACAGTTATTTCCTGTATAAAATTGATGGGTTTAGCACAATAGCACAAATAGCATGCTATAGCAAACGTAGTGAGAACCCCTAATATAATAAAAATATGCAAAATTAAAGGTATAATGTGGTTATTGTGGTTTGCCGAATTCGATGAAGAAGTTGCTGTAACATCTCAGGCATGTACGCTTCTTAAGTATGAAATTTCACATGTTTACAACTTACCGTTTTTTAGTACACACACACACACACACACAAACACACACACACACAAACACACACACACACACACACCTGAAACGTGAATATCCGGTGAAAACACGAATTAAAAAAATCTCACTATCGCTTTGCTTACTTTATTATTCATATAGGTAAGTTAAAGTAAAAAGAAAATAAGTAATATTATTAATTGATGAATCATGAAATCATATTTACATATATGTATGTAATATATAAACATATAAATATATATGTAAAAAAAATATTTTAAGGTGTAGATTCAATTCTTCCCGTCTCCAATCCTTACAATCGAAAATCCTCAACGCTCCTTACTTCGTCACGAATAAGCTCATCCATAAAGACCTTAATATTCCTTATGTAGCTGATTTGGCCCGAACCAGGTATCAATCCTTCCATGACAAACTTCACTCCCACTCTAAATTTCAATTCCCACTAGTGGGTACTAGTTTCAATTCTAGCTTCCTCTTCCATTACTGGCAATCCTCCCAGGCGTCTGAAAAGAAGATGGCCTCGAGACCTTCTAGTTTAGATGACCTATTGGAGTGCTGCCAGTGGGCAGTTTCTCTTCATGTCTTTTTCATGTGTTTTATCTTACAGCTAATTTACTAGATGTATTAATCAATACATTTGTAAATAAATAAATAGTGGATAAAAAAAAAGGTGTAGATTCTTTAAGGTGAAGGTCAAATTCTGTGAATAAAATTTGAGGCTGATATATAACTTCTCAACTTTTTTAGTAAATATTGATGCACAACGTTTTGGCTAAAATGCCTTCTTCAGGTGCAAAGGAACAATTTCATCTAGTGTGAGTGGGTGCTTACAATCAGCAGCCTCATGTCTGGATAGTAGTGAAGTTCCTAAGTTCAGCCTTCTATTGTATTCACAATATATTTTTATTCAGAGTGAGATTTTCGTTTTGCTAAAATGGAACTGTTCTATTTTTTCTTATGGGTAAACTATATAGAATCCAATAGCTTCATGTTGTAAATGACTCATATATCAGCCGCCATGTTAAGGGCCAATTGGTTCAATGTACTTTAAAGAAGTTTGCTGCTTGTCGCAAAGCAGGCTCTGGCCATTCGGCTGATATTGTACGAAGCACAAACGGTCGCAGTCACGGAATGTTGTATAGCGGTTCGTTTCCTTTTGCTCGGTCGATAGTCGCTGTACGGCGCTCCTTTAGCTCTACCCTTTCTACCAATGGCTCTTCATTTCGATAAAGATGGATATAGAATATGAAATTGAAAGTTTCTTGTATGGTCGTAGGATATATAAATATAATACAAAATTTATTTAAAGTTAGATTCAAAAAAAAAAAAAAAAAAAAAAAAAAAAAAAAAATATATATATATATATATATATATATATATATACAGACGACTTTCACGTAGCTCCGTTGTAGAAAAATGTATGATTTTTAAAATACACTTGAATGATACAGAGATGTAAAAAGGTTTGTTTTTCTTTGTATTGTATTGTAGCATTGTAGCTCTCCATACAGCTATAAACATATGTAAAAACGTTAATTAATTAATTACTAATAAATAAATTACTAATCAATAAATTAAATGATAATTAATTAATTTAAATAATTAATTACATCGACTTTTAAATGTTTAATAAGTAATCCATTATATTATTATTTACAACAATCGCTTAGTTTTTAGCTTTTATCAATCTACAATTTTATTATAAAATAATATTTTTTCTAAAACCTTTTGCGTTACAACGGTATATTATGCATCTACATAATATTATGTTAAAAAACAAACAAATATTTCATTTAACATTTTCTTTAACTTATTTCTCTTTTAGTTGGATATGGAATTCGTTCAATTTATATATTTTCCTGTTTTTATATCAATACTAACAAGATGATATGGTTATTTTTTTTTTCGAATCTTCAAAATTAAAGGTACTTTGTAGCAAGAAAACTTAAAATATTTCCATTTAAGCCCTGTCAGACTACATCAATCATAAAATCTACACGATATCAAAGCCCATTACCTTTTACATCGATATGGCAAGTTTAATCAAAACCTAAATCGAGAATATCGTATATATATATGCAAAATGCATGATATATAGTGGCTCTTCTGGTACGCCGATTTTGATAAAAATGCTCTGAAATCTCGGAAGTATATGTTAAAGCACAAACCAAATCATCAAAAATAGTTGTCCCAAATGTAAAACTTCAGTTTCGAGCTGTACTTTCCACACAGAAACACATACAAGGATACACAGACCTTTTTGCGGGACATGGATATTTTGATTTATGAATCCCTAAAAAGTGTGTTTTCGTGGAAATCTGGAATTAGAAATCTTTTACGTTCACAATACTTTTCCTTACTTTATATTTCATTCATAGATAATTGAAAATACCATTTAATTATGTCTATAAGTTAAGATCTTGCATTCATAAAATAGAGACACTAAGAGAGGAAGTGAATAATGTAGTGTTAAATAATTAATGAGATCTAGGGTTCCATAGATTAATTTTACAAAACAATAAATTAGCCGTTATGCAGATTACGTCTTTATTCTATTAATAGCACATATTAACTATTAGAACACCTTTTGTTGATTTTACATGCAAAGAACTATACATTTCTTCCAATTTTAGGATTTAAAATAGATTAATATTTTTATAGATAATATTTTGAAAACCTTCCGAAATACTTCTATTCTTTTACATATATGTTTGTGTTAAAATATGGTTTGTAACAATTATTATCATCCTCTCATTTTTAACACTTTATTTAGTAAATAATCTGCAAAATTTTAGCCGTATTAGAGGATAGTCAAAGAAATCATCGATTCAGAACTGTAGTTAACATTAGATGAAAAAAAGAAAGTTTAGATTTTTCTGTTAATATGATTTTGTTTGTGGGCAATTTCGTTGATATTGGAGATCCATAAATAAACAAATAAACTGTTATAATTTAAAGAATCATTTTAATTTTTATGAACTAATAGGTCTGTCATGTTTTTATGCGTTAAATGAAATTTACAAAATTCGGTAGTTGGGAATCAGATGCATTCGATCCACAAAAACTTCCACTTATAAAACATGACAGAGTTTTAAATGTAAACACGAGATTACGAGAATTGACATCCTAGGAGTTACTCTGCTAAAGCTGAAGAGGAGTTGGATGAGGGATCTCCTAACGTACTAATTAGTGAAGTAAGTCACTAATTAGGAAGAGTCGAGATCAAGTCTTATCAAGGCTCTTTTTTGTATAATATACATTTTCGGGTTTATATAAACTAGTGTCACGCATAAAATATTAGACTTTAAAGCAAAATTACGAGAAAAAAAATTGGAAAAAACAGGTAGAAAATACTAGTTCTTATTAGTAGCTTATACATTGTATTGCGTCTATTTTCTTCTTCAGAAATTTCATAATTAATTTTTGTAGTAAAATGACCACTAGAAATTCAAAAATAGAAAGAACTACTAAATAATGTTTATAATGGTTTTAGAAAATGTTTTTAAGTACTCAATCTCTTATCACATTAATTTATTTGATTCATATTTATATTTAACTAGCTGTAATTCATCTATATAATCTATAATAAGTTAATTATTCTTATAAATTAAAATACCAAAAAAATGAAATAAGGACTAAAATATATAAAAGGTGTAAAACTCGTTTTTCAATATCTCTCGATATAAAGGATATAGCAATTATGTATTTCTGCGAACTCCTTCGAAACTACTGGACGGTTTTTACTATTATTCAGGTCATTATTTCCGGAAGGCTTATAATTAAAATACATTGCAATTCATCTTTTCTTTAGGCTGGAATTTTATTTTTTTATTTATTACAGTAAAATTGGCAAACCTCAAAGTTATTTCTAAAATATTAGAAACTTGTTTAGTCTGATGGAAAGCTTCGCTCAATAATTTTATGTAGAGAGGTTGAAAACCGAGTTTTACGCCATTTTTTAATATTCCAATTTATAAAAATAATCAACTTGTAGATAAATCCTCGTCCAATTAGTAGTTTTAAAGCTGTGTCTAGCTACTTTTCGGGCGCCTGCCATTCGGTTCAGCGAATACCAACTTTCTGGAATCCGTTTCTCTCCGAGCCCAACAACTTTACGCGCCCATTTGAGTCTCCGCGATGCTATCAACTCAATTATATTCACAGGGTACAAACTCCGCAATTCCGCATTGTGCAACCTTCTAAACTCCCCAGTGGCCTCAACTCTCTTCGGACCAAATATTTTACGCAGTACCTTATTTTCGAAAACCTTAAGCCGTTGTTCATCCTTCAAAGTAAGCGGCCACGTTTCACATCCGTAAAGAACCGTTGGAAGAATAATAGTTTTATAAATTCTAACCTTTAAGTTTTTAGACAGAAGCCGCGAGCTAAGTAATTTAGCAACTGATTAATAACACGCATTTCCCACCTTTAACCGTGACTTTATTTCTTCCTGGATTTCATTTTTTCTTGTTATCATTGAACCTAAGTACTTGAATTTCTCTATGTGTTCAAAAGTATGCCCTGAAATATTAATATCATCAAGATCGCCACCATTTCTACTACTAATCATATATTTCGTCTTATCGGTATTTAATTCGAGACCTATTTGTTTACCGGTTTTCATTAACACACTTGTATTTAGTTGTATGGTTTCCGTGTCTTCACCTAGCAGTACCAAATCATCGGCATACCCCAAAACCGGAATCTTGTCACCCATATTTAAGCCTTTCTCGGTACACATCACCTTTTCTATGACGTATTCTTAAGCTATATTAAACAAAACAGGTGAAAGGGAGTCACCCTGTTTTAAACCCGATCACACCTCAAATCTCTCGGAGTAATTATGACCGATTCTAACTTTATGAAATGTTTGACACATCTTTATGAAATGGCAAACACATCTCTACTAGGTTTACTAACTTTCTAGGTATTCCCTGTTCAATCATGATGTTACATAGCTTCTGACGGTCTATGGAATCACAAGCCTTTTTAAAATCGATATCGAGTTGATGGACTACACTGTTGTATTCCAGCTTCTTCTCTAATATTTGACGTAAGGAAAATATTTGATCAATAGTCGAGCGATTCCGCCTAAAACCACATTGGTAGTCTCCGATAATTTCCTCAGCGTATTCCGTGATTCGGCTAGTCAGTATTAACGAGAATATTTTATAGCATACTGGGAGAAGAAAGATCCCGCGATAGTTGTTACTATCCGTCCTTGGTCCTTTTTCGTGAATCGCAATAAGTATTGATTCTTTCCATTCTTCGGGCAATTTTTCATTTCCCCAGATCTTAAGGTTAAAAAAAACAAAAACAAAAAAAACAGCACTGTCTCCAATTGTAATACATTATTTACTAGTATTGCAAATATTTTGCTGGAAAAAGATTTCTTGCGGAATTTTATCATAATATGGAGCCGTTACTTTCCTCAAGTTATTCTCAATATAAAATTTTAGTTCGTACAAGTTTATACCCTTGGTACCTTTGGTGCAAAATGAATTGGGAAATAGATGTGGAGGTTATAAGAGGTGATGGATTGGTGAGGCATCAACCACGGGGCTTGTCTTCATGAATATTTAGCCTGACTATGGAGGTTGAGGTGGAGAACTTATAGTGGCTGGGAAGACAAAGCTAAGTGGGTGTGACGCTGCTGCGTTACCATACATCGCCTTTATCATCCTAATTCATATCTTCCTATATCGTCTCGGTTAATTAATAATACAGTAAACAATTCATCACAAAACTACGCACTGAGGATACAGAACAAAAATACAAGATTTAAAATGAAGCAAAATCACGTCTAAGATTGAATGGCGATAAAAAAATAAATATAAAGACACTGCAAATTATTACACAAAGGTTTATTATTTCCAAATAACTATATTAGGGTTAAACTGTTTAGATAATCGTTTAAAGGCAATTAATTAATAATCATTAAAAGAAACATGGTCAATCACCACTGCTAATTTCAAAACTATATATCTCTGCTATTTCTACACTGATTTTAACGATTTTTTTTTCGTTTTGTAAAAAATGCAATTCTCTATCGAATAGCACTAATATATATATATATATATATATATATATATATATATATATATATATATATATATATATATATATATTTATTTATTTTTTAATTTATGTAATAAATTGATATTTATTTATAATTAATAGCGGTGTACTGATTCTAGATCTTTGTAGAATTTATATATATATATTGGGTTGATGCAAAATTAATGCAGGTTTCCTCTATTGCAATATCTTAATTCCAATTGTGTAAACAAAGCTAATCCTAACATTGATCATTATTATACCAAAACAAACCTTATCTAATACCCTCTCTTTCACCATGAATTTGTTTAGTAAAATCGTTTTGTTCAGTGTGTTCAAAGGTCTTGAATCGAAAATGTCAAAGTGTGATTTTCGTCAAATTTATTTTTACGAATTTAAATTAGGGCGCAGCACTGCGCAAACGGCTCGTAATATTAATGAAGTGTGGAGTCAGGGGGCTATTAATGAGTGCACGGTGCAGCGTTGGTTGCAGAAGTTTCGCAGAGGAGATTTCGACCTCGAAGACAAGGAAGGTCGGGGTCGTCATCTTGCTCTGGACAACGACCAGCTGAGGTCAAAAGTGGAAGAAGACCCAACCAAAACAACACGAGAAATGGCGGCGGAACTCGGAACTCAAAAATTGCAACGTCTTTGCCCAGCATTGATGAATCGGAAGGGGCCGATCCTGCTCCACGATAACGCCAGACCACACGTTGCACAACCAACGCTTCGACGACTGCACGAGTTGGGCTACGAAGTTCTCCAACATCCGCCTTATTCACCTGACCTCTCTCCTACAGACTTCCACTTTTTCAGGCATCTGGACAACTTTTTGAGGGAGAAAAATTTTCAAAACCAGGACGACATTGAAAATTCTTTTCGTGATTTCATTGAGTCCAGGGATTCGGATTTTTTTTCTGGTGGAATAAGAAAGCTTGTTGAACGTTGGCAAAAGTGCATTGATTCAGATGGAAATTATTTTGATTAAATATATATGGTTAAAGTAAAGATATGGCGTATATACAATACCTACTAAAAACCTGCATTAATTTTGCATCAACCCGATATATATATATATATATATATATATATATATATATATATATATATATGTAGAGAGAGAGAGAGAGAGAGAGAGAGAGAGAGAGAGAGAGAGGCAAGATTTAAATTTATTTTTATTTTTTTTAAATCGTCGTGATTTTAAACCTCAATACGACTTTTTCTAAAAAGAAAATAATTACAGTTATGCGCGGTTCCTTAGTTAAAAAACTCTTATAATTTTTTTAATCTTAAAACATAACTGAGTTATAGAATTGAATAATATTTCAATCGTCCGCCATTTTAAAACTAATCGGTGGATATCATCGTCTAGGTGTTAGGACCATCGTTAGATACGCTTGTATTTTTATGCGGATTTAAAAAAAATCTGTCCAGTGGTTTCGGAGAAAAGTTATGGACATCGTACGGCCTAAATTTTTTAATCGTTATCCGGATTTTACGTTTCAAGATGCGTAGGCAAACGAATAACGATTTAAAAAAATCTGTTTCTTTTAAAAATAAATATCGTAAGTGCTATTTGACAGAAAATTAAATTTCCTATAAAATAGAAAAAATGAATCATTGTAATCGGCTCAGAAATAACAGAGATACAGCGCTTAGAAGTTAACAGTTGTGATAGGATTTTTTCCTTTGAATTTCCTTTCAATTATTATTAATAATTGCCTTTAAACAATTATATATACAGTTGTACCCTAATTTATATAGTTATTGTTAAATAATAAACCATTGTGTGATAATTTGCAGCGATTTTAATATGATTTTTAATAACGAACCTTTGTAATATAAAGATATACTAATTGATCTTTAAAACTGAGATCATTAGTCCTTTTTAAAAAAAAAAAAGGTCAAAAATGATTGAATATGAACTGTGAGCGACGATTCTTATTGGAAAAGTTGGTCACATACCAAGCTTGAACCCACGACCTTGGTCATAAAAGGCTGTTATGGCTGTGACCTCCAATCTGAAAATAGTTTTTCGACCAATTAATTTACATCATTTTCCTATGTTTAATCGTGAGAATTTGTAGATTAGGATTGTATCTTGTTACAAGCCAAAACTATGGAAAAGAATATGTACCAATAACCTCTGATGCCTGAATTCTAACTGACAATGGCGACAGATTAAAACTTACTAACTAATGCCTGAAAACTGACTTGATATTTAGGAAATGTTTTTATTAAGAAGACCACTATGTATAATATTTTGGTCATTTTGTTAGAAACACCAAATAAATTATTAGTACAGATGATTTACATTATATCAGTATAATTTACAAATTACGCTTATAAACTGTTGAGTAATGCTGTGTTTCTAAATTCAGTGCGAAGTGGAGTTGGCAGGGATTTCCCTGGCTGAAAATTTCGATTTATTTTTCATCAAAGACAGACTAATTACTTTAACTCTCATCTCATGGTGCCTTTTTGCAAAGATTTTTATAGGCTACTCTTTCATTTATAGACTATAATTTTAAGACTTTGATGAATCAAAGATTTTAAACAAGATTTACTTACGAGGCTCTCTCTTAAATAATTAAGCTCTGTAAAGCTCAGAATCTTTCACTTCCATTTAATTAATTTTTTTTTCACACGGAGTACCTCAAAGCAAAAAAGCCAAGATGTACAAATCGATCTTTAAAAGGGGGATCGTCGTTCCTTTAAACATTTCCAAGCGCAGTTCTTATTCAATCTTTTAAGAGAAACTCTCTTAAAAGATTGAATAAGAACTGCGCTTAAAAATGTTTAAAATGATCGTTGGCGTTTTGTAAGATTTAATAAACATTTAAGTAGTTTAAGTAAGAACGGGAGGTCAGGATGATTTTCCAAAAAGTTATTTATATGCAAAAGACTACATATAAAATATGCGGGCACGTGAAAGAAAAATGGTTTAAGAATCTTGAGATGATGTGACCAATTACCATAGCCCCTTTCTATTTTTAATTTCTAAATAAACATGCAAATAAAATAAAAAATCTGGTGCAGACAACACACGACTTTCACTTACCTCCATTTTTCAAATCGATGAAAGAATTTTCAAATACAGTTAGAGATAAAAATACGTGAAACTTTTAAAGAATTAATTAAATTAAATTTCTATAGAAACATGTGTTTTATTAAAAATCTATTATATTATTATCTAAAATAATCACTTAGTTTTATCTTCTTCTCTCCACTCTCTATTAACTTTTAAAAGCTTGTGCATGAGATAATATTTTTTCTAAAATCTTTAGCTTTCCAACGGTATATCCTACATGTATATTACTGTTCTTATGTTCAAAAACGAAAAATTGCATTAAATAAATATGTTTTTTCCTTTAGTTGGGTATCGAATTCATTCAATTTAAATATTTACCTGTTTTTCATAATTGGTAACAAGACAATATAGTTATTCTTATAGAATCAACAAAATTAAAGGTACTTTAGATAAAGAAAATTTAAAATATTGGCATTTAAGCCCTGTCAGACCATTTTAATCAGAATGAAACCTGAATGATATTATAGGCCATTAAATTTTACATCGATATAGTGGTTTAATCAAAATCGTCGGAACCGTTTTTGAGAAGAAAAAGGTGCAAAATACATGATATAAAGTGGCTCTTCTTTTAAGCTCATTTTGATGAAAAAGGTTTTGTAACGTTTCGGGCGTATATTTGTCTTAAATATGAAATTTCAGTTTCATAGGACTTACCGTTTCCGCCCGGGAGTTACTACACACACAGACCTTTTTGCGGGACTTGGTTATTTGGACTCGGGGGACCTAAAATGTGTATTTCCGTTGAAAACTGGAATTCGAAAATTTTCACGATCGTAATACTTTCCCTACTTTTACTTATATTAATAGTAATGTTGAAAAGTAAAATATGAGGGCACGTGAAAGAAAAATGGTTTGAGAATCTTGATAATGGTTTGACCAATTACCATAACCCCTTTCTATTTTTAATTTCTAAATAAACATAAAATAAACTAAAAATAATAATAACAAACTCTAGTTCTACAATTTATTAAGGGTCTTAGGCTCAATACTGATGTAGAGATTCGTACTGTTTATATCCAGGGCCGTGCAATAAGATGATTAGACCTAGGTTCCGCTCAGCTCAGATTTTCCTTAGATTTGGGGTACTCACTTTATAGAGGGTAGGGTGTGTCCAGGATAAATAATATTCTGTTACAGCCGAGATTCGAACCTGGGACCTGGTGTATCGATGCCGCTCCTTTTTAATTGAGAAAACAGAACTAACTTTTATTTTAAATTTTATTTCTCGTTGAAAACGTATGATATAAGACAAAAATATTTTAATAGAATATCTACCAATAACCTCAAGTGCTTGAAAACTGCGGTATTATATTGTAAAAAGGTGTTTGGGAAGAATAACACGTCGGTTGTATAATGTAATTGTTTTCTTTTTGTTTTAAATAACCGAAATAAATTTATTACTAGCACGGATATTAGCATTATATGGCAGTATTTTACGAAGCACTATCATAGACTTTAAGGCTGTTTCACTAAATCCAATGTGAAATGAACAGTACTTTTCCTGGCTAAAAAATTGATGTATCACTCATAAAAACCAGATTAATCTCTTTAGCTCTTATCTCATGTAACTTTTTTCAATTTCCTTAATGCTCTTTCTAAAACGTATAACAATCAATCTGCAGTAGGATCACTGAATCTGAAATCTCAAATAACCTTTTAATTTAGTTGAGTGCTTACGAGCGACCTTCGATTGGCGTGGATCTTGTAATAGTAATGCTACCACAGTGCTTATAGTCCTAGTGTAGTCCCTATTCCTTAGTGAAGTAGCTTTTTCGAAGAAGACCTTAGTAATTATTTGTGCTAGAATTAATATTCCATCACCCTGTATGTATGATTCAGATTTTTTAAAAGTATTATTCGTGGTACAATTTTTTTTTTTGATCGTTTAATGAGTTAGGCACCTAACTTTTGAGTTTTTTAATCGCCTTATCGTGGTCATCGACGGCCGATTTGCTTACCTCCAGGTCCCCTCCAAGTTCTCGAACAGATGTGCTGGGATTTTCTTCCACTGAAGCTCGCAGAACATCATCTAGAAAAGAAGAACAAAATGGTCCCCTTCCGACTGACCACAGATGGCTTCTTTATCGCCGATTTCTGATGTATTGCATTAATTTGGTTTCTATATGAATCGTCATTGATATGTTCTCCAGGATTAATGAAGCTATGTTGTATCAAACCAAATGAAGCCCAGTAAATAATAACAATCACTTTTTTTTTGTGAGTTGGGCCCTTTGGAAAAACTTCTACTGCTTTACCTTTCTCGAGCCTTTTTCCAGAACATCTAATTTTTTTTTGGCGGTTCTTTAATCTGTATGAAACCTACCTTTCAAACTTTTTTACCTTTCCAATCACCCTGAGGTTGTCATCGACGATCGAGTTGCTAAGGTTTCCCTGCAAGTTCTCGAACAGTTATACTGCAATTTTTTTTAAGTTCGTAGATATCGTAATCTGGGGAAGGAGTCCTTTCAGAACATTTTTTGTCATCCAGGCTGAAGCCTCCCTCTAAATGTTATGAACTATCGTTAAAAATTTCTTTTACTTATATTGCCTTTGCTCTCTCAACGCTTCCTTAATGGTCCTGGCGTTTCTAATCTGTAAATTTTGGTGAAAACGTTGCTGTAATATTCCAAGCATGTAATCGTCTTAAACGTAAAATTTCAGTTTCCTACGTCTTATCATTTTAAAGTAATACTGCCCTCACTCGCTCTACATACAGTTGGTGTTCCTGACCGTTTGGGCTCCGTTCCAGTATAGTTTAAACTCCTGAAATCATGCTTTGACATCTTAATTCTAGGTAATTCTAGAAAAACATTAAATCTTTTGTTATGATTCGGGCAACCCAATAATTGTGAAATTGAATTTCGGAGTAATAATATTGGCCTGAAAAAAGTTTTAGATGAATGATACAGTCGAGTTAGCCCTATGACTAGATAAAATTCATTGATGATTAATTCATGATACGTAAACATTCAAAATAAAGACGAGATGTATGGTGGCTTAAAAAAGAACCGATATTCCTGAAAATATCATGAGCGTTCATATTCACTTTTTTACGTTTTTTCTTTTCAGTTTTAGTTTTGAAATGTATGTGGTGTGACATAAATCGCCTAGGTTTGTATTGTGTGTATCTTTTTGGATAGTCACGCTATTGCTACAAGGGATAGTAGTTTGTAACGAGGCAGCTACTGTGTCCACAAGGCGGACCAAATAAATGACCATCCCGTCCCAAGTGTGGTCTGTCTCCTTTAAGCCTGTACTGCTTGATGTAGTGCAGGGCTCAGGGACATAATATAGCACAACTCTAACCAGACTTACTCCATACCTTTCAGTTTCTTCATTTATCAATAGCTATGTTTTTACTAGTGATGGGCAAATACTCAAAAAATTTGAGTATTGATTACTGTAATCAAATATTGCTCGCCGCTGATTACAAAATGTAATCAGCTTTCCTGCTGATTACGTTATATTTTCCTCTGTACTCAAAATGTTCGTACTTTTGAGTACTTGATTACTTGAGTACTTGATTACTTTTTTATATAAGGTGGCCAGAATAGAGTATATTAAATACATATATTAAGTTAATTTATATTAATAATTTCTTTAAGCCATCTTTTTTTTCATATTGTCGTTTATTTTAAACTTTTCGTTAAAAAATGTATAAGGGTAATTTATTATTATTAAGATGGTGGGTTTATAGATTATTGTAAACTCTTCAGATAAAATCGATATAGAGGTCTATTATTATGTTTTTTTACACTTGGAATTTCATTTTAACTTTTTCGTATTTACTGGATAATAGGCTCAGTAGCTGGGTTGCCAATGGTTCGTTACCGATTATAATATTAATTTTAATCGCGCTCGCTCAAATATGGGTTTATTATAACTTTTTCGTATTTATTGGATACTAGACTAAGTAGATGCGTTCCCAAAGGTTCGTTTCCGATTATACTATTAATTTTAATCGCGCTCGCTCAAATATGGGTTTATTATAACTTTTTCGTATTTATTGGATACTAGGATCAGTAGCTGCGTTCCCAAAGGTTCGTTACCGACTAAACTATTAATTTTAATCGCGCTCGCTCAAATATGGGTTTATTATAACTTTTTCATATTTATTGGAAACTAGGATCAGTAGCTGCGTTCCCAAAGGTTCGTTACCGACTAAACTATTAATTTTAATCGCGCTCGCTCAAATATGGGTTTATTATAACTTTTTCGTATTTATTGGATACTAGGATCAGTAGCTGCGTTCCCAAAGGTTCGTTACCGACTAAACTATTAATTTTAATCGGTCTCGCTCAAATATGGGTTTATTATAACTTTTTCGTATTTATTGGATACTAGGCTAAGTAGCTGCGTTCCCAAAGGTTCGTTACCGACTAAACTATTAATTTTAATCGCGCTCGCTCAAATATGGGTTTATTATAACTTTTTCGTATTTATTGGATACTAGGATCAGTAGCTGCGTTCCCAAAGGTTCGTTACCGACTAAACTATTAATTTTAATCGCGCTCGCTCAAATATGGGTTTATTATAACTTTTTCGTATTTATTGGATACAAGGCTAAGTAGATGCGTTCCCAAAGGTTCGGTACCGATTATACCATTAATTTTAATCGCGCTCGCTCAAATATTGGTTTATTATAACTTTTTCGTATTTATTGGATATAAGGCTAAGTAGCTGCGTTTCCAAAGGTTCATTACCGATTATGCTATTAATTTTAATCGCGCTCGCTCAAATATTGGTTTATTATAACGTTTTCATATTTATTCGCCCTTAGGCTCAGCTGCTGCGTAATGGGGGGTTCTAACCCCACCATTCTATTAATTATTCGTGTGCTCGCTCCAATATGGGTTTATTATAACTTTTTCGTATTTATTCGCTATTAGGCTCAGTCGCTGCGTAACCAGGGCTCGTTACAGATTATACTTTTAATTTTAATTGCGCTAACTCATGCAGAGGTTTTTTTTAACATGTTCGTATTTTTTTTATACTTGAAAATATATTTACTTTTTAACGGATTTTGTCAAGGTTATTAATGATTTCAGTCGGTTGCTTTAGAGTAGATTTTGTTTGAATTTTTTTCATCAAATAAAAATAGGCGTATAAAATTGTTCTGTTCAGCTGATTTTTATCAAACTCCAAAATATTAAACAAATAGATAAATTTCTATATTGATGAAAAGGAATAGCGGTATCCCAATTGATGAAAAGTAACAAAAAACACGAAATAAACATACATTAGTCCAATTGACTAAAAAAACATTATCACATTCACTAACTTAACCCCCCAAAACCCAATACAGAAATTAGCATAGAAAAGAAACACGAAGACGTCAAAACAAATCAATTTTTATCCGAACAAACTTAAAACCAATAAAACGTTTATCAGCCAAACCGAAAACAAAATACAGAAATTAGTACTAAAATCAATATATTCTGGAAAGAGAAATGTTAAAATTAAGTGTGATAATCATAAGAACCGTTGGTAACGCAGCTATTTAGTCTAGTATCAGATAAATACGAAACAATTACAATAAACCCATATTGGAGCGAGCACACGAATAATTAATAGAATGGTCAGGATAGAACGCCCCATAACGCAGCTACTGAGCCTAGTATCCAATAAATACGAAAAAGTTATAATAAACCCATATTTGAGCGAGCGCGATTAAAATTAATAGTTAAGTCGGTAACGAACCTTTGGGAACGCAACTACTGATCCTAGTATCCAATAAATACGAAAAAGTTATAATAAACCCATATTTGAGCGAGCGCGATTAAAATTAATAGTTTAGTCGGTAACGAACCTTTGGGAACGCAGCTACTGATCCTAGTATCCAATAAATACGAAAAAGTTATAATAAACCCATATTTGAGCGAGCGCGATTAAAATTAATAGTATAATCGGTAACGAACCTTTGGGAACGCAGCTACTTAGTCTAGTATCCAATAAATACGAAAAAGTTATAATAAACCTATATTTGAGCGAGCGCGATTAAAATTAATAGTTTAGTCGGTAACGAACCTTTGGGAATGCAGCTACTGATCCTAGTATCCAATAAATACGAAAAAGTTCCGAATCGTAAATCCGATAGTATGAAATAAAAGATGGCTTAAAGAAATTATTAATAGACCTAAAAATCGATTAAACCAGTACTTAATAGATGTAGGTAATATTCTCTATTCTGGCCACCTCATATAAAAAAGTAATCAAGTACTCAAGTAATCAAGTACTCAAAAGTACGAAAATTTTGATTACAGAGGAAAATAGAAAGTAATCAGGAGGAAAGCTGAGTACATTTTGTAATCAGCGGCGAGCATCATTTGATTACAGTAATCAGTACTCAAATTTTTTGAGTATTTGCCCATCACTAGTTTTTACTAAATATAATTTTGGTACTATTTTCACTAACTTGATACTATCAACCAACACCCCCTTCCCCTATCAAAATTTGAGGGCTTACGTTTCAAGATGCGTAGAACCCGAATAACGAAAAAAAAAAATCCGTTTGTCCGCCGTGTGTCGTCCGCAGCATTTCTTCGAAACTACTGCACTTTTATTTTGAAAATTCGTTACAAAAATACTATGGCATGGAAAGATGATCCTAACACCTAGACGTTAATATCAGCTGGTTAGTTTTAAAATGCCGGCTGATTAAAAGTAATTTAATTCAACAACTCCGTTATTTTTGAAAATAGAGAAAAAATTATTCGTGTTTTTAACAATAGAGAAAAATATGTGTAGAGTTTTTAGTTCTTGTCTTTATATACGCTTGTAAGTCCGTTATTTTCAAAGATAGAGAGTGTATCTTAACTCCCCTCAAAATTATAATAGGGGTACTCACTACGTTTGCTATAGCATGCTATTTGTGCTATTGTGCTAAACCCTCAATTTTATACAGGAAATAACTGTAGAAACTCGACGAGTTCAGCAAAATAACACAAATAGCATGCTATAGCAAACGTAATGAGTACCCCTTATGTATCAATGCTTTTGGTTTATTGTTTTTAATAATAAATTTTTGTACCCGACAAAAAGAAAAAAAAAAAAAAAAAAAAAAAAAAAACCTCCCCCCTCAAAATATGAGGCCTTACGTTTCAAGATGCTTAGAACCCGAATAATGAATAAAAAAATCCGTTTCTCCTAATTAATAAATAAATAACAGGAGGATGCACCACTGGGTGCTGTCTCTTTCTTGCCTGCCCACGCCATGATTTTTTTAATTGTTATTTTAGCACATTTGCTTGGTGTAATTTTTTTACAGGTGTGAATAAAATGTTGAGTGAAAAAAACCCGAAAATTTGGTGGAATATATTTTTTTTTAAATCATTGAAATAGGTTCAGAACTGGTAGAGATATAGCGTTTTGAAATTATCAGTGGTCATATGCCATTTTCCTGAAAATTACTTACTGCTTTTCACATATTCGTGAGTCGCCTCCTATCGACTGACGGGTCTCACATACAGCTACCCCCCGTGTGAGAATCCTCCTTTAAGTGTTTGCTCGGAAAGTCCATCAAAGTTAGAACTTAGATTCGAACTCACAAAGTTGGGCTTAGTAGGCTAGCTTCACATCCACAGACTCTCTAATGGCCTCTAAACCTTCGAGTTCCTCTAACATCCATTCCTTGCGAATTAAAAAACTTCGAAATATCTTAAATTGTACTTACTTTGGGGTGATTGGTGAATGAAGACCTTTGATCGCATTTGTTGGAGACTCAGTCTTCAATTGATAATCTTCTTTTTAAATTCTATATTATACGACTATTAGTTTTGCGCTAGGATTTTTGACACGCACACGGAAACACACACACAGACACAGAGACCTTTTTGCGGGACCAAGTCATATGGACTCAGGGGACTATTCTATTTTATTGAATTTTACATATGTATATTAACATAAATACAATAAGTAAAAGTGTTGAATGATAACAAAGGGTGTGAAAAGGCTTGTTAAGAAACTACCCAGCGATAAAACTTCGATGTTTATTTAAATAAGTAGATCCCTAGGCCATTATCTTTTCAATTGCCTCGGAGGGTTGTCAGGAATATGTGAGGTTGATAGGTTGCGGACAGGAGGATTTATGTGGGTTGGGAGTTTAGAATTAAAAGTGGTATATCTGGCACGCGAATGGTCTGTAACAAATGGGGTATTAAGATCGTTATGGATAATTTTGTTTGTGACGAATAAAGAGAATTTACGAAGGATTTTGGATTGTAGGATTGGATACAGGAGGATTAGATGGCTTAGTAGAGCCCCAAAACTTTCCCTTACAATTGTATATAGATAAGTGAAGTTGGGGACAGGGTGGCTGAGTGGGTTAGCGCGCTTTGCTTTAAATGCGCGTTTCCTAGCAAACACAGATGACCAGAATTTGAAACCAAATAATTACGAGTTCGAATCTCGGTGCGAGGGTGGGGAGGGGTTTATCTCAGCATTTATCCCCCGTCGTCATTCCCTGGCCAGAGAAACCCGGTATACCCTTCAAGGGCGATGTAGGGTTGAACAAAAACCAAAAAGTGAAAGTAATAACAGAGCAAAAAAGTATTTGTGAAACAGAGTTAGCAACTTGTCTAGAGGGCAATGGAACAGTCATGGATTAAAGTGATCAGACCCACAGACACGGTAAGTTGCCAAGTTCGTTTCTCTGTTAGGGAATGATTTTTCTTCGGCTATTCATTTCCATTTAAAATAAAAGTCGTACAGAAGGAAAGAATGGATAACTGGTGCTAAAAGGAATTCGAGAAGCGAATTTATTATCGAGGAATGTTTTCAGAGAAGCTGGTTTATAGGAAGTAATTCGAGAAGGAGGGACAAAAGCTTTTAAACTTGTGCTGGAGGACTGGGTCGGGAGCTAAGGGTTGGGGTGGGGGTTGAATTTAAGAGAAGGCTCCTAAGAGCAGCTCTGAGCCCGCTGGGACCTTCACTCTTCGCCCCATCTTCTATCTTCCTGTCCTGTCTTCGGATATATAGGGCGTATTGTGTATCTCATATGTGGAGGATATAATGCGGCAAAGCATAAGTATTAAATTTAAATATTCACATATTTAATATGTATTAACGTAGATAATTAAGAGGCAGTCGCTAAGGATTACCTATATTACGTTCTTGAACACCAAAATCAAAGGCTGTTTAGAAGATTTGATCAGACTTGGAAAATTGGGAAGTGGACCCAATTTATCAATTTATCGGGATGCTGGTTTGCCTGCTCTAACCATTCCACACGCTTCTCTTCCTCTCCAAATTTATTTTATCAACCTATTGTTACTTCCACTTACTGTGAACACTGTAATAACAACGGAAATTCACAATTTAGAGTCCCCTGAGTCCAAATAACCAAGTCCCGCAAAAAGGTCTGTGTGTGTATCTCCCAGGCAAAAACGACAAGTCCTATGAAACTGATATTTCATATTTAAGACAACTATACGCCAGAGATATTACAAAATCTTTTTCATCAAAATCAGCTGACCAGAAGATGTACTTTATACCATGCATTTTGCACCTTTTTACTATTTTCTCAAAAACGTCTCTAACGATTTTGATTTAACTCCTTACATCGGTGTAAGATTTAATGGGCTTTAATATCATGTAGGTTTCATTCTGATTGAAATAGTTGACAAGGCTTGCAAAATTTTTAATTTTCTTCCTCTTAAATACCTGTAATTCTGTAGATGCTATAAAAATAACTATATTATCCTGTTAGCATTGATAATTAATAGCTAAATATGCAAGTTGAGCAAATTTGATAAACAATTAAAGGAGAAAAACTGAAAAAAATAGTTTTTAATGCAATTTTTTGTTTTTGGACTAAAAGAGTCATATACATGTTTTATATACCGTTGTAAAGCCAAAGATTTTAGAGAAAAAATTTATATACACAAGCTTGTAAAAGATAATAAAGAGTGATGAAAAGCCGATAAAACTAATGATTATTTTAGATAATAATATAATAGATGTTTTAATAAAACACATTTTTCTATGGAAATTCAATATAATTAATTCTGTAATGGTTTCATTCATTTTTAACTCTAACTGTACTTGAAAATTCTTTAATCGATTTTAAAAACGAAGGTAAGTGAAAGTCGTGTGTTGCCCGCACCAGATTTTTATATAAATCATTTTCCATTTTTCGGTTTTTGGAATTTTCTTAAATTTGTATGTCTATTGGATGAAGAGAGTGTGGAAGAGATGAAATAAAAAAAAAATAATAAAAAACAAAAGTTAAAAAAAAAAAACCTGTATATTTAGTATATTCTTCTCACTTCAAAAATAGTTTTGATTTCAACGTTGCGCAATTCCACATTGTTTTAAGTTTTTTCCATATATTTTCGCTATCAGAGTATCTGCATTATTTTTATTATTACTTACCTGGACCCATAGTTATTTTCAACGATCAGGCGACATTTAATTTATTGTATGTATTAAAGTGTAATATTTATTATATAGTTCTGTTTTGTGAATGGGGTTTAAAAAAAATATTCAACAAAACCTTGATTATTGGAAAAAAAGGTTTTCAAACAATCAGACTCGACATTTTCGGAACGATTTATAGTCAATCGCTATTGAAGGTAATGCAAGTCATTCATTTTACAAGAAGTTTAATCTGCAAAATAAACATTTTCTTTCTGTAAATACATTAAAGGAACGTAAACTTTATTTCAATGCACTAACACAGACAAAAAAAAAATATGTATATACAAAGCATTTAAAAAAATAAGTTCTCACAGAAGCTAGAGTAAAAGTTGTGTTGGACGCCAATATAAATCATTTTATTTGAATCTATGTTGGCAGATTTATTTTCATGTTTTTAAAATACTTCTTTCACCTTGACAGCGTTACTTTTTAAGGTCATTAACCCTACGGTCTGAAAAAATCGAAGCCAAGGAATAATATATTATTTCTAAGTAGTTCTTATCAACCCTATTTGAACAATACAGCAGAATAGCATGTTTATGGAGTGATAAAAAAAATTAAGATTTGTTATTCAATTACGGCAAGAATTAATGTTCATTGTGTGAAGGGGAGTTATGCTGATGAGGTGTACTAGGGAATTCGTTGACCCCTGAAACCTGTTAAAAATAAATGGATATCTAATCGATAGCAGCTTGACGCCAAATATTTCAAAAGCTTGGAATAAAATTATGCACTTTACTGACATCTTTATTCATCAGGATTAATTTAAGGGATTCTGGTAGTTTAAAAAGACAATATGAATTAAAAAAACAAGATTTATATATTTTTTCTTTTTTAAGACTTGTACGAGATTCGTTGTTATTTATTTATTTTATTGGTACAGGCAATCCACAACAATGGTGATGTTTGCCGCCGTAAAATTTTGCTATTCCAAAGATATTACTTATAAAAGTTTATAAATAAAAGCAAATAAATTGTTACAAACATAATTTATTTTTATATAAATAATAAGGGAGGCAAAAAGTAAAAAAAATATAATAATAAATTAATCATAATAAAATAAATAACTACAAATTTAATTGGGTAGATTTAGATCGATTCGTATAATATAACTTGTTTTAAATGATTAAATAAATTAAAAACGTTCTATTGTCATTTAAAAAGGTAGCAGTTGCCTGCTGTCTGTCAGTGTTTTATAGTGATACGCACGTTACAGTGTGCGCAGTACGGTCTTGGTGTTCCAGTCAGTAAATGTTGGTGCATAGTCGTGAGTGTCCTTTTCTGAGTCTTGTCAATTATACTGACGCTCTTCTGTTATTCTGGACCGATGATTTCTAGGGAAATACAGTGTCTTTTATTTCCCTAAGTTCGTTATCTCTTGTTTTGGTGCAATTTAGCTGCCATTTATCCATAATTATTAATTTTATAGGGCTATATAGATCACTGTATAGAGCATCTAAACAATCGGATGGAGGAATCAATGAAGCCGCTTTTGCCGCCTCATCTGCTTGGGAATTGCCAGTTATTATTCTAGCGTGGCCAGGGATCCAAACAAATGAAATTGATCGTTTTGACAAATTTAGCATGTAAACGAATTGAAGAATGAGGATCCCTATGGGATTCGTTTCATATACGTTTTTTAAGAAACTTAATGAGCTCAAGGAATCAGCGAAGAGTTGGTTTTACCCTCTCTGTAATAAGCTTCTATTAGCCCCAGGTATATCGCAGTTAATTCTGCAGTGAAGGAACTATATTCAGGAGGAAGACTAGTTTGAACCAAAAAGTCATCAATTAGTGCTGCGGAACCAACACAATTCGCGCTTTTCGATCCTTCAGTGAAAATTATGGTATGTTCGTTGTTATTTTTTGAAACTTTTATTATTCTTTTAAAGTTTTTTTTTTTCATCTAAATATTATAAAATAAATATTCGCTATAATAAATAATTAAAGAGATAATCTAGAGATGAAATGTATTGTAGGCCATCTTCAATAAAAACGCTCTAAACATTAAGAAATCTCGAATATCAAGATCAAAATTGAGTTTGAATTGATAGCTTGATATTTTATTATCATATTACATAAGCATAATCTCAATGTTGCTCTTATGGATTCGTGATTTCACGTTGTTAAAAACAATTTGGGGCTCAACTTAAATTACTGATATACGAGAAGATTAAATCAATTACCTATTTATAAATCCTATAGTAAAACTAGAAAGCATCACAGAGAATTTATGTGGGATAGAAAAAATATAATTACGTAAAGATATTGGTAATACAAGATTCTTTGAACGACTGCAAGACAACACGTACAAAACAGTTCATCAAGTATTTTATTCTATTTACAATAAAATGCATTCTATTCAACAAAAAAATATGTTAAAAAATATTACGATGAATATATAAAATACATAAAAAAAACAAAAAAAAACAAAGAAACATTTATTTATTATAAAATAAAATTTTATTTATAATATTTTTAGCTATTTCTAAAATTCTAGATTTTTTATAATTAAATTCGACTACCAAATTGCCAAACAGACATAACAAATTGATAAAAAATAAACCGATTTCACCAAAATCTATGATTTTGCTCAGATTTATAGACGAACTTCCTCACAACATATCGATTTCTGTGAGTTTTCTGCTAAAAAAAAACATGTTCCCTTGAAAACATTTACAATGTTGTGGCAAACCATTCTTTTTTTAATTAGAAATTTATGCAGTCATAATATTATTTGTTCTAGAAATGCTCATATCACTAAGGCCAGTTTCTTTTTTAAGATTTAATTAGTTTATGTATTTTTGTTTTTTTTACAAAACTTTAGCAGGCTGATGTGTTCAGATCATTTTTCCTTATAAAGTTAATATAAATGATAAGGCATGGTCCAATTAATAATATAAGTGTAATAAATATAGATAAATATAATATAATTCATATTGATCATCACTGTAAAACAGGAAAAATCACGCAAAACTAAGAATATGTTAAGTTGATGTAATAAAATATACTTCACTCTGCACCAGCTGGGAAAAAGACCTGCATGGTTTAAAGTTAAGTAATTTATTGTATGTATTTTAAGGTGTTAAATCTGATTGATTAAGTATCAAGTCAAATTTATTTTATTCTTTAAACAGTACCTCATTTCTTATCGTCTGAGAAACTTTTGCTATTCTTTCGGGGATATTTCAAAAACCATAAATCATTTGTAGATGCAGTTGAATTTTCGATCTTACGTGTAATGTTAATTATTACTCCGAACCCCCCCCCCCCGGATAGAGAGCTGGTGCTATACTGAGGCCGAAACACAATGTTCTAACCTGCACCGACCTGTAGGGTCCAGAGTTCCAAATAGAGCGGCCATGTTGAAATTTCTAATAATTTCTTATATTTATTTTTCATTAATTTTATTCTGTCTATATTATTAATAAGGATTGGTTAATTTTAAAGATATTGTCATTTAATAATTAAATTTAAGCCCGATTTCTAAATTAATGAGAATAATATCATCGTTACTATCTCAGATTTTCATTTAATATTTTTAAATTAAATAAAATAAGGACTTCATTATCGGGCTCATACATAAATACACACGTGTTAAAATTGGTTAATTAATTATGAATTTATTATTTTAGTCAAATTTATTTTATTGTTTAAACATCACCTCATTTTTTATCGCCTGAGAAACCTTTGCTGTAGTGTTGGGATTGGTTCAGAGGTTATTATTCTTTCGTTTATGCAGCTGGACTTTTCATCATTCACGTATAATCATAATAATTTCTTCGATCTGCATCGGTAGAGAGCTGGGACCAGACTGAGGCCAAAGTGCAGTGTATGGACTTGTACAGACCTGTGAGGTCCAAAGTTCCAAATAGAGCGGCCATGTTAAAATTTCTAATAATTTCTTATATTTATTTTTCATTAACTTTATTATTTCTATTTTATTAATTAGAATTAGTTAATTTTAAAAAAAATTGTCATTTAATAATTAAATGTAAGCCCGTTATTTCTAAATTAATGAGAATAATATCATCGTTACTATCTCGGATTTTTATTTTATTTTTTTAAATAAAATAAAATAAGGACTTCATTATCGGGCTCATATTTAAATACACACGTATTAAAATTTTTTAATTAATTATGAATTTATTATATTAGTCAAATTTATTATATTGTTTAAACATTACCTCATTTTGTATCGCCTGAGAAACCTTTGCTGTAGTGTTTGGATTGGTTCAGAGGTTATTTTTCTTTCGTTAATGCAGCTGGACTTTTCATCATTCACATATAATCATAATAATTTCTTCGATCTGCATCGGTAGAGAGCTGGGACCAGACTGAGCCCAAAGTGCAGTGTATGAACTTGTATAGACCTGTGAGGTCCAAAGTTCCAAGTTGGCCGGCAATGTAAAATTAAAAGTTATATTTATACGCATTATTTATTCTTTCTGTATTGTTATTATTTAGGATCGTTTATTTTCAAAGAAAGATTTTATAGGTATGACTGTAATAATTAATGCTAACTTCATCAGCATACAGCTGGTACTACAGTGTGGTCCAAGTACGAAGGGTAGGTTACAATTATCAGGTTATGCAAAGAAGACATACATACAGATATTGGTATTGTCATTTAAAAATTAATTATTAGGCCTACATATTGCTAAATTAATGAGAGTAATTATCGGTACTATCTCGGATTTTTATTTTTTAAATAAAATAAAATAAAGACTCCATTATCGTGTTCCAGCTTCTATACTCATACATTAAAATTTGTTAATTAGGTATTAAATCAAATTTATTTTATTGTTAAACAATACCTCATTTCTTATCGTCTGAGAAACTTTTGCTATTCTTTCGGAGATATTTTAAAAATCATAAATCATTTGTAGATGCAGTTGAATTTTCGACCTTAAGTAATTGATAATTATTACTCCGAACCCCCGGATAGAGAGCTGGTGCTATACTGAGGCCGAAACACAATGTTCTAACCTGCACAGACCTGTAGGGTCCAAAGTTCCAAACCATGTTGGCGGCCATGTTGAAATTACTAATTTTTTTCTGATATTTATTTTTCATTAAATTTATTCTTTCTATTGTATTAATAAGGATTAGTTAATTTTAAAAATATTGTCATTTAATAATTAAATTTAAGCCCGATTTCTAGATTAATGAGAATAATATCATCGTTACTATCTCGGATTTTTATTATTTTTTATAATAAAATAAAATAAAGTCTTCATTATCGTGTTTCTAGTATACACATACATTAAAATTGGTTACTTTATTATTAATTTAGTCAATTTTTTTTTTTTATTGTTTAAAAATTACCTCATTTCTTATCGTCAGAGAAACCTTTGCTATACTGTTGGGACTGTTTTAAAAATTATTATTCATTCGTATATGCAGCTGGACTTTTCATCATTCACGTATAATCATAATAATTTCTTCGATCTGCATCGGTAGAGAGCTGGGACCAGACTGAGGCCAAAGTGCAATGTATGGACTTGCATAGACCTGTGAGGTCCAAAGTTCCAAATAGAGCGACCATGTTATAATAAAAATTTGATATATTTGTATATATTATTTATTCTTTCTTTATTCTTGTTATTTTTTATGATTGTTTATTTTCAAAGAGAGAGGTTACAATTATCAGGTTATGCCAGGAAGGCATAAGTAAATATGGGAACTTAATATTATTCTAATACAATAAAACAATTACTTAAATATAATGTCCATATTTGGTTTTATAATTATGCAGTAAAATTAATTTTAAAATAAAACATCACCTCGTTTTTAAACTGCTAAAAGACTTTTTAACACACTTTTGACCTTCCATCTGGCTCAAAAATATATTTAGATTCGTAATAGAATATTGGAGGACCCTATCTCAGAAATTGTCGGGTTTATTTAAAAACTCCCTGGCAAATTGCAGCCTGTTCTTCTGGTTTATCTTACTGATGAAGAGCTTTCTATTGGGTCATTTCACATGAAATGTCCGTTTTTATAGTTTCTAAAATACATAAAGGATTTTGCAGGTCTCTGTTGTTTTCTTCCGAATGTTTAAAGTAAACAGTTACTAATCCTCTACCTTTGTATTATAAACATTAGCTTCCCAATCAACTACCCACTTTTTAGTATACCTCCAAATATGAACATGGAAACACGCGATTTTCGAGTAATATTTTTGTACGAGTTTAAACTCGGCCATTCATCAGCTGAGGCCGCTAGAAATATTTGCAAGGCGTTTGGGAAAGGGAGTGTTAATGAACGGACCATTCGCCGTTGGATACCGACTTGGAAAACTTGCCCCGTGGAAGACCTCCGTCCGTAATAGACAACGATGTCCTCAAAAATACAGTAGAAGGAAACCTCTACCAAACAGTTAAAGGACTCTCAGCACAACTTTTTGAAAATTATGATCAATTGAAAAGTGCGTTTTCAGATTTTGTTTCACTTCAAAGCTCAGAGTTTTTCAGTTCGGGGATAAAAAATTTGGTGTCACGTTGAGAAAAATGTGTAGAAAAAGAAGGTTAATACTTCGAATGAAATTATCTTGTTTTCATATCGTATTTTTAATAAAAATCCTTTACCTTGAAAACGGACATTTCATGTGATATAACCCAATACTTGCCACTCGACCACTGTATCCTTCCCTTCTCAGAATATTTCTGTTTCTGGGTGGACTTCAATTCTATATTCTCTATTTATTCTAAAGGCCATTGAGGTTGCGGTAGTGTGAGGATTTGTGGTCTATCCTCCAGAGATTATACTTCTCTATATCTTTTTAGTACATACTGTACATTAACATGTGACTTATTCAATAAGTGTGCAATTTATCTTAAAGATAAGCCCTACATTTGGCAACAAATCACAAGCTCTCTCAAATCACGAGAAACGCGCATATTGAAAATAAATCAGTTTTCCAGGCCCAAGTAAAGCTAGTAATGAACTCAGAGTGGAGTGTTGAGATAAGATTTATATATATATTAAACTGGAAAGACGGCCATAGTACAAACAATAGAATTAAAATTAAAAGTGTTTGGAAATTTGTTTGACCTACCAAATGACATTCTGCCTCGTTTGGTATTAATGATGAAATGAAAAAAATATCTGGTGCGGGCAACACACGACTTTGACTTACCTCGACTGCTAAAATCAATTTAAAAACTATTAACTATGCTTGCATTAGTAAAATATTTTAATAAAACGTAGATTCATTTTCGTTAGTAACATGTGATTTAGAATATTTATTTGTTCAGTAACATTAAGGCTCCTCAACCACCAGGGTTATTTTAGCCCTAAAGTAATTAATAAAAAATACAAACATTTAATATATAAAATAAAATATAAACAAAGTATAGATAATCTCATCAAAGAATAAAACAAAAAGACAAGTATAATTATTAAAAATTCAAAATATGAACATATATATATATATATATATATAATATATATATATATATATATATATATATATATATATATATATATATATGTCCAAACTCTTTTAATTTATATTAAATTATATTATATTTAAGTAATTGTTTTATTGTATTAAAATAATAATAAGTTTCCACATTTACTTATGTCTTCTTTGCATAACCTGATAATTGTAACCTACCCTTCGTACTTGGACCTCACTGTAGTACCAGCTGTATGCTGATAAAGTTAGCATTAAATATTACAGTTATAACTATAAAATCTCTCTTTGAAAATAAGCAATCCTAAAAAATAACAAGAATAAATAATATATACAAATATATCAAATTTTTATTATAACATTGCCGGCCAACTTGGAACTTTGGACCTCACAGGTCTATGCAAGTCCATACATTGCACTTTGGCCTCAGTCTGGTCCCAGCTCTCCACCGATGCAGATCGAAGAAATTATTATGATTATACGTGAATGATGAAAAGTCCAGCTGCATATACGAATGAATAATGATTTTTAAAACAGTCCCAACAGTATATCAAAAGTTTCTCAGACGATTAGAAATGAGAGGTAATTTTTAAACAATAAAAAAAAAAATTTACTAAATTAATAATTAATTAACCAATTTTAATGTATGTGTATACTAGGAACACGATAATGAAGACTTTATTTTATTTTATTATAAAAAATAATAAAAATCCGAGATAGTAACGATGATATTATTCTCATTAATCTAGAAATCGGGCTTAAATTTAATTATTAAATGACAATATTTTTAAAATTAACTAATCCTTATTAATACAATAGAAAGAATAAATTTAATGAAAAATAAATATCAGAAAAAATTAGAAATTTCAACATGGCCGCCCTGTTTGGAACTTTGGACCCTACAGGTCTGTGCAGGTTAGAACATTGTGTTTCGGCCTCAGTATAGCACCAGCTCTCTATCCGGGGGGTTCGGAGTAATAATTATCAATTACTTAAGATCGAAAATTCAACTGCATCTACAAATGATTTATGATTTTTGAAATATCTCCGAAAGAATAGCAAAAGTTTCTCAGACGATAAGAAATGAGGTACTGTTTAACAATAAAATAAATTTGATTTAATACCTAATTAACAAATTTTAATGCATGAGTATAGAAGCAGGAACACGATAATGGAGTCTTTATTTTATTTTATTTAAAAAATAAAAATCTGAGATATTACAGATAATTACTCTCATTAGTTTAGAAATCGGCCTTATATTTAATTATTAAATGACAATACCAATATCTGTATGTATGTCTTCTTTGCATAACCTGATAATTGTAACCTACCCTTCGTACTTGGACCACACTTTAGTACCAGCTGTATGCTGATGAAGTTAGCATTAATTATTACAGTCATACCTATACAATCTTTCTTTGAAAATAAACAATCCTAAATAATAACAATACAGAAAGAATAAATAATGCGTATAAATATAACAACTTTTAATTTTACATTGGCGGCCAACTTGGAACTTTGGACCTCACAGGACTGTACAAGTCCATACACTGCACTTTGGCCTCAGTCTGGTCCCAGCTCTCTACCGATGCAGATCGAAGAAATTATAATGCTTATACGTGAACGATGAAAAGTCCAGCTGCATATACGAATGAATAATAATTTTTAAAACAGTCCCAACAGTATAGCACAAGTTTCTCAGACGATAAGAAATGAGGTAATGTTTAAAAAATATAATAAATTTGACTAATATAATAAATTCATAATTAATTAACCGATTTTAATACGTGTGTATTTAAATATGAGCCCGATAATGAAGTCCTTATTTTATTTTATTTAAAAAAATAAAATAAAAATCCGAGATCGTAACGATGATATTATTCTCATTAATTTAGAAATAACGGGCTTACATTTAATTATTAAATGACAATTTTTTTTAAAATTAACTAATTCTAATTAATAAAATAGAAATAATAAAGTTAATGAAAAATAAATATAAGAAATTATTAGAAATTTTAACATGGCCGCTCTATTTGGAACTTTGGACCTCACAGGTCTGTACAAGTCCATACACTGCACTTTGGACTCAGTCTGGTCCTAGCTCTCTACCGATGCAGATCGAAGAAATTATTATGATTATATGTGAATGATGAAAAGTCCAGCTGCATAAACGAAAGAATAATAACCTCTGAACCAATCCCAACACTACAGCAAAGGTTTCTCAGGCGATAAAAAATGAGGTAATGTTTAAACAATATAATAAATTTGACTAAAATAATAAATTCATAATCAATTAACCAATTTTAATACGTGTGTATTTAAATATGGGCCCGATAATGAAGTCCTTATTTTATTTTATTTAAAAAAATAAAATAAAAATCCGAGATAGTAAGGATGGTATTATTCTCATTAATTTAGAAATAATGGGCTTACATTTAATTATTAAATGACAATTTTTTTAAAATTAACTAATTCTAATTAATAAAATAGAAATAATAAAGTTAATGAAAAATAAATATAAGAAATTATTAGAAATTTTAACATGGCCGCTCTATTTGGAACTTTGGACCTCACAGGTCTGTACAAGTTCATACACTGCACTTTGGCCTCAGTATGGTCCCAGCTCTCTACCGATGCAGATCGAAGAAGTTATTATGATTATACGTGAATGATGAAAAGTCCAGCTGCATATACGAATGAATAATAATTTTTAAAACAGTCCCAACAGTATAGCACAAGTTTCTCAGACGACAAGAAATGAGGTAATGTTTAAACAATAAAATAAATTTGACTAAATTAATAATTAGTCAACCAATTTTAATGCATGTGTATACAACTAGGAACACGATAATGAAGACCTTATTTAATTTAATTTTTTTATTTCCTTATTTAAAATCCGAGATAGTAACTATGATATTATTCTCATTAAATTAGAAATCGGGCTTAAATTTAATTATTAAATGACAATATCTTTAAAATTAACCAAGCCTTATTAATAATATAGACAGAATAAAATTAATGAAAAATAAATATAAGAAATTATTAGAAATTTCAACATGGCCGCTCTATTTGGAACTCTGGACCCTACAGGTCGGTGCAGGTTAGAACATTGTGTTTCGGCCTCAGTGTAGCATCCGGGGGGTTCGGAGTAATAATTAACATTACACGTAAGATCGAAAATTCAATAGCATCTACAAATTATTTATGGTTTTTGAAATATCCCCGAAAGAATAGCAAATGTTTCTCAGACGATAAGAAATGAGGTACTACTTAAAGAATAAAATAAATTAGACTTGATACTTAATCAATCAGATTTAACACCTTAAAATACATACAATAAATTACTTGACTTTAAAGCATGCAGGTCTTTCTCCCAGCTGGTGCAGAGTGAAGTATATTTTATTACACGAACTTAACATATTCTTAGTTTTGCGTGATTTTTCCGGTTTTACAGTGATGATCAATATGAATCTTTTACCTATTCTTATTATATTTATCTATATTTATTAAACTTATATTATTAATTCGACCATGTTTTATCATTTATATTAAATTTATAAGGGCAAATGATCTGAACACGTCAGCCTGCTAAAGTTTTGTAAACAAAAAAATACATAAACTAATTAAATTCTAAAAAAGAAACTGGCCTTAGTGATATGAGCATTTCTAGAACAAATAATATTATGACTGCATAAATTTCTAAGTAAAAAAATAAATTATGGTTTACCACAACATTGTAAATGTTTTCAAGGGAACATGTTTTTTTAGCAGAAACTCACAGAAATCGATATGTTGTGAGGCAGTTTGTCTATAAACCTGAGCAAAATCATAGATTTTGGTGAAATCGATTTTTTTTTTTTTTTATTAAGTTGTTATGTCTGTTTGGCAATATGGTAGTCGAATTTACTTATAAAAAATCTAGAATTTTAGAAACAGCTAAAAATATTATAAATAAAATTTTATTTTATAATAAATAAATGTTTCTTTAGCCTAAAGTAATTAATGAACAATACAAACATTTAATATAAAAATAAAATATAAACAAAGTATAGATAATCTCATCAAAGAATAAAACAAAAAGACAAGTATAATTATAAAAAATTCAAAATATGAACATATATATATATATTATAGTTATATTTTTTAATAATATAACCATATTAGTGAAGTAAGAATGGTTGACTTTGTGAGTAAGTGAGAACAGTCATTGTTCTGACGCTCTCCTTCAAGCGCCCTGAGGAAGGCCTATAATTTGGGTCGAAACGTCGGCACCATTTTCTTATGCTTTTCTTAATTGTGTGTTCTTTTGAACTAACTTCTCTCACTATAACAATAATAAATCGCTACGATTAATAATCAGTAATATTTTTATGTACTACTCGTCTATTTACATTACTTTTTACAACATTGTGTATCAAATGATATTTTTTCTAAAATCTTTCTCTTTCCTACGGTATATTATACGTCTATCTTACTGTTCTTAATATAAAAATGCCAAAAATTACAATGAAAAAATAGTTTTTCTCTTTTCTCCTTTGGTTGATTATCAAATTCGTTCAACTTGTATATATTACCGTTTTTAATCTACGTTATTAAGAAGTATATTTTTTATTTTTTCGAATCTGCAAAATTGAAGGTACTTTAGAAGAAGAAAATTTTAAACTATCGGCATTTAAGCCTTGTCAGACTATTTCAATCAGAATTAAACCTACATCATATTAAAGCCCATAACATTTTGCTTCGATATACTGAGTTTAATCAAAATCGTTTGAGCCATTTGGAGGAAATCGTGAAAAGGTAATTGATTATGAATTAAAATAAAATCTAATTATAAAAATTGACGGTGCTCGTTATTCCAACGTACGATTGAATGCTGTTTGATAAAACATAAAATACACGTAAATCGAGAGGTTACAAAGTAGATTTAGTTAAGAGTATTCACAAACCAGACACTCTGCAACAACCGCCAGACCATAATTCTCCCAGCTGTCACTGCACTAGAGGCTAAACTTCTTGACAAATGTTCCAATAAATTTTATTATTACAGGACTGACAGCTACTATTCAATTAGAGCTTAAGCTATGGATTTGTGAGGATCTAGCGAGAGTTAATTCATTATAAAAATTGAAATTTTGTTTGTTTGTTGTCCAGAACATTAAAGCTACGTTTTTTATTTGAAGGATACTTCAAAAAGTAGTGAATGATTTGTCACTATTAATATGAAATTTATAGTCACAGGCCATTCGCAATCTGATCATTCACTGCTTATCTAAACCAGAACTTGGACCAAAAACTGACTTGCTCCTATAAAAACATATTATACATTAAAGCTAATATAATGAACTAATGCACACAGAGATTTTATCGCAGTTAAGACGTCAACTTCCAAAATGTACGTATACGTACTATATATATTCAAGGAAACTGTTTCACTTCCTTTATTGTAAGACTAAAGCAATTTATTTGAATCTGGTCTTATTAAAATGTAGGATTGTTTTATTAATATATTATTAAGTTTATTTATACGTTATAGAAGCAAATCTTTTAGTATTATTTATAATGAAAATGAAATGAGTAATTTATTTCTTTTGAAAATAATTGTATTTATAAATCGCATTTAAAGTATTTGATTACAGTTTACAACAAATTACTAATACACAAGACAGTACTGAAACCTATATGGACCTACGGGCTTGCCGTAATTTTAAATATAAATGCCGATATTTAAAATTTTCTTATTCTAAACTACCTTTAATTTTGTACAATACAAAAGATTAACCATATCATCTTAATAGCCCTGACGAAGGATGGCTAAATATCAAAGTTGAGTGAATTTGAAAAACAACTAAAGGAGAAAAGTCCAACATATTTTTTTTATGCAAGTTTTGTGTTTCTGACCACAAGAATAGTAATATATTGTTGGATGGCTAAAGATTTTAGAAAAAATATTATCTGATACACGGGATCCTAAAGGGTAATAGAGAGTAATGAAAAACCGATAAAACTAACTGTGTTCTGGTTCTTGGAAAGGGAAATTCATATTGACCTTGCTGCCACCTGGCGGCCTGTCAAAGAAGCAGAGCGCTCCTAGTGTGATCATTCCTAGTGACACTGAGTTGGATGTGATTACCCCAAATACTAACTGATTGTTGTAGATAAAAATATAATAGATTATGTAATAGTACACATGTTTCTATTGAAATTCAATTTAATCAATTCTTTAACATAAATTAATTAATTTTTTTTTATCTCCTTACGTATTTAAAAAAAAATTAAATTCATTTTAACAACAGAGGTTAGTGAAAGTCGTGTGTTGCGCGCACCAGATTTTTCATACAATATTATGACGATTATTGATATACTACGTATATTACATGTAATAATATTTTATGGGCCTAACTTTAAATAAGTTTCATCGAAATCATGCGTGTGGTTTCCGAGAAACCTTTAACATATATAAACTGTCATTCTTGTGGTTGGTTGTAGATTGTTTATTTATTTAACGTCACTTTATGCTACTATGGCTAATCGGACGATGCTACAGTGGGAGTCCTAAATTTTGTCTATCCAGGTTTTATTAGGATAGGGATCTTTAACGAGTACCTGACATCGCACAGGCTCGGGACCACCTTTTAACGTCCCCTCCGAAGGACGGCGTAACTAAGGATTTTTTACTCCCATTAAAAAAATCCTAGGACCACCTGCGGGTTTGAACCCGTGGCCTTTAGCATGGGAGGCTGTTACGCTAGCCACCCAGCTACAAGTGATCCCGGTCGGTTGTAGAGAAAAACATATTATATGTATATATTTTTTTCCTTTTGCTCTTGATTAGACATTAGCTTAGACTTTATTTTGGGTCTTGACAATTTGAACTATGTAGATAATAAATGGTGCATTTCCGTCGGAAACTCGGTTTCGTAATTTCTCACTACAGCAATTTTCACCTTGCTATATCTCATAAAAAAATAATTTAAAATAAAATTCGTTCATAATAATCATAAGAAGATTTTTAATGAGATATTTTATCGAACGCAGTCAACTAAATCAAAGGCTTTGCAAAAGTTGGGGAATAGGAGTTCGCGCGGCCACCAGGATCTAATAACTCGATTTCCTCTTTGGTGTGGGGGTAGGAGATGGGATGTAGCTAGGACCTGTGAAATATTAATATGGACCGAATTACACTCAGTCCTATTTGATCCTACTGAACAATTTAATGTCGATGTGGGACCATCATGGAAGGGTTTAGCTGAGGATTATATTGGCTTTCCGAAGCGGTTTATACCAAGTTATTTTAGTAGTATGTGCTACTGCCAAATAGCTTTATATAGATAATTGTGATAAATAAAAGTTTCATATAAATAAAAACCTTAGCTTTTAGGGATCAAATGTAGCTGGATGGCTAGCTTAACAGCCTTCTATGCCTAACGTTCAAACCCGGAGGTGGTCCTTGGATTTTTTAATGGGAGTAAAAAATCCTTAATTATACCGTCCTTTGGAGGGGACGTTAAAAGATGGTCCCGAGCCTGTGCGATGTCAGGTACTCGTTAAAGATCCCTATCCTAATAAAACCTGGATAGGCAAAATTAAGGACTCCCACTGTAGCATCACCTGATTAGGCACAGTAGCATAGAGTAACGTTAAATAAAAAAATAAAAAAAACTTAGCTTTCATTTATGCCGTATGGTTGACTCTGGGTTAGGAATGTATCAATTTCTGTTTCACAACTAGCCACCATAAAGTTGGTACCTAAAAATTGGGATGAAAACTTAGCGGCTGAGCATAATATCGACCTATACATCTCGTTACACGGCAATCAACCTAAATACTCAACGGATTTCGTGGGTCACCTAAGTTCAAAACGTGACAAGTGACACTAGGATTTTTTTATGGGAGTAAAAAATCTTCGGTTATGCCGTCCTTCTCAGGGGACGTAAAATGCCCTGTGTAAATGCGACCCAGTCCGATGTGTGTACTCGTTAAAGGTCCCTATCCTAATAAAACTTGATTAGACAAAATTTAGGATTCCCACACATTTTCTGATTAGTACTGTATGAAAAAAATATAACTTTTGCGATACTGTAATATGGCATAACTTACATTTTCCAGAACTTTTAGTCTTCGCATTCTGGAGTGTCCTTTCGTTTATCTTTTAGTGGGTCTTTTCTTTGTACAAGGTAGAGTTGTTTATACTTGAACTGAAAGAGAAACACACATGGCCATCTTCCAAACATAAACGAATAGACACTTTAGACTTATGTAAAGACTGTCATTTCTAGAAAAAGTGACTTATACCATTTCGCTATCTTTTTAATGGGAGTAAAAAATCCTAAGGTATGCCGTACTTCGCAGGGGACGTAAAATGTTGGTCCCGAGCCTGTGCTAAAAGATCCCTATCCTAATAAAACTTATATCGGTTAAAGTTAGAACTCCCACTGTAGCATCGTCCGATTAATAAACAACAAATGAATAAATAAACAACATTTTGCCATCTTAGCGCAGAATTATAATTAGTAGCATAAAGTGACGTTAAATGAATAAATAAACAATCAATTACAAATCTCGATATATATTGAACCCATGAACCATCTTGGATTAAAGAGGGACTGTTATAGTATTATTATGTATTTTTTATTTTGAAGAAAAATACAAATAAACGAAATTGGCTTTGAGTAAAAAAAAATCTATATATCTTACCCGCTTACTGCAGGAAAACGGATAAAATAATTTATAGCTACCTCGATGTTGTTGTTATTTTAAGCCGTAGGGACGCAGACAAAAACAACAGGCACAAGGATTATTACAATAATTTATTATTGGGTTTTCTGGTATTATTAAGCTGCACCATGTTTTTTGTTTTATACACTGAATTTAATGTTTTAATCTCCAAGTGAAATGGCGGTTAATCTGAAGTTTATTTTATTTTTTAATAATTAAAATTCAGAATTCTATAAATAAAAAAATCTGGTGCGGGCAACACACATACCTTCATTTTTAGAATCGATTCAAGAACTTTCATCTTCAGTAAAAGATGAAAATTTTTGAAATCATTAAAGAATTAATTAAATGGAATTTCTATAAAAACTTGTGTTTTATTAATGAATCTATTACATTATTATATAAAATAATCAGTTAGTTTTATCGACTTTTCATCACTCTCTATTAACTTTTAAAAACATGTTTATAAGGTAATATTTTTTCTAAAATCTTTAGCTTACAAAAGGTATATAATACATGTATATTACTGTTCTTATGTTCAAAAACAAAAAATTGCATTAAAAAAACATTTATTTAGTTTTCTCTCGGCATTTAAGCCCTGTCAGAACATTTTAATCACAATAAAACCTACACGATGTTAAAGCCTAATAAACTTTACATTGATATAGCGAGTTTAATCAACATCGTCGGAACCGTTTCGAGAAAATCATAAAAAAAAATAAAAATAGTATAAAGTGGCTCTTCTGGTAAGCCCATTATGATGAAAAAGGTTCTGTAACGTCTTGGGCCTCTATTGGTCTTAAATATGAAAATTCAGTTTCATATAACTTTTCGTTTCCGCCCGGGAGTTACCACACACACAGAACTTTTTGCGGGACTTGATTATCTGGACTCAGGGGACCCTAAAACGTGTATTTCCGTTGAAAATTGGAATTCGAAAATTTTCACGATTGAAATACTTTCCCTTACTATATATAGTAAGTGAAAGTAAAAATAAAACTTTTAGACTTTTTTATTTTTTATTATTACTAGTAACTTTGTATATTAACGCATCAGTCCATTTCCAATTCAGCAAACGTTTTTTACACTATAGAACCTAATCTTGAATTATTGCTATTGATATCTATTGTTTTTACTTAGAAGAAATAATAATATAACGTTACACAAGTATAGATCTCTCTGTTAACTTTTTTATTAAAGATATTTTATGTATTGTTTTATTGTTTTCAATCATGAACCATTGTAATCGACCAAAAAAAAAAAGAAAAAAAAATTACCCCCCTCAAAATTTGAGAGCTTTCGTTTCAAGATGTGTAGAATCTGAATAACGAATGAAAAAAAATCCGTTTGTCCGCGGTTTGCCGTACGCCGTCCACCGTCCGCGGCCTATACACCTAGACGTTGATATCAGCTGGTTATTTTTAAAATGACGGCCGATAAAAAGTGATTTAATTCAATAACTCAGTTAATATTGTAGACGGAGGAAAACAAATATCAGTGTTTTTTAACTAAAAATTAATAAATACCGAAAAATTCAAACTGTCGGACTTACAAATGCCGTTTTACCATCTTGTTTATATACCATTGTACTTGTACTTGTATCGTTCAGAAGTGAATCAAAGTCCTTATAAAACAAAAAGATCATTGAAATCGGTTACGAAACATTAAGAATATAACCTTTTGAACTATCAGTTGTAATTTCGCATTTTCCTTTGTTTAATTTTAGTACATATTGGAATTGCCTGTAAACAGCTATATATATATATATATATATATATATATATATATATATATATATATATATATATATATATATATATATATATATATATATATATATATTTTTTTTTTTTTTTTTTTTTTTAACTAATAAAGTTGCTTAGAAATAATAAACAATTGTGCAATAATTTACAGAGTTGTTTTTTTTTTTTAAACTTTGAATATCAAATGTATTTGATCTTTTCATTGTTAATGAAAAATAAAAAATCATATATTTTATTTTCTATCTAGATCCTTAAATTTTCCTTGGTGTTGGCTTATATATGTGTTATACAAAGACTTTTCTGAATGATTTATTTATTGAATTATCTTTCCTTTAGAGAGCAATCGATTTTTTTTTGCTACTCTCCTTAACTTATGTCTTTTTCGTCTACATCTTTAGACTTTGTGATTTATTAGGACCTGTCCTATTATCGATTTTGAGATATAAATGAACCTTAAAAGTAGCCAATCCCGTTCGTCAATCTTGTACAAAATTCCTCTGACGTGGCCATAGTTTAGCGTGCCTGCACAACCCCACCCTCAAGACTCGGAGGCAATGCGGGTCAGGACTACATGCTCTGCAGTCTTCAGATTCTCATCTGTATGTTGTGGTGGGACCAATAAATCTTAGTCTGCATGTGTTATATAAATGACATGGATAAGAAATTGTATTACTATTAATTATTAAATTTAATGAATGAAATGAAATGAAAATAGCCTTTATGTATGCACTAATATTACAATTTCGAAAGGTAACAAAACAAAATAAAACAACTTTTTTTTTTTTTTTTTTTTTTTGCATTATAATTTATACAAAACTTTTTGCTATCTTGCATAGGCCTTCCCTTAGGAGTAATAGTCTTTAACACTTCCCTGGGTGACTAGCCCTACTGGGAAGCGGGATTTCTGACCTCTAACCATTTTTCTTTCCACACATCTCTGTCCCTCGCTGTTCTCCATCAGAGAGGTCCTGCCAGAAGCCTAAATGGATCTCTCCATCTCTTCATTTGTCGGCCTCTCATCGGGCGTAACCCACCTCACCCACCCTAATATAGACAGTTAGACTTAAGTTATTTCGGACAGCTTCTTGCATCGGGAAGAGAGTTGCGATATTAAAAAGTGTCCTTTTTAGTAAGGTAATCCTAGTTACCAGTGATTTATTTCGATTCGTATCCTTTTAAAAGGAGAATCGAGTCAAAAATGGTGGTTCTCTTCCATTTTGAACCGTATCCTGATTACGATAAATGTCAATTGTTAAGAATCCTTTCAACGAGAATGGCGACTTTAACTTAGAATGAAAAAAAAAAAAAATTAAAACAGTCCTTAAAATATGAAAATCGGGCATATCCTTTGAAATAGTAAAATAGTCCTTTTCGGGCGTATTAAATTTAATGAATAATAAAGGTTTAAATTATCATTTTATGGGAGTATAATTCTAAATATTTACTGGTATTTAGTAGATTTGAGTCTGACAAACACGCTACATTCTACTATAGTAATGTAAAATTGTATGAACAAAATATGGTCTATAAAATAAAAAATCTAGTGCGCGCAACACACGACTATCACTTACCTCAGTTTGTTAAAATCAATTTAAGAATTTTAAAACACATTTAGAGATAAATATAAATTGTTAGAGAAATAATTATATTTTTATCTACATTTACAACAATCAGTTAGTTTCGTCGGCTCTTCATCACTCTTTATTAAATTTTACAATATTAATATATTTTCTAAAATCTTTAGCTATCCAATGGTATATTATACGGCTATATTACTTGTGTTCAAAAACACCAACATTGCATGAAAAAATATGTTTTCACTTTTCTCCTTTAGCTGCATATCAAAGGCGCTCAGCTTGCATATTTAGCTATTATTTATCAATGCTAACAAGATGATATACCTAATGATTTGAAATCTACAATATCAAAGATGCTTTAGTGAAAGAAATATTAAAATATCGGCATTTAAGCCCTGTGAGACTGTTTCAATCAGAATGAAACCTACACCATAGTAAAGCCTATTAAATTATACATCGATATAGCGAATTAAATCAAAATCGTTTGAGCTGTTTTTGAGAAAATGATAAAAAAGTGCAAAATGCATCGGATAAAGTAGGACTTCCGGACAGCCGATCATAGTTAAAAAGTTGCTGTAATATCTCGGGCGTATAGCTGTCTTAAATATGAAATTTCATTTTTATACGACTTTTAGTTTTTGCGCTAGACTTATCTACTTGGACTATCTTGCGGGACTTGGTCATTAGGACTCAGGAGACCCTAAAACGTGTATTTCCGTTGAAAACTGGAATTCGAAAGTTTTTACGATCGTAATACTTTGTATTTCTCTTTATAACATATATAAGTAAGTGGAAGTAAAAATGACAAGAAAGTGATAGGTAATAAGAACATGGATGGAAATATAAATTTGGCAACGCCAATCTTTCGTCAAAATAACTTTCTCTAAAGGATGCTTTTAACGATACAATCACTGGGAATTCCATCACAGATGACGTGTACTCCTTTCTTATCGATTCCTTTGGTATGCATTCGTCCAGTCTGAGATCCTTTTAGATGAGTATTTCATTTTAATAGTCTATTATTTATGGTTTAGAACATTATAGAACTTTCGTGTATTTCTTACCTGCAAATAAATGTCTTAATAAGGAAAGGATGAACTCACAGATAAATATTCTTACTCTAGGAGTCGAGTCATAATGTTTTAATGAAACTTGTATAGTACTTTCTTTAAAAATGACGTAGAATACGACGTTAAACAAAAACAAAACAAACTATAGTTTGTTGTAAGCTTGTCAACTAACTTTTAACATATTCGAAGCAAAAATTACAGAGATTCCCTTGAAGTGTTGAAATTGAATATTTTTATCGTTATTAATTTTTTTGTCATTTATTGGACTTATAACAGATTCGGATCCAGAGCTTTTTGTTTGTTTTTCGGGAGGGAGTGTGAATAGCTTTTGCTTTTTAAATGTAACTAATTTTCTCATGGTTTTACGTCCTTTCCATTCAGTAATAGAAAAGAGGACGGACTGTTCTGTACGTAGGCAACTAGTGAATTCTAGCATGCGGGGTTATGTCGAGATTCATCACTTGGGTCTGCCACGAAACAAAGTTTCACTTGCATAAACCGGATTGGATATTGGGGTGTGGTCTAGAGTTATATCAACAACAGTCACTTGTCTTCAAACATTGAATTGGAACATCCGCTTTGCAGAATAACTATTTATCCTATTTTTTCAGCCTTGGAGTTACCCCTGGGGACGGAGATCCTCCTGGGGCATACCTAGGCTGTAAAAAGTGGGTACCTAAAACGAGGGGCGGGCTATAAGCGGCCAGGGGTGATCTCGAGCTAATTCCCCTTTTGTACGGCCGTTGGCCTAGAAACAGTAATAATCTCCTAATGCACGGAACACAATGAACCTTCATGGCTTGTACAGTTTCAGGTTCTTTTTTGTTTTTCTGGGCCGAATTCGAACCAACACCTTTTGGCTTTGATGTAGCTATGGATACCTTTTATCACTCCGCCACAACTGCGTCAAGAGTTCTAGCAGACAGAAGAAAGAAGAAAATAAACTTTATTTACATTTTTACTTATTGACAAAATATTTAGAAATGATTTCGGATGAGACATCCTTACAATCAGCTAATGTTTGGTTCATTTGGTAGTTATAATCTAATTATCGAATCTAATTATAATTAGTGGTAAAATTAAATTGTGATTATATATAGTTGAAGGAAAAATTATACAAAAACCTACAAATAAAAACAGATAACATAATTGATAATATAAAATTAGAAATTAAAATAAACTAGCTTAAGTTAGTAACACATGTTTAGTTCTTTTATGAGTGCAGCGTTTTAGAGATGCTTTATTATAGTTACCGATTTCCTTTATTAATGGATTTTCGCAGACTGGTGTTTTACTGAAGTAAGAAGCTGTTTGAGAATGGACAAAATGTTTAATTGTTGGAAGCTGTAAGTCCTGGAGCATAGACGATATTTTAGTGTAGCGGGGGTAATTGTTAATTATCCGCATTGATAGATTTTGAATTCTTTCAAGTTTTTGGTAGTTAGACAAGCAGGTTGAGCTCCAGACTGGCGAGGCGCATGTAATTAACGGGCGAATAACTGATTTGTATATTATTAATTTGTTATGAGAGCTCAAATGGGATTTTTGTTGAAGTATGGGAACATTTTAAATATTTTTTTTTTTTTTTTGCTTTATCGATTTTTCTGTTGATATGGTCTGTGAATGTAAGAGATTTGTCTAATGTTATGCCTAGGTACTGTACGGATTTTGACCAAGGGATGAGAGCTGAATTTATCTTGATTTGGTGGTTTATTTGTGGGCGACGTTTAGTGAAAAGAATTGCTTCAGATTTGGTGCGATTAATTTTCAATTTCCATTTTATGCAATATTTGTGAAATTTTTTAAAATATTTTTGAAGGCGATTCATTATTGTATGGATGCGATATGATGAGGTATACAATGTTCTAGCAGATATTTAGTAAATGTTAGAGTACTTTAATATTTTTATTATTCATTTACTGCTCCGTGGTTATTATTTTTATTATTCATTTACTGCTCCGTGCTTATTATTTTTCGGGAAAGGAATGATACTTCATTTACTCCTTCCTGTAAATCCAATCAATATTAATTGTATTTCTCGGATTTAACAATTAACGTTAGTGGAAGTTAATGACAGTCACACAAATTTAATGGACAATATTTTTTATTACTAGGACCTACCCTTAGGAGCTATATTGGTTTGAATTAAAAAAATCTGGTGCGGGAAACATACGACTTTCACTTTTAAACATATAGGTGAAAAAATGTATTCAGTTTCTTTGTAAACTTATAGTTTAGATTAAATAATATAACAATATTTCTCTATGTATAATTATCAGTTGTAAGTTTATGCTTTATTTGGTTAATAAGGTTAATTTTTTTTATGACTTTATTATGATGATATGGTTAATTTTTTATTTTTCATCTACAAAATGAAAGGTAAATAAGAGGAAGCAATTTTCAAATATCAAACGAAATGCCAAAATATTTCAAGCAGGAAGAAACATACGCGATATTAAACCCCACTTAATGTTACCGCAATATAGCGAGTTTAATCCAAATCGTTAGAGCGGTTTCTGAATCTATCGTGAAAAGGTGCGAAATGCCTGGTATAAATTGGCTCTTCTCGTTAGCTGATTTTTATGAAAAAGTTGCTGTAACCTCTGGGCGTATTGAATTAAATTTCAGTTTCTCACGACTTATCTAGACTTATCACACACACACATGCACACACTAAAACCTTTTTGCTACGCTCTGTGTCAAAAAGCTGTGTTAGTGTCATCGAAAATTGTACAACAATAACTTTCATAAAATTTGTCGCTAGTACTTACCGTTCAGAACCTCTATTGGTTTTAATTGAATATTGCAGTCATGATTTGACTGCATTTTGACTCATTCTGTTGGAGTTAGTCGGATTAAAAATTTGAAAACATTTTTCTAATCAGAAAATCAGTGGAAAATATTTTTTTTATTACTTTTGTCGCTAGGACCTACCGTTTAGGAGCTGTATCGGTTCCAATTAAAAAAAAATCCTACTTTTTTTAAGTGTTAGTGATTTTTTTAATGCGCTTCGTGTTTGATGCATGTCGTTTTTTCCCAGCCAGGGAATATAAATTCTTAAGTTATTTTTACCATAAACTATTTGTTTATAAAAATAATTTTATATAAAAAAAAATACAAATAAGACAGCGTAGAGGCAGGTATAGAAGACAAAAAGTAGAATTGCGCCCAAGAGTGGCTGGGGACCAGTAATCAACATAATCTCTACTCAGCGGCTAATCACCAACCAATTAGCGGTGGGAAGGGCAAAATATACACTACCGCCATCTAATGAGCTTTCTCTCTACTAAAAACTACAATCCTATTTTATACAACCTCAATATCAAGTTTAATGAGTTTTTTATTCTTCTTTTGTTTATAAAATACCATGAGGAATTTTAAAACCTATAAAATAACAATAAAAGATGTTTGGGAGGAGTGGGTACGGTCATTTTAATGCTCTAAATAAGCAGACTCATTTATTGTATATATATTAGTTGTCACCGAAAATACACGTTTTAGGGTCTCCTGAGTCCAAATGACCAAGCCCCGCAATATGGTGTGTGTGGTTAGCTTAGCGCGAAAACAAATAGTCGTAAATAATTGAAATTGCATATTTATAACAACTTCTACACTGTTTAAAACGCGGGAGACCGAGAGGGGTGGGAAATACCAGGTGCAGATGATACCGAAACTCCCGATCCACCTACCTTTGATGATATCGAAGAGGCTGTCAAAAGACTCAATAACAATAAGGCTCCAGGTGAGGATGAGATTCCTGCTGAGCTCCTGAAGCATGGTGGAGATGAGTTTATGAGAGCCCTCTGCAACGTAATCCTCACAGTCTGGACCGAAGAGAAATGCCTCAACAGTGGAAGAAAGCCATTATTCATTCACTCCACAAGAAAGGTAATATCCTGGAATGCTCTAATTACTGTGGCATATCGCTTTTACAGTGCGCCTACAAGGTTCTCCCCAACGTCATTTATAATAAGCTTCTACCATTTGCCGAGAGAAAAATAGGTAAATATCAGGCGAATTTCAGGGGAGGTAAATTAACAGCGGATCAAATGTTTGGCCTGAGAATGATTCTCGAGAAGTTCCAGGAGTACATAATGATTACCCATCACCTATTTGTGGACTTCCGGAGTGCTTATGATAGCATAAAAAGGCCGAAGTTGTACGCAGCGTTGGTAGAGCTTGGAGTTCCTCTGAAATTTGTTCGGCTGATCAGGATGACAATGGATGACACATGGTGCACTGTACGCATTCATAAGGACCTCTCCCCACAGCTTGAAGCTGCAAAAGGTGTTAGGCAGGCTGATGGCCTCGCATGTTTGTTGTTCAATTTGGCTTTGGAGAAGGTAGTGCGCGATTCAGGGATACAGACTTTGGACACCATCTTCAACCGGCTGGTCCAAATTCTCGGCTTGCTGACGACCTGGACATTGTCGCAAGGTCATTTGAGTCCTTAGAAAATGCTTCCCTCAGGTTGGCGGAGACAGCGAAGAATATGGGAATGCACATCAACCAGGAGAAGACGAAATACATGAGAGTTGGGCCGGGAACAAGGACTGCAGACCGACATCCTGTGATAATGAGCCCATTTGCGTTCCAGAACATTGACCATTTGTGTACCTCTGATCAGTTGTAAATTGTGTAAATAGGATCTCCGGGGAAACAAGTCAGCATCTCCTCAAAGCCAACAGGTGCTAATGTGGCGAAGCTGATGTGATGAGGATAATCAACTTAGGCTGCGCTGGGCTGGCCACGTAGTGCGGATGCCAGACGATGAAGTTCCAAAAAAGCTGCTGGATGGGAGACTCTACCAAGAGGAAGAATATTTAAAATATTGGCATTTAAGCTCGCAGACTATTTCAATCAGAATAAAACCTGCATCATATTTTAGACCATTAAATTTTACATCCCTTTAAGTTTAATCAAAATCGTTTGAGTAGTTTTAGAGTTGCCAGCCACCGTCGCATTCTTGGCAAAATCACGAATTTAGGTGGACAAAAGTCAAGTCAAAAATTGGGGAATTTCTGAGTATTTGAACTTTTTATTATTAGTTGGTAAACGCTTAATACTAAATTTCCGTCCACCGTGTTTACAAATAAATAGTAAACGAGTGAATCATTCCTGTTCACACAAGTGACTAATAGCGGGCAGTGGGATTATCTTTATTCGACGGCCAAACATTATGTTCAAGGTGTGTTTAGCGCAAAGTCTTTTTGCTTTTATTTAACCATGGACATTGCTGAGACAGTAAGACATTATATTTTCACTCTCGTTATTGATGATACATTGCAATCTACCTCTAGAGTTAATTTATAAATTTGTAAATGTAAGCCCCTATTCAATAACGAAGAACTATATAACCCCCAAGTTACGCCAAGGATTTGTTTCATCAATCCTTCTAGTCTTTAAATACGTGTATTATCAAGAATTTTTTGTGTCTTGGGTGATACATAATATTTTCAGACACAACACTCCGAATCATAAGTTTTTAAATCTATAATTTTAAAGAGTTTCCTCAAGGATATAAAATACATCTAGTAGCAGGTTTCATCAACTCCGAGCCGTAATAGATTTTTTGTATTATTTTTCCCGTATTCTGTTACTTCAAACGTAAAATGTAGAGAAGTTTTAGATTTTAGCAAATCAATTTTATGTTTGACCATTGTGTGCTCGCCAATCGTGTCAAAAAAATTAATTAGTTTTTATAATTTGTCTTAAATTTTGTCGACATAAATCGGTCATATTTTCCACTATGCGTTGGTTCAACTCTTCTATAGTAGTTTTTCCAGTTCTATTATAGGAGAAAGAATTTAACAATAATTTTTATCTGTTTTCTTGGTGTTGCAACTCTACATCGTAATGGTGTAAATTGCTATGTATAGTTTTAATTGCAGAAGTAAACCTGAGACCCCAAAAAAAATTGAAAGAAGGTGACCTCTAGAATTTCAACTATGGTAATGAGAATACACGGTCGGGAATTCCGGATCCTAAATGAGAATTCAGTACTAGAAGAAAATCAAAGCAAAGGCAAAACCACTTACAAAAGAAAGGGAAAATTCGGGGAGAGTGGAATGTAGAGATTGTAAAAAAAATAAATAAAAACGGAATGAATAAAAAAAAAAAAACTGGAAAGAGAATCCAATATGAGGTTAGAGAAAGACGAGACAGGTCGAAAGAGTTAGGTTTAAACTTTCTCACCACCTAATTGCGTATAGGCTATATAAATTTATCATGAGTTAGGTTAAATTTCTAGATTACCTAATAATACGTGATTACTCATGTTGGAAACTCTGTGATTAATTAAATTTCTCTGAAGTTGTTGAAGATAAGATCTAATTTACCTTTATGCCAGAATAAGGGAAGTAGTTAAGCTGAAATGTTCTACATTGAAACAATGGAAGTCTGTGCTGTGAGGTTATTTCTCTTTGTCATTTTACAATTAATCATTCATTTTCGTATTTCATATTTTAAATTTTGGATTGCTCATAATGTGATTTTGGTTGGTTATTTTTAATCATGATAAGAAAAAAAAAAAAAAAAAAAAATAAAAAAAAATAAAAAAAAAAAAAAAGATCTCTTTCCTTCAAAATCTGAGGTATCGCTGTAATCCGTCCGCTACTTTTCTCCGAGACTGCTGGACGACTTTTTTTCGAATTTTGACACAGTAATACGATGACACCCCGAGGATGATCCTAACACCTCGCAGTTGAAATCCGCCGATCAATTTTAAAATGGTAGTAGATCAAAAACGCTTTAATTCAATAACTATGTATTTTTTCAATATAGGAAAATAATTGATTTTTTCTAATTAGGATCTATCCTGTTAACAATGAAAAAGAAAAGAAAAAAAATAGAAATTTTAACCTAGTGTACGCAAGGTCACTTCCAAAGGATGGTATAATTAAAGATATTTACTCCCATTTTATGTAGTAAATATAGAATGAGTTTATAAAGCTTAATATATGAGACCAAGTCTGTGTAATTGTAGTTACATTAGAGTGGGGAGCTCAGCCTCCACTGGCTCACACTAGAGAAAGAGGCGCTGAGATCTCTTGGATTCCACTTTTCCCTCTACGAGTGGAGAAATAGGCCCAGTCTGGGGTTCCTTTACGAGATTGTGAATATTGTATATATAGCATTTCCAAGTCAAATTCAACCTTTTCCAAGTCAAATTCAACCTTTTCCAAGTCAAATTCAACCTTTTCCAAGTCAAATTCAACCTTTTCCAAGTCAAATTCAACCTTTCCAAGTCAAATTCAACCTTTTCCAAGTCAAATTCAACTTTTTCCAAGTCAAATTCAACCTTTTCCATTTCAAATTCAACCTTTTTCGATTTCAATAAAATAATAAAAATCAAATTAACATGATATTATGTTTTTATGGTCATTTTAATTACACATTATGTTTTTAACATCTTGTGGCTTGTTAAATGTTCCCAGGGGACTTTTTACATATAATTAGTCACGATTATAATAATAAGTATAACCGATACTTTAATTTTTAGACATTTTCGATACAAGGTCTGGTAGTCGGATTAGCGGGGTTCGTTTTATTTAAGTTTTATAATCGCGGGAGAAAATATTATCAATAGAGGTTTATTTTAATGTTTTCGTATTTATTGGATACAAGGCTCAGTTGCTGCGTTCCCAAAGGTTCGTTACCGATCACACTATTAATCTTAATCGAGCTCGCTCAAATATGGGTTTATTATAACTTTTTCGTATTTATTGGATACTAGGCTCAGTTGCTGCGTTCCCAAAGGTTCGTTACCGATTACAATATTAATTTTAATCGCGCTCGCTCAAATATGGGTTTATTATAACTTTTTCGTATTTATTGACTACTAGGCTCAGTAGCTGCGTTCCCGAAGGTTGGTTACCGATAATACTATTAATTTTAATCGCGCTCACTCAAGAAAAGGTTGATTTTAGCTTGCTCGCATTTACTGCATACTAGGCTCAGTCGCTGCGTAACCAAGGACTCGTTACTGATTATAATACTGATTTTAATTGCGCTCACTCAAGTAGTGGTTTATCAAATAAAAATGGACGTATTCAATTGTTCTGTTTAGCTGATTATTATCAAACTCCAAATTATTAACCAAAAACATAACTTACTATCCTGATAAAAAGGTAACCGAATAGATGGAAAGTTGTAAAAAAACACGAAATAAACATACATTAGACCAACTGACTAAAAAACCATTAACACATTCACTAATAAAACCCCCCCAAAACACAAATATAGAAAAGAAACACGAAGTTATAATAAACCCATATTTGAGCGAGCGCGATTAAAATTAATAGTGTAATCGGTAACGAACCTTTGGGAACGAAGCAACTGAGCCTTGTATCCAATAAATACGAAAAAGTTATAATAAACCCATATTTGAGCGAGCGCGATTAAAATTAATAGTGTAATCGGTAACGAACCATTGGGAACGCAACAACTGAGCCTTGTATCCAATAAATACGAAAAAGTTATAATAAACCCATATTTGAGTATACGAAATTAAAATTAATAGTGTAATCGGTAACGAACCTTTGGGAATGCAGCAAATGAGCCTTGTATCCAATAAATATGAAAAAGTTATAATAAACCTATATTTGAGCGAGCGCGATTAAAATTAATAGTGTAATCGGTAACGAACCATTGGGAACGCAACAACTGAGCCTTGTATCCAATAAATACGAAAAAGTTATAATAAACCCATATTTGAGCGAGCGCGATTAAAATTAATAGCGTAATCGGTAACGAACCTTTGGGAACGCAGCAACTGAGCCATGTATCCAATAAATACGAAAAAGTTATAATAAACCCATATTTGAGTATACGAAATTAAAATTAATAGTGTAATCGGTAACGAACCTTTGGGAATGCAGCAACTGAGCCTTGTATCCAATAAATACGAAAAAGTTATAATAAACCCATATTTGAGCGAGCGCGATTAAAATTAATAGTGTAATCGGTAACGAACCATTGGGAACGCAACAACTGAGCCTTGTATCCAATAAATACGAAAAAGTTATAATAAACCCATATTTGAGCGAGCGCGATTAAAATTAATAGCGTAATCGGTAACGAACCTTTGGGAACGCAGCAACTGAGCCATGTATCCAATAAATACGAAAAGTTATAATAAACCCATATTTGAGTATACGAAATTAAAATTAATAGTGTAATCGGTAACGAACCTTTGGGAATGCAGCAACTGAGCCTTGTAGCCAATAAATATGAAAAAGTTATAATAAACCCATATTTGAGCGAGCGCGATTAAAATTAATAGTGTAATCGGTAACGAACCTTTGGGAACGCAGCAACTGAGCCATGTATTCAATAAATACGAAAAAGTTATAATAAACCCATATTTGAGCGAGCGCGATTAAAATTAATAGTGTAATCGGTAACGAACCATTGGGAACGCAACAACTGAGCCTTGTATCCAATAAATACGAAAAAGTTATAATAAACCCATATTTGAGTATACGAAATTAAAATTAATAGTGTAATCGGTAACGAACCTTTGGGAATGCAGCAACTGAGCCTTGTAGCCAATAAATATGAAAAAGTTATAATAAACCCATATTTGAGCGAGCGCGATTAAAATTAATAGTGTAATCGGTAACGAACCTTTGGGAACGCAGCAACTGAGCCATGTATCCAATAAATACGAAAAAGTTATAATAAACCCATATTTGAGCGAGCGCGATTAAAATTAATAGTGTAATCGGTAACGAACCTTTGGGAACGCAGCAACTGAGCCATGTATCCAATAAATACGAAAAAGTTATAATAAAACCCATATTTGAGTATACGAAATTAAAATTAATAGTGTAATCGGTAACGAACCTTTGGGAATGCAGCAACTGAGCCTTGTAGCCAATAAATATGAAAAAGTTATAATAAACCCATATTTGAGCGAGCGCGATTAAAATTAATAGTGTAATCGGTAACGAACCTTTGGGAACGCAGCAACTGAGCCATGTATCCAATAAATACGAAAAAGTTATAATAAACCCATATTTGAGTATACGAAATTAAAATTAATAGTGTAATCGGTAACGAACCTTTGGGAATGCAGCAACTGAGCCTTGTAGCCAATAAATATGAAAAAGTTATAATAAACCCATATTTGAGCGAGCGCGATTAAAATTAATAGTGTAATCGGTAACGAACCTTTGGGAACGCAGCAACTGAGCCATGTATCCAATAAATACGAAAAAGTTATAATAAACCCATATTTGAGTATACGAAATTAAAATTAATAGTGTAATCGGTAACGAACCTTTGGGAATGCAGCAACTGAGCCTTGTAGCCAATAAATATGAAAAAGTTATAATAAACCCATATTTGAGCGAGCGCGATTAAAATTAATAGTGTAATCGGTAACGAACCATTGGGAACGCAACAACTGAGCCTTGTATCCAATAAATACGAAAAAGTTATTATAAACCTCTATTGATAATATTTTCGCCCGCGATTATAAAACTAAAATAAAACAAACCCCCGCTAATCCGACTACTAGACCTTGTATCGAAAATGTCTATAAATTAAAGTGTCGGTTATACTTATTATTATAATCGTGTTTAATTATATGTAAAAAGGCCCCTGGGAACATTTAACAAGCCACAAGAGTTAAAAACATAATGTGTAATTAAAATAACTATAAAAACATAAAATCATGTTAATTTGATTTTTATTTTTTTATTGAAATCGAAAAAGGTTGAATTTGACTTGGAAAAGGTTGAATTTGACTTGGAAAAGGTTGAATTTGACTTGGAAATGCTTATGATTGTGTGTATGATGTTAATTTATTTCTCACTTTGTATTTATCTCAATTGTTTTTTTGTTGTTCTTTTGTTTTGTATTTTTTTTTTTTTTTACTTGTTTTATTTTTTGTATATATATATTATATTTTATGAAATTTTACTTTATTGTTATTCTCTGTATATTTTGTATGAATGTGGTCTCATATCAATATTACTTTTGTACATTTAGAACCAAATTGTAATATATGTCAATATAAAAAATAAAAAAATAATAAAAAAAAAGAATAGAGTGGGAATTCAACCCATTCTACCAACATTTTTAGTATGTTTTATACAAATCATCTATCATAGTAAAGCAAAATATACACGTCTGCCAATTCAAAACGGGTGGTATACAAAATGGCGTCCATACAAAAAGGGAATATCACGAAATATCACTCTTTTCTAACATTATTATGGTTACTATTTGGAAACTGCTCATTCTAAGAGGATAATTGCTATAAAGTAAATCATTAAGTATTTAATAAGCTTTCATTTCAATGGTAAGTGACATTTATATGTTCAATATTCAACGATATAGAGGTATATATTTTTTGCTTTACCATGATAGATACTTTGCATAAAACATACTAAAATGTTAGTGAAATGGTTTGCATTTTTCTTTGCTGACTTACGTACTATTAATTTTTACTATCAAGGTTCAATTAGAATAGGAATCTTTAACCTGACATCGAACAGGCTCGTGCGGTTAATAGGTGGCTTTATTACAAGGACGACATATCCAAGGAGTTTTTACTCGGTTTAAAAAAAATTCTAGGGCCATCTTTCTGATTCGAACCCACGACCTTGTTATAGAAGGATATTATGCTAGCCACTACACCACAGGTAACGCCTGTTCTCATAGAGATTTAGTTAAAAAACAGTCCCCGAACCATGTCTTAACCAAAGTGGTCTCGATCACCGTAAAGATTAAGAGGATTAAATATCTTGTTCAGAAATAGGCTAAATTATGATAAAATGTAACATATTTTAAATTTGGTGCTTCATAAAGAGCAAAATATCTTTTTTTATTGGACAAAAAAATAGCTAGGACCCTTGTACTCTGCTTGGATAGTTAAGGTACTTAGGTAGAAGGGCAGGCTTAGTTGGGACGTGGCAAGAGAGAGGCTATTCTGTTCAGGTCAGTCTTAACCATTGGTTTTTCTCCCAGTTAAGTAACCTGCGTTATCTTGGAGAATCGCCTAAACCGAGGGTTTATTCACGGCTCATACAGCAGAATGAAGAATTATCTTTGCCATTTTGCAACCCAGTTTCAACAGATAAGAAGTCACAGTTCTCATTATTTTTAATATTAGAATAACGATTCATCATACTTTGTTTAAATCTCATTTTATCAGTAATGCCTGACCTCTTTTATAAGATATTTTAGTCGTATTTAGCCCTTCCTGAGGCTATAAATAGACCCAGGCATTATAAAAGTGGAGATCCGAAAATTGTAAAAAAAAAAAAAAAAACCCGAAGGCTGAGCTTGAAATTAATATTATCGAGTCATTCTTGGGCTAGAATCAGTAAGGATATCCATATTTAGTACACCCAAGACCCTTCAAGGGTTAAATAAGTACTGTTTTTTTTATTCACATGTTTAATCATTTTCGAAGATACATTTTTAAGTTTAGCTGAATTTGGTAATATATGAAAAATACTGGTGAAAACAATAAGTGCAGGTTTATTTTGTAGATTTACAATAAATAAGATTTAAAATAAAACAAAGTGAAATCAAAACAAAAAAATAACTATCTTTTGGTTATATGCGAATATATTAAACTATTATTATTGTGTACGTTTATGAGTCTAACTAACGTTTTAGAATGTTATTATCTTAATCATCTATCTTTTTAACAATTTTTTTTTTATTATCTCCTTTATTGTTTAACTTTCTAGTAACAAAGAAAAACAATGTTGCAAAAAACAAAAAAACAAATAAGTGCTACAGCACAGGCCCTTATCCGAACTTACACTACCTTTGAGGTATTTCAAGTCGAACATTTCTAAGTCCACTTTAGTGTAGTTCCAAGTGCATGCTTTCGCCTCAACAATACTCGATGGAGAGAAACCATCTTCCAGGCTTATCAAAATATAATGGATTTAGACTGCAGAGTCCATACCCCTTCCCTCACTGAGAACGTCGACCAAAGGGACAGTGCTTTGCCACTTCCCAGACCTGGGTGGAAGTGCAATATCTCGGAAGAGAGGGTTAGCACAGGCCTTTAGCCGATCAAAGAACTTGATGTGCCCCCACCGTTATATAATCAGGCACTGGGGGTAGCTGGAGCGGTAATTTTCTTGATAATATTTTTCATAGTAGAAAGTGGCCCTTTTGGACGGTCTATTTTGGTGAAAAAGTTGTTGTAACATCCCAGGTCTTTACTTGTAATAAATATGAAATATCAGTTTTTTATGACTTCTCTTTTATAAGCTAGACTTACCACATAGACTCTCACTCACACACAGAGACATTTTTTGGAACTTAGTCATTTGGACTCAGGGTAGCCTAAAACGAGCATTTCCCTTAAAAACTAGAATTCGAAAATAAGAATGATTGCAATAATTCCACTTACTATATCATGTATAGGATTATCTATTTATAAAAGATGTAGTTATCCCAACCAATCCTAATACTTTCCTTTCTACTTATACTGATGGCACTTGTGTGTTATCAGTCAATAACGATCCAACTGTTTATAAAGACCCCATTCATGAAGACTTAAATGTTACATATGTTGCAGATTTGACCCGAACCAGATATCAGTCCTTCTATGACAAACTCCATTCCCACCCAAACCCACTAGTTTCAACCCTTGCTTCCTCTTCGATTCCTGATAATCCTCAGAGGTGTCTGAAAAGAAGATGGCCACGAGACCTTCTAGTTTAAAATAGTTACTGGAGTGCTACCATTGGGTAGTTCCTCTACTAGTCCGTTTCATGTTATTTTTCTTTTAGTATATTTACTTGTTGTATTATGTAGTATTGTATAACATATATCATAGTTAAACTATTTCAGCTTTTTAGAATCTCGTTATTCCTTATACCTTGCCTGTTGATAATTACTGAGTTAAACCTCCTTCCTAAGGTGTGTATCTTAGCAATCGATTCTTTCTTATTATATCCGGCCATCGGAAGTTTTTCCATAGCCTCACCGCCTTCCTAGACCATCCCAAATATTCTATTCTGTACTTTTTGGGTTACTCGTTACAACTTTTGGTTTAAGTATGTAAATACTTCGAAAAAAAAGTTCCCCATCTCCGCAATAATGCTTGAGTTTTCCCTTCTGTATTCTGAAGCCATATCGCCCCCCTTTCCCTTATTCCCAACTCCCCCCAACTCAAATCTTTAATAAACTCCCGCAATGCATGGATCCCTGCCCAGTGCCCTTTGTGACTCTCTTCTCAGAGTTGGAATACTGATTCTGAAATATCCTTCGCTAATTTCATTTCACTCTATTTGAGTGTGTGTGTTTTCAACAAAATTTACGAACCAGAAGATCCAATTTTACTATTAATTTTGCATCTTTTTACGATTTTCTCAAAAACGGCTAAAAATATTTTGATTATGCTCGCTATATGAAATGAAATGAAAAGTAATTTTATTCTGGGACGAGTAGTCCCCTAAGAATAACAAGAAAAGTACAATATAAATAATAATTGTCTGGTCGTTTAAGACTTCAGTTTAACAATAAAAGATGGATTTTGTGACAATGAATAGTTATCATCTATAGCTTTTAAATATTACATATGTTGGGAAGATTGATGCTTTAGGAGATGGAGAAATAGTTGGTGTTTAAAAGTGGATAATAATAAGGATTTACGAATGGATACAGGCAAGGAATTCCAAAATAGGGTAGCACGAATAATAAAGGATTTTTTGTAGGAAGCAGATCTGTGAGAAGGTATATACAAGTTTATAGATGAGGAAGATGGTTGGGGGTGCGGTCATAAATTAAAACCACACAATTAAAAATAAGAGTTATTTTTATTATGTGCCGACGTTTCGGCCTACAATGTGGGCCTTCATCAGGGATGACGTGCAAGCGTTGCCTACGAAGTATTTGACTTCGTAGGCAACGCTTGCACGTCATCCCTGATGAAGGCCCACATTGTAGGCCGAAACGTCGGCACATAATAAAAATAACTCTTATTTTTAATTGTGTGGTTTTAATTTATGACCGCACCCCCAACCATCTTCCTCATCTAATTTCTCTACGGTCAACAAAACTCCATCATTATACAAGTTTATAGGTTGGGATCTAGTGTTTACTGAATGGGCAGAGGAACAAGTGGTGAGTATATCAAGAATATAAGGAGGTTTTTTGTATGGAAAAATCGGAAGAGGCAGACACCAAGGAGGTACTGCCGACGAAAAGAGGGATAGAGCCAATTCAACTCGGTATACCTTCTAGAAACATGGGAGCGCCTGGGGATTCCACATGTGAATCTAATGAAAAAATTCATAAGTCTTTTGAGTCTCATATCGAATTTCTCTGACAGCCCGCCAAATACGAGGCAACTGTAGTCAAACTGGGGGAAAATGAGCGAAGAGACGAGTAACATACGGGTTTTAGGTGGGATTGAATCATGAAATCTTAGAAATTGTTTTAGGATAGCGATGGATTTTCGGGTGATTTGAGAAATATGATTGCTCCAAGATAGGTTCTGATCAATAATGACCCCAAGGTTTCTTACTGAGGTGTGGAAGTGGATAGGTATGCTATTGAGGTAAAGGAGTGGATAATATGGAAGAGAATTTACAAGGTTCTAGGAACCGATGAGAATGGCTTTGGTTTTTCCTGCATTCAACTTCAAATCATTTGCCGTAGCCTATACGTTGATGTTGTCAATATCTTGTTGAAGTTTTTGGATAGCCTTTAGCATTTCGGAAGGATGGAAAGAAAGATAGATTTGCAGATCATCTGCATATAGGTGGTATTGTGAGTGGCGGATGCAGTCAGGGAGGTCATTAATATAGATGGAGAAAAGAGTTGGTGAGAGTGAGGATCCCTGAGGAACACCACGTGTTAAGGCAATGGAGGAGGAAGGAGGTTCATTTGGTATCATGACAGTTTGAGATCTATTGGATAAAAAAGAAATAAATCATTTTAGAACGCTGTTTGATATTTGAAGGTTTTGGAGTTTGGAAAGAAGGATGTTATGATTAACTGAATCAAAAGCTTTTCAGAAATCGAAGAGGATTAAAATAGTGATTTTTTGTTGGTTTATCGAGGGTTGTAGGTCTTGGATAATTTTTAACAATGCAGATTGAGTAGAATATTGGATTAGAATATCGGTGTAAGCTTTAATGGATTTTAAATAACGGAGGAAATAAATTGGTAAAATTTATATAAACAATTAAGTCGATGATTTCCGACAACTACACCATTTTCAGAAATATTAGAGGAAACGCAAACATTAGTAATCAACTAAAAAACCTTTTCGGAAGATGCAAAATGTAACTTATACCCTCAAAGCGACCCTTGACGCTCTACTTCTCTTAGGAATCGTTTTCTATACGAATAATGAGTCAAAATAAAAACAGTAGGGATTCGTGCTATGTTATGAGCCCCATCATGATTGATACGGAATTTATTTTTACTTTCACTTACTATATATAGTAAGGGGAAGTATTGCGATCGTGAACATTTTCGACTTCCAGTTTTCAACGGAAATACACATTTTAGGGTCCCCTGAGTCCAAATAACCAAGTCCCGCAAAAGGTATGTGTGTGTGTGTGAGCGTGTGTGTTTGTGTGTGTGTGTGTGTGTGTGTGTGTGTGTGTGTGTGTGTGAGATTACTCCCGGGCGGAAACGGTAAGTCCTATGAAAATGAAATTCCATATTTAAGACAACTATAAAGGAGAAAACAGAAAAAATATTTTTTTAATGCAATTTTTAGTGTTTGAACATAGGAGCAGTAATATACATGTATGATATACCGTTGGAAAGCTAAAGATTTTAGAAAAAAATATTATCTCATACACAAGCTTTTAAAAGTTAATCGAGAGTGATGAAATGAACATAAAACTAACTGATTATTTTAGATGATAATATAATAGATTTTTTTAATAAAACACATGTTTCTATATAAATTCCATTTAATTAATTCCTCAATAGTTTCACGTAATTTTATCTCTAACTGTTTTTGAATATTCTTTCATTCATTTTAAAAATGGAGGTAAGTGAAAGTCGTGCGTTGCCCGCACCAGATTTTTTTTATTATATGTTTGTTTATTCATTTAACGTTTCTATATGCTGATATGGCTAATCGGACAATGCTACAGTGAGAGTCCTATTCAGGTTTAATTAGGATAGGAATCTTTAACGAATACCTGACATCCCACGGGATCAGAACCATCCTTTAACGTACCCTTCGAAGGACTAACAAAGGATTTTTCTATTATTATTGAATAGAATTTTCATAGAGACTAATTGTGAACATTTAATATAATCTGGACGTACGGAGTTAAGCTTTGGGGTTTTGCTAAACCATTGAATCCTTCCGGTATCAAATCCTTAAAAACCTTTGTAAAGTCCTCAATGCTTCCTATTGTCCTTTGTCACGAATAAACTCATCTACAATGACCTTATGTTGCTGATTTGGCCTGGACTAGATACTATTCCTTTTTACTTTCACTTACTATATATAGTAAGGGAAAGTATTGCGATCGCGAAAATTTTCGAATTCCAGTTTTCAACGGAAATACACATTGTAGGGTCCCCTGAGTCCAAATAACCAAGTCCCGCAAAAAGGTCTCTGTGTGTGTCCGTGTGTGATAACTACCGGGCGGAAACGGTTAGTCCTATGAAACTGAAATTTCATGTTTAAGAAAAATATACGCTCGAGACGTTACAAAACCTTTTTCATCAAAATGAGCTTACCAGAAGAGCCACTTTATACTATGCATTTTGCACCTTTCTTCGATTTTCTCAAAAACGGTTCCGACGATTTTGATTAAACTTGCTATATCGATGTAAAATTTAATGGGCTTTGATATCATTTAGGTATCATTCGGATTAAAATTGTCTGACAGGGCTTAAATGCCGATAATTTAAATTTTCTTTCTCTAAAGTACCTTTAATTTTTTTCGATTCTATAAAAATAACCATATTATCTTGTTACTACTGATGAAAAACAGGTAAATATATAAATTGAATGAATTCTATACCCAACTAAAGGAGAAAACAGAAAACATATTTTTTTAATACTACTTTTCGTTTTCGAACATAAGAGCAGTAATATACATGTATGATATACCGTTGGAAAGCTAAAGATTTTAGAAAAATATTATCTTATACTCATGCATTTAAAAATTAATAGAGAGTAACAAATAGCTGATAAAACTAACTGATTATTTTCGATAATAATATAATAGATTTTTTAATAAAACACATGTTTCTATATAAATTCAATTTAATTAATTCTTTAATAGTTTCACGTATTTTTATCTCTAACTGTATTTGAAAATTCTTTCATTTATTTTATTAATGGAAGTAATTGAAAGTCGTGTGTTGCCCGCACCAGATTTTTTGAAGTACTACCAGTGGGTCTCTCTACAAGTCTGCTTCATGTCTTTTTTCTATTAGCGTCTTCCCTGGTTGTGCTATGTAATACAATTGTATTAAATTTCAATAACTTAAAAAAAATATATATTCTACAGAATTTTCATGGAAATTAATTTTACTTTATTTATTTATAGTAGTTTAAAACTGTATTTTACAAATAGTAAATATGCAGAGTACAGAAAAGTCGGAAAATTTCTTGATAAAGAACTTCCCAGTACGAGCTCTTCGCTGAATATTTCAACCCATTATATGCCGTGTTCCAAAAATGTATAAGGGAATAAACGTAACTTTTGACAACAGTTTTCCGCCAATGGGAATCATTTTCCTCAACCAAAAAATGTCTGGGCACAAATGTTTCAAGGCAGTAGGTCTTTCTTTTCTATCGCCTCGGAGGGTTATTAGGAGTATATAAGAAAGATAGATTACGGACAAGGGGTGGAGGTTTTAGAATAAAAAGAGGTATATCTATCACCGGCTAAGTCTGCAACAAATGGGATGTTGAGGTCATTATAGAGTTGATTTGTGACAAAATAAGGGGCATTCAGGATTTTGCGAAGGGTTTTGGATTGTAAGGATTGTATATGGAGGAATTAGATTGTTTAGTAGAGCCCCAAAGCTCGATTCCATTTATACAAATAGGTCTGATAATGATTTTTTTTGTTACATATTGAAAGTTTTGATCTTTTTTCTAGTAAGTGTTGTAGTAATCGGAATCTTCGAGCAGTTTCTTGTCTTTCAGTCATGTGTGAGGATTCCATGTAAGGCGCTTATCGAGATGGAGTCCTAGGTATCGGATTTGTTCTACAGGAGTAAGTGTGATACTGTTAAAGGATAGTGGGAGGCAAGAAGTGATCGGTTTGGGACGAAGCGTAAAGGTGATTTGTTGGGATTTATTTTAATTCTCCAATTGTGACATGTACTTCGGTGATACATATAGTATGATTGGAAAGGGATTACATGTAGCAGGGTGGCTAGCATGACGGCCTTCTACGCCAAAGTTCACGGGTTCAAACCCGCAAGTGGTCCTAGGAGTTTTTAATGGAAGTAAAAAAACCTTAGTTAAGCCGTCCTTCGGAGGGGAGGTGGTCCCAAGCCTGTGCGATGCCAGGTACTCGTTAAAAATCCCTATTCTAATTAAACCTGGATAGGTAAAAATTTAGGACTCCGTCTGTAGCATCATCCGATTAGCCACAGTAGCATAAAGTGACGTTAAATGAACAAATAATTAGAAACTAATTTTAAAATTTAATATAATTATAAAGGTTTAGTGAATGTTTAACATCCAAATGGTATGACCCCTCCGATTTTTCTAAAAACACAACATGGTAATCAGTGCAAGTTGAATATATATTGCGAATTTAGGCAATATATTTTTTAATTCGGTTTGTTTTATTCTGGTTAGTTTAAATATATTACGAGAATTTAAAACTTGAAAGAAGTGTCACTCTAGAGGTTTATTAAGGCGCTCGGGGCTGTTTGCATTTAATGCTTTATTAATAAGGCGCTCTTTCTTTGAGAAGGGACCCTTCTACCGTTTCTCCTTCAGAGAGCTCTCATAAATTATCCACCGAGCTGTAACTTCTGGGCGAGATTAATAAGTTTTATTATAATAATATTGTTAGTATAATATAAAGTTATATTATAACGACTGTACTTTGAGTGGACTAATCCAATGTAACGAAGCTGAGGAGGTCTGGGACCCGAATGGAAAGTGGAGGGGGGACAATCAATGCTCCTCCCCTCTCCCCCCTCCGATTTCTCCCCTTCCTCTCCTATCCCTCCTGACTCTATAGTCTGATAGTCTGCCTATTTAATGACACCTCGTAGGATTAAAAAAAAAAAATCATACACTGCTTATGTCTCCATGGATAACAGTGTGCCTCTCTCCCTTTGTAATTTTTTATTTATTGAAATTTACAAATGTACTTATTAATACATCAAGTAAATTAGCTATCAGATAAAAAAAAAATGTCCATTGGCAGCACTTCACTGGGTAATCTAAACTAGAAGGTCTCGTGATCAACTTCTTTTCAGAAGCCTCGGAGGATTGCCAGGAATGGAAGAAGATAAAAGGATTTAAACTATAAAAAAATTTATATTTTTGTATTATTTGATCTAAAACATGCTTCCAACGATAGTGAATGTAATTATTTAAACTTCTTTTAACTCTTAACTTTTTTTAAGAGTTCTGAAAATGATTTTATCAACTGTGCTAAGTAAAATTCGTGTGTTGCCCGCACCATCACGCATTAGAGAGTGATACAATGAGAAATTTTTTTTTTTTTTTGTTTGTTTTTCCATTTATTGATATTTACAACTGTATTAGTTAATACATCAAGTAAATTAGCTGTCATATAATATACATGAAGAGAAAATGCCCATTGGCATCACTCCACTGGGTAATCTAAACTGGAAAGTCTCGAGACCATCTCCTTTTCAGGCGCCTCGGAGGATTGCCAGGAATAGATGAGGATGCAAGGATTGAAACTAGTGGGTCAGAGTGGGAATGGAGTTTGTTACGAAAGGTGATGATGTCTGGTTCGGGACAAATAAGCGACGTATGGAATATTAAGGTCTTAATAGATGGGTTTATTAGTGACTAAGTAAGGAGTATTAAGGATTTTTCGAAGGGTTTTGGAATTTGTAAGGATTGAATACGGGAAGAATTTGATGGTTTAGTAGAGCCTTACAGCTCAACTCCGTTAGTCCAGATATCCCTTATGATGGTGATAGAAATGAGCCTTTTGTAGATAAGTTGGAGGTTTGAGCGTCGGTCCAGTAAGTGTTGAAGTAGCGAAAGCGACGGGCAGATTCTTGTCTTTCAGTCTTGTGTGCGGATTCCATGTTAGCCGTTTGTCAAGTAGGAGTCTTCGATAGCGAATCTGTTCAACCGGGACAAGAGGGATATTATCAAAGGACACTGTAGGGCAGGATGTCATAGGTTTATGACGAAGGATAAAGCTAATGTCGTGGGATTTGTAGGAATTGATTTTAATTCTTAAATTCTTACACCAAATCTCAAGATCTCTGATGTGGAATTGAAGAGTTTGAGAGGTGATAATAGGATCGTTATTGACTGATAACACACAACTGTCATCATCATAGGTAAAAAGGAAGGTGTAAGGATGGGTTGGGATATCAGTTGCATATACTGTGTAAAGGATGGGTCCTAGGATACTGCCGTAAGGAACACCAGCAGATTGAGTAGAAAGGGATGAGTAGGAACTATTGTGGTTTATTTAGAAGGAAGTTTAAGATAATAAACTAAAAGCATTTATTCTAGAATTCGTTACTATTACCTTTTTTTTCTTTTGATTTTTATTCAATAAGTAAAAAAAAAATCCTGATTCCATTACATCTTACATTTTTTTCTCTATTATCAACAATCACCGAGTTATCAGGGAATCAAATCTCTTACAAGTCGTGGCTCTATCAGATTTTTTTTTCTCTTTTTGTTCATCGTGTTGTCTTGATTTCGAAAATATTTTTGATTTTTCTCTATCTTCAATAATAACTGAGTTTTGGTGAAATTACATCTATTATAATTTGTAACTTGACTATATAGATCATTTTTTCTGTTGATCGTGTTTTACTAATTTTAAAACTCTATACATATTTTCTCATAAGTTATGGGCTTATATATAGGTAAAATTTTAATTTTAATTTTTTTTTTTTTTTTATAATTATTCGCGGTTTCTTTGTTAAAAACTCTAATACATTTTTTTTCTATCTTCAAAAATAATTCATTTATTGTATTAAACCATTGTTAATCGGCCGCTATGTTAATATTTAAAAATAATTGGCTGATATCAGCGTCTAGGTATTACAATCATCCATGATATATTTGTGCCAAATTTAAAGAAAATAGGTAGCTTCAAAGAAAAGTCGCTGACGTCAGACATATGGATTTTTTCCATTTGTTATTCGGGTTCTACCGTATCCATGAAACATAAGCCCTCAAATTTTGAGAGGGAATAATTTTTTTTTCTTTTTTGTTAGGGTACAAAGGTTTATTATTTAAAATAAACCTATTTGGATATTAGATAGGGATCTTTTTAAAACTCTCTATAGTAATGTAACATTTTTATATCATCTCCCGACAGTTCTTGACATGAGCTGTCCGTTGAAACTAGAACGAACGTCGTGATGTCAGAGTGTAAAAAGTTATACTCTGCGGAAATGAGGAAAGTTAGCGAAGGAATTAAAAACTGCGACACGCCTCTTTGCTTACACGCATTGCGTTCCATTTATTAATCATCCTGACAGATTCTTGGTTCTTATAGTTATTAAGCTGTATAATTGAATTTTAGATGTTTATTGATTTAATATCACTTTTATGGTACTATGGCTAATCGGACGATGCTCCTGTAGGAGTTCTAAATTTTGCCTTTCTAGTTTTAATTAGTTTAGGGATTTTTAACGAGTAACTGACCTCGCACAGGCTCGGAATTTTCGTTTTACGCACCCTCCAAACGACATCACAACTAAGTGTTATTGTTTCTGTTTTATGTAGTAAATATAGGATAACTTTCTAATGCTTAATAAATCTTTAGATCAAAGCTTTGTAATTGTAGTTTTACCAATGGCTAGAATATTTTAATTCTCGGTTCACTGAGGAAAATGAAAAATTAATTTTTCTTTACTATTAACGGTATATATTTGCGAAGAATACATGAAGAAAACTAAAACTAAAATTGTATTATTACCATATATAGTATGGTAAATTAACGTACTTGTAATAGTATCAAATTTTTGTTTTGTTAACCAATAGTAACTTCACTCGCTAAGAGCTCTCATATAATAGCCGCAACGAATAACTTTTTAATTATTATATTTCACTCGCCTATGTATACATGAAATATTTTGTTAAGAAAAATATTACGATCGTGATCATTTTCTAGTTCGATTTTTCAACGGATATACAGGTTTCAGGGTCCCATGAATCTAAATAACCCAGCTACGTGAAATGGTCTATGTCGTATGAAAATGAATTCGTATTTAAGGCAACCATACGCTTGATATGTTACACTACCTTTTTCGCCAAAATCGACTGACGGGAAGTACTACTTTATAAGAGGCATTTTATAGTTGGAAACGAACTTGCAGACCAAGCGGCTAAGAAAGCAAGAAATCTGCCCGGCCGCGGAAGTAACCTATTATCTCCTCCTATTTAGCTCGCGCATTAAAAGAAAAGATAAATAAAAATTCGCAGGCGATGTGAGAAGATAGTTCAGGCAAATTGCGACTAATAAAAAAACTGGTTAAATCATGGAATAGCTCTTGCCGCAGAAGCCGCCATAAGGAGGTGGCACTGGCACGCCTGCGGATTGGACATACAAGACTCACCCATGAGTATTTTATCCAAAGGGAACAGCCACCAAGATGTCCAAAATGCGTGTAGAGCACTTGATCGAAGCATGCCCTGTTATCAGAAGAATACTCTCTCAGCATGGGGTACCCCCGGATGTGACTGTGGCGCTAGGCGACGAAGAGAGGATTATCGGCGGTCTGTTGAAAGGCTTAAAAGAGTTGAATCTTCTATCAAAGCTATAAAATTATAGGAATACATTAAATTCTAACAACCTTAAAGGCGTTGATGACCACCCGTAGTTGAACGCCTATAAATCACACCAATCAATCAATAAGAGGTATTTTGCTCTTTTTTAATATTAACTCGAAAACGGCTTTGACGATTTTGATTAAACTCGCTATATCCATGCAAAAATTTTTTTATTTTTATTGTGATTGAAATAGTCTGATAGCGCTTAAATGCCGATATTTTAAGTACCTTTAATTTTGTAGATTCGAAAAAAAACAAAAACTTATTATCTTATTAGTATTGATGCACAGTTAAAAATACAAGTTTGGATTTGTACAATTTGATAAACAACTGAAGAAAAAAAGAGAAAATAAATTTTTATTACAATTCAATTGAGTTAATTTTTTTACTTCTAAGGTTAGAATAGTATTATAGAAACATAATATAACGTTAGAAAGCTTAATAGTTAATGAGAAATGTTATCTTAAACACAAAGTTATATGAGGTACTATAAAGTGATGAATAGGGCATACACTTAAGTGATTATTGTACATAAAAATTTTATATTTTTGTATTATTTGATCTAAAACATCTTTCCAACGAATCTATATGTAATTATTTAAACTTCTTTAACTCTAACTTTTTTTTAAAGTCCTTACATTTTTTTTTAATAAACGAGGTAAGTGAAAGTGGTGTGTTGGCCAGATTTCTTTTTTGAAATAGAATAATATTGTGTACAGTTTAAAGCATTAAAATGATACAATGCAAAAAGTAAAATTAAAATTGTTATTTTTCATTTTATGGTAAACGCTAAAAACCTAGTAATGGTATTAGATGTTTCTTTTAAATTAATAGCCCCTTCACTCACTGTCTTAGAGCTCTGAGGCCACAACGATTTACTCTTTAATTAAATTTTTATTTCGAGTCGTGCCTATAATTTGTTTTGAGCACTCTTACCGTAAAAATTTCTTTTGGTCATATCCCAGCTTTATAAAAATTAAATTATATTTGGATATTTGTTTGTTTACTTAGTATATTTTCGAAAACCTAAATAAAATTTATATTAGATCCTTATTTTACTTTAACGAAATGTATTTGTTCAAATTTTAACTTCTTGAATTTCATATTCCAATCCAAAGGTAGTTGAAAGCGCCTAATGATAGATTGATATCTCATGTTTCCTTTCCAATATTTTTCCAAGTCGTCTATCATTTATCAATTCCCCAAGTTCTGACCTATTTGAGGGCAGAAAGTATGGCAAGTAATGATATACTCTTTCAATAAAATGATGAATAGATGTTTTCAATAAACACTCCGATTTCTAAGATATACCGGAGTGCCATGTCAATTCTTAAGCTTTTTATGTGTATTTTTAAAATGAATTATTGACAAATCTAATGTGAAATCAGTTTTAAAACGCTGCGAATTATTGCACAATGGTTTATTACTTTCACTTACTATATATAGTAAGGGGAAGTATTGCGATCGTGAAAATTTTCGAATTCCAGTTTTCAACGAAAATACACGTTTTAGGGTCCCCTATACACCCGAGACGTGACAAAACTTTGTTCATCAAAATGAGCTTACCAGAAGAGGCACTTTATACCATGCATTTTGCACCTTTTTTCGATTTTCTCGAAAACGGTTCGGACGATTTTGATTAAACTTGCTATATCGATGTAAAATTTAATGGGCTTTAATATCATGTAGGTTTTATTTAGATAAAAATGGTCTGACAGGGCTTAAATGCCGATATTTTAAATTTTCTTCCCCTAAAGTACCTTTAATTTTGTAGATTCAATAATAATAACTAGATTATCTTGTTAACGCTGATGAAAAACAGATAAATATATAAATTGAATAAATTCGATACCTAACTAAAGGAGAAAACAGAAGAAATATTTTTTAATGCAATTTTTCGTTTTTGAACATAAGAGCAGTAATATACATGTATGATATACCGTTGGAAAGCTAAAGATTTTAGAAAAAATATCATCTCATACACAATCTTTTAAAAGTTAACAGAGAGTGATAAAAAGCCGATAAAACTAACTGATTATTTTAGATAATAATATAATATATATTTTAATAAAACACATGTTTCTATAGAAATTCAATTTGATTAATTCCTTAATAATTTTACGTATTTTTATCTCTAACTGTATTTGAAAATTCTTTCATTGATTTTAAAAATGGAGGTAAGTGAATGTCGTGTGTTGCCCGCACGAGATTTTTATTTTCAAATTGTCAATCGCACACATCAAATAGTCAGTTTGGATTTTTTTTGTCATATTATATATCAGTGTAGGCAGTAAACTATTTGGATTTAGAATATTTGGATCAGATATGTTCAGAAGGTTGTAATATCTTCAAGTAATCCAAAAGGTAAAGAAATATAAAACGGTTATTCGGTCAATTTAAGATTGAAGAAAAGTTTCGAATGACGATTCTTAAGTTTTGATATCCCCCGAAGATCCGTATTACCGTTTAGATGTGCAATAATACTGGTTTTGAGAAAATTCTTCCTAAAATCTAAGTGGTCGAAAAAAAAAAAAAGATGTTTAATATTGAAAAAGAAAATTTCTAAAACATTACACCTCCTCATTGTTTTGTAAGTTATCAATTTTTAAGTGTCCATTTGAAAGATAATCAAATTTCTAACCGGATGAAGGCAGAATGTTCTTAATCTATTCTAATATAATAAAGCTGAAGAGTTTGTCTGTTGTTTGGAGACTCAAGGGGTGATTTATCACAGTTAATAAAACAGTCATGAATGAATCAGCCAACTGAATTGGTATATAATGAAAATCAAGCCATTGAATCTTATATATGGTAATTGTGTATTACTTCTTCAATGCCGACTAGATACATTATACTATAATACAAAGATTATACATTTGATATTAAGATTATAAATCTATAATCTATACTAATATAATAAAGCTGAAGAGTTTGTTTGTTTGCTTAAACGCGATAATCTCAGAAACTACTGGTTCAAATTGAAAAATTCTATTTGTGTTGGGTAGTCCATTTATCGAGGAAGGTTATAGGCTATATAACATCACGCTGCAACCAATAGGAGCGAAGAATCAGTTTAAAATCTGGAAAACAAACGGGAGAAATTAACCTCGCATCCCAACGATTCCAATTGATTTACCTTTTAATTTTAAAATAATTCAATTTCCCGTTAAGTTATCTTTTGCCTAAACAATTTATAAATCACGTGGGTAAACATTTAAACACGTAGCAATCGATTCACGTCAAGATCGGGTTGCGAAAAAATCACTATGTTTTTCTGCCACAAGAAAATGAAACCAAAAATACCATTTACGCAGAAGTACTTTAAAATATTGGGTTGTCCAAAAAGTTTGTAGAGATTTTTAAAATATAATTCACCTTTTATTTTGTCCACTACATACATTTTTAGCTCCTTCCATAAAACCAAACTATAAATACAGGCTTTAACTGCGTCCAGTAAGAGCGATTGAAGGCAGCAATTGAAGAGAAACGGCCAAAGTTGGTGATTCGAAAAGGAGTGCTATTCCACCAAAACAACGCTAGGCCCCATGTGTCTTTAAGGACTCGGCACAAGTTATTAAGCTTCAGATGGGAGGTTTTACCTCACCCGCCGTACTCTCCTGACATTGCTCCTTCGGATTTCCATCTTTTCCGTTCCCTCTAAAATCTTCCACAAGGGAAATCCTACTCTTCAGAAGATGACCTCAAAACGGTCTTTTTATTGTTCTTCAGGAGTAAGGACAGTGATTTTTAGATACCTTTCAAGCCATCGGGAAAGGGTAATCACTAACGGTGGTAACTATTTTGTAGATTAAATAAATAAACGTTAAGCTGTTCATCAATTTTAATTTTTGTCCACATTTCTCTACTAACTTTCCGGACAACCCAATATATTCTTTTAAAAACCTCTTAATAGCTATCATAATAACAGAAATTGACGCAGACGAAGTCGCGAGCAACAGCTAGAAATATTACAAACTTAAAGTTTGTTTGTTTGAAATCTTAGGAGCTGCTGGTTCGAATTAAAAAAATCTTTTTGTGTCGGATACAACATTTATCGAGGAAGACTTTAAGTTATATAGCATCACGCTGCAGTCAACAGGAGTGAAGAATCAGTGGAAAATCTGAAAAAAATAATATTAAAATAAACCTCGCATCCCAATGTTACAAATGATTTACCCTTTAATTTTTTTTTTTTTTTTTTTTTCAACAACAATTTTTATTAAGAAAATTTTACAATCTGTCCCAATTTGGACATTAATAGTAGTGCTGAATGATATCATACATACTACATTCATACAATATTTACACAACATAAAATTACAATAAAATATATACACAATAATGAATCAATACAAAAGTCAATAATTCACTTATACCTATATACACATACACACACTCATACATACATCACATTGAGTGGAGAATCTAGCCAGTGCTAGAACTCCAATATATTTATAAAAGGTCGCGGGGCCACTGCCGTTTCAACCTTCTAGGTGGGTTGTATGGATGGATGAGTGGAGCTGGATAGGGATTGAGCTAAAGGATTAGGATGATGAATGAGGTTCTGGTGGAATTTGGAAAATTTGGGTGGAATTAGGTCTGAAATAAATGGAACATTAAGGTCATGGTGCAAGGTATAATTGGAGACATAATAAGGAGCATTTACTATTGTACGGAGGACTTTGGATTGAAAGGATTGAATGCGTTTGATGTTAGAACGTTTAGCTGTCCCCCACAGTTCAAGTCCGTAGGTCCAGATGGGCTTCAGTATTGTCTTGTAGATTAATAATTTGTTGTCAACTGTAAGTTCAGATTTTCTGTTGAGTAGTCGGTATAACTGTCCGAATCGTCGGTTGAGTTCTTGTCTTTTAAGTCTTGTATGTGGGTTCCAAGTCAATCTTTTGTCTAACAGTAAGCCAAGATACCGGACTGTATCTTAGAGAGGAATCGGTAATGAGTTGAAATAAACTGGCGGACAGGATTTTCGTCTAAGAGTAAAGGTTATGTGTTTACATTTGGCTTCGTTCACCTTTACACGCCAGTTATTACACCAGTGTTCGATAAGGAAAAGGTGTCTCTGAAGGTTTAAGGATGCTGTTTCAGGATTGGAACTGGATGATAGGATGGCGGTGTCGTCTGCAAAAGTTGCCAGAAAGGTATCAGGATGTGTAGGAATATCAGCAGTGTAAAGGATGTAGAGGATGGGTCCCAAGACGCTGCCTTGAGGAACACCGGCCTCAACGGGATAAATGTTAGAAAATTCTTCACCACAGCGAACTCGGAAGGAACGGTTCGAGAGATAGGATCGGAGAATGAGGTATAGGGATTGGGGTAAATGGGTTTTCAGCTTGAAGAGTAATCCAGTGTGCCATACCCGGTCAAAAGCTTGCGCAATGTCCAGAAACGCACCAGAACAATACTCTTTGCATTCAAGAGCTGAGGAAATATGGTCTACAACTCGGAGCCCCTGTTGAACTGTGGAATGCTGGGGACGGAATCCAAACTGATGGGAAGGAAGATTTTGAGATTCTAATATGGGTAGGATACGTTTAAGAAGAAGCCTTTCGAAGATTTTTGAGAGGATGGGGAGTAGACTAATAGGCCTGTAGGATGAAGTGTTGTTGGAAGGTTTACCTGGTTTTAAAAAAAGGATGATGGTGGAATGTTTCCATAACAGAGGAAAATAGGTGGTGCGGAGGATGCAGTTGTAAATATAAGTAAGGAATATAATAGCTTTCTGCGGAAGTTGTCGGAGGATCTGGGGAGTAAGGAGATCGTGTCCAGGAGATTTACGGAGAGTCAGTTTTTGGAGAAGATATTTGACCTCAGAGGGATTAATAGCTTTAGGAGGTAGGGAAAGTGAAATCGGTGACATAAGAAAGTCTTGCACTTTTGCGGTGTGATTGATGTGGGATTCCGGGTGAGAAGTGAATACTTTGGAGAGGTGTGTGGCGAATTCCTCGGCTTTATCTTCATCAGACGCAGCCCAGGAGTCATCACCACGTCGGAGAGGATGGGAAACATTATGGTATTTTAGGATCTTTTTCGTGACATTCCACAGGGAATTATCACGAGCTGATAGAGAGGAGAGGTAGGAATTAAAGGACTGGGAACGGAAGGTCGCCAACTCCCTCTTCAATTGTCTACAATAGAAGTTATAGGAGCGGCGATCTGTTGGGTGTCGGGTGCGCTGCCATAATGATCTTGCTCGGCGTTTGGTGTGGATAAGGTCTATAATAGGTTGTGGAAAATGATTTTGGTCTGGATTTATATTGGAGTGTTTAGGAGAGGAAGCAGTCCAAACAGCTTGTTGGATGGCGGTAGTAAAGGAATTGACGGAATTATCTAGGTCAATAGGGTTTTGAGGGTTACTCTGAGGTCAATATTATCGGTCAGGATTTGGCGGAAAAGGTTCCAGTTGACAGGGCCTCGGATGAATGATGGTGGAATGGGTTTTGGAATTGGAGTGAGAGATACTTTTAGGATCAGTAGACTATGGTCTGAGGATAGTTCATCAAGGCGAGTTAAAGACAAGTTGAGAGAGCCTAATCCGCTGTGGATAAAGAAGTCGAGGATGTCAGGATTGCGGTTAGGATCGGTTGGCCAGTAGGTAGGGGAGTCAGGAGGCAGGATATTAAAATTTTGGGAGTTGAGTGCAGACAGCAAATTTCGTCCCCGAGAATTCGTGGTTCTGGAACCCCACTGCTGATGCTTGGCGTTTAAGTCTGCACCCAGAATGAAACGATTTCCTAAGGAATCTAGGAAGGATACAAATTCAGAATTGGAAATGGTATGTTTAGGAGGGCAATATGCAGATGTGAGAGTTACCGGAAAGGAAAAAGTCTTGATTACTATGGCTGTGGCTTGTAGGAAATCATAGGTGGGAAGTGGGAGTAAATGATGAGAGAGGGATTGGTGGACAATGATAGCAGAACCGGCATGGGCTTTACCGTCTGGGTGGTCAGTACGATATGTCATGTATTGCGGTATTTTGAAGTACTGTTTAGTCGTTAGTCTTGTTTCAGTTATAAGTGCAACATCGATTGTTTTGTCTTGCAACAACGCTGTCAGTTCGTCAGTATGATTTCTAACACCATTCGCATTCCAAAGGAGAATGGGTAAGGAGTTAGGTGAAGTCATTTAAGGATTTTTCAAGGCAGGGATTAGATTCGATACTAGGTTTGTAAGGAGTGATATAAGCGGCATAACAAGAGATTTGATTTCGGAGATGAACGATGTCATTAGACTGGTAAGATCTGTGACGTTTGATGGTGGAGGGATATGAGAAATTTGATGTTGAGGAGTTTTTTGAAGATTAGGTAAACTTTGAGGGATAGATTCTTGTACAATAGATTGAGAATGTTGAGGAAAATGTTGTTCCGGCAGTGCCTCGACTTCATGATTCTGGTTACCACCTCCAAGCAAGTGGGCAAATGACACGTTAGAATTTACAAGTTTAGATGGTTCTCTTCTGCTTCTGGTTGGTACAGCTGTTTCATTCGGATCCTGAGGTTTTTGGTATCTGGTTCTGAGTTTCTTGTAGATTTCACATCCCTTGTAGTTAGCCGGGTGGTCCTTGAGGCACAGAGCACATACAGCGGGTGTTGATCTTGATCTTGTACATTCTTCTGTTTTATGCTGTTCACCGCATTTCACACAGCGTGGTATGTGATGGCAATAACTTTTGGTATGACCATATGCCTGACAGTTATGGCACTGGACTATTTCTTTCTTTGTGTAAGGTTTTTCAACTTTTACACGGGTATAGTACAGTCTACTGAGGTCATAGATTTTTTTGACTCCTGCTGATGGTTCCAAGTCCACGAAGAATAGAGGCAGTGGACTTTTATCTTTTAGAACGTTGGTGACTTGCCTCACTTGGAATCCTAATTCTGTCAGTTCTTCTTTGATTGCTTCAACGGGTGTTGAATAATGTAGGTTTCTGATTACGACCCTTAATGCTCTCTCTTGGCGCAGCTGATAAGTATGAAAGTCAGCTTTGGTCTCAGTCAGATATTTTACAATCTTTCTGTAGGTTTCAGCAGTAGTCGGAGATATTTTAGTATCATTGGTTCTACTTATACAATAATAACTATTAGGATCTGTTACTTTGTTTAAATGCGCACACATCAGTTTAAAATTTTTAATATTTTTAACAAATATTGGTGGAGGTAGTGGTTCTCTGGGTATAGGAGAAGATTCCATGGTTTCTTTTTCATTTTGGAGGATCTGAAATGGATTCGGTGTAAAAAACGGAGATTCATCAGTTATTCCTTGTGGTGATGTGCTGGGCTGTGGTTCAGATCCTAATGAGGTAGCTGACGCGGTCGCTGGTGGAATCATTTTTTTATTTTGTTCACGGCGGGGTCTCTGTTTTGTAGGAGACGAGTTCGAACCTGCAGATCTAGATCTTTTACTTGTGGACTTTGAGGACATGACTTGATGAAAATATCTCATTGATTAAGAAAAGAAAGATAATTAAAAGAAAAGCAAGCCCGAGCTTGCCGAGCTGGCGGCAATCAGCTGATCAGTGACCCTCCTTTCACTTTTTCGTGATTGTACAAAGTAAATTATAACTTTGCTTACCGGAACTTCTCCAATATTCACTGCCGTAATATTCCTGAGGTCTAGTGATGTTATCCAGACTGAATTCTAGCGAATTCCTACTGAAAAAAGCAAAAATCTGAGAGACGATGTAACGTATGACTGTTATCATCGAGCGCATCAGCTGATTTTCCACCCTTTAATTTTAATTTTCCGTAGTTATCTTTTGCCGTAACAATTCATAAATCACAGGGGTAAACATTTAAACACGTAGAAATAGATTTACGTTAAGGCTGCTTTTCACACAGCCAACTATATGTCGCGTTGTCAAGTTCCCTTAGTGGAAAAAATCAGTATGTTCATCTGCCACAAGAAAATAAAACTAAAAATATTATTTACGCAGAAGTACTTTAAAATATATTCTTTTAAAAACGTCTTAATCGTGTTCATAATAAGATAGTATTAGATAAGATACTAAATTTGTAGCAAACATATTTAATTTAATAGTTTATAATTAAATTAATAATTTATATTGGGCTTTATACCCTGGTTTGTGTTTATACCCTAGGTTCCGAGAGAAACATGCTCCATTGTTATTGGATTTTAAAATTATATCAGTCACCTAAAAAACGTTTCATTTTAAGAACCGTTTCATTAATTATTTTTGAATTCTAAAAAATAAAATATTTCTAAAACCTTTAAGAAAATTGGCTTATGTGTGTGTGTGTGTGTATCAACAAAAAATAAAATATTTGCTAATAAAACCGCTGCTTACAGCTATTATATTATAAAATGTATAATAGATATTTATTTAATTAATACATAATTTAGATATGTCAATTTACCTTAATATAGTAAATTATATAAGTGTTCTTACTTTCACCTAAATAAAATTAAAAAATTTTCATCAGTTTTTATTAAAATTTTTCTGGGGTTCTCCGACTTCATAATTTACACTTACCTACCACCTCGCTTTAATTTCAGCTCAATTAAGCGGGTAAAATTTAAAAAGTTTCCATTAAATAAAATAAAATAATAAATTGCTAGTTACCAAAATCACTAATGTACAATTGTTTTTCTTTGATAGTCTTTTTTTTCTAAAATCTATATTTGTTCCCCTGTAGATTATACATCTTATATTCGTTATTATATATATATGTATTATACTATTGTTTCTCAAACTTAATTTTTTATCTCGTAATATATTCATTTTTTTTTATCTTTAATTAATTATCGAATTCTTAATAGTTTAATTCATATAAACAAAATAAAGATTTTTTTTTTTAAATCGCAAAGAAATTAAAGGTTCTTTAAACGAATTGATTTTGAAAATAAGGCTTTAGAGCCCTTTATCTAGTCTAAGTCTTAGTCTTAGCCTCAATCTCTTCAATGAAGATCTGATCGGTTTTATTGTACAGATAATTTGATCCTCCCCTGAAACAATGATCAGATAAACCGTCAAAGCAGTTTTAAGAAAATTGTATTCATTTTAAAATAATGTAAAAATGATGGCATTTTCAGTTATTTTATTTAGGGCAAAAGTTTTTGTAATATCTAAGGCTTATCTCATCTTAAATGCATAATTTCATTTTCTTCCGACTTTTTAACGAGTTAAGCTGTTGACAGGAACATACCCCCACATATAAATATTGTTTATTTAATCTACTCTGTTTATTTATTTAACATCACTTTATGCTACTATGGCTAATCAGACGATGCTACAGTGGGAGTCCTAAATTTTGCCTAAACAGGTTCTTTTAGGATAGAGATCTTTAACGAGTACCTGACATTGCACAGGCTAGGGACCACCTTTTAACGTCCTCTCCGAAGGGCGCCATAACTGAGGATTTTTTACTCCCATTAAAAAATCCTAGGACCTAGGAAGCTGTTACGCTGACCACCCAGCTACAAGTGATTCCGTGTGATCAAGTGTTTCCGTCCGATTAGCCTAGTAGCATTAAGTAACGATAAATAGATAATCTACTTTGTTTATTGTATATTATTTTGTCCTGACAATATTGTTGATTATAATATATGTTGTATATCCACTGAAGATAAGTCCCTTTTAGAATATAATTTTACAAGAAACGTAATTTTGTTGGTCGAAGAAAAGAAATTCTAAATTTTGACTAGCCAGTTTTTATTAGGATAGATATAGACTTTCCACGAATACCTGGCATTGCACAGGCCCTAGACCACCATTTTACGTCACCTCAGAAGGACGGTATGACTCGGCATTTTTACTCCATTAAAAAATTCGAACGGCATAACCAAGAAACATAACTGAATATGAATGATGACTGCATAATCAAAAACTTTTTTTTTTCCAACAATTTATTATTGAGTAAAATTACAATCTATTTCAATTTGAACATGGACAATAGTAGTGCTGAAAGATATCATACATACTACATTCATAAAATATTTACACAGTATAAAATTACAATAAAATATATATACAATAATGAATCAATAAAATAAAGTCCAGAAAATCACTCATACCTGTATACACGTCATACATACATCACATTGAGTGGAGAATCAAGTCAGTTCTAGAACTCACATATATACATACTTACAAGAGGTCGCGTTGTATGTCCTATATGCGTCCACTGCCGTTTCAACCTTTTAGGTGGGTTGTATGGATGAGTGGAGGGATTGAGCTAGAGGATTAGGATGATGAATGAGGTTCTGGTGGAACTTCGAAAATTTGGATGGAATTAGGTCTGAAATAAATGGGTCGTGGTGCAAGGTATAGTTGGAGACATCATAAGGAGCATTTACTATTGTACGGAGGACTTTGGATTGAAAGGATTGAATGCGTTTGATGTTAGAACGTTTAGCTGTCCCCCACAGTTCAAGTCCATAGGTCCAGGCTTCAGTATTTTCTTGTAGATTAATAATTTGTTGTCAACTGTAAGTTCAGATTTTCTGTTGAGTAGTCGGTATACTTCCGAATCGTCGCTTGATTCTGTCTTTTAAGCTTCATATGTGGTTCCAGTCAGATCTCTTGTATACGTAAGCCAATCCGGACTGTATGCCGTAGTAGATCGTAATGCGTATTAATAAACTGGCAGCTCAGGATGTTGCGTCTAAGAGTAACAGCTATGTATTGACCGTCAGCCTTCATTAGTGTTGCCAGTGTCAGACTCTGCCTGAGTTTACCGTCAGGATTAATTATGGTTGCCGTTCAGATTTGCTGTTTACCAGACTTCATATGGTTGCCATGTAGATCTTGCTGTATTACCTTGTTTTTTGGTTTCAGTTTTGGTTAGTTTGTCATATTACATTTTTTTTAGATTTTTTACCCTTTTGATTAATTTTTTTGATGTTATTAACCAATTTAGGTCATTGATTCTCTTTACGGCTTATTTCTCAATCTCGATTCGCACTTCATGGTTCTGTCAGTTCTCTTATTCCGCAAAGTTAGATTATGTGCCAGTGTCATCTCCGCCTGTATTACGCAGCCTTTTATGTTGCCATGTCAGACTCCTGCTGTATTACCGAGCCTATTTGGTTGCAGTGTCAATCGCTGATTACCATATATAGTTGCGTGTCAGATCTCTGCCTGTATCCGAGCCTTCATAGGTGCAGTGTCAGATCGCTGTATTCGGCCTCTTATGGTTCCAGTGTCAATTCCTGCGTATTCGCGCTTCATTAGTTGCCAGTGTAGATTCGCTGTATTACCAGCCTTCATTTGGTTCCAGTAATCCTGCCGTATTACGCGCTCATTAGGTCAGTGTCGATCTCTGCCTGTATACCCGCCTTCATATGGTTGCAGTGTGATTCGCGTTAGCAGCCTTCTTATGGTTGCCATGTCGATCTCTGCCTGTATTACCGGCCTTCATTATGGTTGCAGTGTCGATCTCCTCCTGTATACCGCAGCCTTCATTTGGTTGCCAGTGTCGATTCTGCCTGTTTACCGCAGCCTTCATTATGGTTGCATGTCGATCTCCTGCCTGTATACGCAGCCTTCATTATGGTTGCCAGTGTCGATCTCCTCCTGTATTACCGCAGCTTCATTATGGTTGCCAGTGTCGATCTCTGCTGTTTCGCAGCTTCATTTGGTGCCAGTGTCAGATCTCTGCCTGTATTACGCAGCCTTCATTATGTTGCCAGTGTCAGATCTCCTGCTGTATTACCGCAGCTTCATTGGTTGCAGTGTCAGATCTCTGCTGTATTACCGCAGCTTCATTTGGTTGCCAGTGTCAGATCTCCTGCCTGTATTACGCGCTTCATTATGGTGCCAGTGTCAGATTCCTGCCTGTATTACCGCAGCCTTCTTATGGTTGCCAGTGTCAGATCTCTGCTGTATTACCGCAGCCTTCATTATGGTTGCAGTGTCAGATCTCCTGCTGTATTACCGCAGCTTCATTATGGTTGCCAGTGTCGATTCTCCTGTATTACCGCAGCCTTCATTATGGTTGCAGTGTCAGATCTCCTGCTGTATTACCGCAGCTTCTTATGGTTGCCAGTGTCATCTCCTGCTGTATTACGCAGCTTCATTATGGTTGCAGTTCAGATCTCCTGCCTGTATTACGCAGCCTCATTATGGTTGAGTGTCGATCTCCTGCTGTATTCGCAGCCTTCTTGGTTGCAGTGTCAGATTCCTGCCTGTATTACGCAGCCTTCATTTGGTTGCAGTGTCAGATTCTGCCGTATTACGCAGCTTCATATGGTTCAGTGTCAGATCTCTCTATTACCGCAGCCTTCATTATGGTTCGTGTCAATTCGCCTGTATTACCGCACCGCTTATTACCAGTTCATATGGTTGCCAGTTCAGATTTGCTGTATTCGCACTTCATTATGGTTGCAGTTCAATTTGCCTGTATTACGCCTTCATTATGGTGCCAGTGTCAGTCTCCTGCCTGATACCGCCTTCATATGTCCAGTTCAATTCCGTGTATTCCCGCCTTATTAGGGCCAGTGTCGATCTCCTGCCTGTATTACCGCAGCTCATTATGGTTGCCATGTCAGATCTCTGCCTGTATCCCGCCATTATTATGTTTCCTGTGTATACCCGCTATTAGTGCCTTCAATTTGCCTGTTCCGACTCATATGTTCCATGCGTTCTGTGTAGCAGCTCATTTGGTTCATGTAGTTCCTGCCTTATTACCCAGTTCATTATGTGCCAGTTAGATCCTCCTTATTCCGCAGCCTTCTTGTTCCAGTGTCAGACTCCTGCTTATTCCCAGTTCTTATGGTTGCCTGCAGTTCGACTCTGCTGATTCCGCATCCTCATTATGGCCATGTCAGTCTCCTGCCTGTATTACCGCAGCCTTCATTATGGTTGCCATGTCAGATCTCCTGCCTGTATTACCGCAGCCTTCATTATGGTTGCCAGTGTCAGATCTCCTGCCTGTATTACCGCAGCCTCATTATGGTTGCCAGTGTCAGATCTCCTGCCTGTATTACCGCAGCCTTCATTATGGTTGCCAGTGTCAATCTCCTGCCTGTATTACCGCAGCCTTCATTATGGTTCCCTAGGTCAGATCTCTGCCTGTATTACCGCAGCCTTCATTATGGTTGCCAGTGTCAGATCTTGCCTGTATTACCGCAGCCTTCATTATGGTTGCCATGTCAGATCTCCTGCCTGTATTACCGCAGCCTTCATTATGGTTGCCATGTCAGATCTCCTGCCTGTATTACCGCGCCTTTATGGTTGCCAGTCAGATCTCCTGCCTGTATTACCGCAGCCTTCATTATGGTCCATGTCCATTCCTGCCTGTATTACCGCAGCCTTCATTATGGTTGCCAGTGTCAGATCTCCTCCTGTATTACCGCAGCCTTCATTATGGTTGCCAGTGTCAGATTCCTGCCTGTTATTACCCGCCTTCATTATGGTTGCCAGTGTCAGATCTCCTGCCTGTATTACCGCAGCCTTCATTATGGTTGCCAGTTCAGATCTCCTGCCTGTATTACCGCAGCCTCATTATGGTTGCCAGTGTCAATCTCCTGCCTGTATTACCGCAGCCTCATTATGTTGCCAGTGTCAATCTCCTGCCTGTATTACCGCAGCCTTCATTATGGTTGCCAGTGTCAGATCTCCTGCCTGTATTACCGCAGCCTTCATTATGGTTGCCAGTGTCAGATCTCCTGCCTGTATTACCGCAGCCTTCATTATGGTTGCCAGTTCAGATCTCCTGCCTGTATTACCGCAGCCTTCATATGGTTGCCATGTCAGATCTCCTCCTGTATTACCGCAGCCTCATTATGGTTGCCAGTGTCAGATCTCCTGCCTGTATTACCGCAGCCTTCATTATGGTTGCCAGTGTCAGATCTCCTGCCTGTATTACCGCAGCCTCATTATGGTTCCAGTGTCAGATCTCCTGCCTGTATTACCGCAGCCTTCATTATGGTTGCCAGTGTCAGATCTCCTGCCTGTATTACCGCAGCCTTCATATGGTGCCAGTGTCAGATCTCCTGCCTGTATTACCGCAGCCTTCATTATGGTTGCCAGTGTCAGATCTCCTGCCTGTATTACCGCAGCCTTCATTATGGTTGCCAGTGTCAGATCTCCTGCCTGTATTACCGCAGCCTTCATTATGGTTGCCAGTGTCAGATCTCTGCCTGTATTACCGCAGCCTTCATTATGGTTGCCAGTGTCAGATCTCCTGCCTGTATTACCGCAGCCTTCATTATGGTTGCCAGTGTCAGATCTCCTGCCTGTATTACCGCAGCCTTCATTATGGTTGCCAGTGTCAGTCTCCTGCCTGTATTACCGCAGCCTTCATTATGGTTGCCATGTCAGATCTCCTGCCTGTATTACCGCAGCCTTCATTATGGTTGCCAGTGTCAGATCTCCTGCCTGTATTACCGCAGCCTTCATTATGGTTGCCAGTGTCAGATCTCCTGCCTGTATTACCGCACCTTCATTATGGTTGCCAGTGTCAGATCTCCTGCCTGTATTACCGCAGCCTTCATTATGGTTGCCAGTGTCAGATCTCCTGCCTGTATTACCGCAGCCTTCATTATGGTTGCCAGTGTCAGATCTCCTGCCTGTATTACCGCAGCCTTCATTATGGTTGCCAGTGTCAGATCTCCTGCCTGTATTACCGCAGCCTTCATTATGGTTGCCAGTGTCAATCTCCTGCCTGTATTACCGCAGCCTTCATTATGGTTGCCAGTGTCAGATCTCCTGCCTGTATTACCGCAGCCTTCATTATGGTTGCCAGTGTCAGATCTCCTGCCTGTATTACCGCAGCCTTCATTATGGTTGCCAGTGTCAGATCTCCTGCCTGTATTACCGCAGCCTTCATTATGGTTGCCAGTGTCAGATCTCCTGCCTGTATTACCGCAGCCTTCATTATGGTTGCCAGTGTCAGATCTCCTGCCTGTATTACCGCAGCCTTCATTATGGTTGCCAGTGTCAGATCTCCTGCCTGTATTACCGCAGCCTTCATTATGGTTGCCAGTGTCAGATCTCCTGCCTGTATTACCGCAGCCTTCATTATGGTTGCCAGTGTCAGATCTCCTGCCTGTATTACCGCAGCCTTCATTATGGTTGCCAGTGTCAGATCTCCTGCCTGTATTACCGCAGCCTTCATTATGGTTGCCAGTGTCAGATCTCCTGCCTGTATTACCGCAGCCTTCATTATCAGATCCTGCCTGTATACCGCAGCCTTCTTAGTTGCCAGTGTAGATTCGCCTGATACCGCAGCTTCATTGGTTGCATGTCAGATCCCGCCGTATTACCGCAGCTTCATTTGTGCCGTGTAGATCCTGCCTGTTACGCAGCTCTATGTGCTTCGATCTCTTATACCGCAGCCTATATGTCATGTCAGATCTCCTGTATCCGCAGCCTCATATGGTGCTGTCAGATCTCCTGCTGTATTACGCACTTCATTATGGTTCAGGTAATCTCCTGCTTATTACGCGCTCTAGTGCATGTCAGTCTGCGTATTACCGCAGCTCTTGGTGCAGTGTCAGATCTCGTGTATTACGCAGCCTCTATGGTGCGTGTCAGATCTCTGCTGTATTACGCAGCTCATATGGTTGCAGTGTCAGATTCTGCCTGTTCGCCTCATATGGTGCATGTAATCTCCTGCGTATACGCAGCCTTCATATGGTGCAGGTCGATCTCCTGCCTGTATACCGCGCCTTATATGTTGCAGTGTCAGATCTCCTGCTATACGCACTTCTTAGTGCCAGTGTCAGATCTCCGCTTATCCGCAGCTCATTATGGTGCAGAGATTCCTGCGTTACCGCACTCATTATGTTCCAATCTCCTGCCTGTTACGCACCTCTTATGGTTGCCATGCGATCTCTGCCTGTATTACCGCAGCCTTCATATGGTTCCAGTGTCAGATCTCCTGCTGTATTACCGCAGCCTCATTATGGTTGCCAGTTCAGATCTCCTGCCTGTATTACCGCAGCCTTCATTATGGTTGCAGTGTCAGATCCTGCCTGTATACCGCAGCCTCATTATGGTGCCATGTCAGATCTCCCCTGTATTACCGCGCCTCATTATGTGCCAGTGTCAATCTCGCCTTATTACCGCAGCTTCATTATGGTTGCCAGTGTCAGATCTCCTGCCTGTATTACCGCAGCTTCATTATGGTTGCCAGTGTCAATCTCCTGCGTATTACCGCACCTTCTTTGGTTGCCAGTGTCAGATCTCCTGCCTGTATACCGCAGCTCATTATGTTGCAGTTCAATCTCCTGCCTGTATTACCGCAGCCTTCATTATGGTGCCATGTCATCTCTGCCTGTTTACGCAGCCTTCATTATGGTTGCCAGTGTCAGATCTCCTGCCTTATTACCGCACCTCATTATGGTTGCCAGTGTCAGATCCCTGCCTGTATTACCGCAGCTTCATTAGTTGCCAGTGTCAGATCTCCGCTGTATTACCGCAGCCTTCATTATGGTTGCCAGTGTCAGATCTCCTGCCTGTATTACCGCAGCCTTCATTATGGTTGCCAGTGTCAGATCCCTGCCTGTATTACCGCAGCCTTCATTATGGTTGCCAGTGTCAGATCTCCTGCCTGTATCCGCAGCCTTCATTATGGTTGCCAGTGTCAGATCTCCTGCCTTATTACCGCAGCCTTCATTATGGTTCCGTGTCAGATCTCTGCCTGTATTACCGCAGCCTTCATTATGGTTGCCAGTGTCAGATCTCCTGCCTGTATTACCGCAGCCTTCATTATGGTTGCCAGTGTCAGATCTCTGCCTGTATTACCGCAGCCTTCATTATGGTTGCCGTGTCAATCTCTGCCGTATACCGCGCCTTCATTATGGTTGCCATGTCAGATCTCCTGCCTGTATACGCAGCCTTCATATGTTGCCAGTGTCAGATCTCCTGCCTGTATTACCGCAGCCTTCATTATGGTTGCCATGTCAGATGGTTGCCAGTGTCAGATCTCTGCCTGTATTACCGCAGCCTTCATTATGGTTGCCAGTGTCAGATCTCCTGCCTGTATTACCGCAGCCTTCATTATGGTTGCCAGTGTCAGATCTCCTGCCTGTATTACCGCAGCCTTCATTATGGTTGCCAGTGTCAGATCTCCTGCCTGTATTACCGCAGCCTTCATTATGGTTGCAGTGTCAGATCTCCTGCCTGTATTACCGCAGCCTTCATTATGGTTGCCAGTGTCAGATCTCCTGCCTGTATTACCGCAGCCTTCATTATGGTTGCCAGTGTCAGATCTCCTGCCTGTATTACCGCAGCCTTCATTATGGTTGCCAGTGTCAGATCTCCTGCCTGTATTACCGCAGCCTTCATTATGGTTGCCAGTGTCAGATCTCCTGCTGATTCCGCAGCCTTCATTATGGTTGCCAGTGTCAGATCTCCTGCCTGTATTACCGCGCTTCATTATGGTTCCGTGTCGATCTCCTGCCTGTATTACCGCAGCCTTCATTATGGTTGCCAGTGTCAGATCTCCTGCCTTATTACCGCAGCCTTCATTATGGTTGCCAGTGTCAGATCTCCTGCCTGTATTACCGCAGCCTTCATTATGGTTGCCAGTGTCAGATCTCCTGCCTGTATTACCGCAGCCTTCATTATGGTTGCCATGTCAGATCTCCTGCCTGTATTACCGCAGCCTTCATTAGTTGCCCGTGTCAGATCTCCTGCCTGTATTACCGCAGCCTTCATTATGGTTGCCAGTGTCAGATCTCCTGCCTGTATTACCGCAGCCTTCATTTGTTGCCAGTGTCAGATCTCCTGCCTGTATTACCGCAGCCTTCATTATGGTTGCCAGTGTCGACTCCTGCCTGTATTACCGCAGCCTTCATTATGGTTGCCAGTGTCAGATCTCCTGCCTGTATTACCGCAGCCTTCATTATGGTTGCCAGTGTAATCTCCTGCCTGTATTACCGCAGCCTTCATTATGGTTGCCAGTTTCAGATCTCCTGCCTGTTATACCCAGCCTTCATTTGGTTGCCAGTGTCAGATCTCCTGCCTGTATTACCGCAGCCTTCATTATGGTTGCCAGGTCAGATCTCCTGCCTGTATTACCGCAGCCTTCATTATGGTTGCCAGTGTCAGATCTCCTGCCTGTATTACCTAGCAGCCTTCATTTGGTTGCCAGTGTCAGATTCCTGCCTGTATTACCGCGCCTTCTTATGGTTGCCAGTGTCAGATCTCCTGCCTGTATTACCGCAGCATTCATTTTGCCAGTGTCAGATCTCCTGCCTGTATTACCGCAGCCTTCATTATGGTTGCCAGTGTCAGATCTCCTGCCTGTATTACCGCAGCCTTCATTATGGTTGCCAGTGTCAGATCTCCTGCCTGTATTACCGCAGCCTTCATTATGGTTGCCAGTGTCAGATCTCCTGCCTGTATTACCGCAGCCTTCATTATGGTTGCCAGTGTCAGATCTCCTGCCTGTATTACCGCAGCCTTCATTATGGTTGCCAGTGTCAGATCTCCTGCCTGTATTACCGCAGCCTTCATTATGGTTGCCAGTGTCAGATCTCCTGCCTGTATTACCGCAGCCTTCATTATGGTTGCCAGTGTCAGATCTCCTGCCTGTATTACCGCAGCCTTCATTATGGTTGCCAGTGTCAGATCTCCTGCCTGTATTACCGCAGCCTTCATTATGGTTGCCAGTGTCAGATCTCCTGCCTGTATTACCGCAGCCTTCATTATGGTTGCCAGTGTCAGATCTCCTGCCTGTATTACCGCAGCCTTCATTATGGTTGCCAGTGTCAGATCTCCTGCCTGTATTACCGCAGCCTTCATTATGGTTGCCAGTGTCAGATCTCCTGCCTGTATTACCGCAGCCTTCATTATGGTTGCCAGTGTCAGATCTCCTGCCTGTATTACCGCAGCCTTCATTATGGTTGCCAGTGTCAGATCTCCTGCCTGTATTACCGCAGCCTTCATTATGGTTGCCAGTGTCAGATCTCCTGCCTGTATTACCGCAGCCTTCATTATGGTTGCCAGTGTCAGATCTCCTGCCTGTATTACCGCAGCCTTCATTATGGTTGCCAGTGTCAGATCTCCTGCCTGTATTACCGCAGCCTTCATTATGGTTGCCAGTGTCAGATCTCCTGCCTGTATTACCGCAGCCTTCATTATGGTTGCCAGTGTCAGATCTCCTGCCTGTATTACCGCAGCCTTCATTATGGTTGCCAGTGTCAGATCTCCTGCCTGTATTACCGCAGCCTTCATTATGGTTGCCAGTGTCAGATCTCCTGCCTGTATTACCGCAGCCTTCATTATGGTTGCCAGTGTCAGATCTCCTGCCTGTATTACCGCAGCCTTCATTATGGTTGCCAGTGTCAGATCTCCTGCCTGTATTACCGCAGCCTTCATTATGGTTGCCAGTGTCAGATCTCCTGCCTGTATTACCGCAGCCTTCATTATGGTTGCCAGTGTCAGATCTCCTGCCTGTATTACCGCAGCCTTCATTATGGTTGCCAGTGTCAGATCTCCTGCCTGTATTACCGCAGCCTTCATTATGGTTGCCAGTGTCAGATCTCCTGCCTGTATTACCGCAGCCTTCATTATGGTTGCCAGTGTCAGATCTCCTGCCTGTATTACCGCAGCCTTCATTATGGTTGCCAGTGTCAGATCTCCTGCCTGTATTACCGCAGCCTTCATTATGGTTGCCAGTGTCAGATCTCCTGCCTGTATTACCGCAGCCTTCATTATGGTTGCCAGTGTCAGATCTCCTGCCTGTATTACCGCAGCCTTCATTATGGTTGCAGTGTCAGATCTCCTGCCTGTATTACGCAGCCTTCATTATGGTTGCCAGTGTCAGATCTCCTGCCTGTATTACCGCAGCCTTCATTATGGTTGCCAGTGTCAGATCTCCTGCCTGTATTACCGCAGCCTTCATTATGGTTGCCAGTGTCAGATCTCCTGCCTGTATTACCGCAGCTTCATTATGGTTGCAGTTCAGATCTCCTGCCTGTATTACCGCAGCCTTCATTATGGTTGCCAGTGTCAGATCTCCTGCCTGTATTACCGCAGCTTCATTATGGTTGCCAGTGTCAATCTCCTGCCTGTATTACCGCAGCCTTCATTAGGTTCGTGTCAGTCTCCTGCCTGTATTACGCAGCCTTCATTATGGTTGCCAGTGTCAGATCTCCTGCTGTATTCCGCAGCCTTCATTATGGTTGCCAGTGTCAGATCTCTGCCTGTATTACGCAGCCTTCATTATGGTTGCCAGTGTCAGATCTCCTGCCTGTATTACCGCAGCCTTATTATGGTTGCAGTGTCAGATTCCTGCCTGTATTACCGCAGCCTTCATTATGGTTGCCAGTGTCAGATCTCCTGCTGTATTACCGCGCCTTCATTATGGTTGCCAGTGTCAGATCTCCTGCCTGTATTACCGCAGCCTTCATTATGGTTGCCAGTGTCAGATCTCCTGCCTGTATTACCGCAGCCTTCATTATGGTTGCCAGGTCAGATCTCCTGCTGTATTACGCAGCCTTCATTATGGTTGCCAGTGTCAGATCTCCTGCCTGTTTACCGCAGCCTTCATTATGGTTGCAGTTCAGATCTCCTGCCTGTATACCGCAGCCTTCATTATGGTTGCAGTGTCAGTCTCCTGCCTGTTTACGCGCCTATTATGGTTGCCAGTGTCAGATCTCCTGCCTGTATTACCGCAGCCTCATTATGGTTGCCAGTGTCAGATCTCCTGCTGTATTACGCAGCCTTATTATGGTTGCCAGTGTCAGATCTCCTGCCTGTATACCGCAGCCTCATTATGGTTGCCAGTGTCAGATCTCCTGCCTGTATTACCGCAGCCTTCATTATGGTTGCAGTGTCAATCTCCTGCTGTATTACCGCAGCCTTCTTATGGTTGCAGTGTCAGATCTCCTGCCTGTATTACGCAGCCTCATTATGGTTGCCAGTGTCGATCTCCTGCCTGTATTACCGCAGCCTTCATTATGGTTGCCGTGTCAGATCTCTGCCTGTATTACCGAGCCTTCATTATGGTTGCAGTGTCAGATCTCCTGCCTGTATTACCGCAGCCTTCATTATGGTTGCCAGTCAGATCTCCTGCCTGTATTACCGCAGCCTCATATGTGCCAGTGTCAGATCTCCTGCCTGTATTACCGCAGCCTTCATTATGGTTGCCATGTCAGATCTCCTGCCTGTATTACCGCAGCCTTCATTATGGTTGCCAGTGTCAGATCTCCTGCCTGTATACCGCAGCCTCATTATGGTTGCCAGTGTCAGATCTCCTGCGTATTACCGCAGCCTTCATTATGGTTGCCAGTGTCAGATTCCTGCCTGTATTACCGCAGCCTTCATTATGGTTGCCATGTCAGATCTCCTGCCTGTATTACCGCAGCCTTCATTATGGTTGCCGTGTCGTCTCCTGCCTGTATTACCGCAGCTTCATTATGGTTGCCAGTGTCAGATCTCCTGCTGTATTACCGCAGCCTTCATTTGTTGCCAGTGTCAGATCTCCTGCCTGTATTACCGCAGCTTCATTATGGTTGCAGTGTCAGATCTCCTGCCTGTATTACCGAGCTTCATTATGTTGCCATGTCAGATCTCCTGCCTGTATTACCGCAGCCTTCATTATGGTTGCAGTGTCAGATCTCCTGCCTGTATTACGCAGCCTTCTATGGTTGCCAGTGTCAATCTCCTGCCTGTATTACGCAGCCTTCATTATGGTTGCCAGTGTCAGATCTCTGCCTGTATTACGCAGCCTTCTTTGGTTGCCAGTGTCAGATCTCCTGCTGTATTACCGCAGCCTTCATTATGGTTCCAGTGTCAGATCTCCTGCCTGTATTACCGCAGCCTTCATTATGGTTGCCAGTGTCAGATCTCCTGCCTGTATTACCGCAGCCTTCATTATGGTTGCCATGTCAGATCTCCTGCTGTATTACCGCAGCCTTCATTATGGTTGCCAGTGTCAGATCTCCTGCCTGTATTACCGCAGCCTTCATTATGGTTGCCAGTGTCAGATCTCCTGCCTGTATTACCGCAGCCTTCATTATGGTTGCCAGTGTCAGATCTCCTGCCTGTATTACCGCAGCCTTCATTATGGTTGCCAGTGTCAGATCTCCTGCCTGTATTACCGCAGCCTTCATTATGGTTGCCAGTGTCAGATCTCCTGCCTGTATTACCGCAGCCTCATTATGTTGCCAGTGTCAGATCTCCTGCCTGTATTACCGCAGCCTTCATTATGGTTGCCAGTGTCAGATCTCCTGCCTGTATTACCGCAGCCTTCATTATGGTTGCCAGTGTCAGATCTCCTGCCTGTATTACCGCAGCCTTCATTATGGTTGCCAGTGTCAGATCTCCTGCCTGTATTACCCAGCTTCATTATGGTTGCCAGTGTCAGATCTCCTGCCTGTATTACCGCAGCCTTCATTATGGTTGCAGTGTCAGATCTCCTGCTGTATTACCGCAGCCTTCATTATGGTTGCCAGTGTCAGATCTCCTGCCTGTATTACCGCAGCCTTCATTATGGTTGCCAGTGTCAGATCTCCTGCCTGTATTACCGCAGCCTTCATTATGGTTGCCAGTGTCAGATCTCCTGCCTGTATTACCGCAGCCTTCATTATGGTTGCCAGTGTCAGATCTCCTGCCTGTATTACCGCAGCCTTCATATGGTTGCCAGTGTCAGATCTCCTGCCTGTATTACCGCAGCCTTCATTATGGTTGCCAGTGTCAGATCTCCTGCCTGTATTACGCAGCCTTCATTATGGTTGCCAGTGTCAGATCTCCTGCCTGTATTACCGCAGCCTTCATTATGGTTGCCAGTGTCAGATCTCCTGCCTGTATTACCGCAGCCTTCATTATGGTTGCCAGTGTCAGATCTCCTGCCTGTATTACCGCAGCCTTCATTATGGTTGCCAGTGTCAGATCTCCTGCCTGTATTACCGCAGCCTTCATTATGGTTGCCAGTGTCAGATCTCCTGCCTGTATTACCGCAGCCTTCATTATGGTTGCCAGTGTCAGATCTCCTGCCTGTATTACCGCAGCCTTCATTATGGTTGCCAGTGTCAGATCTCCTGCCTGTATTACCGCAGCCTTCATTATGGTTGCCAGTGTCAGATCTCCTGCCTGTATTACCGCAGCCTTCATTATGGTTGCCAGTGTCAGATCTCCTGCCTGTATTACCGCAGCCTCATTATGGTTGCCAGTGTCAGATCTCCTGCCTGTATTACCGCAGCCTTCATTATGGTTGCCAGTGTCAGATCTCCTGCCTGTATTACCGCAGCCTTCATTATGGTTGCCAGTGTCAGATCTCCTGCCTGTATTACCGCAGCCTTCATTATGGTTGCCAGTGTCAGATCTCTGCCTGTATTACCGCAGCCTTCATTATGGTTGCCAGTGTCAGATCTCCTGCCTGTATTACCGCAGCCTTCATTATGGTTGCCAGTGTCAGATCTCCTGCCTGTATTACCGCAGCCTTCTGGTTGCCAGTGTCAATCTCCTGCTGTATTACCGCAGCTCATTAGGTTGCCAGTGTCAGATCTCCTGCCTGTATTACCGCAGCCTTCATTATGGTTGCCAGTGTCAGATCTCCTGCCTGTATTACGCAGCTTCATTATGGTTGCCAGTGTCAGATCTCCTGCCTGTATTACCGCAGCCTTCATTATGGTTGCCAGTGTCAGATCTCCTGCCTGTTTTACCGCAGCCTTCATTATGGTTCCATGTCAGATCTCCTGCCTGTATTACCGCAGCCTTCATTATGGTTGCCAGTGTCAGATCTCCTGCCTGTATTACCGCAGCCTTCATATGGTGCCAGTGTCAGATCTCCTGCCTGTATTACCGCAGCCTTCATTATGGTTGCCAGTGTCAGATCTCCTGCCTGTATTACCGCAGCCTTCATTATGGTTGCCAGTGTCAGATCTCCTGCCTGTATTACCGCAGCCTTCATTATGGTTGCCAGTGTCAGATCTCCTGCCTGTATTACCGCAGCCTTCATTATGGTTGCCAGTGTCAGATCTCCTGCCTGTATTACCGAGCCTCATTATGGTTGCCAGTGTCAGATCTCCTGCCTGTATTACCGCAGCCTTCATTATGGTTGCCAGTGTCAGATCTCCTGCCTGTATTACCGCAGCCTTCATATGGTTGCCAGTGTCAGATCTCCTGCCTGTATTACCGCAGCCTTCATTATGGTTGCCAGTGTCAGATCTCCTGCCTGTATTACCGCAGCCTTCATTATGGTTGCCAGTGTCAGATCTCCTGCCTGTATTACCGCAGCCTTCATTATGGTTGCCAGTGTCAGATCTCCTGCCTGTATTACCGCAGCCTTCATTATGGTTGCCAGTGTCAGATCTCCTGCCTGTATTACCGCAGCTTCATTATGGTTGCCAGTGTCAGATCTCTGCCTGTATTACCGCAGCCTTCATTATGGTTGCCAGTGTCAGATCTCCTGCCTGTATTACCGCAGCCTTCATTATGGTTGCCAGTGTCATCTCCTGCCTGTATTACCGCAGCCTTCATTATGGTTGCCAGTGTCAGATCTCCTGCCTGTATTACCGCAGCCTTCATTATGGTTGCCAGTGTCAGATCTCCTGCCTGTATTACCGCAGCCTTCATTATGTTGCCAGTGTCAGATCTCCTGCCTGTATTACCGCAGCCTTCATTATGGTTGCCAGTGTCAGATCTCCTGCCTGTATTACCGCAGCCTTCATTATGGTTGCCAGTGTCAGATCTCCTGCCTGTATTACCGCAGCCTTCATTATGGTTGCCAGTGTCAGATCTCCTGCCTGTATTACCGCAGCCTTCATTATGGTTGCCAGTGTCAGATCTCCTGCCTGTATTACCGCAGCCTTCATTATGGTTGCCAGTGTCAGATCTCCTGCCTGTATTACCGCAGCCTTCATTATGGTTGCCAGTGTCAGATCTCCTGCCTGTATTACCGCAGCCTTCATTATGGTTGCCAGTGTCAGATCTCCTGCCTGTATTACCGCAGCCTTCATTATGGTTGCCAGTGTCAGATCTCCTGCTGTATACCGCAGCCTCATTATGGTTGCCAGTGTCAGATCTCCTGCCTGTATTACCGCAGCCTTCATTATGGTTGCCAGTGTCAGATCTCCTGCCTGTATTACCGCAGCCTTCATTATGGTTGCCAGTGTCAGATCTCCTGCCTGTATTACCGCAGCCTTCATTATGGTTGCCAGTGTCAGATCTCCTGCTGTATTACCGCAGCCTTCATTATGGTTGCCAGTGTCAATCTCCTGCTGTATACGCAGCCTTCATTATGGTTGCCAGTGTCAGATCTCCTGCCTGTATACCGCAGCCTTCATTATGGTTGCCAGTGTCAGATCTCCTGCTGTATTACCGCAGCCTTCATTATGGTTGCCAGTGTCAGATCTCCTGCCTGTATTACCGCAGCCTTCATTATGGTTGCCAGTGTCAGATCTCCTGCCTGTATTACCGCAGCCTTCATTATGGTTGCCAGTGTCAGATCTCCTGCCTGTATTACCGCAGCCTTCATTATGGTTGCCAGTGTCAGATCTCCTGCCTGTATTACCGCAGCCTTCATTATGGTTGCCAGTGTCAGATCTCCTGCCTGTATTACCGCAGCCTTCATTATGGTTGCCAGTGTCAGATCTCCGCCTGTATTACCGCAGCCTTCATTGGTTGCCAGTGTCAGATCTCCTGCCTGTATTACCGCAGCCTTCATTATGGTTGCCAGTGTCAGATCTCCTGCCTGTATTACCGCAGCCTTCATTATGGTTGCCAGTGTCAGATCTCCTGCCTGTATTACCGCAGCCTTCATTATGGTTGCCAGTGTCAGATCTCCTGCCTGTATTACCGCAGCCTTCATTATGGTTGCCAGTGTCAGATCTCCTGCCTGTATTACCGCAGCCTTCATTATGGTTGCCAGTGTCAGATCTCCTGCCTGTATTACCGCAGCCTTCATTATGGTTGCCAGTGTCAGATCTCCTGCCTGTATTACCGCAGCCTTCATTATGGTTGCCAGTGTCAGATCTCCTGCCTGTATTACCGCAGCCTTCATTATGGTTGCCAGTGTCAGATCTCCTGCCTGTATTACCGCAGCCTTCATTATGGTTGCCAGTGTCAGATCTCCTGCCTGTATTACCGCAGCCTTCATTATGGTTGCCAGTGTCAGATCTCCTGCCTGTATTACCGCAGCCTTCATTATGGTTGCCAGTGTCAGATCTCCTGCCTGTATTACCGCAGCCTTCATTATGGTTGCCAGTGTCAGATCTCCTGCCTGTATTACCGCAGCCTTCATTATGGTTGCCAGTGTCAGATCTCCTGCCTGTATTACCGCAGCCTTCATTATGGTTGCCAGTGTCAGATCTCCTGCCTGTATTACCGCAGCCTTCATTATGGTTGCCAGTGTCAGATCTCCTGCCTGTATTACCGCAGCCTTCATTATGGTTGCCAGTGTCAGATCTCCTGCCTGTATTACCGCAGCCTTCATTATGGTTGCCAGTGTCAGATCTCCTGCCTGTATTACCGCAGCCTTCATTATGGTTGCCAGTGTCAGATCTCCTGCCTGTATTACCGCAGCCTTCATTATGGTTGCCAGTGTCAGATCTCCTGCCTGTATTACCGCAGCCTTCATTATGGTTGCCAGTGTCAGATCTCCTGCCTGTATTACCGCAGCCTTCATTATGGTTGCCAGTGTCAGATCTCCTGCCTGTATTACCGCAGCCTTCATTATGGTTGCCAGTGTCAGATCTCCTGCCTGTATTACCGCAGCCTTCATTATGGTTGCCAGTGTCAGATCTCCTGCCTGTATTACCGCAGCCTTCATTATGGTTGCCAGTGTCAGATCTCCTGCCTGTATTACCGCAGCCTTCATTATGGTTGCCAGTGTCAGATCTCCTGCCTGTATTACCGCAGCCTTCATTATGGTTGCCAGTGTCAGATCTCCTGCCTGTATTACCGCAGCCTTCATTATGGTTGCCAGTGTCAGATCTCCTGCCTGTATTACCGCAGCCTTCATTATGGTTGCCAGTGTCAGATCTCCTGCCTGTATTACCGCAGCCTTCATTATGGTTGCCAGTGTCAGATCTCCTGCCTGTATTACCGCAGCCTTCATTATGGTTGCCAGTGTCAGATCTCCTGCCTGTATTACCGCAGCCTTCATTATGGTTGCCAGTGTCAGATCTCCTGCCTGTATTACCGCAGCCTTCATTATGGTTGCCAGTGTCAGATCTCCTGCCTGTATTACCGCAGCCTTCATTATGGTTGCCAGTGTCAGATCTCCTGCCTGTATTACCGCAGCCTTCATTATGGTTGCCAGTGTCAGATCTCCTGCCTGTATTACCGCAGCCTTCATTATGGTTGCCAGTGTCAGATCTCCTGCCTGTATTACCGCAGCCTTCATTATGGTTGCCAGTGTCAGATCTCCTGCCTGTATTACCGCAGCCTTCATTATGGTTGCCAGTGTCAGATCTCCTGCCTGTATTACCGCAGCCTTCATTATGGTTGCCAGTGTCAGATCTCCTGCCTGTATTACCGCAGCCTTCATTATGGTTGCCAGTGTCAGATCTCCTGCCTGTATTACCGCAGCCTTCATTATGGTTGCCAGTGTCAGATCTCCTGCCTGTATTACCGCAGCCTTCATTATGGTTGCCAGTGTCAGATCTCCTGCCTGTATTACCGCAGCCTTCATTATGGTTGCCAGTGTCAGATCTCCTGCCTGTATTACCGCAGCCTTCATTATGGTTGCCAGTGTCAGATCTCCTGCCTGTATTACCGCAGCCTTCATTATGGTTGCCAGTGTCAGATCTCCTGCCTGTATTACCGCAGCCTTCATTATGGTTGCCAGTGTCAGATCTCCTGCCTGTATTACCGCAGCCTTCATTATGGTTGCCAGTGTCAGATCTCCTGCCTGTATTACCGCAGCCTTCATTATGGTTGCCAGTGTCAGATCTCCTGCCTGTATTACCGCAGCCTTCATTATGGTTGCCAGTGTCAGATCTCCTGCCTGTATTACCGCAGCCTTCATTATGGTTGCCAGTGTCAGATCTCCTGCCTGTATTACCGCAGCCTTCATTATGGTTGCCAGTGTCAGATCTCCTGCCTGTATTACCGCAGCCTTCATTATGGTTGCCAGTGTCAGATCTCCTGCCTGTATTACCGCAGCCTTCATTATGGTTGCCAGTGTCAGATCTCCTGCCTGTATTACCGCAGCCTTCATTATGGTTGCCAGTGTCAGATCTCCTGCCTGTATTACCGCAGCCTTCATTATGGTTGCCAGTGTCAGATCTCCTGCCTGTATTACCGCAGCCTTCATTATGGTTGCCAGTGTCAGATCTCCTGCCTGTATTACCGCAGCCTTCATTATGGTTGCCAGTGTCAGATCTCCTGCCTGTATTACCGCAGCCTTCATTATGGTTGCCAGTGTCAGATCTCCTGCCTGTATTACCGCAGCCTTCATTATGGTTGCCAGTGTCAGATCTCCTGCCTGTATTACCGCAGCCTTCATTATGGTTGCCAGTGTCAGATCTCCTGCCTGTATTACCGCAGCCTTCATTATGGTTGCCAGTGTCAGATCTCCTGCCTGTATTACCGCAGCCTTCATTATGGTTGCCAGTGTCAGATCTCCTGCCTGTATTACCGCAGCCTTCATTATGGTTGCCAGTGTCAGATCTCCTGCCTGTATTACCGCAGCCTTCATTATGGTTGCCAGTGTCAGATCTCCTGCCTGTATTACCGCAGCCTTCATTATGGTTGCCAGTGTCAGATCTCCTGCCTGTATTACCGCAGCCTTCATTATGGTTGCCAGTGTCAGATCTCCTGCCTGTATTACCGCAGCCTTCATTATGGTTGCCAGTGTCAGATCTCCTGCCTGTATTACCGCAGCCTTCATTATGGTTGCCAGTGTCAGATCTCCTGCCTGTATTACCGCAGCCTTCATTATGGTTGCCAGTGTCAGATCTCCTGCCTGTATTACCGCAGCCTTCATTATGGTTGCCAGTGTCAGATCTCCTGCCTGTATTACCGCAGCCTTCATTATGGTTGCCAGTGTCAGATCTCCTGCCTGTATTACCGCAGCCTCTTTTCAGTTATTGGTTTACCCAGTGTCAGGATCTCCCTGCCTGTATTACCGCAGCCTTCATTATGGTTGCCAGTGTCAGATCTCCTGCCTGTATTACCGCAGCCTTCATTATGGTTGCCAGTGTCAGATCTCCTGCCTGTATTACCGCAGCCTTCATTATGGTTGCCAGTGTCAGATCTCCTGCCTGTATTACCGCAGCCTTCATTATGGTTGCCAGTGTCAGATCTCCTGCCTGTATTACCGCAGCCTTCATTATGGTTGCCAGTGTCAGATCTCCTGCCTGTATTACCGCAGCCTTCATTATGGTTGCCAGTGTCAGATCTCCTGCCTGTATTACCGCAGCCTTCATTATGGTTGCCAGTGTCAGATCTCCTGCCTGTATTACCGCAGCCTTCATTATGGTTGCCAGTGTCAGATCTCCTGCCTGTATTACCGCAGCCTTCATTATGGTTGCCAGTGTCAGATCTCCTGCCTGTATTACCGCAGCCTTCATTATGGTTGCCAGTGTCAGATCTCCTGCCTGTATTACCGCAGCCTTCATTATGGTTGCCAGTGTCAGATCTCCTGCCTGTATTACCGCAGCCTTCATTATGGTTGCCAGTGTCAGATCTCCTGCCTGTATTACCGCAGCCTTCATTATGGTTGCCAGTGTCAGATCTCCTGCCTGTATTACCGCAGCCTTCATTATGGTTGCCAGTGTCAGATCTCCTGCCTGTATTACCGCAGCCTTCATTATGGTTGCCAGTGTCAGATCTCCTGCCTGTATTACCGCAGCCTTCATTATGGTTGCCAGTGTCAGATCTCCTGCCTGTATTACCGCAGCCTTCATTATGGTTGCCAGTGTCAGATCTCCTGCCTGTATTACCGCAGCCTTCATTATGGTTGCCAGTGTCAGATCTCCTGCCTGTATTACCGCAGCCTTCATTATGGTTGCCAGTGTCAGATCTCCTGCCTGTATTACCGCAGCCTTCATTATGGTTGCCAGTGTCAGATCTCCTGCCTGTATTACCGCAGCCTTCATTATGGTTGCCAGTGTCAGATCTCCTGCCTGTATTACCGCAGCCTTCATTATGGTTGCCAGTGTCAGATCTCCTGCCTGTATTACCGCAGCCTTCATTATGGTTGCCAGTGTCAGATCTCCTGCCTGTATTACCGCAGCCTTCATTATGGTTGCCAGTGTCAGATCTCCTGCCTGTATTACCGCAGCCTTCATTATGGTTGCCAGTGTCAGATCTCCTGCCTGTATTACCGCAGCCTTCATTATGGTTGCCAGTGTCAGATCTCCTGCCTGTATTACCGCAGCCTTCATTATGGTTGCCAGTGTCAGATCTCCTGCCTGTATTACCGCAGCCTTCATTATGGTTGCCAGTGTCAGATCTCCTGCCTGTATTACCGCAGCCTTCATTTTCATGGAAATTCCAATCTCTATTTTTTTAAATATTTAATAAAGTTAAATTCTCAAATTTTAAAATATTAATCGTTTATATTACATTAAAAAATAAAATAAAATAAATAAAAAACTGTTCCTATATAACCATGAAGAGTCTTGGGTTTATTACTAACAGGATACCCAGTTTATAGAGGCTGGGTGTGTTCCAAATGGGTCTCCCTAGGGCCATTTCACGGCTGAAAAAATAATAATTCTACCCATCAGGGATCGAACCCGGAGACTAGTGATCTATCTACTCTATCACTCTGAATTATCTGGTATATTTGTTTAAATTTTTCTGCCATTAATTTTAATATACTAGCAAATTAGTTTAATATTTTTTCTTTATTGAGTGAATTTCTGTGGTCCAAAAAAGTATTAATATAAAAGTTAAAGACGATCCTTTGATAGCTATTCAAGATACATGTGACATAAAGACAGATAAACTTAAATTCACTGTTAGATTTCAAATATACATTAAAAAAGTTTGTAGTATTTGGATAAGTTTCTTTCGTGTTCTATATTTCTTATGGTGGTATCAACTTAATTTCCATAGCTATCAAAGGATCATCTTTAACTTTTATATTAATACTTTTTTGGACCACAAAAATTCACTCAATAAAAGAAAAATATTAAACTAATTTGCTAGTATTTTAAAATTAATGGAAGTTGTTGGGCTCGGTGAGGAACGGATTCCGAGAAAGTTATTCGCTGAACCGACTGGTAGACGTCCGAAAGGTAGGCCGAAGCGTCGATGGGAGGATTAAGTTAAGGCTGATCTCGAGGGCTTGGGCTTAACCTGCGAACATTGGACGAGTCTGTGCAGGCGAAGTTTGGTGGTATCGGCATCCGAACACCGGGTTCGGTATTATTATTATGATTATCAACTTAATTATTTTATCAGAAGAAGTTGGTTAGGCTATAAAAACAAAAGATAACAACTAGTTTTTGTAAATTTATAATAAACATTAAACATTTTCCTCTGTAACTCTTCGGGCTGTCAGTATAAATATAGTCCACAACACTGAATCTAGATTTTGGAGTAACTATACCTCAGAACTGGTTGCAATTTACAAAATTTTTAACTGTCGTTCACTTTCCTCAAACTACCCGTATTATTTGTACTGACTCATTATCTGCTCTACTCAACTTAAGACATTTTTTTCATCAACCTTCTCACCCAAAACATTTTTTTCTTATTACAGTCTGCAAATGCTTCAGTCTACTTTTTATGGGTACCAAGCCACTGTGGTATAATTGGCGACGAATTAACAGATCACGCAGCCAAAAAAGGAATTGCGAATGGCATTCCGTTTGAGGGTGTGCAGGTTAAGAACTTCGTTTCCCACATCAAACAGACCTTATGGAGACAAATGTGGTTGACTAATATAGATAATAACTTAAGAGAAGTGAAAAGCGATGTCTCCCTATGAAAAATGAAATTTCCGACAGATATTGGTGTAAAATTTAATGGGCTTTAATATCGTGTAGGATTCATTCTGATTAAAATGGTCTGACAGGGCTTAAAAGTCGATATTTTAAATTTTCTGTCTCTAAAGTATCTTTAATTTTGTCGATTCTATAAAAATAACTATATTATCTTGTTACCACAGATTAAAAACAGGTAAATATATAAATTGAATGAATTCTATACCCAACTAAAGGAGAAAACAGAAAAAAAAGTTCTTTAATGCAATTTTTCGTTTTTGAACATAAGAACAGTAATATACATGAATGATACACCGTTGGAAGGCTGAAGATATTAGAAAAAATATTATCTCATACACAAGCTTTTAAAAGTTAATAAAGCAAAAAGCCGATAAAAGTAAATAATTGTTTTAGATAATAATATAGGTAATAGATTTTTTAATAAAACACATGTTTCTATAGAAATTCAATTAAATTAATTCTTTAATAGTTTCACGTATTTTTATCTCTAACTGCATTTGAAAATTCTTTCATTGATTTTAAAAATGGAGGTAAGTGAAAGTCGTGTGTTGCCCGCACCAGATTTTTTTTTTCTTTATACTGTGTTATTACTTTCTATATATTTTTTCATTACATATTGGTTTAAAAACTGGTTATTATGTGTTGTTTTTCATATCCCTGGAGATGGCCTTAAAATTAGCCCGAATCGTTGGTACAACAAATTAAGGTAACTTAATTGAAGTGTTTCTATGACTGCATCCCACCCATCTTCTTATATTTTAAATATATACAACTATTCTTCTATAATGAATATATTTTAGTGATGTTAGTGTGTCACAAAAATTCTATTAAATATGATCCAAAACCTATAGATATTTTGATTTTGACTATTTTATACTTTATAGCAAAGCTACTATTGCATAACTGTTATTTTTTTTATTTCTAATTTTCAAACTAGTCCCAATTATTTTGTTCATACATTTTGTTTGTTCTGTTTCCATCAAATCGTTCTTCTATTTTTGTAAAATAATCAATGTTTGATAAATAACAAAAATATGTTTTTTATTCGGGACGCTTGAAGGTTAGCCGGTTACTGGCGCCCAAACGAAGTGGGATAATCAGATCTCACAGGTGAACACATCTCGTCGGTTAGGCGGGTCTTGCATCCCTTATTTTGTATTACAGCCCACAGGAAATTTGAAATATCTGTGTGCAATATGTACATATGTATATAGTAGCTATTATTTCAAATGCTGTCTTAATGTATAGTTATTGTAAGGATTGTTTTATTTCAGATAAAAAAAATTCTTTACTATTTAACTTTTGAGAAGAAACATATGGCCAATTAGACATTTTTTTTTTTTATAACGTCTTTTACTTAATGTCATTTCCTTTTTTCTTAAAGTTTGTTTATATTATGATGTTTCTGATGTGCTTTTTTTAATTACTTTTTATTTTGTTCTACCTCTATCCTGTTACTCCTTCCTTGCTTTGCCTGATTGATTATTGGGTTTGGTAGCGGATATCCTGCAGCAGAGTGAGTGTGGAATGAGCCGAAAAGTAGAAGTATATTGCGGTCAATGTTTTAATGTTTTAATCACTTTTTAAGGTTTGCGTATCCTTTACAGCCTCTCTGAAATAAGTTAGAGGATTGAATATTCGAATTTGAATCGATTTTTTATTTTGAGAAGTCCTTGTTTGGTGGTTTTTACTTTTTCCGCAGAATGTTTGGTCGGAACTAAGAATATATCATGGAAATATTTTAGGTTCTTTTGTGGAGAGATGTCTTGTAGAGGTCTCATTTTTTTTCCTCATTTAGTTTTTGTTTATTCTTTTAATTTTTTCTGTGCTACTATTGCTAATCGGACATTGCTACAGAGGGCGTCCTAATTTTTGCCTATCCAGATTGAATTAGGATAGAAATCTTCAACAAGAACATGACATCGTAACCACCATTTTACTTCGCCTCCGAGAGACTGCATAACCAAGGATTTTTACTCTATTCAAAAACCCTAGGGTTTGAATCAGAGACCTTGGACATATAAGGCTGTTATGCTAGCCACTACACCACGGGTGAACCAGCCATACGACATAAGTGGTATACTGTACTGTCCAGAAGTACTATACATTACTATATTTTACGTTTTTTTATATTTTATTTGGCTATTTAAAAAAAATGTATAATATGCTTTCATGCTACATTATATCTAACTCTATACTCCTATTAATGGTAGCCTACGTCTGAAAAATAGCAACACACTTCCTTCAGAGGAGCGTTGTAAACTAGTTCAGTTGGGAATCACCTGTAGCAGGTGTGGCTAGCATAACAGCCTTCTCTGCCAAAGGTCACGCGTTTAAAACCGTAGGAGGTCCTTAGATTTTTTGATGGGAGTAAAAAAATGCCGTCCTTCGGAGGGGACGTAAAAAGATGATCCCGAGCCTGTGAGATGACAGGTACTCGTTAAAGATCCCTTACCTAATTAAACCTGGATAGGCTAAATTTAGGACTCCTGCTGTAGCGTCATCCAATTAGCCCCATTAGCATAAAATGACGTTAAATAAACAAACAAACAAACTAGTTCAGTGGTTAGGAAGGAAGATTATCGATTCTATTATTTCAAACGTGGGGTTATCCTGGCGTAGAGAGCCTTCTGGGGCTCAACCAGACTTATGGTGTTTAAGTGTGGTATTTTCCTAATTACTTCCTTGCCGACCGTTATCATAAAACAGTAAGAATTAAAAAGGCTCTTCATGGTTGTAATAGTACTAGGTCTTTTCTAATGATGAATAAAGTTAAAGGGCCCTGACTTAAGCATTAAGCATTCTATTGGGTCGTTTCACATGAAATGTCCGTTTTTATAGTTTCTGAAATACATAAAGGAGTTTGCAGATCTCTGTTGTTTTCTTCGGAATGTTTACATATTTAAAGTAAACAGTTACTTATACTCTACCTTTGTATTATAAACATTAGCTTCCCAATCAATTACCCACTTTTTAGTATCCCTCCAAATATGAACATGGAAACACGCGATTTTCGAGTGATATTTTTGTACGAGTTTAAACTCGGCCATTCAGCGGCTGAGGCTGCTAGAAATATTTGCAAGGCGTTTGGGGAAGGGAGTGTTAATGAACGGACCATTCGCCGTTGGTTTTCAGCTGGGGATAGCGACTTGGAAAACTTGCCCCGAGGAAGGCCTCCGTCCGTAATAGACAACGAAGTCCTCAAATATACAGTAGAAGGAAAAACCCCTACCAAACAGTTAAAGGACTCTCGGCCCAACTTAATGCAAGTGCATCTACCGTTTCCAGACATTGAAAGTGTATTGGGAAAGTAAAAAAGCTCGATACATGGGTACCTCATGATCTCACTGAGCTGCAGCAAGACCCCATGTTTCAAAACATTCAAAAATTTCATTCAAACATGCAAAAATTGAAAGAACTGGGCTACGAAGTTCTTCCGCACCCACCATATTCTTCCGACTTATCTCTAATAGATTACCACCTGTTCAGGAATTTAGACAATTTCGTCAAAGGAAAACTTTTTGAAAATGATGACAAGTGAAAAGTGCGTTTTCAGATTTTATTTCACTTCAAAGCTCAGAGTTTTTCAGTTCGAGAATAAAAAAGTTGGTGTCACGTTGGGAAAAATGTGTAAAAAAAGAAGGTAAATACTTCGAATAAAATTATCTTGTTTTCATATCGTATTTTTAATAAAAATCCTTTACCTTGAAAACGGTCATTTCATGTGACACAACCCAATAAATACAAGTCTGGTACTTCGTTGAGTTTATTGTATCATTGATCCATCGATATCCTATTATCTAATGAAATAATTCCATCTTTCTACAGCGCCGATAGTTGTAAGATCTGCTATCCACTTGGATTTAACTTTTGTACAAGGTTACTTTATACAAGTTTAGACGAAGGAGGTCTGAGGGAGTGTACTCACATTAACCGTTGAAACTTCTAGCCCACACAAACTTTCATAATTTTCCTTCTCACTAAACTTACATTTGACCTGAGCTGAGTGAGAAATTTTCATCCCTTCCTAGGAAGTCGGTTTGTTTTTGGGTCAGCTCATGTTCTTCACTTAAGCAGTTTCATGGCTTCAAGGAAACCGTTTGTCCTAAAATGCAATTCCAACAGTCATTAATCATTTATTATTAAGATTTTTGGTAGTTCATGGTCCTGTTAATTTCAAGTTTGTAGAGAGATAGATAGATAGATAGAAAAGTCTGTTTTTATTTTTCAAAATTACATCAAATAGCCAATAAGCAAATAAAAAATAAAATAAACAAATTACGAAATATAATAATAAAAATCAGACACACTACATGGTCTGTTGACCGTCCGTGGAGTCTGTGTTTATTAACAAAATTAATCCTTAATCTATCAATATAAATAATCAATAACAAAATAAGAAACTAACACTTCCCATGTTATTTATGTACAAAAATTAATTCACAAATATTCAAATTCACAATTAGTTAAATTTAATTTAACAAATTCACTAATAGTTAAATTCTCTCGTTAGTAACATTCTATAAGAAAAAGCCGATCTGGAGAAATTAACTAACGCCAGCCAATCTTTTCCATTTATCAACTCTAAAACTTGATCCCACGTTAAATGTTTAGAATTAAATTTTTTTTTTTTTTTTTAAATTAAAATTAAAAAATTTCAAGTTTGTAAATGTCAAGTAAAATCGATATTACTGCCTTCACTTACAAGACGTTATGACAGTAATAGATAAGTGCTTAGATGGTCTTTTAAAAGGTAAAGTTTTAGGTTAAAGCTATTCAGAAGGTTTGGCATTACTCATATTTCTTTGTTAATCCTCACTAGTTTAAGAAAATTATTATTATATGTAAATTTTTCTTTTCTCAATAATAATCACGAACGTTTTTTTTTTTGTTTTTTTTTTTTCTCTCCTACCTCGCTTTTGAAGGCTATACAGTGGCTTCTCTGGTCAGGAGGTGAGGGAGGGGGATAAATGCCGAGATAAAAGCCCCTCAGCACAGAGACTCGAAGTCGTAATTATTTTGTTTCACTTGTTTTGGTCATCTGTAGCTAGGCAGATGACTGATGTTTATGTATCTTGTTTCTGATGATTCCACTTCGTTTGGGCGCCAATTACTGGCTAAAGTGGTATGAATTGCAATCTGCTACACTCGGACCTCTCGAATATGTGAATGAATCACTAGACATGCAGTCTACAAGAACGTGTTAAATCTGATTTCTTGTCTATCCGTCTAGGGAGAGCCATGATTCCTCATGTAAGTAGGAAATTTGTGGTGCTTATCGATAGTCTTCTTCTAATTGCGCAATCGATAAGTGTTTGATCGTTCCCGTTGGATTCTAGGTGCCTACTGAATTCTTCCTGGAATCCCACCTTCGCATTTATATCTCCCAAGTTTATTTTGGCATCGTATCTTGGCAGATTATCATAAATTCTTTCCAACCCACCATAAAAATTATATTTGACTTCTTCCTCATTGTCTTCGGTTGAGCGTGTACTGAAATCATGGATATGTTGCAAAACCGTCTTTTAATCCTTAGATAACACATTCTGTTACTAATTTTTTTCATATTGCAGGATACTTCCTTTCCATTTCATTTTAATTATGAACCCATTCCCCAATCTGTTAGTTCTGTCTTCACTGTTAATCATAATATAATCCTTTAGCATAATGAAGTCCGGTGTCCTCCATCATATTTCTTGTATAGCCCAAATGTCAACTAGAATTTTTATAGAAAGTAAGTAATCCTTAGTTATGCCGTCCTTTGGAGGGGACGTAAATTGGTGATTCCGAGCCCTTGCGATGTATCAGGTGCTCGTTAAAGATCCGTATCTTAATTAAACCTTCGTATAAAAATTTAGGACTCCCACTGTAGCATCGTCTGATTAGCAACAATAGCACAAAGAGATGTTAAATGAATGAACAACATTTGCGTACCTTTGTCACTCTCGTATAAAATCATCCATAAAGGCCTTAATATCCCACTAGTTGCAGACTTAGCCCTGAATAGATATATCTCTTTTAGTTTCAAACTCCTTACGCACACAATCCCATTTATCAGTAACTTATCAAGACTTTGAGTTTCCGATAATCCTCCAAGGAAACTTTGAACCTTATAACTTACATCAGACATTGAAATGTTCACCAACTATTTTAATTATATATAATATATATATATATATATATATATATATATATATATATATATATATATATATACACATATATTAATTATTATTAATTAATTTTTTCTTAATTAATTGTATGGTTTCTTCACCAACTACTGTTATGACATATAATCATACTGCAAATTTAATTATAATGAACATCCATAGTTGCCGGCAGAGACATTCGTGAGTAAATTAGTCTGGGTGGCGGTCAGTAAAAGAAACAGTGAAATAGTTTCGTTTCGAACCACATTATGGATCATCATCAGGACTCGTTTCGGAAAGGTAGCTAGGAGAAGACTTGTAGAAATTTAATTATTGTATTGAATGAATTTCTGCTGTAAATTTCAAATACTTAATAAAATAAGTGAAATTAAAATAAATAAAAAATCATTATAAATATCAATAGGGGGGCGTTGGGAGTCGCTGGAGCTTTGGCCCAAAAGATAGTCAAAAGTTTTGGTCATTGATCAAATCAACTGATTTTTGTGATATCCTTCACTCAACCACTCTGAAGATGGAATAAAATTTGGGCAGAAGCGCAGGCATAAGTATAAATGATTTCCAATATTTCATTTTTTTTCTTTTTCTAACCGCCACCTAAACTAATATCCTCCTGCAACAAAAAAAAATTTCTTAAAGATACGTCTTGATACTAATTAAAGCCTAGGTTAGTAGATAGTCTTATGATATTGGGGTTTGATTTAAACTTGAAATATTGCTGTATGATTTTAAGATTTAATCCTAAATGCGAATTTCAGTCAGAGATTTCATACATTTTTATATTTTGTGCTCTAAGAAATAGAATACGTGGAAGTTTGTTTTATGTTTATTGATCTTATCGCCAAACGGCACGGACAAACAATGCTGGAATTAGGCCGAATATTGACTTTAGCCTAAGCTGTTAATATGCGCCGTTTACTAGGGCACTGCCTTCACTAACGGCGTGTCACCTGAGGAGAAGCAATGTGGTTGGATACTGGTATAAGCTATATCGATTTAGAACGTATAATTCTTAATAAAGAGAAGAAGAAGAAAAAAAAAAAAACTTAAATCTGGGCTATGTCTCTTAAGAATAACATTTGATTTGACATAATATATAATTTATATGTGACCAAGAATTTAAATTAACGAAAAATAAAACCATTTAACATAAATACATATAATAAAGTACAATACGTACTTGAATGTAGAAATGGAGAGAGCATGACAGATGTTTGGTGGGAGGGAATTCCAGAAAAAATGGAAGGAACTAGAAAGGAGCATTCATATTTTTTTCTTCTTATGTAATTAATCTGTGTGAATCCGGCGTGGAGAAACTCTACATTGAAGTCATTATGGAGCTTTATAGGAACGGAAAAGCATTCGTGGCGAATAGGGGAGGGAATACTTTGAGGTTGAACGAGGAGTGAAACAAGGGTGCCCTCTATCTCCGATTCTATTTAATTGTGTTTTAAATAAACTATTTAGAGAATTAAATTGGGAAAGCCTAGGAATATCCGTCAGTGGAAAAATGCTCAACAACTTAAGATTTGCGGACGATATATGTCTAATATCTCCGGACATAAACGGCCTAAGGCGGATGATAGAGGAAATAGTAGGCATTAGCAAAAAATATGGACTTAATATAAATACAGCAAAAACTAAAATTATGACAACTCAATAAAAATACCAGTTTATGCCAACAATAGTAAGATAGAAGATGTAGAGGAGTACATTTACTTAGGGCAGACAATATCATTTAGAGAAAATACCAATAAGGAAATAGAAAGAAGAGTTAAGCTCGGGTGGTGCAAATATTGGTCTCTTCAAAAGATCTTCAAAATCAATCTATCACTAGATCTTAAAACCAAAGTTCTGACCACATGTGTATATCCCACGGTTCTCTACAGGGCTCAAACCTCGGCACTTACAAGAAAACTCGACCGGAGGCTGAATACCATGCAAATGCAGCTTCTAAGAAGTTTAATGTTTATTCAGAAAAGGGAGAGAATAAAAAACGAAAATATTCTTCAGAAAGTGAATATTAAAAATCTAAGGGTTGAGGCACATCGATTAAAATGGAGCTGGGCCGGACACTTGGCCAGGCTGAAAGACGAAAGATGGACCAGAGCTTGCACGGAGTGGATCCCAAGAGAGGACAGCAGGCAAGAGGGGCGACCACATCGCAGGTGGAGGGACGAATTGACGCAGACTGTTGGCGAAAACTGGTGGCTGGTTGCGAGGGACAAATCCTGGTGGATAAACGTTTTAAAAAATATTTAATTAGTGTTTGGTTTTGGTGTATTCTTCAAGGAATCTGTTTTTTTTTTTGTTTTTTTTGGAGTTTTGTATTTTATAATTATTTGTATTTGTATTTCTTTGGATTAGTTGTTTTTTTCAATATTTTATTATTTCTAACTATAGCCAACTTCTATAAATTCCTCCCTATGGGAGAGGCTTTTGTCAATATGATGCCAATAAAGCTATTATTATTATTATTATTATTATGTATTTAAATAAATAGTAATCCCAGTAATTTATTAACTGATTAGTAAACGTTTCTAATATCTCTTGAGTTGAAATGATTTCATGTGATGTAATGAATACCTGAGTTGTGTTGTGTGACGCCACCTCTATAGAGTAATGAACATCCACTTTACTGGATGTGTAATAAAGTAGGGTACACCGAATTCGTTAATGTAAATCTATCATATTATGGATTACCATCTTAGGTTTATTTGATAGGCACAAATATAATTTTGGGAGAATATTGCACCAGTAATAGTTGTTTTGTGGCCTTTGTCAGGTTACAGGACAGTGCTTTTCGAACTACTTCCTGACAGAAGAAAAGAAATTATAATAAAAATTATTCACAGAAGAAAAACATTGGTAGAGTTATTGTGTCCGATTGTTGGAAAGCGTTCATAAGTTACTATCGTATAGAGTATAAAAATTAAATAGTAAGTTATAATTACCACTTTTGATTACCACCGTTAATTCTGAAGCCGTTATAAATATTAAAAGGTTAGGAATGATATAGGGGGAATAAGAAAAGAAGAGGGACGAGACGTTGTATCAAGAGGAATTGTTTGTTTATTTATTTAATGTCACTTATCACTTATGCTACCGTTGCTATCAGACAATGCTACAGTGGGAGTCCTAAATTTTGTATAGCTAGGTTTTTTTTTAGGATAAAGATTTTTAACAAGTGTCTGGACATCCTCAAAGGCTCGGAACCACCACCATCTTACGTGACGTTAAATGAACAAACGTTTATGTTCGTATAGTTTTATTGAATCAAGTAGGTTATTTGTACATCATATGATCGATTTTTCTTTAGCTAATTCGATATGGCTCGTACAACCGACTAGTACTGTAATGTAAAACCTGTAGGATAAACTTTATCTTAATTGGGGATTTTAAGGTTATTAAATTGTGTTAAAAAAAGTAGAATTAATGACCAAAGAGCTATTAGGATTGGACTACATTACCATAATGTCCATTCTTTGTAGTAATTCTCTTTTGCCCAATACCCATTTACTTTCGTAGGCTTTACTGAATCTACTTAAATTAGTTTTCCTTTAATAATATAAGTTGTTCAATCTATTCTGACCTTATTATGAACATGCTTATTGCAACATCCGAGCATCGCGTGTGTCCAAAACAGTTCTCGCCTATATCTTATCTTAGGGCTAACAGTAGATCCGAAGTTGATAAACTGATCGATACTGTCAGCGAGGAAGAAAACGTTGTTGAGGGGTTAGAACTGATCCTTTGATAAATACTTCTGACACAGCCAAAATGTTAAATCTCACATCTTCGATCTGCTCTGTGTCTGAAGTTGCTTCGCTAATGCAATGAAAGAATTCTTCGAGTCATTTTAATATATTTAAGATATGCTTATATTATCCTCCAAAACAAACCCTAAATAATCCATTAAATTATGCAGTTTAATTAACACCTCCACCAATTGCTTCTGACTGCATTGATTCTGCTTGGAACAAATTTATGAGGGAAACATAGCCAACACCTTATCAACTTGAACATTGACAGACGGTAGAATCTTAAAACAGGTCTCAGAAATTAAGCGAAAATAACTAAATATTTATCCACTAATGATGCTTGGTATCTTATGTTATGAGGACAGTTCTTTGAAGTGAAATCTCTCATTCCTAGAGAATGATAAACTACAAAATTATTTAAATTTATTTATTTATTTACGCGTTTTTACGGGAGAAGCGATAAGCAGGTTCCTAGAATTGACTTCATGGCAGACCTTCTTGGAACAGCAACCTGCAAAATTATTGTCATAGATACATCTGAGATACTACCTCTGCAGTTAAACATGCATAAATGAATGAAAATTCTTCATTGATCCCTCCTCTGTCGATCTACGGTTCCTTCATCCTCCAATGTCAACGCAACCTCTAGTTTGTTTTAGTTTTCTTCTGATATGAGGACAGTGAAACTCTCTCAAAGGACTCGATTTTCCATTCTCATTGGTATAATGTTCCTCAGTAGCTCAGATTTAGTGTAGGTGATTTTTATGTTCTTAGCTGGTACTAGAACTCAACACCCTGGACATAGGAGGTCTGGCAGGTCTAGCTATTACAATAACTTTGGCCTGAAATACCTTTCACTCCTTGATAAACTTAGAAGTCTGTGTTCCAGGACTGCCCATTTTTTCTCTTGTTAAGACTGAAAATAATTATCCCCTACCTCGTAAACACAAAAACTTCCCAAAGAAAAACTATTGTGAAATTATACATATATATTTTGAACTCTAACATTCTCAATTAATCTTAATACAGTTCCCTTTAGGCTTTATTACTTTAATTCGATTCTTGAAGTGTACTGTACTGTTTTTCTCTTTGTCTTCTTTTATGGGTTTTGGGAAGTAAAGTTAAAATTATAATGGAGGAAGTATTCGAACTTATAATAACATTTGTTGTAAAAATTAAAATATTATTCATTTTTAATTAAAATGTTGTCAATAGTTCATGTCACTAAAAATGTGTTTATAAAAAAATGTTTTTATAAAAGTTAACACTAAGGAAAATCTCCCATCAAACTAATATATTCTTTGGCTCCTAATGGGTTATGGCCATCCTATTTACTGTATAAAGTACATACTGATTTATTATTAAATATAGGTCAATAAGGTATGGTTTACAATTTTAATTTTCCTATTGCATCTCCATAGTGAGAACTAAGGTGCTTTGAATCTTTTAAAACGTTATGATATCTTTTATATTTTTGTTTATATATAATTTGATTGTTTTTTCTGTTAAAATTATAGAAACGTTGACTCATTTTGATGTTAATTTTTAATAAACTTTTATTAGAAGATTAATAATCATCTAATTATTTATTTTCAGACATATGTTTTATTGGAATTCATGAGTCATTGGAATTTTTTTATACTTTCGTCTTTTCTTCACAGTTTTCCTTGTAAAACTTATGGCTTACTTGTCAGTTTTAATACAAGTGCATTTGTGCATATACTTAAAAGGTTTAGTAAATACATGTATGCTATTTAAAATTTTATATTAAATTAAATTAATACAAACTTGTGTTTTCAGCCTGGCAGGGATGTCTAGGTCGGTGACAGTGGCGGTAGCCTATATAATGTCTGTCACTTCCCTCTCGTGGAAGGACGCTCTCAAGGTGGTGAGGGTCGGAAGATCAGTCGCCAATCCTAATGCTGGTTTCCAACTGCAGCTAGAGGAATTCGAAATGACTAAGTTAGCTGAGGTAAATACCTGCAATTATTTATTCTCAAGATTAATAATTAATTAATGAATTAATAAATATATAAGTAATAGTTGCCAAAGTATTTTACATAATATAGTTAAAAAATTTGTTTTCCTTCTCTCACCTTTTTGTTATTTAAAGGATATAATAGCAAACCTAATTTTTTATGTTAATTTGGATTAATATATTAGGATCACTTAATGGTGATTGTAAATAGTAACCAATACATTCAAAAAATCAACATTTAAATAATGTAACATTTATTTATTATTTTGTTTGTTCTCAAAATTGTCTTACTTGATTATTTACTATTTGACGCTACAGTAATAATGACATTTTTCAAATTATACCTTTAATTCAAACCTACATTTCTATTTTCGAATCGTTACACTACAACAATTTTTTTTTATTGACCCATGGATAAGTTATCAATTATGTTTTATAACTACTGTAATATATTACTGGAGAAAAAATGGATAATGAATAATTAAAGTGGTTTTGTATTAATCATTTTTGGAGGATTGAAATAATTTTTTTCTCCTGTTGATAAAATCACAGGAAATACTTGGATATGCAGGGTGTCTCTTAAAGTCTAGTCATATTGTGGGAGCAGACAATAGACTTCAAGAGGAACAAAATAGTTCATATTACCCATAATCCAATTCTCAATGGCTAGGGAAGAAAATAAAATTTTAAGGTTTTTGTTATTATCCATGGTTTTCATCAGAAAAAAATCAAAAATATTAACTTGATATGCATGCACAGAAAGATAATTGCTACGTAAGGAAAGCTGAGGAAATTTCCCAGAAGGTTAAGAAGTCTGTTACAATGGTTTCTATTGAACAGTAAGAAGAACAACCCAAGGAGGGTCATAGGCCCAGTACATATAGTGATTCGTACTGTTTCTAGTCCAACCGCGGTACAATTAGGTGATTAGGCAGAGATCATGCTCAGCCGTCAGGTTCTTCCCCATTAATTCAGGTACCCACTTCCTAGAGGCTGGGTCCTCTATATATTACGGTCAAATAACAGAAACCCTGGCTGAAATAACAGAATAAATAATATTTAGCCACCCAGATAACAGTAGACTAGTGCTCTATCCACTAGACCACACTGATCCCTATTGAATAGTAAAAAATCTGGTGCGGGCAACACACGACTTTCACTTACCTCCATTTTTAAAATCAATGAAAGAATTTTCAAATACAGTTAGAGATAAAAATACGTGAAACTATTAAAGAATTAATTAAATTGAATTTATATAGAAACATGTGTTTTATTCAAAAAATCTATTATATTACTATCTAAAATAATCAGTTAGTTTTATCTTCTTTTCATCACTCTCTATTAACTTTTAAAAGCTTGAGTATAAGATAATATTTTTTCTAAAATCTTTAGCTTTCCAACGGTATATCATACATGTATATTACTGTTCTTATGTTCAAAAACAAAAAATTGCATGAAAAATATATTTTTTCAGTTTGCTCCATTAGTTGAGTATCAAATTCATTCAATTTATATATTTACTTGTTTTTCATCAGTGATAACAAGATAATATATTTATTTTTATAAAATCAACAAAATGAAAGGTACTTTAGAGAAAGAAAATTTAAAATATCGGCATTTAAGCCCTGTCAGACCATTTTAATCCAAATGAAACCTAAATGATTTTAAATCCCATTAAATTTTACAACGATATAGTGAGTTTAATTTAAATCGACGGAACCGTTTTCAAGAAAATCAAAAAAAGGTGCAAAATGTATAGTATAAAGTGGATCTTCTGGTAAGCTCATTTTGATTAAAAAAGTTTTGTAACATCTCGGGTGTATATTTGCCTTAAATATGAAATTTCAGTTTCATAGGACTTACTGTTTCGGTCCAGGAGTTACCACACATACAGACCTTTTTGCGGGACTTGGTTATTTGGACTCAGGGGACCCTAAAATGGTATTTCCATTGAAAACTGGAATTCGAAAATTTTCATGATCGCAATACTTCCCCTTACTATTTATAGTAAGTGATAGTAAAAATCTCATTTGATTTTTCTCCCAAACTGAATGAAAATGAAATTTTGAGATTTTCGCTGAGATCCATGGCTTTCATCAGAAATAAGATGCATCCAAAGAGCTCCTATATCAAACAAGCAATACTTAGAAATCTGAGGTTTCTCACTTTCCCATCCTATTTGTTTCAAATGAGTAATAAAAATTTGTACTCGACAAAACTATTGGCTGAATATTCTTAGATAGAAATATTAAAATTTAATTTTCTGCATGACTTGTTCTACTGACACTTACTTTCTTATTTTGAGGGTTTAACTTCTTAATCTAATGATAAATTTTCTCTTCTTTCATTTGGTACCTCTTGGTTTTCTAAGTGTGCACTTCAAGTAGATATATTTGAGTTTTTCTAATTAAAAAAAAATGTATAGCAGTAAAAAACTCAAAATTTGATTTTTCTTCTTAGCCCTTGAGAATTAGACTATGGGGCTCATTAACTTTTTTGTTCTCAAGGTTTAGTATCTGCTCTCACAATATGATTATTTATGAGACAACTTGTACAAGAACAATTTTACAATCACATTTAAGACTTTATTTATTCTATATAATGATAGAGTTTAGTTGATCGATGAGAATATTAAAATATTAGTAAGATGGTTGGGGGGGTGTGGTCATCAAAGAAAAAACACACATTAACAAGTAGTACTTAATTTTAATTGTGTACCGACTTTTCAGATATAGTTTCACGAAGAGAAACAAGATAACAACTAATGTAATTAGTTAGATACAATAATATGATGACAGTAATACAATATGGGAACAAACATAAAATGTTAATAAAATGACAGTAATAAAGCATAGATGCAATCATAAAATAAGATGATAATATTGCAATAAGAATATTTGAAGACTATAAAAGGTAAATAAGCAAGTAATTAAATGTTAAAAGAAGAACATTATGTGAACAATGAAACTTTTAGATATGAACAATTTTGAGGTGATATTAGATGGTATTATACAAAAAAGACAGTAAAGAACATAGATAGTAAATAAAATTAGTAGGTAGTATATAAAAGGTAGTATATTTATTCCATATACTGTAATTTAATCTTAAATACTCTGCTCTTGTTTATCATCCGTTTATTTTCTACGGTATTTCCATGCTAATAAAAAAAAATTCTGTTGTTCAGGAACGACGAAGATTGAAAGAAAGGTTTCCCTCGCTTGCGCTGGCAGCAAGTGATGAAGCTGAGTGCCAACTCATTCTCAATTCCTACGACAGCCTTCTCCTCTCGAAGAAGTTCTGCGAAGGAAACTGCCCAATGGGTCAAGTCTGCCCTTCTGGACTTTGTCGCTCACCGAGCAAAACGTAAAATTTACTGAAGCCTAAATCTACTTAGTGTCAACTTTTATATTTGTAGCAGTGTCTCAGAAAAAAAAATATAGGACTACTACTACACATTTACTGATTTTTAATATTATTAGCAAAATACATAAATAATTATGAAATTTATAACACATATACAGGTTGTGAAAACTATTTTTGCAATTTTTTTATTTTAACCAGCGAAAACACAAAAATAAAGGATAATCCTTGTTAAATTACATGGCTATCAGATAATAATTTGCAATTATTTTAAAATAGTTGTTTCATGATAAATTTGTTGGGTGCTTCTGTCACCTTATTATAGAAACTCCTACAAAAGCTAGTACTAATAAACACAAAACTAATTAGCTGCTGTAGAACACTTTAATTTCATCATGAACTAATTATCTCTACACTTAATGTTAATTATTGATTATTCTGGGACAGTACTACTTTTAAATATACACCACTATCTTGGATGCAGCTAACTTGCCCTTCTAAATATTTCTGTTGCACTGCATGTGTGCTCGAGAGTGTACTGCAAACGCTTGTTATCTCAAAAAGCATGTTATTAATGTTTCCTTTTATATCTTATATTTACATTCACTCCTGTTTGATTTTGCACTCAAGTAGAAAACATTTTGCAACTTTAATAGAATCATAACTAAGCCAAAGTACGAAGAGGTCTGTTGTACATTTAATTAGTCAATATAACAATAACAATAAAATTGTAACTTTAAGTGTAATTATTATATCATATCATTAATTAGAAACGACAATTAATGTTGTTAGATAAACTATTAGGATTCAGATGCTAAGATTAATATTTTTGTAATAATACCCTGTTTTATTTTGTAATTTTGTACTTTTTTTTTTAGTCATTTTTCAATAATGTAATTTTTTATTAGTTATTAAAGCAAGTGAATTTATGATTTACACTTTATTTTTTCACCCATACATCCTATAATTGACTAGATACATGTGACTGATCTGTTGAGATAAAGCCATACATGTCTTACTTTTGTAATGTATCGTGCTCTCATGGAATGATGGTCGTTCGTATTCATAACAAAATGATATTGGATCCAAAAAAAAACACACACAAAAAAATACAGGTCTTCTATTTTCTGCTTGGAAAATATTGTTTATGTGTGGCATTGGATGTATTTATTTATTTATCTGAAATGCTTTCTTTCTTGTTTATGTCTCTATACTTCCTCAATGTTTTTATTTTATTTTTAATTGATTTATAAAAATATAACAGCAACAAATGCATGTTACATTCCTTGTTTAGTCTTTATCATAAAGACTATATTATATTATATAGAAATGAAGAAGTGTATTCCTGTATTCTTGATGGAGTTTAATGCTTGTGTGTGTACTATGCTGCTAAAAGTTACATTAGCAATTTAGGGGAAACCATCTTGACGGCATAATCCAGAAATGAAAAAGAAAACGAGGAACACTGAAGGTAGGTATGAACTGTATCTTTAAAAAAATGGTTGCATGCTTTCTCTTATCATGTTTTTCTTCTTCAATTTGTCTTTGTTTCTCTGTGATGAAAAGAGAATTGAGCACGACCTGTTGTACAGGAGACTGGCCCCGACTCGACGGAAGTCATCCAGTACCCCTCCCAGCTCGCCGCGACTGACGAGTAGCCACCTCTCTCGGTCGCCGAGCACCATCAGCAGCTCTGGGCGTCGGGCTCGCTCTGGACCTGGAGGCCTTTCTTCTTACAGCTCAGCTCCACCCTCTAGGTCTTTTACTTTCAAAACATTAATTTTTTACTTTTTAATTAATTGTAACTATACTACAAACTATACAGTTTTTTATACTTCCAACAAAAATTATTTTTAATAATAAATAGATTAGAATTAATTTATACTATACAGATATAATCAAAATTTCACTGACAGATAAATACAATATCTTGGTTTGATATTTGAAAAAGAATGACACAGGGCCCAAACATCCAGAACAAATGAATAACACTAAGCAAAAGGTTAAAATTTTTGAATTCCCTATTTTGAAGATGTTTAAAATTAAAACCTGAACTGAAATTGAACACACCCTTGAGTAAGCCCACATGGGCTCATGCCTCACAGATATACAGGACTACCAAAAAGATATATACATAAAATTCTAACTTTCCAATCACTGAGATAGTCCAAATATAGAAAACTTACCAGTAGAACTATCATGAAATCTTCATGGTATGTTAGCAACATTTCTCTATATATAATAATAATAATAATAGGCTTACCAAACCTGAAGGTTCCATGCCAATATCACTAAATACTGCCTACACAGGTTTGTCCAATGATCACCACTCAAGCCCAAGTCCCCGAGATCAGACTTAACACATCCTCCCATTGACGCTTCGTCCTACCAGTCGGTTCAGGGCATACCAACATTTCTAAATTTGTTCTTTATGGAGCCCAAAAACTTAACATGCCCATTTGAGTCTCCGGGATACTATCAACTCAATTATACTCTTATGGTACAAGCTCTGCAATTCCGCGGTGTCCAACCCTCTAATCATTCTTTAAAGTAAGTGACCACATTTCATCTATATAGAACCGAAAGAAAAATAGTTTTATAAATTCTAACCTTTAAGTTTCTTGATAGAAGCTGTGAGCTAAGTGATTTCTCAACTGAATAATAACACACATTTCATGCATTTTCTCTCAGTTTCTCCAAATATAGACCTTCATATTCCAAATGTCAAGGAACAGATTGGGATCCACTACAAACGTTTTTATGACTGTTTACAATGGCATACCAACTTATTACTACTAAACATAGCCACTATATGTTTCACAACACCCACAGAAGGCTGAAAAGATGCTGGATGAGGGATCTCCTGACACAGCTGCTTTATAGAAATCATGACAGGAAGAGCTGCTGCTATGCATTACTGAATCTACCATGCCTACCACACCACAACATCAAACAATTATTCCAATTTCCTTATTATCAAATGTATGCTAGGTTAGGTAGAGTTCTTATGGACATTCAACTGCTGATGCATGCTAGGTGTGGAATAAAACATATTAGAATAAAAAAAAAAAAATCATCGATTATATTAAAAATGCTCTGAAAGAAAATTATTTTATAGCATTATCAATGCTTTAAATTCTCATACTCTTTACGCAATTGGAAAACTGATCATGAAAACAACCATTCCTTGAATCATCAATAATGTGATGACTCTAGAATCTTATAATTTTATTTCAAATGTCTCTACTGGTTTAAGTCATACTTTGATAAAACCCATATTGTCTCTAATCTACTGTGGATTATCTTTTCAAGAAGCAAATAAGTATCTTTTCCAAGAAAAAAAAGTTTATATTTTATATTCTCAGCATTTGTTTTAGTAACATTATTCCAATTGTATTTTCAACTTCATTTTATTTCCTGAAGAATGCTTAATCTGTCTACAAATGTTTGCAATAAAGTCTAATTGTACTCTGAAAATCTGTCATATATAAAAGAAAGAAAGAAGAAGAAGAATATATATGGTGAATGAATAATTATAGTTCAATAATACAACCTTGAGGTACTCCTGCATCAACACACAATATCATGGAGTTTTTCTACTTTTACTATAAAATGTGTTCACCTACTTAGAAACTAATATTAAGTAATAGATCAATAGATGAAATTTTTGTTTTATGATATTACTACATCAATATAAATTACTGAATCATTAATATTTTACTTTAAACTGAATTTTAAGATAAACATCTCTTTTTGAGCTAACTTTAGTATTTATTTTTAAGCATACATTTAAAGGGATGCCAGCATTTTACCTTAACTAAGTTTAAAAAGAAATTTAGTTTGTTTAATCTCTACAACTCTTGACAGTTAAATTTTAATTTTCTGCTGTTTTATATGCAACCTAAATTATTCCATTTATTTGTATATAACACAAGAAATCCTTTGAAGCATCAAATGAAAATTTAATTTTTTGTTAACACAATGATGAATCAAAGACATATTTGATTAAGTGGGTTTGTAATAATTAGTTCTATCTACATATAGTTAATTTTTAAAATACAAAGTGTGATAAAGCAATCAAAGGAAGGTTCTTAATATACATATATACATATGATATATATTTATTGTATTCTGTTTTATTTTATCTTTAAGGTCATCTTCGAGGAGTGATCTTTCTTCACCTCCGATTTTGTCCGCACCTACATCACCTCGTCCCAAAAATAGGCTCTCGTGAGACAAGTCTGCGATTTATAAAATATTTTTGTACATAGCAGAAGTTGTGCTTAACAAATTTACTTCACGTACTTATTGTGATATGTAATTTTTAAGTAACTGCTGAGTTTTAAACATTTCAATTTCATTACAGAAGTGTGTTGATTGAAAGAACGATTATTTCAAAATTAATTTACAAAACTTATTAATCTTGCTTATCTCGCCTGTTCATATTTCTCTTATGAATGTGCGGAATAGTTTTGCTACAGTTTTCACTTAATGTATTGGTGAATATAACTAAATCACGTGAAGAGTGCTATGAACCTAAAATGTCATGTAATTAACTATAAAAATTATACCAATAATAATCTACTGTAGTTGTTATTCTTCAGCACTTTTAGCTTTTAAACTCTTCTTCACTACGTGTCCCTTGTAAAGTTAATAATGACCAATTATTGTAAGGAATGATACATACATATCTTTCGAAGAAAAAGGAAGTGAGCATTTTATTTTATCTTATTTTTTAACAAGGTTGTGTGTATATTTGGACTAATTGTGAAGGGTACCTTCATTACTTTCGTATGTAACAATCAATACCGTGTACTAAGATAAAACTGAAAGGCAACAAGCGCGCACAATGCACAAAAATCAAACGCTCAAGTAGGTAGTTAACATAGGTTAACTCTGCATTATAATAGGAATTGCATTTAGAAATATATATATATATATATATATATATATATATATATAATATATATATATATATATATAAAGCTTACATACCAAATACTTTTTGGAGATGGGCAATCGCTTTGCTTCAATAATTCTCATCATAGTATTAAAGATGCATTTATTTAATACTAACTGTAATAAAAATTAAATTTTGAAAATATTATAAAATGATAATCACCTCCAAGATAAATGTTTCTTTCTTCTTATAATTATCATTGTATTATGAATATAAAATTAATATTTAAGGATTAATCACATATTTATATAAGACATACAGTGATGGTATAGTGATCATTTTTAAATCATATATGATAATTCTTCAAAATTGTCCATTTTTTCATACCTGTATATTTAATATACGTAATGAGAATAAGAAGAGTGAGAAAATATTTTCACAAAACCGTCCACATGGAGAATTTTTTCATTTTGTTTTTCAAAACAAAAATAAGTCCTAATGGAATCTCAATTATACTTTTTTTTTTTTTTAATTCCAATTCATAATTTTGCAACTTTAAACCTGCTGATAACTCAATCATCTAATCTTAACAATATCGAACTTTTCTTAGCTATTTCCTCGAAAGACAAAAACCTGTCACAATCATATTATCAAAAAACAGTGTTTCCTCATTTACTTTTTTTTTAATTGTCACTGTTTATAATTTTTTTTAATTAATATATTATGACACTTGATAATGTCAGTGATTGGATGTTAATTCTTTTTCTAAATTTCATCACAAATGTGAAGATTTGATTAAAATGATTTTTAGTAGTTAAAGGGAATTAAAATATTTTGATTAAGTTCATCTGGTTTTTCGGCCGTAAACAAGCCCTGATTTATACTGGATATGACTGGGCGCCAGTTTTCAGGGACAAGAGAATTTGAGGAATACAGGAATCTGATGTTCAAATTATTTTTAAAAGAACAAACTTTGTTGACATAAAGTGCTTTCATAAAAAGAGTCAAGGGGAAAAACTAGGTTATTTAAACTAATGCAGTGAGAAATATTTAAAAAAAATTGAAAGTAATGCTCATGTTTTATTAACAATGCTTATAATTGCTGTATCAAACTTCGAAAGCCAATTTTTAAATAATCTAAGAGAAAGAAATGTGTGTGTTTAAAAAATCTTGTTTGGTGTATTGTTAGGTATGTGTGAGAACTGAAAAAGGAGGGTGAAGCAGTTATCTGCTACTGGAAAGCAGTGCCTGATAATGTTTATGATTTTATATCAGGTCTGGAACTTGATAAATGTTTAATAAAAATCAAAATTATAATAAAATATTTTTTTAATTACTTGTTGGCTCTGGATCATATCAACATAATTTATTTGTATTTTGAACAATGTTAAGAACTGAGGTGATATCATAAGCATTATAATGGAATAAATATAATAATCATTCAGAAAAACAGATTTACTTAATTATTTTATACCTACCTGAAAAAGGGCTTCATTATTTTTCTGATTTTATGTTGATAAAGGTAATTTTTAAGGAAAATCATTCATGCATTGTTTATTTTCATATTTTGTCTCTTTTTTTTTTTTTCTTCTCATGATTTGTTTATTTATTTTATCTGAGGAGCTTATTCACTGAAATATTTAATAGTTATTGTTATTCATAATAACTTTTGATGTTATTAAAATAATGAATTTTCATATTGAAATAGTGAGAGCACTAAATTGTGCTTTATTCTTGATTTTTAGGGTCATATTACTTCCTGTATAAATAATTTATTATTTCAAAATTTAACTTTTCTCCAACTGATTAAAACTATATTACTATATTACAAGGCAATAAATATATGTGATATTTTGCAATACAGATGTATTTTATAAAACAATATAAACAAGTGGTTTTCATTTTGGTGTTTGCCTGTGGAAACAAATTTGTGATGTCGATTAAAACGTTAATTATTACAGGAAATTGAGAATGTTTTCTAAAAAAAAAAAAAATTTGACTGAAAGTTAGCGATTGGAAAGGAAACTAATATCTTCAAATTGGACATTTATTGAAGATCGATTCAATAATTTTTAAAAAATGATTGAGATACCATTATATTAATATGAAATATAATTAAATTGTTAAGGCAGAAAAGGCAATGTGAATGTTAACTTTTTATACTGTTTGTAATTGTTAATGAATTGGTAAAATAAAAGAGGCAGCAAATATTATATGCTTGGCAAAACTTAGTTTTTTAGTAACACTAGGTATTAGAGTGTAACCATCCCAGAACACAAATGAACAATCAAAGTTTGTAGTTTTACACTCACACAGCCAATATTAACTAGATGTATAATGAAGGATAACTACTGTGTTAAAATGTTAATTGTTAACCTAGCGGGTTCTAGGTAGTTAAATAGTTTATATAGTCATAGTCAATAGGTAAATATATAAATATTAGAGCAATTCTTTGATACATGGAATATTAACTAAAGAAGAAAATTAGCGAATTAGCATAGAAGGTTGTCAATTTATTTTTCTATTTACTGTATTAATTTTCATTACATTAAATGTATAGTTATGTATATATTTTTTGTTTTTGATCATGTGAAATTCATGTTTATGTATACAATGTTGGTTATTGTAAATGGATCAGGGTACTATATACCCTCTAAACTTTTTTTCTTTTATAGGAGCAGCTCATCATTATAATTATGCATGTAATTGTTCTTTTGATTTACAAGAACTGTCAACAAGTATTCAAAAATTATAATCTTTTTATTACAGGCATATTTAAATAATTTATCTAAATAGTGTTAGCCAAAGTAGGGAAGCTGAGTTTTCTAACTACAACATAAATGTAGCTTATTTTTCCTTGTGCCACGAAAATTGTTTCTTATAATATAAATAATATTGAACACATACCTTCTCGTTACATCTTTAGAAACAATGATAGTATAAAAGATTATATTAATAATCCCTGCCAGAATATTTCAATGAAAATGAAACTTATATGGTATTAAAGTCTGTTTAATTTTGGATTGATTTACTAAGTTTATGGAAATCTTTTGAACTATTTTTTGAAAATAGCAAAAATGAATGAAATCCATAGTATAAAGCAGAACTTTTGGTATACAGGTTTTTTTTTAAAAAGATGCTTTAACATTCCAGGCATATCACTACCTTAAACATGTAATTTAATTTTCCTAAAACTTGAGCTACATTGACAACAGGTACAGAGGATCTAGAGGACCTTAAAAAAGTATATTTCCGCTCAAAACTCGAAAATTTTCATAATCATGATACATTCCCTTTCTACATATTTCAAAAGCTGGTAAGTGAAAGTGGAATTAGAGCTATTTAATCTAATATAAATGAATGAAAATGGTTTGAATAATTGTAAGTTTTGTTCTAAATTTATTTAAAAATGAAAATAAACATTGTCGTATTTGTTAAAAGCATTTATAACTTTTTGGAGGAAAATAGCACCCTGATCCTACTCAATTCCTTAAATGGTTTTGGACTAAACTATTGTTTCAATAAAAAAAAAGTATTTAAGATCTATATACACAAATAAGTCTTTCCGATTTATATTTTGGTCTATGAATTGTGTTTTGTTAAACAAACTTTTTGTAATGGTTCCATTAAGCCTGTCATTCATCATTTGTTAATAAAAATAGATATGAATTGTTGATAAAAAAAAATCATGCCAAAAATAGAATTACCTGTTGCTGCTATATTGGACAAAAAAAAAAAAAAATCAATTATTAGATGAAAATGTTATTATTGTATTTTGAAGAATTTATTTATAATATATTGTCACATAAATATTGACATTTTGAAATTAATTCTATTTATTTATGTTCAAAATTATTTATCCAAAAATTCATTACAGGTTAACAAAATGATAGACATTTTCCAAGAGATCAGGTTTGATGAAATGGTTTGAGCAATGATTATAATGTAATTCGCTTTAGGATTTGAGACGTACATTTCAAAAAAGATCCTATATCCATTCTAGGAAATTTTAAAGCAAGTGCAAATATCTCTCAATTTACTTTATTATTTAATTAAAATATAGATTTATTTTTTACTCTATCAATAACATTATTTTTATGGGGATCACTTGTAGCTGGGTGGCTAGCGTAACAGCCTCTCATGCTAAAGGTCACGGGTTCAAGCCCGCAGTTGGTCCTAGGATTTTTTAATGGGAGTAAAAAATCCTTAGTTACGCCGTCCTTCGGAGGGGACGTTAAAAGGTGGTCCCGAGCCTGTGCGATGTCAGGTACTCGTTAAAGATCCCTATTCTAATAAAACCTGGATAGGCAAAATTTAGGACTCCCACTGTAGCATCGTCCGATTAGCCACAGCAGCAAAAAGTGACGTTAAATAAAAATAAACAGACATTATTTTTACATTGTGGAAGGAAATGTTTCAGTACGGATTGCTTACACAATATAAAATGTGTAATTGGTACCTTTTGAAAATAATTGTATTTCTGAATCACATTTTTACCACAGAACTTAAGTGTTGCTAAGATAAAATGAGGTGGCGGATTTGGATAAAACTAAACAGGTTTTTTGTTTATAAAGGGTTCAATGTTACATATTTTTAAAATAAAAAGTGAAGAGTGGACCATCTTATACTCCAAGTTTCTTCATATAATCATTAATTATCAATAAAATATTTCATCCATAACAATTACTGAACCATCTCTGAATCCCTCTCTTTGATTAATAATTTATCAGTAATATCTCATATGCTTACCTTTCAAATGTGGATGTGAGGTAGATCATCAGACAGTTCGACATTGAATTTCATTTCTACACTAATTACTTGTAGCCAAATCTAGACTGGTTCTTCAATTAATGAGCTCTACTTTTCTGAGGGTCTCATAATATCATTTGTTTACTTTGCAATTTGTAGGTGGTCAATTAGTCATTGCAATATGTGCTTAGAGAACTTATGGAGGAGTACTCTAAATGGGGTTTGAAAATAAGTATAAATATGACTTTAGGAAAAAATATGGCTGGGATTCTAAAATCCATTATTTCTTCATTTATACTACTATATGGACACCAAGATATGGACCATAAACCAAAAAAGGCTCAAAAACTACTGGATCTGGAGTTCCTAATTTATTGAGGTAAGGCCCCAGAACATTGCTAATATTACAATCAGGAGTAAATTATATTATATAATCTTAAAACCAGGCTGCTCCACTGGTTTGACGACTTGATGGGGATCAAAAAAGAGGTATAGTCAAAGGTGTTTGCGTAACATGTACGTTCAATTCAATCAATGTGCCACAAGTGGCCATCTTTTTTGTAATATATAAAACATATAAGAAGAGAAGCGGAAGTACAGCAGAAGCAAGCACACTACACACCAATTTCCTTCTCCTTTCTTCTGAGTAAGCTGTTATGAGAATGGGGTAGAGGAAGAAAAGGTGGCCCTAGGCTGGACGACAAGGCATGGAGAGTGAAGAGCCGAACTGAGAGGAACAATATACCAAGAAGTAATTATTTAGCCCACCTAAATTGTAATCCATAACCTTTCCCAATTGTTCAAAATACACCAATATTTAATCCCAGCAATTTTTCTCTTTCTCATTAAATTCAGTCCACTAGTTTCTAGCTGTCACTTCTTAATAATGATGGTTAGACCAAACAGAAGACTTTCATACATCCAGATCAATGCTCTTCCAGCATTCTCCTGCGCCACCTCAACCGCTGTTTCCCGGACCTTTCAAAAACTATCTCCTCAACACTTATCCGTTGCTTCCCCATTTTATTTTGGACTCTGTCCAGCCTCGTTAACTGGAGACATCTCCAAAAATCGATTTCGAACTTTGGCATATAACCATGCCTCACATCCATTGGTTATTATAGACTCGACAACAGCTATCAAGATACATCACTTGTTCCAATGGTGTTGTTTCAGAGCACCAGGTATAGCATTCTGGTTGTTTTCCTTGCCAGTTCTACTATGATTGGGACATCAACTTCAGACATCCCCACATTGTCCAGATAGGATTCGAGGTTCACTCTCAGATTGTTTTCATCTCCTAGGGCTATGTATTCAGTCTTTTGGATGTTGTTCTTGAGACCTGCTTCTTTATATACTTCTTTGAACTGGACAATCACCACTTCCAGGAAAAATTTCTTCTTGGCCATCACTACCTGACTACCTGCGAAGAACAGGGTAAGAAGCTCGTTGTTATCAAAGCATACTCCATAGTCTCTTAAATTCGCCCCCTTCACTTGCTTTACTACCTCAGTCAAGTATATCGTGAAAATGCTTGGAGACAGGCAACAACCTTGCATCAGCCCTTTGGTTCCAGAAAATGGTTCAAATAGATCGTTATTCAAAATAAATATAATAACAGTAAAATATATTTTAATGTTTATAGAAATACTTCAATGCCATAAACCAAATTAAACTAAGTAAGAATTATTAATATCTCAATGACATACAGAATTTGATTTTTAAAATGGCATGATTTTAATGATAGTTTAAATCCAGAATATCTTGAAGATTTACTTGGCTTGTGGTTTGTGCGAAGAATTCAAACTTCTGAATCATTCAATTATCTAAAAAAGATTTATTTGCTATTGAAGAGCATGTTTTCTAAATTATAGTGATTATGGTGGTAATGATAAATGGATTATAAAAAAGATTTAAGCTTGGAGTATAGTGGAAGCAGAAGTATAGTGGAGAGAAATTATCAGGAGAAACACTTCAGTCCCAAAATTATTTTTCAAAAAGTTCATATTATAAAAATAAACTAATTAAAAATCTTACAACTTCATTTCGATACTTCATTCATCCTTTTATTTAATCCTTTTTTGGTAAATGTTCTTCTTTTAGAAAGGGTTTACATTTAGGCCATAATTTTTTAACATGTCGATTTAGACTGAAATATAAATTAACTCCACTGGAATCTTCCAATTCATACAAGCAAGTGTTCTTATCAACGCTTTCTGTTGGACTTGTAGAATCTGTAATTAAAGTATTATGAATAATAACACTTTTTTTAACCAGAAGCATTCTTAAAATTAAAAAAAAGATGAATAATTAAATGAAATATTTGAAATTGAATTGAATTTGCAGTAGAAATATTTAACTATTTGTTTTGTAAGTATTGCATTAATTTTATTATTTGGAAATGTTCAAGATAAGGATCATTAAAGAATGTCAACTAGGTACTAACAAACTTAAAACTAGGGTTTATTTGGAGATCTGAAGATCTCGAGATTTTACTTTTCTCAAATTCTTTATTTTATAAGTGGCATCTCATTTGAAGAATTATACTACCTTTTTCCATCTTAGGTTACTTATGTGCTGATTGATTGCTAGAGATATGTGATTGGTAGGCCCAAATCCCTATTGTAGCCAATAAATAAGAAGGGAGACTGTTATGCAGAGATGGGGTGAACTCCTAATGAAAATTAAAATAATATTCTAAAAGAAGTTCAAGTTACATACAAAGGAAATAATCAGAAGGCTGGCACCGTAGAAGAGGATTGAGGAATTGGAATACATCTTCTACTGTTTCATCACACCTGAATATTGCCTGAACTGCAGTCTCATCTGGCAGAAATAGTTTTAGTTCAACATTGCCATTTGAGGACCTTAAAAAAACAAAAAGTTGATTTTATTTAGATGTATTAAATAATAATCATCTTCAACTTCATATCTGCTTATGAATGAATTATTTATCTTAAGTATTTGATCCGAGGAATAGCATATTGCTTTGGATATAATTTTGCTTTATGAAGTGCATATTTCTTTATATAAATTTAAAAAAAAGAAATACTTCAATGGTATTTAACAATGCTATTCATTTCTTTATTAATTGAGAGAAGGTTTTTTTAAAAATCTAAACAATCTAGATTTTTTTTTAACGTTACTCAACCACTTTAATTTTTTTAGGAAACAAAATTAGTGGGCATCATAAACCACTTTTAAATAACATTAAGCTTATTTCTGTTGACTTTGAAAAATCTAAAGTTTAATAAGATAGAGTAGATGGTTGAGGATGCAATCATCAATAAATAACACACTGATAAAGAACACATTATATTTGTATGTTTCGTCCTCCATTGTGGGCATTCATCAGGGCTAAGAGAAACATAACAACAAATACAACTAATTAAAACAAGTTATAATAAGTTGGGTACAATAATAATATGGTAGTAATAAAATATGGAAACAAACAATAAATTAAATTAAAATGATAATATTGTCAAAAAAATTGTCTGGCATTCATGGGGACTGCGAGTAGAAGTGGAAACTCAAAACCCTCAAATATATTCGTCTAATTTATACATCTATTGGTACTCCATGAAATAATTCCCTCCCTTTTTATATAGCTTTTTACTAATGAAAATACAACGTACATACAAAGTAATTTAATAAATAATAGTTACAATACCCATATTGAGGACATATGGTCGACTGTTGAAATTCTCATGGACAGAAATTATAGGGAGTTAGTCGTGTAAAAAATATTTTTACTTTTCGCCTCCAACATGTGAGCCAAAACGTTGGCAAATTAAAATATTTTTCACACGACTGACTAGGGGAACCTATGATAAAATACGCTTATATTATTTTTATATACTGTTACTATTTACATTAATTTCAATCCTCATCAATTTCTACAATATTTAAATTATTAGTACTTAACGATTGAATTATATTTTAGAAATAAAACAATGGGTCTGTGGTAACTAAAGTACGAAACAAAAATTTGTTATTGAAATTTATATAAATAGCGTGTAAAAATTGCATCGATTGTCGTTTTTAAAGTTTGTCGTACTATATTTCTGATCATTGGACATAGCCAATCATAATTTTTCAATTAAAAATGCTGTAACCGGTAGATTTTTGTCATCTGAAAATTAATATTAAAGTCTTATAATATTAAATTAGAGGTAACTTCTAAGCCATAGTTTATCTACCATGTCTTTACTCATTTCATTAGCAATTGATTTTAAATAAATTAAATACTGAAATATGATATTATAAATATCAATATTTTTGTGCCGATATTATATTGGCATCGATAACGTTGACGGAAATGGATGTTGATATCCTATCTCTAATGGACAGGTATACATAGACAGCTGCTTATGTGCCAGTCTAGAGCATGTTGGTAACGCCACCATGGTGACAAGGGTAGATCACCTGTAGCAGGTTGGTAGGTTGGTCACAGCCAAAGGTAACAGGTTCAAACTCCCAGGTGGTCCTAGGATTTTTAATGGGTGTAAAAAATCCTAGTTAGGCTGTCCTTTGAAGGGGGCATAAAAAGGTGGTCCTGAGCCTGTACCATGTCAGGTACTCGTTAAAAATCCCTATCCTAATTGAACCTGGTATGCAAAATTTAGGACTCCTACTTTACCATCATCCGATTAGCCACAGTTGCATAAAGTGACATTAAATAAATAAACAATGTCACCATGGTTACGAAATCAAAGCTTTTACCTCTGCCAAAATCACATAACGTGCCTAAAGAAGTTTTTACTGGAAACAATACTATATGGAAACAAACATAAAATTAAAATGATAATATTGGTATGAGAATATTTGAAGACTTTAGTGAGGATCTTAACTAGTAATTAAAATTTAATTAAAAAGAACAATGTGTTAATAATTAAAGTTTTAACAATCTGGTGCGGGCAACACATTAATTAAACAATCAATTAAAGAATTTTCAAATACAATTAAAGATAAAAATGAGTGAAACCATTAAAGAATTAATTAAATGGAATTTCTATAGAAACATGCGTTTTATTAAAAAATCTATTATATTATTATCTAAAATAATCACTTAGTTTTATCGGCTTTATATCATTCTCTACTAACTTTTAAAAGCTTGTGTATGAGTAATATTTTTTTCTAAAATCTCAAGCTTTCCAACGGTATATCATACATGTATATTACTGTTCTTATGTTCAAAAACAAAAAATTGCGTTAAAAATATATTTTTTCATTTTTCTCTTTTAGTTGTTTTTCAAATTTGCTCAACATGCATATTTAGCTCTTATTTATCAATACTAACAATATAATATGGTTATTTTTATAGAATATACAAAATTAAAGGTACTTTAGGCGAAGATAATTTAAAATATTGGCATTTAAGCCCTGCCAGACTATTTTAATCAGAATTAGCCTATTGAATTTTGCATCGATATAGCGAGTTTAAACAAAATCGGCGGAACCGTTTTTGAGAAAATTGTATAAAGGTGTAAAATGCATAGTATAAAGTGGCTCTTCATAATAATAAGAAGGTAAACACCAACTCCGAGAAGGTATCTCAATTGCTGTTGTTCTTCTTTAAACTTCAGTTCCTCATTATGGTCTTCAAATATTTTCTTTCCAATATTCTTATATAAATTTTTATTTCTTTCCGTATTTTATTACTAACATTGTATTATTGCACCCAACTTATTATTTTTCTTTTGATTCTATTGATTGTTATCTTGTTTCTCCTTAGCCCTGATGAAGGACCCACAATGTAGGCAGAAATGTTGGCACACAAATATAAGTGTTTCTTATTAGTTGGTTGTTTTTTTTATGACCGTACCGTCAACCATCTTCTCCATCATATAGCCTCAACAGTCAACTGTAACTCTATCATTCTAAAGTTTAATAAAATAGTTGTATCAGTTTAGCACAGCATAGAGAATATTTCTATTTTCAGACTCATGACATAAAAATTAGATCTTTTGAATAAAATGGTATTTTTTATATCTGTCTTAAAATGTATAGAATATCTTGATGCTCCTTAAATATAGTTAAGTCCTTAATCCTTTACCTGGAAGAATCTCTCCCCAAATCAAGTAAATCAACTGCAGATGAATCCCTTGGAATTTCTCCCATAACAGGTAGCTTATTAACATATGCAATGCCTTGTCTTGAATTTAGCTAAAACCCAATTTTATTAATAGTCAATTGAAAGTTGTAATAATTAATTTACTATCATTTTGTTAAATGCAAACATTTTCAAGAGTATTAGTTTCATTTCAAAACTAAATTTAACATTTATTAAAGCTAATGTTGCTTTACAATAGCAATTATTATTTTGATAATTCTGTTACAATTATTACTTAAATAAGCATTGAGACATTGATTTATTTCCAAAAGGTACTATATCCATTCTAGAAAATTTTACAGGAAGTACAAAAATCTCTTAACTTATTTGATTCTTTTCGCATTAAAATCTAGAATATTGGTTGATCATTTTCAATAATGAACCGTTCTAAATGACATTAAAAAAAATTTTAAAAAAGACTCCATCGAAATTTGATGGCTTGGTAAAAAAAAAAATCCGTTTTTCCTAATTAATACAAAAATAATAATTTATCCCATAGTTTAATGTCATAGAGAATTTAATTTCCTACAAGATGAAAAAATAATCATTGAAATTGGTTCAGAACTAGCAGAGCTATAGCGTTTTGGAATAGCAGTGGTGATATACCATTTTCCTTTGACTTATTTATTGCTTTTCATATTAGTTAATTGCCTATTAACAGCTATATAAACAGTTATACCCTAATAAAGTATTTGGAAATAATAAACCATTGTGTATTATTTTTTTTTACCTTTTCTCCTATATTGTTCAACAATCAATTAACTAATATAACAATATTGCAAAAACAAAAAATGCAACAGTACAGTCCTCTCAGTACTTACAATACCTTTAAGGTATTTCAATTTGAACATTTGTAAGTCCACTGTATGTGGTGGCTCCAACTTCAGGCTTTCGCCTCAACAATACTGGATGGGAAGAAACCATATTCTAGGCTTTTGAAAATGTAATAGATTCAGACGGCAGTCGTCAACCAAAGGGACAGTGCTCTGCCACCTCTGAGGCCTGGATAGAGGTGCAATATCTCTGAAGAGAGAGTTGTCACAGTCCTTTACATCATCAAAGAACTTGACATACCTCTGGCCTATATACGCCAACACTGGTAGTAGCTGCAGTTCCTCATGGATGTGGCTATTTCGGGCCATTTGAGGGAAGTGCCACGGACGATCCGGAAGATGAAATTCTGGTAGTTCTGTAGCCTCTGAAGAGTTGTGTTATTTTATTATTATTAATTTTTTATAAGTTATAATCGCTTCAGCTGTACTATACTAAAATTGGATGATAATTTATGACCGCACCCCCAACCATCTTCCTCATCTAATTTCTCTACGGTCAACAAAACTCCATCATTATACTAAAATTGGATTTTTTTTTTTTTTTTTTACTATATTAATAATCCTATTTTAAAGTTATGGAATGAATATTTTAGTATTATGTGGAATGAAATTAAATGTGTAATTAGTGTCTTTAGAATATAATTGCATTTCTAAATTGCCTTATTAAATGACTTGAGTGTTCATTAAATATTATCAAATGGAAGATTTAGATAAAACTAAATTAATACAAATATGTCAAAATATCAATTTCTTAAAAAAATGTTCTTTAGCATCTTTTGAAAATCAACTTCTCAATTATTTTTTTGTTTTAAATATTATTGTTACTATATTAATTTTTATTTTTATTTTTATTGATATTTACAACATAATATTAATATTTAAAGCCCTGATTAGCAACAATTTTTTTCTAACCCTTATAGCCATGTATCCTAAAACCAGAAATTTTAAAATGAATAATTTAAATAAGTTCCTTTACTCCAATGTGTTAGGAAATTGTTGATAGATTATAAGGATGAAAAGCTATGACTTTTCACGAAATACTTAATTACGTTCATAAAATAATAATGCTGACATTTGGGAATATTAGCAATCAGGACATATTTCTGAATTTTAGACTGTAGAAGTATACAATTTTATTTGAGAGATGGATTTTTCATTAGTTTTTTCTATTTTCTTTTTATAAAAAACAGGATCACAACAAAGCTTATTAAATTTACTATGTAACTTGTAAAGCAATGGAAATGGACAAAAATAGCTCATTAAAAAGATAACAAAGTATCTAAAGGGATTCAATTTAAAAAAAAACTGAGTGTAAAAAAGGGATAGAAGCAGCGAGGAGAGAGGACTGGTGGCTCCGGAAGAAAGAGAACAAGCTTTACAGGCAGAAGAAAAGGACATGGCACCGCAAGCAGCTTGAAAAGATAGAAGAGTTGAAAAGCACTTCAGAGATCTCTAAGTTCTATGAGAAAATCAGTTGTACCACAATAGGGTTTAAACCTAGAGTTAAGGCTTATAAAGCTGAGGATGGAAGACTGTTGACCGAAAAAGATGCTATAATGTCAAGATGGAGTCGGAATTTTGAGACAATCCTTAATCAGGATGCCCAGGATAAAAGTGAAAAACCAAGCTGGTTTGATGATAATGGAAATGGTATTGATAAGCAAGATCCGCCAAGGAAATGATGGAGGCAATTGAAAAATAATAAGTCTCCGGGTGAAGATGGGATCCCGCAGAATTATTTAAGAAAGGGACTGAGATCTTACATAAAGAATTGGATAATATTATACTTTCTATATGGGTCAATGAGAAAATACCAAAGCAGTGGAGGAAATGAATTTTATGCCCTATACATAAAAAGGGAGACTTACTTGAGTAGCATTGAAGTATTACCTTACTTCAGTGTGCATATATCAAATATTTTTCACAAGGGGCTCATACCATTTGCCGAAAGGGAAGTGGGAGACTACCAGGCAGGTTTTCGCAGCGGCAGGTCAACAGTAAACCAGATCTTAGGACCATCCTCAAGAAAGCAATAGAATATAAAATGCCCACGCATCACCTTTCATAGATTTCAGAATGGCATATGATAGCATCAAAGGAGATAAACTCTATGAGGGAGTTAGGAGTACCTTCTTAATTGATACACCTGGTTGCAATGACTGGATGAAACCAATTGTGTTGTCCAAATGCAGGGGGAACTCTTTTATATATATATATAACTTTACAGCTAAACTAAGTTAAATAGCTCTATCTGTCTACTACTTACATACTTTAGATCTTTTAGTTTTTTCTCCGAAGTCAAATAAAAATTTTTGTCAATGGAAGCTTTTGCTGTTAATTTAGTCGTCACATTCCTTCCGACCATAGTATTGAAATTTCTCGTGTCACCTAAACGTGCGTTATTTCCTAACAGTCTTTAGGTCGAAGTAAAAAAAAAAAAAAAAAAAAAAAGAAGATTAGTTTATTAAAGAGATCATATTATAATAATTTTATTTAAATCAAGACATTCAATGCACATACAGATCAAAATAAAAAATAATTTTTTTTTAAAATTTACCTTGACTTGGATAATTCAAATTTCTTGGAGCTATTTCTGGTCAAGTTTCGCATCGATGGGTTATCAGACTTATTTTTTCTTACCCTGACAGTATCTTTGATTATGCAATCTTCTAGTTTTGTGGTCGAGTCGTAACGATTTACGCTGCGAAGTTAATCGGTACATCTATTAGAAGTCAATCATTTATTTTTTTTCTTTAAACATATTTATTGATATTTACAACTGTATAAAGATATACATCAAGTAAAGGTGAAGGAAATTAAGAAAATTACCTGAAATACATGTGTAGATATATCCTCTACCCATTAGTAGCACTCTAAGACTCTAAACTAGAAGGTCTCGGGGCCATCTTTTTGACGCCTGGGAGGACTATCAGTAATAGAACAGGAAGCAAGGATTAAAACTAGAGGCTTAGGGTGGGAATGGAGTTTGTCATGGAAGGAATGGTATCTGGTTCGGGCTAAGTCAGCAACAAGAGGCAACTACCAGACTGGATTCAAAAGGGGTAGATCAACCACGGACCAGAGAATGAGACTCTCTGAGAATGATTCTGGATTAAACAAAGAAATACAGGATGGTTATTCACCATCTTTTCCTGGATTTCAAGTCTGCGTATGATATCGTGACCCGACCCGAACTCTACCATGTGCTAAAAGAAATGAACATACCCAGGAAGTTGATTCGTCTTGTGAGAATGACCATGTTGGGCTCAAACAGTGTAGTTCGTATCAGATCTGACTTCTCCAAACCTATCGACAGGGTGACGATCTTGCATGTCTTCTCTTTAATTAGGTGGTCGAGAGAGCAGTACTTCGATCAGGAATCCAAACATCACCTTATTCACCAGTACGGTCCAGATATTGGGATACGCAAATGACCTCGACATAGCTGCCAGATCTGTGCGAGCCCTAAAGAAAGCTTTCGTTGCTCTGGGACAAGAAGCAAAAAGTCTTGGCTTGGTCATCAACGAACCCAAGACAAAGTACTTGAGAATAGGACTAACAGAGGCAGGAACAGGTTTTTTTCGAAGTTGGGCCTTACAGATTTGAGAGAGAGCAAGGTTTCGTTTACCTGGACTCAGAGATGAACGCTCAGAATAACTGGTCCCAGGAGATCAACCGAACAATTGCTGCAGCCAATCGGAGCTATTTTGGGCTTGCAAAATACTTTAAAAGTAGGCTACTCTCAAACAAAACTAAGGTTGGCTTATATAGGACTCTGGTTCGCCCGGTTCTTACTTATGGATCAGAAACCTGGGTCTTCACTAAAGCCAGTGAGAACATGCTTCACGTGTTTGAGAGGAAAATATTAAGAAGAATTTTCGGCCCGATCCGAGAGGGAGATACCTGGAAAAGAAGCAAGAACCGGAAGCAAGAACGTGGCGAGGATGAAGGAAGATAAGAATCCCAAGAAGACATTGGTGAGAAGCTTCATGGCAAGCGAAGAGTGGGCAGACCGAATGTGAGGTGGGCTGATTCCGTCGCAGCGGATGTTAATTCTCTCCTAGGAGTCGGGAACTGGAAAGCTGCAGCAACAGACAGGGCCAACTGGCGGAGACTTGAGGCCTTGACCTGCTAACGGGTTGTTGCGATGCAACTATGTATGTATGTAAGGTTTTTGGTCAAAGGAAATATTTATAATTTAAAAATTGTATAATATAATTTATATATATATATATATATATATATATATATTATTATTATATTATATATTAATATATATTTTTTTTTTTTTTTTTGAGGTTAAATTAGTATTCATGCAATGACAGCCAACATTAAATGAATTGAAGAGGATAAGTCAATCAACAAAATAAGCGATAGTTACAGCTACCTGGTAAAGTTTACCTGTTGCAAGTATCAATTACCATATGATCGTGTCCAAATATTTTTCATCCGATATTTTTTCTTATGTCAGTATATAAAGAAAATACTGCAAATTTGAACTGTATCACGGTCAGAACAGAACTGCAGAAGCAAAATCAGATTTGTAAAGTTATGACGGTTGTTTCCTCAGGAAAAGTTATAAAAATAATAACGATATTTTCCGCGTTTACCTTTCTTGTAGGAATAATAAATAAGTGTTGGATCATGAAATACTATCGCAAAAGTTTCTTTTCTATACCTTAACTTGATAATAATTAAGAATAAAGTGTAAAACAGATAATAACCTTCCTTTTGACGTCCCAGCTTTGTTATGGCTTCTACTGGAACTGTTGGAATACTGTGAAAAACTAAATGTCTTACTATTTCTTCTAACGGAGCCTTTGTCGTTTTCAGAGGTTAAGTTTTCTGAAGAGTACATACGATTCAATCTGAGAATTAAATACATTTTTTCATAGTATTATTTATTTTAAGAAGTCCAAAAAATAATTAAACCTTTATTTTCAAGATTATTATAAACATTAGGACTTACGAAAAATTTAAAGGACCTTCATCAGACTTCAACGATGACAATGGTATTTTTTTTAACATGGCCGGCCCGTTGAATCTTTTGTTTAGAAACGACATGCTGATTCTATCTTCCTCCACAAATTTATCTTTAGGGATTAGATTTTGTGAAACATCCCAAAGTGTAGCTATGCAATGATAAAAAAATCACTATTTCCTTATTAAAAAAAAAATTGAATCGATCAATTAGTTGAGTATTAAGCCTACCATTTTTCCGAAATGTCCCAGAATTGACTGTCTCTTCGCCAATTATTAAATTTACCGTGACAAATTCGAATTTCTCATCAGCTTTGGTTTTAGGATATAGTTCCAAAAAAACTCCTTCGGGGAGATCAAAGAACATAAGATTCATGTTTAAATCCAATTTTCTCTTAGCATACCTGAGGCAGTTTAAGTCCATAACATAAATAATGATGAGGCGATAATTATCAGTTTTACCAAAACTCTTACCTAAGTTCGTAGTTTTCTGGGCTTAGCTGTAATGTTTTGCAGGCAGCCTTCAGAACCTTTAACATAGAATGGTAACTGCATAAGTTAATTAATTACTCAGGTAAGGGAAGGTAACCAAATATTAGCTACCATTTTGTTTTTGCCTCAAAAATAAAAACTATTAAAAAATTAAGCATTTATTGACGTAAAAATAATCACACATACATTTTTAAAGACTTAAGTAACAATCTTATGTTCTTAATCTATACTAATATTATAAAGCTGAAGAGTTTGTTTGTTTGAACGCGCTAATCTCAGGAACTACTGGTTCGAAATGAAAAATTCTTTTTTTTTGGATAGTCCATTTATCGAGGAAGGCTATTGGCTATATAGATAGCATCACATTGCGACCAATAGGAGCGACGAATCAGTAGAAAATGTGTGGGAAAACGGGAAAAATTAACCTCGCATCCCAATGATTCTAAATAAAATACCTTATAATTTTAAAATGATTCAATTTACCGTTGCTATCTTTCACAATGACAATTAATAAATCACAGAGGTAAACTTTTAAACTCGTAGAAATCGATTTACGTCAATATTGCTTTTCACACGGTCAACTACATGTCGCGTTGTCAAGATCGGGTTGCGGAGAAAATCATTCTGTTCTTCTGCCAAAAGAAAATAAAACTAAAAATATCATTTACGTATTTTAAAATTTATTCTTTTAAAAACCCCCAGAGCAATATTTTTAAATATCTTGGCGAAGCTGTGGATCATTTCAGAACGATGGCAAAAGATATCGAAAATAAAATTTTAAATGGTAGAAGGACCATAGGTATCTTGAATGGTGTTCTCTTGAGCACACAGGGGTCGCTTCTTGCGGGAAAAATAAATTACCTTTCCTTCCTCTTAGGTACCACTTTATACGAGGCAGAAACATGGACAGTGCTAAAATCGTCTGAAAGGAGATTGTTGGCTCTGGAGATGTACTTTTGGAGAAGAGCCTACAGTATATCCAGAATGCGAAGAATCCCTAATGTGGGATAAGAAAAAAGTAGAGGCTGAGCTTAACATCTTGAATTAAATATCAAAGAAGGGACTCATGTGGTACTGCCATAACATGAGGATAAAGAGACGCAATAGCCGCATAAAATGATAAGTACTCCCCGCAGAAGAAGCGAAGACAAGGAAGACCCCGCAAAACGTGGATGGAGAGTGTGAAGGAGGACATGGTGGTCAGAGGTTTGATGGAGGAGGACTGCAGAGGTAAGAAGCACTGGTGTTCAGAGATACTAAGTTTCGGAATGGGACGCAAGTTGCAGAACCCAGAAAAAAAAATTCTAAATCCCCATCATAATAGAAATTGATGCGGACGAAATCGCGAGCAACAGCTAGTATTATAATATATTACTAAATTAAGCATTAAAAAAATATCAAAATAGACGCTAAATATGTAACAGGTACTTAAATATGGGCTACAAAAAGAAACTTATAATATCTTGTATGAAAATAACAATTATAAATATTTATCTTATAATAGATCAAATTACTTTGGTAGATGGAAGAAATCACACAATTTACTTACAAACATTACATATCCAGGGGTCAAACTCGGGCCCAGCACAGTAATTATGTGCCCAGAGCTTACACATTAAACATCTGACCCACAGTTCTTCTACTGCGTTTTCGGATAAAGTTCCTGACAAAACCTTCATAACCATTAGAACTACATAACCAACCACCTAAAATACTAAAACCTAAATATGAGCAAACCCATATTCAGGACCATAGTCATAGCCAATATTCAAAATTCTTTACTTGAATCATAGCAAGCAATAAATCGACCAAAAATCATACAATTAAACTTATTTTCAGCAATAAAACATATTGTTAAAGTATTTAGACCTAATTTTCATTAATTAAATAATAAATTGATAAGTAGCGCAGACAATTTTTTGACAGCAGCAACACAAGTATGGCCGACACTGGCGACAGCTCGCGCGCGAATGACGAGAATGAGTGAGTGCGATGTTAGAGTGAATTAATGCGATAGACGATCTTCATATGTTACGTTTTTCGAGAATTGTTACTAGTCCATATTAGTTACTCTCCTCTAATAATAGTGTTTACCTCTATTTTATCGTAAACACTGTCTATTAACAGGAATAAATAACATAATGTCTTGAGTTAAGTACGCAGTAAGGATCTTACTGTTTCTAGCCCTGCGGATGTGCAAGGTGATTTGGCCATACTCACGTTTTGACGCCAGAATTTTCTTTCAAATTTTGAGCACTCAGCTTATTAAGATTGGGTTGAATGAGCCTACTAATTATAAATCATTGATTGATAAATTGATCAATTTCTCTCTGACTGGGAAAACATTTGACAGGAAGTTTCCAAATCACATACCTCAACTTCTACATTGATCCAACAGCGCGTTTAAATGTAGATCTGACAAATTACATTTTATTGAATTGCTGAGATAACTCAAATGAGTGCGGCGTGGTCTAGTAGATAGAACACTGGTCTGCTATTCTTCGGGTGCTGGGTTCGAACCCTGGCAGTGGCACAATATTATTTACTTTGTTAATTCAGCCGGGGGCGTCCTAAGGTATGGAGACCCTCCTAGGGCAGAGCCAGCCTCTATAAATTAGTACCCAAAACACGTCATGAATTTTAGAGCACAGGTTTTTTTTTTTTTTCAGTTAACTTAGATTATATTTCCTTTGTATGTTTTGACAGAGGTATGTCTTTTGGTGGGGGTTCTGTAACTTTTGTTGTGTAACCATTTTTCTCCATCAATTTGACAAGTTACATAGTTGAGAATATTTGTTGTTATGTAACATTTATCGCTCGGACCTACTGTTTAGGAGCTCCTAATTAAATAGCTATTTAAGCTCGAATTTAAAAAGGTCACGTTTTGCTACACGTTGTTTAGGTTTCAATTTTCTAATATTGAAGAGTATAATTATACTAAATAATTAATTTGGAACTTTCTCTTGTTTTTACATTTATTTATTATTACACTAATAAATCATTTATTATTCCTTAACGTTTCGAGGTCCAGAATGCCTCATCTTCAGAATCACTAATTAAAAATAACTGTCCATATTGAATTAATATAGGTCGTATTTCATCATATATCTTTTTATCTATATGCCACTATGTTCATCATAATAATTTGGTCACAATTTAGTTACATTTAATTTCATTATCGCATGTATCGACTAATTTAAATATTTGCAACAGCTTGGACAAGCAAGTATACTTACATACTTAAACTTAAAAGCCGATAAAGCTAACTGATTTTCGAAGATGATAATATAATATATTACTTAAAAAAACATGTGTTTCTATTGAAACACAGTGTAATTGATTATTCAACGATTTATTTTAATCTCTAAATGTATTTAAAAATTCTTAAATTTATTTTAACAACGGTGATAAGCGAAAGTCGTGTGTTGCGCACCAGATTTTTTATTAAGGGTTCACGTTATCTAAAAAATAGTAATACGGTGGAGAGTAGGGCTGGTGTAGAAGAGTCTCATAGCCAAGCTCCAACAATGTTCGCGACGTCAGGCGTGGAGAGCGCCGTCAAGCAACAAAAAGGGACTGGACCTAATATGGCCAGATCCTGATGCATCAAGTCAATTTGGTTACAATACAATTCAGCATTGAAGCTGAAGCGAATCAAACTTAATAAAGACCACTAAACAGTAACAATAATTTTTTTACGAATTTATGAGTTGGGGTCTTTGGAAAACACCCTCTTCTCTTTTATCTAGCCAATGTCCAGAACGTCTACTGTTACAGTACAAATCCACTTTTTATCAGTAAGTAACAATTGTAACATGAAGTAACAATTCGGTACAGAAACGGATCATTGCTATTTTGCGCAAAGAACTGAGGCACAAATTTCGAAAGGCTGATTTTTTTTAACGTTTCCAAATGTGTTGGATATCAACGATCGAATTGCTTACGGTCAAGTTTTCCACTAAATAGGTCTGAGATTTTCTTAAAATCAGCGTTGTTGCATAGCATAGTTCCCACAAGATAAATTAAGAAGTCCTAGGAGTTTGTTGACTACATGACCTATAGAAGCAACAGTATCAAGTATCTGACCCTAAGTGGTTCAGAAAATCAATCAGAAGATTAAGGCAGGTAATATTGCGATATTTTATAACTATAGTTACAGTTAAGCAAGGTATAGTTGGTAGAATAATATAATTTTGAGAATTCTTTTATTTACCTTTCCGATGCTATCTATCTTGGAAAATCTTATTTCCACTTTTCTCTTGGTTTCGGAGTCGACTATTCCGTAACTTACCGTATTCATTTTCAAGACACTGGATTGAAGTATTGAACTAAACAAGTAGTTGTTTTACTTATTTTAAGTTTTTTTATTTCCGTCACATGTTTGTTTTTGCAGGTTACGATTGTTTGATGAGTAATAATCCTAAAAATTTTACAATATTTAAAAAAATGTTTTATATAAATATTGTGGAAGTCTCTAAGGAGCCATTGATGGAAAATACAGATCTTTGGCCATTCAGAACGTTTTTTAATACACTTACTTCTAGCTGCTTTCGGTAATTCACCGAGTTACCAACATACTTTAATGATACACCATTTCAATTGAAGCTGCCAACGTATTTTGTATAAGGTACGTAGTCGTAAATGTTTATGATTTTTGGGAGAACTTAGTTCAGGGTGCAGTCAAAAGAACACACAATTAAGATATAAAATTAATAAACTGTTGCCGACGTTTTGGTCTAAATTATAGGCCTTCTTCAGGGCTATAAATTTATAGCTATTTTATATAGTTTATGGTTTTTCAATATACTTACCTTGGAAGTTGGCATAAATATTTCTTTTTAGCGTAATTGGTTCAGCTATTCAAGTGTGATGCCTTGACCAAGTGAAATAATGATTACTTTTTATAGATAGATAAATTATTATTACATTAGACATTTAAAGAAAACTTAACGACCATAGTAAGTTTTCTAATGTTCCTTGTAACTTTCTTATTTTTTTGCTTCATAAGAATTTTCTCCTGACAATTATGAACACAACAAAAAAAGAATTAGCGAAATTGATCCAGCTGCTCAACCGTGATGCCGTGATCAAGAGAAATAGGGATTCATTTATACACATCTAAAGATTCTGTGCGTTCGTTAGCCTCATTGCTTCATAACAGTTCCAATGAATTGTTCATTCTTCTGTTTCACGCACTTGCAGGGTAAGTTGAAAAGCTATAATTGCAGTATAGTCAAGTGTTACTGCAATGGACACACACACACACATGTATTTAAAAAGCTTTCTTTTGTATTTATTATTATTATCAAAGAATGGATTTGTTTTCAATATTTTCGTTCTGCTTTGTTTGTTTTTCTTTACATTTATACATATAAATATTTATTTACTTTGTTTATGATAATTTTTACATTATACACTGTCCGCTTATGAAGAATTAGCTGTTGCCCACGACTTTATCTGCCTTAATTTCGGTTATTATGATCGCGATTAAGAAGTTAAAAAAAAAAAAAAAATTTTAAAGTACTACTGCGTAAATAATATTTTTGGTTTTATTTTCTTGTGGCAGAAGAACATACTGATTTTCTCCGCAACATGATCTTGACAATGCGACTGATAGTTGGCCATGAGAAAAGCAGTCTTGGCGTAAATCGATTCCTACATGTTTAAATATTTGCCCCTGTGATTTAATAATTGTTACAAAAAGATAACTTAATTAAAATCATTTGGAATCATAGGGATACGAGGTTCATTTTTCACGTTTTTTCCACATTTTCCACCCATTCTTCAACCCTATTGGTCGCAGCGTTATGTTATATGGTCTAAAGCATTCCTCGATAAATCGACTATCAAAAACACAAAAAAAAAAAAAAAAAAAAAAAAAAATCAATCAGTAGTTTCTGAGATTAAAGCGTTCAAACAAACAAATTCTTCAGCTTTATAGTATTTGTATAGATTTGTTTTTTTTCAATGTATACTAGGGCACTGCATTTTTAATGGGAGTAAAAAAATAGTTAGTTATGCTGTCCATCGGAGGGGACATTAAAAGGTGGTCCCGAGTCTGTGCGATGTCAGGTACTCGTTAAAGATCCCTAACCTAATAAAACCTTGATAGGCAAAAGTTAGGACTCCTACTGTAGCATCGTCCGATTAGCCTTCCGATCCTGGGCCGGCCGGCGCCTATTCTTCTACTCCTCCATCATGATGAGGATGATACTAGTGAGGAATAAGAAGAAGTTTGCTCCGATAGATACATGTGCTTTTTTTTGATCAATTCCTTGCTGTTGTCTTACTTGCAGAGGATTCTGGTCTTAGTCCGAGTACCTACATATGCCGCCAGATGGCCCTGTGTGCGCTTGGTTGTATTGCTGCATGCAAAATGGGTTAAGGGGCATGTTCCCTTAACAAGCAGCATTCGCACAACCTAGATCTACAAAGACCCTCCTGAAGGCGAAATCAATAAACAGGGCTGCTGTAAATGCTACAAAAGAGCAGAAAGGAGAGTGTTGTGCTCTTCAGGCTCAAAACGGACCATAACATGATGAGGGCACACCTCTATAAAAAGTTTGGCATCGGGTACAGCTCCCTCTGTGGATGTATAACTGGTGACCAGACTGCAGAGCACATCCTGCAGACGTGCCCTGAGATAGAAAACATCAGGAAGATGATCTGGCCAAACCCGAGCGATTTGGCGACTAAGCTCTACGGTGATCTGGAGGATCTCGAGAAGACCGTCAAGTTAACAATTATACTCCCGAACATCACCATTTGAGGGAAGATCGAAGAAGAAAAAGTTCCTTGGAATGTCGATGTCTCCTCTGGTTAAATTGAATGATATCATATTCACTACATTCCGGCTCCTTTGCTAAGTAGGGAACCCATATGCACCTTTTTAAAAGCAGACTTCTATTATATTCTTTATCTCACTACAGGAACGTTCAACGATACAGGAGGCCATCTCAGATAACACCAAATGTGCAAATAACAGCGATGGTGTCGTATTAATTTTCACTGAGTGTGATAAACAACTTGATTGGAGGGATCACTTGTAGCTGGGTGGCTAGCGTAACAGCCTCCCATGCTAAAGGTCACGGGTTCAATCCCGCAGGTGGTCCTAGTTTTTTTTAATTGGAGTAAAAAATCCCTAGTTACGCCGTCCTTCAGAGGGGACGTTAAAAGGTGGTCCCGAGCCTGTGCGATGTCAGGTACTCGTTAAACATCCCTATCCTAATAAAACCTGAATAGGCAAAATTTAGGACTCCCACTGTAGCATCGTCCGATAAGCCACAGTAACATGAAGTGACGTTAAATAATTAAATAAAATAAAATAAATAAACAACTTGATTGGTTATTACTAACTGTATTAAGGTTACAGGAATTACCGAAAAAGAGAAAATTGCCTGTTATTATTTAAGAGAGTACTGTATAAATCGGATTTGTGCTTACCTGAGGAGGCATCTATGTCTACCAAAAAAAAGTCTGGTGCCGGCAACACAGTACTTTTACTTACCTCGGTTGTTAAAATCATTTTAAGAATTATCACAGCCTCATTTATTCTCCCTGGAGCCTTTTCTTTAACGAGGGCTATTATTTCCCACGTTAGTGTACCCGGAACAAACAGACCATCTGTGATGGCTAGTTTCGCCTTGGTTCCAGCAATCTCATTTCTTTTAATGTCACAATAACAGGTAACCATAAAATTCTATTCTATTCTAATAGAAATTCTACCACCAACCCTCTCCAATGCCTTCAATTGTGGCAATGGATCTACCACAAGTGGGTCCGCAGAAGATGTATTTGTTAAAGCCTTAAGGCCGATTTTGAGTCTGTGCAGATAAATGCGTTCCCGGTGCTGCTGGTGAATTCATGCACCGCTTGATTTATTGATTTTTCCGAGATTATTATCATAAAAACTTAATTTATAAGTTTAACGAAAATCTCCTTTAATTCAAAAAATAATTTTTATTTTGTTTATGTAATGCTTGATGTGAAGTCATGGTGACGGCCTAGAATCTAAAATAAGATACCCTCGATTCGTATGGCCTCAACATGAATGATCTGCTGGTTACTTCTGTAAGAGACGTTCCCTTCTTAAAAGTCATCTCTTCCGCATGACTTGGTTCAGGTTTTTCTTTCTTTTTTTTCTCTTCTTTTTTTTCCTTCGTACCATTCTCCGGTTTTCTATAAAACGGAAGAAAAAAAAATATTAAGGAACGTGATGTACGCATGGGCTTGGGTAAAGAATTCTAAAATAAAGATGCGCGAATAACGAAAGATCTCTTAAGGTAAGCAGTTCTGTGGGAGGGAATGTGTAGGTTAAAAGTCTGGGATATTGTATTTATTTAGATGTAGATTGAACGTGTAGATATAGAGACTTTTTTGGTTCTGAAGGTTTGGAAAAGATGGAAACTTAATTAAGAGGTATTACCGTCGAAAGTTCGGGTAAAGCCACTTTCAACTGAACATACCAAGTGGAAACATGAGAGCGCTTGGAAATCCCAAAGACGAATATTATAAAATAGTTTAAATCTCTTCAGCATCATCCCAAGCTCATCAGACACTCCGCTAAAAACAAGGCAGTACTAACCGTAATAGGGAGAGACAAGGGACATGCAGCCAAGGCGAGTTCATATTTTGTCCAGCTTCATGATCCGAGTTAAGAATTAATGCAGCAGTTTTTTAGAGATATTACATGGAATTTCAATGTTTGAAATAACATGTTTTATTTAATATAGCTTTAGAATATGTTATAGAAAGGTGATGTGTACCGAGAAAGGTTTAATTATGGGTAATAAGATTCCGGTTTTGGGGTATGCCGATGATTTAGTACTTCTAAGTGAAGACACGGAAACCATACAACTAAATACTAGTGTGTTAATAAAAACCGGTAAAAAAATAGGTCACGCATTAAATACCGATAAGACGAAATATATGATTAGTAGCAGAAACGGTGGCGATCTTGGTGATATTAAAATATCAGGGCATACTTTTGAATACGTAGAGAAATTCAAGTATTTAGGTTCAATGATAACAAGAAAAAAATGAAATCCAGGAAGAAATGAAGTCCCGGTTAAAGGTGGGAAATGCGTTTTATTATTCAGTTGCTAAATTACTTAGCTCGTGGCTTCTGTATAAAAACTTAAAGGTTAGAATTTATAAAACTATTATTCTTCCGACGGTTCTTTACGGATGTGAAACGTGGCCGCTTACTTTGAAGGATGAACGACGGCTTAAAATAAGGTACTGCGTAAAATATTTGTTCCGAAGAGAGATGAGACCGCTGGGGATTTTAGAAGGTTGCACAACGCGGAATTGCGGAGCTTGTACCCTGTGAATATAATTGATAAAAGGTGATAGCATCGCAGAGACTCAAATGGGCGAGTAAAGATGTTGGGCTCTGTGAGAAACAGATTCCGAAAAAATTGGTATTCGCTGATCCGACTGGTAGGCGTCCAAAGGTAGGCCGAAGCGTCGATGGGAGGATTGCGTTAAGGCTGTTCTCGGGGGCTTGGGCATGAACGGTGAACATTGGACGAGTATGTGTAGGCGGAATTTGGTGGTATCGGCATCGAACATATCCCTCTGGTAACTTTACTGGCTCATAAATCTTCCTCTCAATTCCCAAAAGTTTCCTTAAGCTAGGAAGAGAAGCGGTCTCCATTCCATACACAATTACCGGTTTGACAACGGTGTTATAGTTCCTTATTATTGCTCTTATTGAAAGAGCCTTTTTACAGTCTAGGCACAGCTGAGCCTTTCCATCTAGACCAGTCACTCCTCCATACCCTTTCTCTCGGACCAATTACTACAAATAATTTTCCCCAGACATCTGAAGCTATTTGAGAACCCGATTTCTCCATGCATTGTTTTAAATGCTTCTTCCGAAAAGTTTCGGTCAGTAGTCATCTGCTCTACTACATCATCCGCAGATTCCGCCATGAGGACCAGATCATCAGCATACGCCAGACAACTTACTCTGACGTTATTCTTTTTGGTCCCTAATATTGCCCATGCGCTATTTTTGACCCTTAACTCCTTCATTAGCTTATCCAGCACTACACTGAACAGAACCGGGGACAGACCATCCCCCTGCCTGAGCCCCGTCCAGACCAGAAAGGGTCCGCTGATGACTCCTTGGAATTTCACCTTCGAGGTGGTGTTCGTCAGCATATATATATATATATATATATATATACCGTAAAATGAGATGAACAGGAACAGTGGGGTGAATGGGAACAAAACATCAATATTATTTCAAAGTTGCGTGGAAGCCACTTACTTTATCGTATAACGTTACTTCATCAGCGTTAGCTCAATCAACCTCCTTGTCTTTCTGTCCACTCCATATTCTTCCAGAATCCCCAGTAAAGCTCCATAATATTAATATATATAATATTAAAATATAATATACATATATTATGTATATAATATTAATTTATTTGTAATTAATAATTAAATTGCGTATTCTGAAGAACAGCTTGCCATGCATTTTCAGGAAATTGGAGAAATGTGATTATTCCAGGATAGGTTTTGGTTGATGAATACGCCTAGGTTTCTAACCGATGCGTTAGATATGCATATATATTTGTTACATATAGAAGATAGTAGACATACATTTGATGGCAGAGGGCAGCAGCGTAGCAGGCACCTTCCTGAGTGGTGAGCCTTCGAAGGACGCTCTCCTTGAGGTAGGCCTTGGTCATGGGCATCTCGTCCGCGACCACCTTGTAGAACATCTTTCCCGTCGGGACCAGGTTATAGTCGGCGAGGGTCTTGGCAGAGCGCAGCAGTGTGCTCGGTGGCCCTATAACTAGTCGTAGCAAAACTTAGGAAGGCTGAAAATTGTGCTCAGAAGAGAAATTATGACAAAAAACAGCGATAAACAAATTCTTATTATATAATTTATATTGCGTTTTGTTAGATATCGGATATGAAATGAAGCGATTTCATCAAGCTACTTGATATGTCAACAATACGACACCTCTATGGTTTTCAATCTTTCTCATAGAGAAGAGAATTACAAATAAACATAGAAGGAACTTTAGGCACAATTAGGTGGAATATTAAGTCAGTATCTAATATGTGATGGATGGTGAGGGACCTCCGAAGAATTCCCTTTGGTTCTAAAGGATTGCAAAGAAAAAAAAAATATTGTAGACGGATAGAGGTAGAGACAACAACTCGACAAGTAACTCGATATACCAACTATAGACTGGAAACGAGGAGCGCCTGGAATTCCGCATATGAATCTAAAAATACAACAGTTATTGGTCTTTAAAGAGTCAAGAGAAACTTATCTGACAGGCCACCATATAAAAGGCAACCATTATCAAAGTAGGAGAAAATAAAAGTAATGCAATTAATCAACTAAAGGATAAAAGAACAGAAATATATATTTTTCTACTTTAAAATTACATCCCTCGCCACCTCAGTACTCTTGTGCCAGAAACGATTTCGGGATATTTAAAGGTACATTGTGACGGAATCAAGTAGTTACTACACTTAGTCTTGCTTTATTTTTGATTGGTTGTTGCAAGCATCTTAGTCTGTTCGGTCACCCCGATCTTATTACTGTCACTTACCTAAATATGAAATATATAGTAAGAAAAAGAATTACGATCGTGAAAATTTTCGAATTCCAGTATTCCAGGGAAATACACGTTTAGTGTTTCCTGAGTCCAAATGACTGAGTCCAGAAGAAAGGTGTGTGAGTGTGTGTTTTTGGTAAGTCTAACGCAAAAACAAAACTAAAATTTCATATTTAAGACAACTATACGTCCGAGATGTTACGGCAACTTTTTCTTCATTTTGCACCTTTTTACGATTTTCTCAAAAACGGCTCAAACGATTTTGATTAAACTCTCTTATTGATGTAAAATTTAATGGGCTTAAATATCATGTAGGTTTTTATTCTGATTGAAATAGTCTGACAGGACTTAAATGCCAATATTTTAAATTTTCTTCCTACCTTACTAATTCCTAACTACCTTAAATTTTGCACATTCCAAAAGATTAACTATATCATCGTAATGAAATTGATGAAGGGCGACAAAATATACAAGTTGGACGAATTTGATGACCAAATAAATGATAAAAGAGAAAAACTATTTTTTATCGTAATTTTGGGTTCTTTGATATTAGGAACAGCAATATAGACGTTAATATGTCGTTGATTAGAGAAATATTTTAGAAAAAATATTATCTGATGCACAAAGTTGTAATAGGTAATATAAAGTGACGAATGGGGAATAAACTTATTACTGATTAAAAATTTTAAATTTTCTTCCTATAAACTACCTTAAATTTTGTACATTCCAAAAGATTAACCATATCATCATAATGACATTGATGAAGAGCACCTAAATATACAAGTTGGACGAGTTTTATGACCAACTAAAGGATAAAAGAGCAAAACTATTTTTTTAAATAAAGTTAATAATAACAGTAATATAGACGTATAATATACCGTTGAAAAGAGGAAGATTTAAGAAAAAATGTAATATTTCTGGCGTATAAAATATTATACGCCTGAAAAGGACTAAGTTTACTATTTCAAAGGATTTAATAGTTTTGAAATTGATTTTAACAGTTAAGGTAAGTGAAAGTCGTGTGTTGACCGCACCAGATTTTTGCCAATGTTATTTTCTTTTTTAAAGTCGGGTGCATAAACGGTAAAAGCTAACAAAGAGGAAACTGAGTAGCAGGAAATGAGTAAAAATCGTTACTTAATTGGAATCTCCTTGGAACTCTTCGGTATAACTTTACAAACTCCGCGACGTCTCTGATCGTTTCGCTGGCGTCAAAAAAGCCTTGGAGGACAGTTTTGTCGGGAAATTGAATACGAATTACAGTAAATTTCTTTTCTGGTGTAGACTCTCTCTTCTCTGGGTCCACTTGCTTGATCTTTCTCTCTTCTAATTCTTTTCTTTTAATGAAATAACTTTTGTTAGATTCTCATTAGAACATCAAATAATAGTTAATGTAAGTGGACTTAAAACGATTACCTTTTATCTTCGATTAGTTTGAACATGGTTTGAACATCTTTAAAATGCATGTCGTAGAAGTTGTCTCTGCGCTGCCTTTGTCGTGCAGACAGCGTTTTGGACGGAAGTCTACACGCTACAGCATTTCGGTCGCCAAGCTGTTGACAATTTTCGTTAGTATCTGGATATGATGGAGTTCAATTAACTTGATTGCAAATTCTTTTCTTCTTTGTATTATAAACATTTGCATTAAATCTAGCTATTTGAAGAAGTTTAGTTTTAGGGCATTACGAAAAATTGAAACTAAGATTTGAAAATATAGCAAAGCATGAACGGAATAATAAGCGTGGCCTTAACAAAATCGATTAATCTTACTACTAATATTATAAAGCTGAAGAGTTTGTTTGCTAGTTTGAACGCGCTAATCTCAGAAACTACAGGTTCGAATTGAAAAATTATTTTAACGTTGGATATTCATATATCGAGGAAGGCCTTGGCTATATGACATCACGTTGCGACCAATAGGAGTGATGAATCAGTGGAAAATCTGGGAAAAAACGGGAAAATTAACCTCGCACCCCAATGATTCCAAATGATTTGCCTTATAATTTTAAAAGAATTCAATTTCCCGTTAAGTTATCTTTTGCCATAACAATTAATAAACCACAGGGGCAAACATTTAAACACGTAGGAATCGATTTACATCAAGGCTGCTTTTCACACGGCCAACTATATGTCGCATTGTCAAGATCGGCTTGCGGAGAAAATCAGTATGTTCTTCTGGCACAAGAAAATAAAATTAAAAATATCATATACGCAGAAGTACTTTAAAATATATTCTTTTAAAAACTTCTTAATAGCGATCATAATAACAGAAATTGCCGCTGACGAAGTCGCGGGCAACAGCTATTTATAATATAATATTATAATTTGATACCATTTTCCTTTAAATTAATTTATTGCTCCTCATATTAGTTAGTTGCTTAAAGACATCAATATAAACAGTTATACCCTAATATATAGTAATCTGGAAATAATTAAACTTTGTGAATCACTTTCCATCTTTTTTCATTATATTATTAAACTTACATAATTGATTTCTCCAAAAACGGAAGAATTCCTCCTTGCAATTCCTGGATAGAATGAAATAACTGGTCCATGAGTTCTGGCAGTTCGATTTTGAGTTGAGACCACCCTTTTCGATATCAGGATATGGGTATGATTAAATAAAAAAATTAAACAAATAAATCTATATAGACTTAACAATACATGATTAAGTTAAACCTGTGAACAAAGGATCCACCCTCGTCATATTCTTTATTCAATTCAAATTGCAAAGACTCCGAAGAACCCAAGAGACCACCTGTTCTTTTAGATAGTACAGCATTCTCTATAACTAAAAACCTAAAAATATTTTGATGAATAACATAAAAGAAAATTTGTTTTTATTAGATTTATTGCTATTTACAACTGTATAATGATATACGTCTAGTAAATGAGATACAAAATACAAATGTTATGGATTCACGTGTGGGGATACTATCCATTGGCAGCTCTCCAAAAACTATGTTAAACTAGAAAGTCTCAGGACCATCTTCTTTTCAGACGCCTCGGAGGATTACCAGGTATTGTAGAGGAAGCAAGGATTGAAACTAGTGGATTAGAGTAGGAATGGAGTTTGTCATGAATGGAGTGGTACCTGTTTCGCGCCAAGTCAGCAACATAGGTAACGTTAAGGTCTTTATGGATGAGTTTATTTGTGACAAAATAAGGATCATTGAGGATTTTTCGAATGATTTTTGATTGCAAGGATTTATTGCAAGGAGACAGGAAGAATTTCATGGTTTAGTAGAGCCCCAAATCTCTACTCCGTAAATCCATATCGGTCTTATGATAGTCATGTAGATGAGCCTTTTGTACTTAAGTGGGAGGTTAGAGCGTTTGTCCAGTAAGTGCTGAAGTAGTCAAAAACGTCAGGCAGTTTTTTGTCTCTACAAACTGTTTGTCTTTACAAACTCCGTCAATTCCTCACCCCTACATATTTTCTATTAATGCGTTCCTACCTTACTGGCAGAACCTTTAAGGCTAACCATAACTTTTCCTACTCATCCATATTTTCCCTATCTGCTGGAGTGCCTCAAGGTAGTATCCTAGGTCCTATCCTCCCTTTATACAGCTGACATTCCACTCCATCCTCATACTGTCCTCACTACTTATGCTGATGAAACGTGTGTCTTACCCGTCCATAATGATCCATCTACTGCAAACCCTCCAGTCCCACATCACAGCCATTGAAGTATGGTGTCAAAATTGGAGGATTAAAATAAACACCAACAAATCCCACCAAATCACCTTTATTCTTCGTCGCAAACCGATGAGTTCCTGCCCCCAGTATCCTTTAATAACATTACCCTTACTCCTGTTGAGCATATCCGGTACCTAGGTCTCCATCTTGACAAGTGCCTTACTTGGGATCCTCACACAAGACTGAAACAACAAGAGACTGCTCGAAGACATTGATTACTACAACACTTACTAGACAAATGTTCAAAACTTCCAGTATATTACAAAAAATTTTTTTTTTTTCATTCCTCATATTTACTTATTGTGTTTTTTAATACAGTTGTAAATTACTATAAATAAAAAAACAAAAAAAACAACAACTATACGCCCGAGATGTTACAGCAACATTTTCACTAAAATCGGCTGACCGGAAGTCCTACTTTTGTATAAAAAATATTTAAATAATTTAATAGTCATTGGTATGGTAAAAAGAACGAAATTAATTATGTTTTGTTGAATGCTACGACTTCTGCCTCATCGAACTTTCATCCTCGGATACGCAATTCATCCATGAGAAGCTTTGCGCCATTTCGATATTTCCAGATGTGCTGCGCATCAGTAAAAGTGCATCTATCGGAAATTGAGACACCACCACAATCATTGAACGGCTCACTACGGATCCAGATTCAAGCATGTTCTGTTTAAAATCTTAAATATTTAAATAGAACAAAATAAAGTTAAAAAGAGATCAAACGATGAATAGATCCGTCACTTTAATGAAATACATTGAATTGAGATAAGGAATGGTTGTTTTTTTTATTTTTAGCCGGTAGAGCTCCAGTACTCTTTCTGTTCAGCTATAACAAATAATAACATAATATAACTAACAATCAGCAATATAGAAACATGAAATATAGATGAATACCTGAAGAAGAGAAAACCAGAAGTGTAACCGAGAGACCTAGGAGTCACTTTCATTAAATCCTCTTCACCGATGTATTCCACACCTTTGCGAATCAAGATGGGAGTGGAGCGAGGTATTTTCAAGGTCACGGCCGCTACTAAATTCTCTACTATTTTCCACAGCGTAACTTCCCTCAAACAAACATTTTTCTTTTGACTCTTTAGTAATAAAAACCATAAGTGAATCATTATTAAATATTTTAATACCATTTGGATGGAAATTAGCAGAGACATACGAATCCTTTATTCGTAGAGTAACTGTGACCAACATGTCAGTAGTCGGTCTAAAATCTCTTGCCAATTTCAAGTATTGATTTTTTTGGATATTCAAAGTTTTCAGACGGAAATCGTTTGAAAGGAAGTAATTTTCGAAGCTAGAAATGAAATAGATCTGACGTTTGCTGTGATAACAGAATTACATATGATGTGACTACGTTTACCTCAATACGTATTTAGAAGGATCCAAACCGTGTTTCTCACAAATAGTCCTGAGTACCTTAAAACATCATTGACTTACATACTTCAATAACTTTATAATTTTCTCAAAGCTTTGTTGGCCATAATATAAATCATTATTAATTTTGATTAATGCAACAGTCTGAAACGAAACGTGTTATAGCTCAAAATGAATAGTGTCATAATCGAAGTATAGTGTCGGAGATAAAATATTTACATAAACTATGCTCCCAGGATCCAGTGGACAAGTGAGAGAAGTTGGTTCCCTCTGTAATGTGCAAATGCGGCAGAGAGTCTGAAACACTAGCCCATGTGCTGGGAATTTGCTCCAACAACTCCCTCCTCATCACGCGAGCTGTTGAAACCTGCGGCACCACAGAGTTAAGCAGGAATTAGCAAAGTTCCTCGGAGAAAAATATTTCACCTCTTTGACGAAGTCTACTGCATTGATACGAACGGGTCAGTTAGGTACGCAGACATCGTTGCATTCCCGAAGAACGGAACTACTGCAATGATCCTGGACCCTACCGTTCGATATGAGGCTAATGACCTCGATCAAGCAGGTGGAGGTGGAGTGGAAAGGGAGAAGAGAGCCATCTACGAGAAATGCATCCCTTTCCTAAAAGAAAAGTTCTGTGAGGCCTTTGGCGAGAGATAGTTCTCCGTTAGGAGGTTTATGGTTTAGGTCTCGCGGAGCGATCCCTGGGAGCACAAGAAGCTTTTTAGAAGACCTGGGTGTCGATATCAGAGCAGAAAACGTGATTTTGGACTCCCTGGGGATTATCCACCATCACCTGTATGGCAATTAAATGGTGAATTTGTTTATATTTCGATTATTTAATGTACGCACCAGAGTTATAAAATTTAAATATAGTTGTAGGGAGAAATAAATAAATTGATAAAAAATAAAATAATGTAAATAACTAAAATGGAAAAAAAATTGTAAATATTAGAAATTTGTATGCTGTGTGATTTAAGCAACCTGGTGTATTTGGGCAGCATTGCCAAATAAATAAAGCATTTCTCTCTAGTCTTTTGTCATCCAGACATCTCTAAGTTTACTTCCAATTTTCCAAATAACATTACGATTTATTATCATTTAGTGCACATCAGACATTACAAGATAGGGCAGTAGCTTTTAACGTTTCTTCATATTTTCAAGAGAATTTTCGAGTTGTCTTTCTCTACCTCAAGGGTCTTTATTCTTCCAACAGTAATAGAGGATGAAATGTAAGCATTTTTTGATTATTTTTTTTAACAGAATGCGCTGATTAATCTTACAATTGAGGAGTTTCAAGAACTTCCTCTCTGAAGCGCTTTTTCCTCTTAGGTTTCTCTTGTAAGAGATGTGATGCCTTGAAATGCTCTTTAATGTTTTCGCACACATTTCTTCATAAATAACCCACACTGAAATTATTACCCTTTCTGTGTGATATTTATTTGAATATTTGTATCTTTGAGACCTAATTATGTTAAATAATGTATCTGGTTTGTCGGTTTCAATTTAATAGTTCTACCATATTTACCCAACCATATCTAATATCAGTGTAGATAAGCATTTCTTTCCTTTTTACGTGAACTAAAGTCAGATTAAATAAAATAGGTAAACTAGATCGTGCTTTCTCAGCTTTCAAAAATGTCCATGAGGAGAAAATTATTAGAAGGATGATCAGATCAGATAATTAAGCATATTATAGATTGTCGGAACTAAGTACTAAGTAGCAAAATCCTCAATGAAAAAAAAACCTAGTCTACATTCAGTATTAGGACCAGCGGATCAAGTGAATAAATATTCTATTCAGGCCTAAGAGGAGGCAAGTCACTGGCAACATAGTGACATTAAAAAGGCCATATTACAGATTCCACAAACCATCTATAATAATAATTTCTCAATTATTGCATATGCTGATGTTTTGGTTGCAGAGGGAAAAGGAGAAGCCTTGCTGCTGAAAGGGAATAAGATAATATCGATAATTAAGAAGCCAGGTAACCTGCATTTTTATTTAACGCCATTTTACACTACTTTGACTAATCGGAAGATGCTACAGTGGGAGTCCTAAATGTTGCCTGTCCAGTTTTAATTGGGATAAGGATCTTTAATGAGTACCTGGTATCACACAGGTTCAGGACCACATCTAAAGGACGACAAAACTAAGAGTTTTTTACTCTCATTAAAAAATCCTGGGACAACCTACGGGTTGAAACCTTTGACCTTGAGTATAGAAGGCTGTTATGCTAGCCACTATGCTACAGATGACCCCAGAAAGCTATTATGACGATGATCGGATCAGCTAATATGGGATATTTTGGATTGTCCAAACTAATAAATCTAATCTTATAAATTCAGTGGTAAGTGGTATGAGCCAATATTTTAATGGAGATTCTCACTTCTTCGATGCGATGATCCTCGGTGGGGATGAATTCCTCCTCCGTATCATCTAACATTAAAATAGTGATTGGTTCCATTCTCCAATCAGAAGTAACAGTTGCGGCTGTAGAAGCTGATCAGAAAACACTCTTGCACGTGTAATATCTTTCAAGTAATAATAAAATAATTGAAGCTAATTTATAAAATACAACTAGAATGCCAGATGATGAAATAAAAAAATAACGATATACTTGAAGTAATTTATTTCTAACTAACTATAATTGTTATCCCAATAATTGTAAATGCAACGGATTTTCTATTTTTGAAATATTTTTATGTTTGTTGGGATCTTATTCTCTGTTTATGTTTGTTGGGATCTTGTTCTCGGTTCATGTTTGTTGGGTTCTTGTTCTCTGTTTATACTTTCTATGTTGGAAATCATTGTTGTCTTAAGTTGTTATGGTATTTATAAAATATTAAAAGTTAAATAGTAGACAACCATACAACAATAGAAACTTAAAGTGCACATGTTTACCAGACACATGTTTCGTTCTCTAAGTGATATCCTAATTTAACATTACTTGGTGCATATGTATAAAGGATTGATAACTAAAGAATATTAATACGTAGCAGTTATCAGAAATTACTTCTTAAAAAAACCTAAAACCGTGCCTCAGACGAAATAAATTTAAAAAAACAAAATAAGTAAAAAGTTAGAATATATACGCATGTATGTAGATATACATTTCAAGTTTAGCAGAACATTAGAATTAAAAAAAAAAAAAAAAAAAAAAATCAGTTCAATGTGGTTTTAGTTTGATCGAATCATGATGTTAGCCAGATAAATTGCTGCTTATGATCTTGACATTGACTACATCATTTTCAAGTCTCTTTTTTCTTTTCTTGTTGATGTAAGCATAGACATGTAATACATACATTACAAATCTATTAGCAATTGTTATTCTATAGTGAAACTTTCTCACTTTTGCCAAACGTTGATAACAGCTTATAGGCAAACCCATTGGCAAACGTTAAAATGGGTATACTCTTACAGCGAATTAGCTCCTTTGCTTCTCGATTTGACAAAAATAGACAAGAGTATGATTGCACTAAAATATTCTTTTAGTTCAATTGATTAACTTAATTATAACAATTTCTTGGTAGTATTATGAACACAATTTCAGCAGTTTGGGAAAGATTTACTTTTAAATTGACCTGGAATTATATTTCTTAAGATTTATAAATGAAGAATGGTAAAGAATATTTCAGATGATATTTTCCAACAAACTCAATTAATGTTAGATATTGAATACTTTTGAAGTTTTGTTGTTATAAATTTAAGGGGAATTTTTCTTATACTTCTTTGGAGTTCCACTGTTCCCGCCTAAAATCTTGGTTACAATTTGTTATCAGATAACATTACTATCAACAAATCATGGTCTCTTCAGTGTATATAGTTTTTATTTAATTAAGTATTGGAAATATATTATATTGTTTATTATTGTGGCAGTGCTTGAAAATAAATAATAATGGATTGAATTTTGATAAAAAATCTATTAAAAATTATAAATATAATAATGGAGAATACAAAAAATAGTGGAAGCATAAAGGCTATTGACAAAACTACAGTGCATAGGATCTGTTCTGGACAGGTATTGCTCTAATAACATCGCTTGGTTTTGTTATATTTTTTAGTTTGTTGCCCCTCATATTATTTGTATGTACCTCAGGTTGTTCTTAACTTGGCTACTGCAGTGAAAGAATTAATCGAAAATAGCCTCGATGCTGGAGCTACTGTCATTGATGTCAAATTAAAAGAATATGGTAGTGAATTGATTGAAGTTGTGGATAATGGTGTCGGGGTTCATCCTTCCAACTTTGAGGGACTTAGTAAGTTTATGAAATTAATATCTTACATTTATTGTTCAGTTTCAATATTATAAGTAAGTGGTTGATATGTTGATACAGTTTATTTGAGGAATAACTTGCTTATACAACTTCTTTCTATTTTCTTAACACATGAAGTATTGATATAAGAAAAAGTGAATATATTTCTTGTACAACAACACTGTGTTTTAGAACTCATTTAATGTAGTTTATGTTTTTTAGCTCTCAAACATCACACCTCTAAACTACGAGACTTTTCTGATTTGGTTTCTGTTGAAACTTTTGGTTTTCGGGGAGAAGCACTAAGTTCATTGTGTGCTTTGAGTGAGTTGAGTGTCGTGACGAGACATGAGAGTGAAAATTGTGGTACTGCTCTTACCTTTGACAGAAATGGTCATATCATTGAACAAAAACAACATGCTCGACAAGTAACTTGTTTTATTTATTGCTGCTTTCCATCTCATTATGAACATTATTTTTGTTGAAGCTATTGATGCAACAGCTAATTTCTTTTGAATTACTTTGTTTGTGATTATATCATTCAATTATGATTGATTATTAATTAATTTTACTTTCATTTACCTATATATGAAATATGTAGTAAGGGAAATTATTCCTTATAAGTTTGTTTATAGTCAGCAGACAGGATAGTTCAGATTCTTCCCATTTTCTATTATTACTCAATGAAATTTATCTGTCTCAGATTATAAAGCCACTCTTGCTTTATATGACCTATTTGCCTTATTTTATAAGTTAAAAGTTCTTTTTGTTATTTAAAAAAATAATTTGTAGTTTTTGTTTAAGAAAATTTAATGTAATATTTAACAAGTTATCTGCATCTTTGTCTGTTAACAGATTGATATATTAACTTTTGATTTTGTACATTTCATTTTAAATTATGAAGATGTTCTTATGTTATCCTGATACTATTATCTGTGTAGTAAGCTGTAATTTTATGTTTTTTAAGATTGGCACCACTGTGACTTTAATTAATCTGTTCAGTGCTCTACCAGTTCGGCAAAAAGAATTCCATAAAAATTTGAAAAGAGAATTTAACAAAATGACTCAACTTTTATCAGCTTATTGTTTGGTGTCTACAGGCGTGAAGTAAGTTCTTATAAAAGTTATATCATTTTTTGGTACGTTAAAAAAAAAAAAAAATATCAAGTTTTTGTTTTGTTATTATCAAGTTATTATTTCTAGAATAAGCTGTGTAAATCAAACAAAAAGCTCAAGAACCACATTTCTCTCAACGCAAGGATGTAAAACAGTAAAAGAAAATATATCATGTCTTTTCGGAGCAAAACAGGTAGTTTGAAGTTTATCTATCATTATTTTCAGATTTATTTATTTTTTAACATTCTGCATCTATCCGAGTCATAGAACGTGATTGGTGGAAGAGAGTTGTAGAAACACAAAAAAATTTCCAGAGACTCTTCTATTAATTTGATATATTTAATGTTGAAGGATTTATTTTCTGTTTAGTTGTTTGTACAAAAGATGTTTTGTTTACTAAGAAGTATATAACAGCTGAACAGATTACCTCTTTAAAAAAGAGAGGCTTTTGTCCAGAAAATTATGCCAAAAAAGCTATTAATATTAGTATTTATCCTAGCTGGTTATTAACAGCATTGTGACCATTATGTTTCTCTGAACTAACTTAACTCAAATCATTTTTCGGACTCTCTTATAACAAAAATATATTTTTTGAACATTTATTTTTGTTGTCTTATGTTTTTACTGAGCTCTTGTTCTCATAAGGATGTTTTCAAAAAACTTTATGGGCATCATTGGCAATCAATCTACTTTAAATGCCAAAAACAAAAAAAATAAATAAATATTTATTCCATTAGTTCTCTATAATTATATGAATTAAAATATTTGTTTTGTTTTTTTGCAATTATTATAAAATGGGTTAATACCAAAATGAATAAAAAAATTGCCAGTGGCTCTCTGTAGTTCATTATTAAATCCAATTAATCAGTATATTCTAAATTTAAATATAGATCATGATCTGATCTCTTTTGTTTTATTTTGACCAACATTTATATTATTAGGTACTTAACAGTATGCAAATATAATTTTAAAAGGAGAAATATGATAATTCATAAATCAATTAAATATTTGTTTTGTTTTTTTCAGTTATCCAGTTTGTTGGAAATTAAACGGACATTACCCTCTGATGAAATACTTGCCGAACTTCAGGCGTCTGAAGAAGATTTTGAAGCCTTTACTCTTGAAGGACATATTTCTTCATGCGCTCATGGTTCTGGCAGAGGGTCAAATGATAGACAGTTTTATTTTATAAACTCTCGACCGTGTGAGCCTCAAAAAGTAACACAGTTATTATTTTTAATTAACTATAATATTGTTTGTTTAATTGAACATTGTCAAATTTTGCTATTAACTGTAAAAATTACTTTGAAATCATTAAAGCATTAAGTATGTAAAATTATTTTTTCCTAGGTAATGAAACAAGTAAATGAAGTTTATCACCAGTTCAATAATCATCAGTATCCATTTGTGTTTCTTAATATAACTGTATCTAAAGGTTCAGTTGATATAAATGTGACACCTGACAAGAGGAAGGTTTTCCTCACTGAAGAGAAACTTCTTCTGGCTTTGATTAAGGTAATTTCTTCCAAGTTGTTATATTAAAAACCATATAATATTGGATGTTCAGTTTCCTGTAATTACAAAGTATCATTTTTATATGAAGGAGGAGATGGTTCGGGTGGCGGTAAAAAAAAAAAAAAAAAGATAAGAAAATAGTAAAAAACTATGTAGTATCCTATGTTTCGACCCAAATTGCGGTTCTTCATCTGGCCTAAAAAACAAGATACGCTGGTGTTTGATAATAACAGAAAAATAATGTAATAAAGACTATTAAAGAAATAGGTAATATATCAACTTAATTAAATAGAGAAATGAAAGATAAATATAGTTAATAAATGTATGTAAGGTAACATGAAGTGAAGTGAAAGCCGAATAAAATAATCAAATAGAAAATGTAAAATATAGTCAACTAAAAATTCTGGTGTGGGCCACAAATGACTTTAACTTACCTCGGGTGTTAAAATCAATACAAGGATTTTTAAGTACAGTTAGAAATGAAAAAGGTAAATGCATAATTTACTTTGAGTTTCAATAGAAACATTTGTTTTATTAAATAATCTATTATATTATTATCTATAACAATCAGTTCGTTGTATTCACTTTTCATCACTCTCCATTACATTTTACAACTCTGTGTATAAGATAATATTTTTCGTTTTATTATTCGATAAAATTTGTTCAGCTTGCATATTTATCTGTTTTTATCAATGCTTACATGATAATATGGTAAATTGTTTTGTATCTCTAATATTAAAGATATTTAAGAGGAAGATAATTTAAAATATCGCCATTTAAACCCTGTTAGACTATTTCAGTCAGAATGAAACCTATATGGTATTAAAGCCCATTAAATTTTACATTGATTTATCGAGCTAAATGAAAATCTTTTCAGCCGTTTTTGAGACAATCGTAAAAAGGTGCAAAATACATAGTATAACGTGGCTCTTCTGGTTCCCCGATTTCAATGAAAAAGGTGCTGTAACATCATGGGCGTATAGTTGATTTAAGTATAATATTTTAGTTTTATACTTACCTCCTCCTTTGTTATAATCAATTAAGAATTTTTATACATTTAGAGATGAAAACAAATTGTTTAAGTTATGAAAATAAATTACATTGAGTTTTAATAAAAACATGTGTTTTATTAAATATCTATTATATTATAATTGAAGACAATCAGTTAGTTTTATCAGCTTTTCATTACTCTCCATTTGCTTTTACAATTATATGTATAAGCTAATATGTTTTCTAAAATCTTAAGCTTTCCAACGGTATATTATACAACACAAATATTTCATGAAAAATATTTTTGCTTTTTTTTCCCCTTTCGTTTTATATGAAATTCATTCAGCTTATATATTATTGCATTGTTTATCAATGTTAACAATATGATGTGGTTAATTTCAAGCATTCAAGTCCTGTCAGACTATTTTGATCAGAATGAAACCTACATCCTATACAAGTTCATTAAATTTTACATTGATACAGCGAGTTTAATCAAAGTTGTTAGAGCTGTAAAAAGGGTGCTGTAACATCTCGGGCATATAGTATAACTTTTCATTTTTGCGCTAGACTTACCACAAACACACGGACACACACAGACCTTTTTGTAGGACTTGGTTATTTGGACTCAGGGGACCCTAAACATGTATTTCCATTGAAAGCTGGAATTAGAAAATTTTCACGATTACAATACTTTCCCTTACTATATATTTAATACATAGGTAAGTAAAAGTAAAAATAGTAAAGAAAATAAAAAGTAAATATAAGCTTTAAATATGTAGTATATAAATCAAACATTAAAAATTCTAATAGCTTGATTTGTGATAATGAGATCAACAAAGAATAGAAAAGATAATAAAAATAAAATTAAAGGAGGCTGTGTCTGACCTTCTCTTTACAAAGTAAGGAAGCTGAATGACAGCGATTTAACGGCTAATTAAAAAAATATATATAAACAAGAGGGAGAAGGCATGGAGAGAGGTAGCGCATGTGGTACTTAAACAGTTCACCATATAAACAAAAATATGAGTCTATTGCATATTGCAGAAAAATATATTTAAAATAATAATAATAATAAAATCATTTTTATACTTAATGAAAAATTTTTCTTTCCATATTTACAGAAGTTTAATTTTTATTGTCAAATCTGATTGATACTGCCTTGTTAACAGCTTGTAGTTTTCTAGTAAAATTAAAAGTAAAATCGACGAAATTTAAGTGGTTCTTTATAAAACTAATGTAACTACTTTTTCTCACTTAATAATTCCATGCTTATTTTCTTCTCTAACTACATTGAGAATAAATATCTCCTTTTTTTTAAGATTTTCTCTTCATTAAAAATATTCTCCATTGCTTGAATATGAAATACTTATAATTTTAATGATGAACTTTTTATTAACCATACATATTTATGAGAAAAATAGTGCAAACATTGGTATACATTAAAGCATTGTTATTCTGTTCTGTGTTTTTTTTTCTTTCTGTACTTTCAATCATCTTATTTTTAATTAGGTTTATTGGTTTAATCTCTCAATTTACTGTTGTTGTTTTGTTTTTTGCCTTTTGTGTATTGCCTCATTGATTTAAAACTTTATTTGTTTTCAGGCATCAATCTTACATCTTTTTGAAAAGATTCCATCTACTTTTTCATATAATAATGTTTCTATATCTCGTAATGAACCGGTAAAAAAAAGTGAGAGTAATAGACCAAACTTCAGTAAATTTGACTCCTGGAGGCATAAAAGTGACGGAAAAAGAAAAAGTGATTGTCTGGATGATATAGTTCCCAAAAAACGTATGTATATTTGTCACAACTATTATTTTAATCGTTTCTTAATTATTATTAATTTTAAAATCTTTTATTTTTACAGAAAGTAAAACTGAAGTGAAAAATACTAGTCTTATTGAACGTTTCTGTGTATCAGAAAGAAAAGAAAAATTCATGGATTGTGAAAATGGAAAGAAAGAAAATGATAGCGAAGAAAAATGCCCCATTATTATTCAAAACAATAATATTGATGCAGGGAAAAAGTTAGATATTATTCAAAATAAGGATATTGATAGCACAGAAAAAAATTCAACTATATTTGAAAGTGAAAGTCATACAAAAGATAACACAGAATTTACTATTATTAAAAATGGTGAACAGTGCCAGGAAAGTGATGATGAAATATCTGTTAATTGTAATGTGTCAGTTTTAGAAAAGACTAGTGAATTAAATGAAGTTATGATTTGTTCAGAGCAAAGCATTTCTGAAACATTGGACCAATCTATGGAGAGTTCTGTTAATAATACTTCCACATCATGTCAAATTTCAGAGGATGTTGATGAGCAGAAAGAAGTTCAGGATTCTGAATGTTCTGAAACCACTGATGAGAAGCCAAATGAAAGTCTAGTCCCAATAGAATTTGATGAGTTCGAAGAACGCGGGGTAAAAAGTGTTTTTTTCATCTCATGATTTTGAATCGTTAAAAAAATCATTTTGTGAAAGATTGAGTAAATCACATAGCGAGGAAGCAGTGCCTACAGTACGCTTCCGTGCAGTTATAGATCCCTCTAAAAATCAACAAGCTGAAAAGGAATTGAGTAAAGAGATTTCAAAAGACATGTTTAAAAAGGTATGATAAAAATGCTATTATTTATAGCCATAATCATTTGTACAATATTTAATAAAAATAACAGAGGTAAGTTAATGTACTATTACTTGTAAAAAAAGAACTAGACTGCCCTTTTTTCAGGTCATGGGTTCAAACCCTGGCTGTGGCAGCATGTTTATTTTTTCAGCCGTGGGGTGACTTTAGGATGAAGAGTCCCTCTTAGGGTGTGCCTATCCTCTATTGAGTGATTAACCAAAATTAGGGGAAAAATCCTGATGGTTGAGCATGGTCCCAGTCTAATCTCTTCATTGCATTGTAATTGGCCTAGACACTGTAAATGTGCATTTTATACTGAACCCTAGATCCTTTAGGGATTGTTGAGGTACAAGTCTTTTTTACTCTTAAAAAAATCATAATATATCTAGTTAAGGAGAAATTGGTTGACTTCGCAGTCATCAAAATACTTCAGTTAAGGAAACTTTTTTTATTGTGCCAAAGTTTCAGCCTAAATTATAGGCCATCTCAGGATGATTGTGAGGCCCTAGCTCACAACAGTTGTTTATATAACTTTTTTTAAATTTAATTGAATAATTTCTCCTGAAAGCCAATTGTGGCAGTAGCCATTGTTGTGAGCTGGTGTCTAACAATCGCCCTGAAGATTGCCTAAAGCTATACATTAAGTTTACTTAATTTGATGTGTTTTGATGACTATCCTCAACCAAATTCTTGTTGTTTCAGACACACAATCAACCATTCTTCCATCATTATATATTTAGATTTTGTATAAAATCAGTGAAGATTCTACATTACCTTTAATTTTATGCTGATAATAACATAATATTTACACAGATATAAGGCCAAAGTAATTTAATAGGGTTTACAATTCTTACATGATTTCCTCCCACATCTCTGCAAAGGGAATTCTTAGCTGATGTGAGTTATCTGGAGAAACCATTTTTGGTATATTACACTTTTATCATCTTCCTTCCCATAACCCACTCGGTTATTCTCTCTATCAGCTTTAGCCTGATGCCTCTCAGCATTTCCGTTTCAGGTGGCCAAAAAGATCTTACCTTTCATGACTTTTTGGGGGATCTTAGTCTCATTAATGTAACATGATGGGAAATAGTTTATATAATGGTTGCCTCCCACACTTGAGACCTCAAAGTATGGTACCAGAATTGGAAAATAAAAATAAACACCAACAAATCCCACCAAATAACCTTTACCCTTCACCATTAACCTAAGATATCCTTTCCTTCAGTATCCTTTAATAATACTCCACTTGTCCCGGTTAAACAGATCCTCTATGTATGACTCCTGCTTGACAAATGCCTAACATGGAATCCGCACACAAGACTGGAACGATAAAAACTGCTTGCCGCTTTCATTTGCTTCAACACTTACTAGACAGACGCTCTACAAAAGGCTGATCTACATAACCATCATGAGGCCAATCATGACTTATGGAATTGAGTTTTGGGACTCATCTAAACCATCCAATTTTTCCCATATGCAATCCTTACAATCAAATATCCTTTGTTAAATCCTCAACACTTCTTTCTAATGAATTCATCTATAATGACCTGTATGTTGCTGATTTGGCCCGAAACCGGTATCAATCTTTCCATGAAAAACTCCATTCCCACTCTAACCCTCTAGTTTCAATCCTTGCTTTCTCTTCTATTCCTGATAATCCTTCAAGGAGTCTAAAAAGAAAATGACCTTGAAACATTATAGTTTATATTATCTTCTGGAGTGCTGACAATGGGCAGTTACTCTGCCTATATTTTATCTTACAGCTTATTTACTAGAAATATGAACCACCAATATAGTTGTAAATTGCAGAAAAATAATAATAATAATAAAAAGCTATCAAGTTCAATTGTAAATAATGATTTTATTTATTTATAGATGGAAATAATTGGTCAGTTCAATTTGGGATTTATTATTGCTAAACTTGATTCAGACCTGTTCATTATCGATCAACATGCCACTGATGAAAAATATAATTTTGAAACATTACAACAAACAACAGTAATATCCTCTCAAAAACTAGTTTCGTAAGTAGCTTTATACTTTAATGGAATAATATTTAAATGGCATTAATATAAATTGATTTTTTTTTTCCCAGACCTCAAGTTCTAGAACTGACTGCTGCTAATGAGTGTGTTGTGATGGAGAATATGAGTATTTTCAATAAAAATGGCTTTGAATTCCATGTTGATGAGATGGGTAAATGCAAGACAACGTTTCAATAAAACTCATGTGATAAACAGTAGGTTTGAGTTTCCAATCAGTATAATATATAAATATCAATTGTCTTATTACAGCTCCTCCAACTAAAAGAATCAGCCTTACTGCTTTCCCAATGAGCAAGAATTGGGTATTCGGTAAAGATGACATAGATGAATTGATATTTATGCTTCAGGTAAATCTGTCTCAATTACTATTATGAAACTATCTTTTTATAATTTTGTTTATTATATAAGCACTTTTGTTTTTTTGAGATGCTGCTAAATTTATACGATGATAAGTTTTTTTAAATCATTTCTTATATATAATATGTTTAAAATCCCAAGAAAAAAAATATACAATGGAGATATATATGGCCATATTTGAAATTAAGAGATGATAATTGTTTGTGTCCTCAGGAATGTTTCTATAATTTGTTTCCAGATACCACCATCAAACATTTATTTTTTTCTAAGGCTTTATCCAGTTCCAGTTAATTGAAGTTCTTATTTATTTTTACTTTCACTTACCTATATATAGAATATATAATAAGGGAAAGTATTGCGATCATGAAATTTTTCGAATTCCAGTTTTCAACAGAAATACACGTTTTAGGGTTCCCTGAGTCCAAATGACCGAGTCCTGCAAAAAGGTCTGTGTGTCTATATGCGTGTGTGATAAGTCTAGCATGAAAACGAATAGTTCTATGAACATGAAATTTCATATTTAAGACAACTGTGCGTTTGAGATGTTACAGCAACTTTTTAATCAAAATCAGTTAACCAGAAGAGCCACTTTATACCATTCATTTTGCGCTTATTTACAAAAACGATTTAGACTAAACTGGCTATATTGATGTAAAATTGGAGGGGCTTTAATATCATGTAGGTTTCATTCTGATTGAAATAGTCTCATAGGGCTTAAATGCAAATATTTCAAATTTTCTTCTTCTAATTTTATAGATGTAAAAACATTAACAATATCGTCTTATTAGCATTGCTAAAAAACAGGTAAATATATAAGGTTAACGAATTCGATATCCAACTAAAAGAGAAAACTGCAAAAATATTTTTTTAATGCAATTTTCTGTTTTTGAAATTAAGAACAGTAATATAGTTGTATAATATACCGTTGGAGTGCAGAAGATTTTAGAAAAAATATCTTATGCATACTATTTTAAAAGTTAACGGAGAGTAATGAAAAGCCGATAAAACAAACTGATTGTCATAGATAATAATATAATAGGTTATTTAATAAAACACATGTTTCTATTAAAATCAAATTTAAATAATTCTTTAATGATTTATTTCGTTTCTAAGTTTTTTAAAAATTCTTAAATTTATATAAATAATGGAGGTAAGTGAAAGTCGTGTGTTGTGGGGCACCAGATTTTTTTTTTTTTTAATTCTCATCTTTTTTATCCCTCATGTTTTTACTTTTATATTCATGTTTTTATCAGTGATAACTTTCATTTATCTTCTCTTTTACATCGTTTTCTTCTTTATATCTTATCACTGAATGAATGATTTTCAATAATATTCAATTTGTATAACATCTATATGTCTGTATATCCCTTCATCTTTTAATAACATTAGATTTCTCTATAACCTGTTATTTTTTTTTTGTGACTGTTATTCTAAGGCGGCAATAGTTCCAAAAACTTTCATACATTATCCATTTTATTTTTATTCTATCAGCTCCTGAAGGGAAATAATTAACGAGAATGTATTATTTACCGAAAAGGTACACCACATATTAGTGATATGGAAGAAGAAGGGGTTCATTTGGTATGAACAGTTTGAGATCGTGAGGAAAAAAAGAAACAAACCATTTTAAGACGCTATTTGATATCTGAAGGTTTTGGAGTTTGGAAACAAGGATGTTATGATTAACTGAATCGAAAGCTTTTGATAAATCAAAGAGGATCCAAATAATGTGTTTTTGTTGGTCTATTGAGCATGGGACCAGAAACTGGACTGAAGGATTTAGAAGGTTTTTTCTCTCAAGAAAGTTATTGAGCTGTGATGAACTATTTTAAGTGGTTTAGGTAGATTGGATAAAATGGAGATAGAATAGAATAGAAAAAAAAATTATTCTGGGACTAGTCCCCTAAGAATAATAGTTATGTACTATGAAATATATAATATGTCTGGCCAACAGACCAAATAAACCATATAAGATAGGTCTAAAGTCGGAAACTGCAGTGGGGTTAGGAACTTTGTTCAATCTTCTTATTATTGTTCTTGTATACCTTTTTCTGTTCAATCTTCTTATTATTGTTCTTGTATACCTTTTCTTTGCCGACCAAGGTTTATCTTATTAATTTATATTAAAATTACTAATAATTTATCATAATTAGTATATTCATATATTTTATTTGCATTTTTTTTTTAGCATTCAAGAAGTAGTATTCTAATACTTTATTACAAATAATCAGTTAAAATTTATTTTTAGAGAATTTTTAATAAATGATTTGTTCATAAAAGATGAATTAATGACAGTTCATATGAAAGATTGCTTGTGAGACTAGGCCCCATGACTCATATAATTCAATTCACAAATCATAAAATAAATCTGAATATAATGTACATGATAGACTAAACACAGACTTTTAAGCACAGTGTAACACACTATATAATAGTAAATTTTAATTATCTGTACTGTATATTGAATATTTATTTGGACAGAAATAATCAAGAAATTGGCAAATATTTTAGTAATATTTTTTACTAAACTAAATAAAATAAGTGTCTTAAACTTCTTTTTAACAAATTTATTATATTAAAAACTAAAGAAAACTGATAAAATATCTGTATGATCCAGTAGGCCCATAGAAATGGAGCCTTAAACAAGGCAAAATAATTTAAAATTAGTTGGAACTGTATTATTAAGTATAGTTTTAACAAATTTTGTTGTTTTATTAATTGTTGATGCATTAGGCTGAATGTTATGGCATCACTTTAGCAATGAACATTGTATCTGTTCTGGGTGTATTCAGATTTAATTTTTGATGATCTCATAACATGTATATTTTTGTCCTTCCCCTCTTGTTCAGTTTTAATATCTATTGAAATATATTACTATTTGTTACCAAATGAACATTAGTAATAGTGATGTGAGACCACATTCACACAATATATACAGAAAACAATGATAAAGTTAAATTACATAAAAATAATATATATACAAAAAACAAAACAACAAACGATAATTGATGTTAATACAACTGAATGGTATAAAGAAGTAAGAAATACATTTACATCATACACACAACCATAACTATATACAATATTTAAAATTTGCTAAAGGAACCCCAGACTCGGCCCTTTAGAGGGAAAAGCGGAGTCCTAGGGATTCTAGCGCCTTGCTCTCAGCCCCGTCACTGGTGTGAGCCAGTGGAAGCCTAGCTAGGGCGCAATAGCCATAAACATACATTAAATGAGTGGAGGATCTGACCAGTGTCAGAACACTAATATAAATGTTTACAAAACGTCTAGCGGCCACTGCCGTTTCAATCTTTGTGGAGGATTGTAGGGATGGGTGTTGCTGGATAGGGATTGTGCTAGAGTGTTCGGATGAAATTTGGAAATTTGGATGGTACAGGTCTAAAATAAATAGAATATGAAGGTCGTGGTGAAGGGTACATTTGGTAACGTAATAAGGAGCATTAACTATTGTTCGGAGGACTTTGGATGGGAAGGATTGGATGCGTTTGATGTTAAAATGTTTAGCTATCTCCCACAGTTCAAGTCCGTAGGTCCATATAGTTTTCAGCACTGTCTTGTTTATTAGTTATTTGTTTTCAATTTTAGGATGAGATTTTCTGTTTAGTAATCTGTATAAGTGGCCAAATCTGGGTTGAGTTCTTTTCTTTTAAGTCTTGTTTGTGGGTTCCAGTCAGGCTTTGACAAAAGACTGACGTGGAATTCAGTTTGAACATAAATTCCCTCACCTTCTTTCTGTCCATCGTTTGTAGCTAATAATATCTTCTTTTTTTTTTTTTTTTAATTATACTTTGTTTTGAAGAGGGGAAAAAAATAAAGTGGAATTGAACTAGATTTTAAGTGAAATGGATGGCAGTACTATTTTTAGGAAATTGATTAAAACGAAGGGGAGAGAAACGGCGATATATTCCGTTTAGGACTTGAAGGGAACGTTACTGAACGAAAGGAGAGCGAGCATAAATCAAGCCCAGTTAGAGCCAATTAGTCCTTCACGACCCGCCAGGAATCTCGTAAACTTGGCGAAAGGCTGCAATGTAGTTTGTATCCTCAGCCAACTATGTCTTGCTTCCTTGATTTTTGTCTCTGTACTTATTTTGATTTTCTAATCCGGACGTCTATTCTTGGACGTCTATTCTTGGAGACTGGAAACTTTGATTCGAAAAATAAAAACAAACGATAATTATGTTAAAAAAATAGCAACCATGAGGAATTTTAAGTGGTGTAACAATGTAATTTCATCTTCCTTGTAAAATATAGAATATTGAGAAGGGGGTTGTTACGATTGCTGTTCTGACTATTTCTATTTTCAAGCAAATTGATGGTTTATTATCCCTCATACTCAGAAGCGTTCTGTTTTTGTTTTTTTTCAACAAGGAATGGATCCTGAGGTGGTTTTATTTTTCTGGGAGAGATGGGAAAACAAATGAACTCTTTATCAATTTATCACCACCTGCGATGGTGCAAATTCAGATTACTTTTATTTAGTGTCATTAAAAGGTCTTAAAACGATTAATTTCCATGTTTTCTTATTTTACTAGGATATATATAGAATGTGAATGGTAGATTTGTTTTGGGATCGCGGGTATTGTAACAGCGTAATTTTCTATACAACTGATAATTATTTGAGCATTTTAGTCTGTCCACCACTGTTTTAATTATATAAAGATTTTTTTTATTAAACAGGATATTAGTAGCTGTCAGTTAAACTTATTTTTATCATGTTCAATGTTACTTAGGTCTAAAGCTTCAATGTGTTGATTTGTTTTCTCTCGTGATTTTGAATTTGATCATTTTTCCATCTACTCCTGAGAAATGAACGAAATTTTTTGTTTAACTTCGCCTCATTTTCTGTTGTTATACTTATAGTATATATTATTATAGGGTATATATTGTTTGGTAGTTGTTATATTATTTCAGAAAGAATACGTGTTTTGTTCACTTTCATTTTTCCCAATTTTATAGATCATTTACCTAATATTAAGGTTGCCATTAATTTTCTTTGAGGGATGGTAAAGATTTCTTTTTCGATAGAAATAAAAAGTTACTTTTTCTGTATCTTAGCTCAAAGGGGGTGTAATATATTTCTATTAAATACATTGCTACACGTTAGTCGTTTTATCAATGACATGATGTGGCGTAATATTCTATCCCTCTAGTTGAGCCTTTGCTATAGATTTGCTTGGCTTTAGTCGAATAATAAATTATTCCACTTTCGTGGCTATTCGTTTAGCAGTATTTGAGTAAGGTAGGGCCCTCCCAGCCGAGTGGTTTCGCCCCAATGACAAATCTACCGTCAAATCCGACGGAACAACCTGTAGCTACCTGCTCCACCGGCCAGCGGAAAGGACCTCGATGGCACAGAGCTACGTGAGCAATGGATGACTCACATCCGGGACAATGTCCATTTGCAAAACAAACCTTCCCCACCCCTTGCCTTCCCCCTCCCTTCCTTTCCCCCCTCCCTTTCACTTTCCCCCACCCCAGAGGTACCTACTACGCGATCCCTCCGGTCCCTTCTGACATTTCTCTTCCTGATAAATTTATTGTTGCCTTTTTGAATTTATACTTTATCAAACGCGACAGGAAAGTTTTTTCTCTCTCCTTTGTTTTTACCGTTAACTCATTGCGTAAATCATGTCAAAACAAAAATGAATAACTGTTTAACTCGACAAAGTGCTAGTTAGTATTTGGGTTCTGTATTATTAGCTCCTACAGTCTTTATCGGGTATAATCGTAATTTCCTGTTAATTTTTATGTTTCTTTAGAGTAAAACCTTCCGTTTTTAAAATGATTATGTTATACTTTTATCTGTAGTAGATAATACCTATATTATATCAGCAGAGTAGATCGACTTTTGATATACTCTCTTGGTAATTACCCCATCTGTGTAAAGTGGATTCCCGTTTTTTTCTGTCTTCATCAGCCTCAGCCAGTTTTCTCTGTAAGGTAGATTTAGTGCATTTATCTGGTTTAAATTTCAGTGGTATTAGATATATGTAGGTTTAATAATTGTCAAGATAAACCACATTTTGTTTAGGAAAACGTGTAATCAACAACTTCAAATGATATTTAGGCCAGTATGACAGAAAATATTCTTACTACGATCCAATATAAGTGTAATAAACTACTTTTAATGTATGATTTATCCAGTTAAGTTTAAAGATGGAAAGGGAAAATGAATCAATCAAAGAGTTTATTTATCGTTTTCACGCTCAATCATGGGGAATGTCCAGCCGTCTATTTCGAGGACAATAATATTCTAACTTCAGAAGTACGATATTTTCGGACTGTACTTAGACAAAAGACTGATATGGAGGACCGACATTAGACTTAGAACAGACGATTTGGACTATTATCCTGTCTACTTGACAAACGTTCAAAATTATCCGTGAACACTTAAATTACTATTTACAAAGTATTGATCAAACTCTTATGGATATAAGGGATAGAGCTAAGGGGATCTGCCAAAACCTTAAGCATTCAGATAATTCAGTCTCTTCAATCGAAAATATTGCGAAAAATAGTGGGCGCACCGTTTTATGTAACCAAAGAATTACTTCACAAAAACTTGGACATACTCACAGATCCAGACACAGCAGCAGAATATTATAAAAGATTTCATGACAGACTGACTTACAACATGAACCCATTGGCCCAAACACTTAAATCCAACATCAACCCGTACAACCAACCCACCCCGACGACTTCTGAGTCGGTGGCCTAGAGATGCCTTGATGTAACCTAATTTTTCGGAAGTTAACATATTTTTTTTTTGCAATTTTTTTTTGCAGATGGCCAATAGCAATTTGGAGAACAAACAAAAATCAATTGTAAATAAATAAATAACTTTTAATGTATGTACTGTATTTAACTGACTTTAATTTGAGTGTTATTGAGTGCTAGTTATAGTTACAATTTTAAGTTGAAAAACAAACGCCTCATAATACCACTCCAATCAAAGCTAGTTAAATGTTTTGCAGTCTTAACTACACTATTTATGTTAGTTATCCATTTAGGAACTTCACATTTTTGTTTACATTCTTAATTATGTTTTTTTTTCATGATATATAGTTATGCAGTCTTTATTGTGTGGTTTACAGGACAGTCCGGGTGCTAACTGCAGACCTTCCAGAGTGAGGGCCATGTTCGCCTCCCGCGCCTGCAGGAAGTCTGTCATGATCGGCACCCCACTCAGCGGGAAGGAGATGAGGAGGCTAGTGGACAATATGGCGGTCATCGAGCAACCCTGGGTAGGTCATCTATTTTATACTTTACTTATCAAACATTTTAGGATTTTTCTATTAGGGTGTACCACAGGTTGAGTACTTTGCAAGAAACTCTCAACAATTTTGGAATGAGTGCATTATACGAATTCCGGAGAGATGGAAGAAGGTTATTGAGCAGAACGGTTCATATTAACATAGTAAATCAACACTAAATTACAAATATTATCAATTGATTTCACAAAAATAGAAATCTGGTGCGCGCAACACACGACATTCACTTACCTCCGTTGTTAAAATCAATTTAAGATTTTTTAAATACATGCAGAGATAAAACAAATTGTTAAAGAATTAATTAAATTGAATTTCAACAGAAACCTTTGTTTTATTAAATAATCTATTATATTTTTATCTACAAAAATCAGTTAATGTTTGGGGTAATCACCTCCAACTCGTCAAGATGATCAAACTAGGGGCGCTCTGCTTCTTTAAAGGCCGCCAGGTTGCAGCACGGTCAACATGCATTTTCCTTTTCAGGAACTAAAACAGTTAGTTTTATCGGCTTTTCATCACTTACCATTACCCTTTACAATTCCGTGTATCAGATAATATTTTTTCTAAAATCTTTAGCTATCCAACGGTATATTATACCCTATATTACTATTCTTATAAATAATTATAAAAAAATATGTTTGCACTTTTCTCCTTTGGTTGATTATCAAATTCGCTCAACTTTGATATTTAGCCGTCCTTCATCCATTAAGATGATATGGTTAATATTTTGGAATATACAAAATTAAATGTAGTTTTTAAGAAGAAAATTTAAATTTAATTATCTGAATTAAACTTATATGACATTAAAGACCATTAAATTTTACATCGATATACCGAATATAATCAAAATCGGTTGAGCCGTTTTTGAGAAAATCGTAAAAAGGTGCGAAATGTATGGTATAAAGTGGCTCTTCTGGTTAGTCGATTTTGATGAAAAAGTTAATGTAACATCTCGGGCGTATAGTTGTATTAAATATAAAATTTTAGTTCCGTACGACTTTTGGCTTTGGCGCTAGACTTACCACACACACACACGGATTCACAGACCATTTTTCGGGACTTACTTATTTGGACTCAGAAGGATCTAAAACGTGTATTTCCGTTGAAAACTGGAATTCGAAAATTTTCAGGATCGCAATACTTTCCCTTACTATATATATCATATATAGGTAAGTGGAAGTAAAAAGGAATAATCTTAAGGGACGCCCTAATTCTTGCATGATGTCTGCTGAGGGTCCTTAAACAAAAGCTAATTATTTTAGTTTGCATGTTTAATATTAGGTAGTTCTTTGTAGTAATCCTTCCAAACTATTAATAATTAGTTTTTACCTTATGTATATTGGTACGAGTTATTCACCCTTCTTAGTATTAAAAATATTTAAAAAAACTGTCTACAAACTACAAACCATGAAGGTTCTCCCTCTGGTCTTGGGTTCTGCATTGTTGTGATTCTTACTTTTCTAAGCCAACGACAGTGCAGTTAAGTGATTAGGCTGAGATCACGCTCAGCCGCCAGGCTTTTGGCTTATTATTTTCAATAATGAACATTTGTAATCGACCCAAAAAAAAAAAAAAAAAAAGCCTCAAAATGTGAGAGCTTACGTTTCAAGATCAAATCCGAATAACGAATAACAAAAATCTGTTTCTTCTAATAAACACCTACAATTGTTTGCTTTTAGTGCCATTTGATAGATAATTAAATTTTGCACAAAATGAAAAAAAATACATTGAAGTTGGTTTACTACTAGCTTACATATTTCGTTTTAAAATCAGCGGTAGTGTTATGATATGATGTTTTGAATTAGTGGTTTTCATATTACTTGATTGCTTATCAACAGCCATATAAACAGTTATTTATCCTAATATTGTTATTTGGAAATAATAAAACATTGTATAATAATTTGTAGCGTTTTCCTCTATTATTGGTACCCACTCTATAGACCCTGCTTGTGACTAAAGAGGATATCCATACCTCGGGATCGCTCTACGGCTGAAATAACTGAATAAAATTTATCCTGCCACAGCCGGGTTTGAACCAGGGACCAGAGGTCAGCAGCCTAGTTCCCAACAAAATGTTTTCGCTAATTCCCTTCATCCTATCAGTACATTGTAAGGACCCCAATATTAGGGAAAAAATCGTGTACATATATGATGTAAGTATGTGTGTTGGTCAAACAGATTTTATTACATCAAAAGAATAATTAAATTACAACTTAATAACCTACAACAGGGCAACACAAAATTTGTAAACAATTAAACAATTGAACACATGTTTGTAAATATGTTTTTACACTAATAATTATTTACTTTATTTAATTATTATTAAATCTAATAGTAATTATTAAATCTAATAATAATTATATAACGTGGCAACTTGTTTCTGTGAAATAAATGTCATGCAATTTTCCTTTTTCCACAATCTAGTTCATATATCGACCATGAGATCCTCTTTGAAATCTTGAAAGGGTCCACTCTAATTCTAACCAACTTTTTTCTATTTATTTTATTTCCGCGTTTACATAGACCAGGTCTCCCATTTTGAAGTCGTAATCTCTTCTGTTTTCATAAACTCTGCTTTTATTCATATTAAAGCTCTATCCAGAAATTTAAACGCGCTTTCTGCCTATCTTTGACTAAATCTCTTCTCTCAATAGAACTAAAGGGACACAGCAATTTATCTTCGGAAAGTCCGGCTATCTGATATTCGACGGAATCTCTATACGGACATACAATTTTGACGCCATACCCTAAGATTGTTTGTTTATTTATTTAACGTCACTTTATGCTACTGTCGCTAATCGGACGATGCTACAGTGGGAGTCCTAAATTCTTTTGAACCAGAGTTAATTGGGATAGGGATCTTTAACGATTACCCGACATCGCACTGGCTCGGGATCACCTTTTAACGTCCCCTCTCTAGGACGGCATAACTAAGTTGTTATATGTTCTAATTTAATATGTAAGTTGGTTAAACGGATTTTATTACATCAAAAGAATAATTAAATTACAAGTTAATGAAAAACAAAACAAAAACAAGTTAATGACCTAAAACTATACAACCCACAATCTGTAAACAATGAAATGATTGAACATATGTTCATAAGTATGTTTTTACACAAATAATTGTTTACATATCTGTGGTGGTCCTGAATAAGTGGTTAAGTAAAAATCATTCATTTTTCAGGGGAGCAACTTGAAGTTTTTCGTAATAACCAAAATAGAGTTAACATACAGCTTTCTTAACACCTGAAATTTCTTCCACCAAGAAATTTCTTTAACCAATTTAACACGACGTAGGAGACGGTCTGAGGGTGCGATACGTGGAGTTAACTCATTTTTACTTCCACTTACTATATATAGTAAGGGAAAAAGGTCTTTGTGTGTGTGTGTGTGGAAACCCCGGGCGGAAACGGTAAGTCCTATGAAACTGAAATTTCATATTTAATACAACTATACTCCCGAGACGTTACGAAACCTTTTTCATCAAAATGAGCCTACCAGAAGAGGCACTTTATACCTTGCATTTGGCACCTCTTTTCGATTTTCTCGAAAACGACGGTTCCGACGATTTTGATTAAACTCGCTATATCGATGTAAAAATAAATGGGCTTTAATATAATTTAGGTTTCATTCGGATTAAAATGGTTTGACAGGGCTTAAATGCCGATATTTAAAATTTTCTTTCTCTAAAGTACCTTTAATTTTGTTGATTCTATAAAAATAACTATATTTTCTTGTTACCACTGATAAAAAACAGGTAAATACATAAATTGAATGAATTAGGTACCCAACTAAAGGAGAAAACATAGAAAATATTTTTTTAATGCAATTTTTTGTTTTTGAACATAAGTGCAGTAATATACATGTGTGATATACCGTTGGAAAGCTAAAGATTTTTGAAAATATATTATCTCATACTCAAGCTTTTAAAAGGTAATAGAGAGTGATGAAAATAAGATAAAACTAACTGATGATTTTAGATAATAATATAATAGATTTTTTAATAAAACACATGTTTCTATATCAATTCAATTTAACTAATTCTTTAATAGTTTCACGTATTTTTATTTCTAACTGTATTTGAAAATTCTTTCTTTGATTTTAGAAATGGAGGTAAGTGAAAGTCGTGTGTTGCCCGCACCAGATTTGTTGATATTGTAACTCGAGTTATCTAGTTTTTCACGACCGCCACAGATATGTAATCAAGCAACAATAGCTTCTTCACTCGCTTGAGCCAACAATTGAGACGTTGATTTCCAAAAGATACTAAAGGAAATTTTTTTTTAAATTGATTTTTGACATATTTCTATACTAATGGTGTAGTTTTATCTAAATCCGTCATCAGATTTCATCTAAAAACACAAGAATCCTTTAAAAACGTATTTGAAAATGAAGTTCATTCCAAAAGGTACCAAATCTCAACCAAGGTCTCTTCATTACAGCAAGTTATATATAATTATACCATCAATGTAAGAACATATTCTCCAGAATAACTTACCTTAACTCCTTAACTTACTTACTTTTTCTCTAGAATAACATACCGAACAGTAAGCACTAACTAATCATATTAATTAAAAAGTAAAAGTAAAATCACTGAATGTAAATCCTGGATGGGTGAAAAAGGATGGTGTAAGGGTACTTGGGTTCGCCGTTCCCAACCGACGGTTTCCCTCCTCTCCATCACATCTCCTTCCTTCGAACCGATGGACTGGATCCATGAAGTGAACGATCGTGTGAAGGAGCCTTTACTCCTTAATGTTATTCGAAGAAAACCATAAGGAAATGGAGTAGAAAAAATATTTTGGATTAGCTCCCTCTACTTTAACACTTTACTTAAAGTTGACAGATTGATATTGCGTGGAACCCTAAGGCTGTGTATTAGAGCGGATTAAAGTTTCCTCGAAATCGCTTCTGCCTTTTCCTCGTGAAAGTAAAGTGAGTGAAGTTTAGCAGCCAGGGAATAATTTAGATGCTATTTTACTTTTAATTTTATATGCACTTACCTCATTCTACATAACTTTATCAAACTAAGTTATTAGTTATCAGGGTTCCATTCCATACCAAATGGTCTAGATAAAAAAAAAAAAATTTAACAAATAATTAATTGGTTTCTAAATCTTCCAAAAACAGCTTATTACAATAAACTTATTTTTTTTCTGTTTTTCTTTTCTTTTTTCTTTCGAGGCGACAACCACCTGGGTCATGTTCGCCTTTACACCGTTAGACACAGGTTACATGAATATAGGAGTAGAGTGAGAGTATAGTTTAGATCTGAGAGTAAAGATGGTGTGACTTTAGGAAGCGAATGGTGTTAGTTATATGAGGAGAGGAATCAGAGAGAAGAAGCGACAGATCGGTGGGGAGGTTGAAAAGAATACGTGAAGCGGTATATTGTCGGCATTCTGTGAGGATGTGGAGTATTGAGAGAGGAACCTGATATGATCGACAGAGAGGCGGATGTCCACGGGCCATGAGATAACGAAGAGAGAAAAAGAAGGGTCACCCATAGCGTAGTTGCTAGCATAACAGCTTTCTATGCCAAAGATCGCGGGTTCAAACCTGCGGGTGGCCCTAGGATTTTTTAATGGGAGTAAAAAATCCTTAGTTATGCCGTCCTTCGGAGGGGACGTTAAAAGGTGGTCCCGAGCCTGTGCGATGTCAGGTACTCGTTAAAGATCCCTATCCTAATAAAACCTGGATAGGCTAAATTTAGGACTCCCACTGTAGCATCGTCCGATTAGCGACAGTAGCATAAATTGACGTTAAATAAATAAACAAACAATCTTAGGGTATGACGTCAAAATTGTATGTCCGTATAGAGATTCCGTCGAATATCAGATAGCCGGACTTTCCGAAGATAAATTGCTGTGGTACATTTTACTTGATGATTATCAAAACTTAAAGGAGCCGCAGTATTTGCTCTTCGGAAAAACCATCAACCATTTGTCCCTTTAGTTCTATTGAGAGAAGAGATTTAGTCAAAGATAGGCAGAAAGCGCGTTTAAATTTCTGGATAGAGCTTTAATATGAATAAAAGCAGAGTTTATGAAAACGTAAGAAGTAGCATAAAGTGACGTTAAAAGAATATACAATAAACTTTAAAACGAATCTACGTTTCAGGAGCCTTCCCCATCATCAGGACTCATTAAAATACATCAACAAATTATCAATTCACACTATAAGATAACTTTTTTATATACTAATTAAAAACATTATCAAAGATATATATAAAAATTTACCAGTTAAGTCGTTTAAAAATAAATATACATTTTTAATTAAAATTTTGTCCATAATTTATATTATTAAAATTGTTATTTTGAAAAAGTAACCACTAAGGAAAAACACCCATCTAAACTGACACATTCTTTGCCCCCTATTGGATTAGGGCCATCATATTTACTACAGAAAGTACACATTGATATATTATTAAATATAGGTCAATAAGGTAATGTTTACAATTTTAATTTCCCTATTGCATCTGCATAGTGAGAACTAAGTCAATCAGTGTCTACTTTCTACAGTAGATGACCATTCAGGTAAATGTAATTTTTATGTAACATTTTTTTATATATATATATTTATTTGATAATGTTTTTAATTAGTATATAAAAAAGTTATCTTATAATGTTCATTGATAATTGGTTGATGTATTTTAGTGAGTCCTGATGATCGGGAAGGCCCCCGAAACGTCGACTCGTTTTAAAATTTATTGTAATAAACTGTTTTTGGAAGATTAAGGAACCTACTAATTATTTATTATCAAATTGCATTCTTCCAATTAACCTATTTTTATTTTATTTTTTTAATTATTTAATTGACGGCTACGTGGTAATGGTTTTGATTTGTATGCCAGATTTTGATGAACTATATACCTCTTATTTAATAGGCTAATTGATTGATATGCTATATTCCCTCATCCGGGCTATTACAAATGTTAAAAAAGTTATTTTTTACATAACTTTAAACCGAATATTAAAGTTAAAATTTATCCTGAGGTTTAACGTCTTGCCTGCCTATTAAGTGTGTAATTTTACCATTTTTATCTGGACTACGTAGATCAGAGATATAATTGGTCAAAAAATGAAAAGATTAAAAAAATTCGTTTTTTAAAAATTGTATGTTTCTTTAAAGATAAGCATCTCACTAATATTCTGCAGAAATTAAGTGCTCCATATAGTGTGCCAAAACAAAAAATATTGAGTCGCAGAAGTTATCCCTCCTTAAAAAAACTGCCGTTAAACAGTTGACTTTAAAAATTTTAGAACAATAACTTTGAGCTATTAAGGAAGCTGAGTGGCTAGCGCGCTAGTTTCCCACACCAAAGGTTGTTATTTCGAATCCCAGTCTCGGAGTGACTTTTTTAAACATTTAATTAATGAGGATTCACTCACAGCCTCTCCCCCGGATATGTCAGACTCGTCAGCCAAATGGTGGCCACTCACAAAAAACAGGCGTATCCAGATGACGACCCTACTCTCTAAAATTTCATCGAGTAACGCGTGTGTATTCTCCCACCAGATTACACCGCGCTGCCAAGGGCCTACTCACTTGTCGCGCCAACAAAAACAAAAAACAAAAAAAATATGAGCTCTTAAAAAATACATCAAGAAATGCATTCAGCTGAATGATATTAGTATTAGTTTGTAGAGCAGAGTTTGGTGAACTGAAATAACTTTTATTTGAGAGGCCTATGGTAATTTATTTGAATGATTAAAAAAACTGCACATGCTTAATAGTGCGAAAAAACGCTTACTTTCAAAACAAAAATGGCGGCCTTTTTTTAATGAATAATTTAAAACAAATATTTTTCAGATCACTGTACCTTAGGAAATTTACCATAGGCCAGACGAAAATTCGTCCTCTAAATATTATTTTTTTTTAGACGATGGAGAAATTGTTTTTTTCGAATAACTAAAAACTAAACATCTTCTTTAACTATCGGTACTAATTTGAAAAACCATCAAATCTCTAACCGCATGGATGAAAAATCGCCTTTATCTGACCAGGATTAGAAAAGACACTAAGTTTATTACAAAGACATATAATTATATTGGGCTTCGTATCTTTGTATTTTGTGCAGGTTACCACGGAAACACGTTAAATTGTTACTTTCACTTACTATATATAGTAAGGGAAAGTATTGCTATCGTGAAAATTTTCGAATTCCAGTTTTCAACGGAAATACACATTTTAGGGTCCCCTGAGTCCAAATGACCGAGTCCCGCAAAAAGGTCTGTGTGTGTGTGTGGGTAACTCCCGGGCGGAAACGGTAAGTCCTATGAAACTGAAATTTCATATTTAAGACAAATATACGCCTGAGACGTTACAAAACCTTTTTCATCAAAATGAGATTCCCAGAAGAGTCACTTTATACCTTGCATTTTGCACCTTTTTTCGATTTTCTCAAAAACGGTTCCGACAATTTTGACAATTTCATTTTGTTGATTCTATAAAAATAACTGTATAACTATATTGAGCGAATTTGAAAAGAAACTAAAGGATAAAACTGAAAAAATATTTTTTTTAATGTAATTTTTTGTTTTTGATCATAAGAACAGTACTATACATGTATGATATACCGTTGGAAAGCTAAAGATTTTAGAAAAAATATTATCTTATACTCAAGCTTATAAAATTTAATAGAGAGTGATGAAAAAAAGATAAAATTTTATTTATATATTATTTTAGATAATAATATAATAGATTTTTTAATAAAACACATGTATCTATATAAATTCAATTTAATTAATTCTTTGATAGTTTTACGTATTTTTATCTCTAACCGTATTTGAAAATTCTTTCATTGATTTTAAAAATAGAGGTAAGTGAGAGTCGTGTGTTGCCCGCACCAGATTTTTTTTATTGATTTTACGTGACTAAAAATATTTAGCTATTAAAAAATAACTTATTTCTTAAAATCAGAAACTCAATTTAATTGTGGTAGGGAGTAATGGGGGCAAATGAAGCTATTAGTATTAATTTATATTAATGAATGATTTACAAAAATTATGTTGAAAACTAAAATGTATTGAGTAATCTTAAATTAGTCTACTTTTCCTAGTCTGCTACTGTAATTTGGGTAAATAATGTTAGGATCTGGCGCTAAATAATAACATTTCACGTTGTACATGAAAAAAGGTTTGTGAAGTTAAATAAATTATATTTTTTCCTTGGATAAACGCATTTATTTAAATTTAAATATTCGCCAGGAAATTATTGGGTTATAGTTATTTATTTAAAGTTGAAATTCCTGTGGTTATAAGTTTCACTTGCGGTATTATTCTCATCGGAAAAAAAGCGGTTTTATTTATATAGGAGATGGAGGGAGATAGCATTAAGTAGGCTTTGGACCAACGCTAAATGAAGATGGAGCGACAGTTGAATGGCAAATGAACGAGAAAAGTCCTGCAATGAATGGTTATAAAAACGATTCTATTGGGCGGATATGAATAAAAAATTATATATATATATATTTTTTTTTTTTTTTTTTTTTTATTCGCGATAGAAGTAAAAAATCGGTTCGAAGCCTTGGAATCTTCACACGAGGGACACAAAGATGTAAACAAATTATGGGAAGGGATCTGGGATAATATTAAAGAGGTCGGTAATTTATGTCTTGGAAAAATCGAAAATAAAAAGAACAAACCTTGGTTCGACAGGGATTGTCAAAATATTTGCGAAAAAAGAAAAACCGCTAAACTGAATTCCTTAAATAATCCAAGCGATAATAATGTGGCTTATTTTCGGTTAGTAAAGAATGAAACTTCAAAATTCTTAAAAAACAAGAAAAGAGAGTATCTTAAAGGCAAAATAATAGAAATAGAAAAAAACAGAAACGAAAATAACGTAAGAGAGATGTACAAAGATATAAACAAATCGCGTAAAAGATTTGAACCTCTATTGAATGCGGTTAAAGATGCAAATAACAATATAATTGCGGATCCTTCTGAGATATTAAATAAATTTAAACAATACTTTGACGGCATCTTAAATACGGAAAATAATAATCAATCTCCTCTCTCTGAATATCAGAGCGCTGAACCATGGATAGACGCACCGAGTAAAGAGGAAGTCGAAATGGCGATAGGAAAATTAAAACGTTATAAGGCTGCAGGAAATGATAATATCACAAGTGAATTAATCAAGGCGTGTGGAGAAGCGGGCGTTTCCAAAATACATTTTTTAGTTAAAAAGATCTGGGAAACTGAAAAAATGCCCGAAGAATGGAAAGAATCAATACTTATTCCGATTCACAAAAAAGGACCGAGGTCGGATTGTAACAACTATCGTGGGATCTCTCTTCTCCCAGTATGCTATAAAATATTCTCGTCAATTCTAACTAGTCGAATCACGGAATACGCTGAGGAAATTATCGGAGATTACCAATGTGGTTTTAGGCGGAATCGCTCGACTATTGACCAAATATTTTCCTTACGTCAAATATTAGAGAAAAAATTGGAATACAACGGTGTAGTCCATCAACTTTATATCGATTTTAAAAAGGCTTATGATTCAATAGACCGTCAGAAGCTATATAACATCAAGATTGAACAGGGAATACCTAGAAAGTTAGTAAACCTAGTAGAGATGTGTTTGTCGGAAACATTCCATAATGTTAGAATCGGTCATAATTACCCCGAGAGATTTGAGGTGCGATCGGGTTTGAAACAGGGTGACTCCCTTTCACCTATGTTATTTAATATAGCTTTAGAAATGTCATAGAAAAGGTGATCTGTACCGAGAAAGGCTTAAATATGAGTGACAAGATTCCGGTTTTGGGGTATGCCGATGATCTGGTACTGCTAGGTGAAGACACAGAAACCATACAACTAAATACAAGTGTGTTAATAAAAACCGGTAAAGAAATAGGACTCGTATTAAATACCGATAAGACGAAGTATATGATTAGTAGCAGAAACGGTGTCGATCTTGGTGATATTTATGTATCAGGTCATACTTATGAACACGTAGAGAAATTCAAGTATTTAGGTTCAATTATAACTAGAAAAAATGAAATCCAGGAAGAAATAAAGTCCCGGTTAAAGGTGGGAAATGCGTGTTATTATTCAGTTGCTAAGTTACTTAGTTCGCGGCTTCTATCTAAAAACTTAAAGATTAGAATTTATAAAACTATTATTCTTCCAACGGTTCTTTACGGATGTGAAACGTGGCCGCTTACTTTGAAGGATGAACAACGGCTTAAGGTTTTCGAAAATAAGGTATTGCGTAAAATATTTGGTCCGAACAGAGATGAGGCCACTGGGGAGTTTAGAAGGTTGCACAACGCGGAATTGCGGAACTTGCATCCTGTGAATATAATTGAGCTGATTGCATCGCGGAGACTCAAATGGGCGAGTAGAGTTGTTGGGCTCGATGACGAGCGGATTCCGAGAAAGTTGGTATTTGCTGATCCGACTGGTAGGCGTCCGAAAGGTAGGCCGAAGCGGAGATGGGAGGATTGCGTTAAGGCTGATCTCGGGAGCTTGGGTTTGAATGGTGAACATTGGACGAGTCTATGTAGGTGGAATTTGGTGGTATCGGCATCGAACCTTCGGGTTCGCTAAGCCTATTATTATTATTATTTTTTTATTTTTTTTTTATTTGCGTTTTTTACTTTCACTTATCTATATTCCAGAACATTTACTTTCACTTCGAATTCCAGTTTTCAACGAAAATACACGTTTTATGGAGCCACCTTATACCATGCATTTTGCTCCTTATTATGATTTTCTCAAAAATGGCTCAAACGATTTTGAATAAACTCACCATATTTAACGGGCTTCAATATCATGTAGGTTTTATTCTGATCGAAAAAGGCTGACAGGGCTTAAATGCCGATATTTTAAATATTCTTCCCCTAAAGTACCTTTAATTCTGTAGATTCTATAAAAATAGCTATACTATCTTGTTAGCATTGATAATTAACTGCGAATTTAATAAACAACCAAAGGAGAAAAAGGAAAAAAAAAAAATTTTTTTAATGCAATTTTTTGTTTTTGAACATAAGAATAGTGATATACATGTATGATATATCGTTTGAAAGCTAACAATTTCAGAAAAAAATATTATCTCATACACAAGCTTTTAGAATTTAATGGAGAGTGATGAAAAGAAGATAAAACTAACTGATTATTTAAGATAATAATATAATAGATTTTTAATAAAACAAATGTTTCTATTGAAATTCAAGTTAATCAGTTCATTGATAGTTTCACTCATTTTTATCTCTAACTGTATTTGAAAATTCCTTAATCGACTTTAAAAACGAAGGTAAGTGAAATTCGTGTGTTGCCCTCACCAGATTTTTTATTATATTTCAGTATTGACAAAATTTGAGATAATGGATATCTACATAACTGATAAACTGCTGTCGGTGAGCCCTTAAGATGGGGAAAAGTCACGAAACGTAGACTCTAAATAATTATTGTTGTAAAATAAACTTTTTGGAAAGAATTTAGAATCAATTATTTATTATTAATATATGTTTCCTCCGAATAATTAATTTCATTATTAACAATAAGTATTAGGATTTTGTTTTAGCATGTTAGCATGTGACATATCAAGTTTCTAAACACAAACGTGTCAATATGGTGCATGAGGCTTATTAGCCACTGCATAATGGAATATTATTTTCTGCTTTAATATGATTGGATTGGCTTTCAGAACTGTCCACACGGGCGCCCGACCATGCGGCACCTCGTAAATTTGGATCTCATCAGGACCAGCTCAGAGTGATTCCACGGTAATTAAAAAAAAAAATAACGTTTTTGAAAATAATTTTATGTGTAAATAAATACGATAATCGATTTTTAATTAATTTTTATCCTAGCCTCTTTCTTATTTCATCTAAACTATATATATATATATATATATATATATATATATATATATATATATATATATATATATATATATATTTTTTTTTTTTACAAATTTATTTTCCATATCTTCGTTAAAGAAACTGTTTTTACTTTCAATTACATATTTATGAAATATATTTTTATGAAAAGAATTGTATATTGGATGTTGGTGTATGCCTGGAATGTTTCTCCAACTTTTCACCGAAATCGACGAACTTAGACTCTTTATACCAATACATTTTGCAGCGTTTTACAAATTAATCAACAAGAAAAGAACAGAAAATAAAATAATATTACAGGGTTTCAAAACTTGTTTCTTCTGAATATTTTTTATTTATTTTATTTTAAATAATTTACTATATGTTATTTAAAAAATTAGAAATATGAAATTGAAAATGAAAAAAAATTATAGTCAACTGAAGGAGAAAAAATATATATATTGGGTAGTTTCACATGAAATGTCCGTTTTATAGTTTCTGAAATACATAAAGGATTTTGCAGGTCTCTGTTGTTTTTTTCCGAATGTTTACATATTTAAAGTAAACAGTTACTAATCCTCTACCTCTGTATTATAAACATTAGCTTCCCAATCAATTACCCACTTTTTAGTATACCTCCAAATATGAACATAGAAACACGCGATTTTGGAGTAATATTTTTGTACGAGTTTAAACTCAGCCATTCAGCAGCTGAGGCCGCTAGAAATATTTGCAAGGCGTTTGGGGAAGGGAGTGTTAATGAACGGACCATTCGCCGTTGGTTTGCCAAGTTTTCAGCTGGGAATACCGACTTGAAAAACTTGCCCCGAGAAAGATCTCCGTCCGTAATAGGCAACGATGTCCTCAAACATACAGTAGAAGGAAACCCCTACCAAACAGTTAAAGAACTCTCAGCACAACTAAATGCAAGTGTATCTACCGTTTCCAGACATTTAAAGTGTATTGGGAAAGTAAAAAAGCTCGATACATGGGTACCTCATGATCTCACTGAGCGGCAGCAATTGAAAGGCCTTGAGATTTGCGTTTCTTTGCTTGAAAGAACTGGACTACAAAGTTTTTCCGCATCCACCATATTCTCCCGACTTGTCTCCAACAGATTACCACCTGTTCAGGAATTCAGACAATTTCGTCAAAGGAAAACTTTTTGAAAATGATGGTCAAGTGAAAAGTGCTTTTTCCGATTTTGTTTCACTTCAAAGCTCAGAGTTTTTCAGTTCGGGGATAAAAAAGTTGGTGTCACGTTGGGAAATATGTGTAGAAAAAGAAGGTAAATACTCGAATAAAATTATCTTGTTTTCATATCGTAATTTTTAATAAAAATCCTTTACCTTTGAAAACGGACATTTCATGTGACACAACCCAATATATATTTTTTTGTATTGTTATTGATGGACGTTATGTTATCTTGAAAAGGGTATTTGAGTACAAATTATATTAACTATTTTAGTAAAAATTTTATGATAAATTATCTAAATGATAAGGTTGTAAAATAAATTCGTAGCGAATTTTACTGGTGATTTCAATAAAAACTTCAGATTCTTGTAAATATTTTTAATCAATTTAATGTTAGGCTTTACTGCGATATCCCGTGTAGTAGAGTGAGGCTTGTCTGCGACCAGCGCCTGAGTTTGGTCATCAACAGTTGAAGGACGACCCAAGTGCTTTCCGTACCTAAATGTGAAAATGCCGCTTCTGAACAAAGCAAACACTTACGGTGCTTTCTTCTAAGGCATCATCGCTGTATTGTTAACAGTCTGTGCAGTGGATTTTATTTTTCTGAAATAAAAAAAAACATTTTATTACGAAAATTAATTTTTATCTCTTCCATTCTGAACAATCAAAATACCACTTACAGATAAGGAATCTCGGTTGAAACTGATGCTTAAGAGTACCTTAACTAATCCTTTTTTTAGATTATGCAAACATGATTTTATAAAGACATAGAGGATTAAATTGAAATGTTGAAAAATGCTACAAACTTATTTTTCAACCCAATATAATGTAGATGGTCTTGTAGGGTGACGAAATAATAAATAAAATGGCGGCTGATTAAAAGTGATTTAATTCAATAACTCAGTTATTTTCGAAGGTAGAGAAAAAGTTCATATTCACTAAATATTAACTGCAAAATCGCGAATAATTATATAAAAGAGAAAAAAGAAAAGAAAGAAATTGAAATTTTACACATAAATACAATCATAACCAAGTTATTTTTGGACGATAGAGAAAAATATGTAGAATTTAGAATCAGTAAAGCGCGATAAAAGAAAAAAAAAAAGAATTATATTTGCCTTTATATACGCTTGTAACTCCGTTATTTTCGAAGATAAAGAAAAAAATGATTAGTGTTTCTTAACCGAAAACCCGCGAATAATTAGAAAAAAAAAAAAAAAAAAAAATTCGAAATTGTACACATAACTCACTATTTTGAAGATACCAAAAAAAAAAAAAAAAAAAAAAAAAAAAAAAAAAAAAAAAAAAAAAAAAAATATATATATATATATATCAAGTACAAATTATAATAGATGTGATTCCACCAAAAATCGATTATTATTGACGATAGATGATAATCGAAAAGATCGAGACAACGTAATGAACAAAGAGAAAAATAATATTATATGGTCTAGCCACAACTTTTAGGAAATATGATTCCCTGATTACCCGGTTAATATTGGTGATAAAAAAAAAAAATACCCCCTTCATTTTGAGAGCTTTCGTTTCAAGAACCCGAATAACAAATAAAAATAATCTGTTTATCTAATTAATATATAATAAATATCCAAAATGCATTCGATCGGTAATTAAATTTTCTACAAATGAAAACAAAAATGATGAAATCGGTTCAGAATAGCAGAGATTATACCGTTTTGAATTAGCAGTGGTGATATCCCATTTTCCCTTGAATTATTTATTGCTTTTTAAATTACTTTATTGCCTATCAACAGGTATATAAACAGTTATACAGTAAACCCTCGTTTTATCCAAAAAATATATTGTATGTATGTTATATGTCTTGATGTAAATTCATGTGGTTAAAAAGAAATGTTTTCAATAAAGCATTCGCTTTCAGGCACATGTTTATTTAGAAACTACAAAAGCAGTTAAAACTCTGCCCTATGTACATATATCTATCTTATTTCAAATTTTGCATAATACTTTAAGATTAACATAAAGCATCATTCAAAATACAAAACTTAAAAAGGTACAATGTCAAACACAGCAATCCATATAAAGTTAAAGTAATAAAAAAAAAATTTTTTTTTTTTTGCACATCCCAATGAAGACGAAACGGAGGCATCGATTTTATCTTTATTAGCGATAGTCGTTGATAGAGGAGATTTTTATATCTCGCAATTTTCGATTTCGACTCAATTTTTTTTATCCACTTCTTGGAGAATCAACAGCCTTTTATTTAAATCAATGGATTTTCTCTTTGACACACTGTGCGGAGCGGAAGCGCTCTTAGAACGGAAAGCAAGACTGACTTGACCTCGTAGGAAACTTGAATAAAAGCAATAAAAACAGAAAAACTAGCTGAAACTCTAGAAGCTATAAGCTGTCACAGAATGAATCACAAAATTGAGCTGAATAGAGAGATAAGAGGTAAGAAGGATTTGGAGAGAAAGGCGCCGGTCTTTACTAGAAATTAAGACGTATCGTAATTTTTTCTTCTTTATTTTTCGTAATAACCGAACAAATTCAATTCTGAGGTCCACAAAAGTAGTTTGTTAATTCGTTATGAGAGAATTTTTCGTTATAAAAGAGGAGAAAGCATAGTTTTCTATTCATTTTTCAAGGGACCGCTATAAACGGGTGTTCGTTATAGCCGTGTTCGTTAAAAAGAGGGTTTAGTGTACTTTATAATAGTTATTTGAAGATAATAAATAATTGTGTAATAATTTGCAGCGTTTCTACTGTAAGTTTGTTTAAAAGTTCGAAATTTGATTTCACATTGTTGTTAAGTGAAAGTTGAGCCCACCAGTTTTTTTATTGTTACTTTTTATTTAGCTTCATTTTCGTTTATTCATTTTCTCTACACGGTATGAATGGAATCCTACAGTTATATAAATGGAAATTGCATTAGTTATATTAAAAAGAAAAATAATGAAAAGTAGGATCGTATTTAAGAGTAACTAAGACCATTTTCGAAAGTAAAAGTTTTATTTCTGGATAAGAAAAGTGCAGATAGTTTTGACTTGGTTTAGTGCCGAATTGAGAATAGAGGTCTTTGTCCTGTCTTAGCCGTTCTAGGGCTATCAAAGAAAACTTTTTACTTAGAATAAGAATTCCGGCTTTATTTAGATATGGGGTGCTGAGGACTAGAGTCGAAATCTCTTCTCCAACTATAAAAAGTTCAGTTACTCAACTATTGTCTGTTTATTTGTCTTTAGGAGATTATATTGAACTCAGTAAAAAGGTGCCGTCCTTAAGAAAATATTTAGGTATTATGGTGCTAACATAATTGTAAGACCTACTCTGTAAAGAATATCAAGTTTGTTTATTAAATAGAAAATATAATAATATCTGGTCGAGTGACCAATAAAGTCAATTATTATTTACAAGGTATGAAAAATGCATTATAGACAAAAAAATCTGGTGCTGGCAACACACGACTTTCACTTACCTCCATTTTTAAAATCAATGAAAGAATTTTCAAAAACAGTTAGAGATAAAAATACGTAAAACTATTAAGGAATCAATTAAATTAACTCTCTATAGAAACATGTGTTTCATTAAAAAATCTATTATATTATTATCTAAAATAATCAGTTAGTTTTATTTTATTTTCATCACTCTCTATTAACTTTTAAAAGCTTGTGTGTAAGATAATATTTTTTCTAAAATCTTTAGCTTTCCAACGGTATATCATACATGTATATGAATGCTCTTATGTTTTAAAACAAAAAATTGCCTTAAAAAAAACATTTTTTTCAGTTTTCTCCTTTAGTTGGGTATCGAATTCATTCAATTTATATATTTACCTGTTTTTCATTAGTGGTAACAAGATAATATACTTTTTTTTTTATAGAATCAACAAAATTAAAGGTACTTTAGAGATAGAAAATTTAAAATATCGGCATTTAAGCCCTTTACACACCATTTTAACCCGAATGAAACCTAAATGATATTAAAGCCCATTAAATTTTACATCGATATTAGCGAGTTTAATCAAAATCGTCGGAACCGTTTTCGAGAAAATCGAAAAAAGGTGTAAAATACATGGTATGAAGTGGGGCTCTTCTGATAAGCTCATTTTGATGAAAAAGGTTTTGTAACGTCTCGGGCGTATATTTGTCTTAAATATAAAATTTCAGTTTCATAGGACTTACCGTTTCCGGCCGGGAGTTACCACATAAACATTTTTTCGGGACTCCGTCGAAAACTGGAATTTGAAAATTTTCACGATCGCAATACTTTCCCATACCTTATATTTCATATAATAGGTAAGTGATAGTAAAAAAAAACCCTATTTTTTAATCAATAACGTATATCAAATGATGACATTATATTTGGCAGTTATAGTTGGTATGTTAATGCCGTAAAATAAAGAGCTAGAATATGTAAATGCTTTGAAGAGGCGAGCTGAATAATAGGTGAAACCTATCCAAAGAAATTCAAAGTTTTTGCCAGGGCAGAGAAAGGAAGAAGGGTTATAAATGAGGAGGCCAGCGGGAACATGCTCTTAGGGTGAAGCTGTACTTTTTCAACGGCCCCGAACCCTAACTATTTATTCAGGGAAGGTGAGATTATAAATTTAGGGTTAGAGTCTGCGCTTCATCTTACTAAATAGCACACTATGTATCCTCGCGGAAATATTAAATGTTTTAAACCTTCCCGTTCCGCCTCGAGTACATAGTATCCTTTCACCGCAAGAGCAAAATTATAATTTCTGTGTAGTCCAAATTCCAAAAGGAAACGACAAGTGTACATGGGTAGGAAATTTCTGGATAAATCAGAAAAAAATACACGAGTGATAAATATTACTTTCACTTACTATATATAGTAAGGAAAGTAGTGCGATCGTGAAAATTTTCGAATTTCAGTTTTCAACGGAAACACACATTTTAGGGTCCCCTGAGTCCAAATAACCAAGTCCCGCAAAAAGGTCAGTGAGTGTGTGGTAACCTCCCAGGCGGAAACGGTTAGTCCTATGAAACTAAAATTTTATATTTAAGACAAATATACGCCCGAGACGTTACAAAACTTCTTTTATCAAAATGAGCTTACCAGAAGAGCCACTTCATACTTTGCATTTTGCACCTTTTTCTCGATTTTCTCGAAAACGGTTCCGACGATTTTGATTAAACTAGCTATATCGATGTAAAATTTAATGTTCTTTAATATTATGTAGGTTTCATTCTGATTAAAATGTTCTGACAGGGCTTAAATGCCGATATTTTAAATTGTCTCTCTCTTAAGTACCTTTAATTTTGTTGATTCTATAAAAATAACTATATTATCTTGTTAGCATTGATAAATAACAGCTAAATATGTAAGTTAAGCAAATTTGAAAAACAACTTAAGGAAAACACTGAAAAAATATTTTTTTAATGCAATTTTTTTTGTTTTGAACATAAAAACAATAATATACATGTATGATATACCGCTTGAAAGCTAAAGATTTTCGAAAAAATATTTTCTCATACACAAGCTTTCAAAAGTTAAAAGAGAGTGATGAAAAGAAGATAAAACTAACTGATTATTTTAGATAACAATATAAAAGATTTTTTAATAAAACACATGTTTCTATATAAATTCAATTTACCTAATTCTTTAATAGTTTCACGTATTTTTATCGTTAACTGTATTTGAAAATTCTTTATTCGATTCTAAAAAAGTGAAAGTCGTTGTGTCGCCCGCACCAGATTTTTTTTTTCAGATCAGACATGACGAAACTCTTTTACCAGCAGATAAAGGAAATTTCAAATTTTCTACAATTGAGACCTTTATTTCCAAAAGGTTCTAAAACGTGTATTTCCGTTGAAAACTGAAATTCGAAAATTTTCACGATCGCATTACTTTCCGTTACTATATATTTCATATATAGGTAAGTGAAAGTAAAAAAAAACCTTTACAAGCAACCTATGAAGGGTCTTTAACTCAGACATATAGAGATTTGCAATATTTCTTGGCCAATGGCCGTAAAAACTAATAAAGAAAGAAATTTCCCTGTCATCTCAGATCGTCTTTGAACTAGAAAAAAAAATTGTCATAAAAAAAGTAAAATTAAATTAAAACGAACCATGGTTAGATAAATCGTTTACGAATCATATGGAAATTATTAAAACGAATCGACTGGAGAGAGCTCTATTATCGCTCAAGTGCTGACACCTGCTCGCGAAATCCGGGCCTGATAATGAAGCTAACACGGTGATGGGGTGGAGGGTGGAAAATTGAAATGTATGTAAATGCAGTTAAGGTTTTATTACTTTTAGTGAGGTCGGTTTTTCGCCCCCGGCCCCTCGTGGGAAGCCCCGACACGTGCTGATTGACAATTTTATCCTACTTGTTAGCCCCTCCTATATGTTTTAGTTTACGCCTACACCGTCCAGATTACTTGTTTTATTATATCATTAAAACTTATTCTCATGTTATATTTTTTATAGCGCTGCAGCCTGTCAATAATTTACATTCACTTAAACGTTGCTTCAACGCTAAACTTCAGGACGCTAGAGGAATTAAATTAGAAGTACTACAGAGGAAGAATAATTTTTAAAAAATCGGCATTTAAGCCCTGTCGGCTTATTTCAATCATAATGAAACCTAAATGGTATTAAAGCTCATTAAATTAAATTCCAATATAACGAGTTTAATTAAAATCGTTAGAGCCGTATTTAGAAAATCGTAAGAGGTGCAAAATGCAAGGTATAAGGTGGCTCATCTGGTTCGTCGGTCCGGTTTTAAATGTTGTCGCAACATCTCTGGAAAAACGCTCCTAAAATATGGAATATAAGTTTTTTACAACTTATCTTTTTCGAACAAGGTTTAGTTCTAATACCGATAAATACACACAACATTCTGCAGGACTTGGCCATTTATACTCTCAGTACCTTAAAACGTGTATTACATTAATTTATTGTTCAAAAATTTTATAATTGTCCCCCTTATTTTTAGTGGTCACAGAAATCGCATCACTCAAAAAATAAAATGTTTCCAAAATTGTAAATTAACGCATGTTTTAAATAATCTGGTGCGGGAAACACACACTTTCACTTACCTCGACTGTTAAATTTTTTTTTTTTCACTTAATATTTTATTTACATTTGTAAAAAAAAATTACAATCAGCAAATGTGCTAAAATCTAAGTAAACATGGTATGGGCAGGCATGAGGGAGACAGCACCCAGTGGTGCATCCTCCTGACATTAAGCAGAACTATATTTTCAGGTCAGGAGGTCCCTCATCCAACTCCTTTTCAGCCTACGCCGAGTTATGGATGGTATGTCGGTTGTAGCCATGTTTTGCACAAGTTTGTTTATGTGTCCATTTAGTTTGTCGTGAAATCGTTTGTAAGTCGATCGAATGTGGTTTGTTATAGTAGGAATACGTAAGTCAGATGAAGGGTGTCGTTTGAAACATATGTGGTAAGTTCGTTGCCAGTCTTAAAAATTGCGATTGAAATGTCTGTATTTTTCGTATGTGTGTCTTTTTAGCAGGTCCGTATATTTGGCAAGCGTAAGTCCATATACTGTTAAAATAAATTTAAAAGCTATTAAATATACTTCAGTTGAATTTAATAAATAAGTGTATTGGGATCACATGTAGCTTGGTGGCTAGCATAACAGCCTCCTATTCCAAAGGTCATGGATTGAAACCCGCAAGCGGTCCTAGGATTTTTTAATTGGAGGAAAAAATCCTTAGCTAAACCGTCCTTTGGAGGGGACGATAAAAGTTGTAGTCCCGAGCCTGTGCCATGTCAGGTACTCGTTGAAGATCCCTATCCTAATTAAACTTGGATAGGCAAAATTTAGGACTCCCACTGTACCATCGTCCGATTGATTAGCCATAGTAGCATAGAATGATGTTAAAAAATCTAGCGCGGGCAGCACGCGACTTTCACTTACCTCCATTTTTTTAAATCAATGAAAGAATTTTCAAAAACAGTTAGAGATAAAAATACGTGAAACTATTAAGGAATTTATTAAATTAAATTTCTATAGAAACATGTTTCATTAAAAAATCTATTATATTATTATCTAAAATAATCAGTTAGTTTTATTTTATTTTCATCATTCTCTAATTACCTTTAAAAACTTGTGTATAAAATTTTTTTTTTTCTAATATCTTCAGTTTTCAATCGGTATATCATACATGCGTATTACGTTTCATATGTTCAAAAACCAAGAAATTGCAAAAAAAAAATATTTTTTTCAGTTTTCTATTTTAATTGTTTTTCAAATTCACACAACCTACATATTTAGCTGTTATTTATCAATTCTAACAAGGTAATATGGTTATTTTTATAGAATCTACAAAATTAAAGGCACTTTAGAAGAAGAAAATTTAAAATATCGGCATTTAAGCTCTGTCAAACAATTTTAATCAGAATGAAACCTACATGACGTTTAAGCCTATTAAATTTTACATCGATATAGTAAGTTTAACCAAAATCGTCGGTACTGTTTTCGAGAAAATCGAAAAAAGGTGCAAAATGCACGGTGTAAAGTGGCTCTTCTGGTAGGCTCATTTTGATGAAAAAGGTTTTTTAACGTCTCGGGCGTATATTTGTCTTAAATATGAAATTTAAGTTTCATAGGACTTACCGTTTCCGCTCGGGAGTTACCTCACACACACACAACAGACCTTTTTGCGGGACTTGGTTCTTTGGACCAGGAGACCCTAAAATGTGTATTTCCCTTGATAAAATGGAATTCGAAAATTTTCACGATCGCAATACTTCCCCTTACTATATATAGTAAGTGAAAGTAATAAATAAACGAATCTACAAATATAATTAATTGAAATAATAATAATACTTTTTTTTTTTTTATCTTGCCAAGATTTGTGTTTCGGTATATGAATATACTTTTATCAATTTTAAATTTTATGAATTAAAAAAAAAAATCGAATTAAAAAGACAGTCTGCTCTCCAAATTGTTGAAATCGGGATTTTACATAGGCCATTGAAAAGGAAAACTATTTGTTTCATTTCAAGGTGTTAAATGTCCGTTGCTGAGGCACAGTTGTTTACGAAGTCATCTCTAGAATAATTCCTAAAGGACAGTTTGAATGATAAACATGATGAGTAAAGCTGTTAGGGCGTAAGGCGTGTTGATTTAATTCTAGCAGAGAAGGCTCTTAGGGCAGAGGCAGGGAGATACTCCTTGCCAAAAGTGCTAGGGTTCGCTGGGTCCATTAAATACCTCGATGGTTCAACACTTCCCAGCTTGTCTTGTATTATTTAATGAACCTCGTCAAGATGCTTCCAGGTCTAAGTCCATTATTTATTATTTTGCATCCACTAACCTCTGTACATACATATACGTATTATTATTTTCCTAAGAGCCTTAGATACCACAGATGGTTACTCCTACGGTTTGCCCATTTATTCGTTCTCTCTGGCTGAACTACTACTATAATCATTTTTAGAAAATCATGGAATCAACATCTAGTTTGAAGTTGAATACATTATATATATATATATATATATATATATATATATAAATTTTTTTTTTTTTTTTTTAATTATATTTTATTGAAATTTACAACTGTATTCTACAATACATCAAGTAAATATGCTGATAAAAGATATGTACATGCAAAACGTGAAGAGAAACTGCCCATTGGCAGCAATCTAGTAATCAATCTAAACAAGAAGGTCTCGAGGCCATCTTCTCTTCAGACGATGATGATACGTGGTACGATAACGATGAATGATACCTGGTACGGGCCAAATCGGGTACGTACGGAACTTGAGGTCTTTATGAATGATTTTGTTCGTGACAAAGTAAGGAGCGTTGAGGATTTTACGAAGGATTTGAGATTGTAAGGATTGGATACAGTGGGAGAGCATGAATTGCAATAGGCCTTATGATGGTCATGTAAATGAGTCTTTTGTAGTTAACCGAAAGGTTAGAGCGTCTGTCTAGTAAGTGTTGGAGTAGCCGAAAACGTAAAGCAGTTTCTTGTCTTTTCAGTCTTGCATGCGGATTCCGTGTAAGTCGTTTGTCAAGCAGGAGTCCTAAATAGCGGATCTGTTCAACCAGGAAAAGCGGAATATCATTAAAGAAAACTGTAGGGCAGGATGTCATAGGTTTTCGACGAAAGGCAAAGGTAATTTGATAGGATTTATTGAAATTGATTTTAATTTTCCAATTCTGACACCATACCTCAAGGTCTCTGATGTGGGATTGGAGAATTTTATAGGCAATACTAGGAACATTATGAACTGATAGCACGCAAGTGTCATCGGCATAGGTAGAAAGGAATGTGTTAGGATGGGTTGGGATATCAGCTGTATAAACTGTGTACAGGATGGGTCCCAGAATGCTGCCCTGAGGAACACCAGCAGACTGGGTAAAAAGAGATGAATAGGAGCGATTGTGGTTTATTTTGAAGGATTTGTCGGAGAGATAGGACTGGATGATTAGAAAGTATGTTGGAGGAAGGAATTTACGGGAGTTTATACAGCGATCCTGGTTGCCAGATATATATATATATATATATATATATATATATATATATATATATATATATATATATATATATATATATATATATATATAATACTCAAACAGTAAAATTTGAATTGATAAACTTCTGTTGAGTATTACATTTTAAAAGTAAAATTCCTCAATCGAATTTCTAGTATGCCTGTCCCCGCTATGTTTATTTATTTTTTTGAGATGAGGTGAGGGGAAAGGGATAATATCCTAAAGCACCCTTCTTATGAGTGACAAAGTGTGTGAAGCTGAATTGGTCTAGAATGAGATTCATCTATTAATATAGCAATCGAGTTAGTGTAGAATTAAATGGAGTACAATTCGTATAAAGTAACTAATAAATCAAGTTAACAGCTTAAAAAATTAATTTGGAGGGGAGGCGTGAAGCGAATGGGAGGGAGGGTTCATGACGTAACTGGCTATGAGCGCCATTGGATGAATGTACTCTCGTTTTTCATTAATCAAATACAATAGTTCGTGTCAGGTCCTGATTTACAACGGGTCAGGATAAACATATATATTGAGAGGAAAATAATAAAGTTCTAAAAATTGAGGAACGCAAAATATAAATTTTTAAAGACTCATTACGACTGATTTTAAATAGTACAAGTTAAACAATTAAAAAACAAAAAAGACTAAGAAATGGAATTAAATATAAACTAAGATTAGCATAAATTAAATTAACAGTGTCAACTTAACATCACATTTTTAGTCTATTTATTTATTTAAAGTAACTAATGGTTACCGAGGCTAATCAGACGAAGATTAAGTGGGAGTCATAAAATTACAGATTCCATAATACAGATTCAATCAGGATAGGAATTTTTAACGAGTACCTGACGTCGAACAGGCTCTGTTATCATCATTACACATCCCCTCCGAAGGATGGCATAATAAAGTATTTCTTAGTCCCTTTAAAAAGTCTTAGAGCGATCTGCCGAGTTTGAACCAGCAGCTATGAGCATAGAAGGATGTTGTGCTAGCCACAGTGACGCATCACACGAGTTTTATTCTTTTATGGCTGCAGCGTTCGAGAGAAGTTTTCCTGTATTTTATACTTTCTTTTAAAGATAGATCCATCCCTATGTCATTTTCCACGATTCTCTAAGGATATCCAAGGTTCTTCCAACAGTATAAAGTTACTAAAGTAGGAAAAAAGATAAATAAAAATCTGGTGCGCGTAAAGGCTCCCTCAGACGATCCTTCATTTCGTCCTTCCAGTCCATCGGTTCAAAGGAAGGAAGATAATGGGGGAAAACCGTCGGTTTTGAACGACAAACCGAAGCACCCTCAGAACATCGTTCAATTTCATCCTTCCAAGCTGTCCGGTCAGTCTTTTTAAAACTAGCAGGTTTTCCTTCTAAGCAAGTGGTTTTGTTTGCAATATATTAGATAGATTTGTTTTCAGATTAGATAGTTAATTAATTAAGTGGAGATAAGTAATGGACGCGACTGTAGCTTTAGCTATTAGTTTAGCAGTAGGGTTAACAAAAAAAAAATAGAAGATCAAAGTGGTCAAAAGAGTGGTTTTTAAAAAGAGGTGAACTATCTCATGTAATTTGCAATTCGAGCTATTAACAGAACCCGGGGACTGGTTCAATTATTTAAGGATGGACTATGAAACATATTTAGAACTCTTACACCTCATAAATCCGATTATTATAAGAAAAGAAACAGTGATGCGGAAATCTATAACACCCCACGAACGTCTCACGGCAACACTGAGGGATCACTTGTAGCTGGGTGGCTAGCGTAACAGCGTCCCGTGCCAAAGGTCACGGGTTCAAACCCGCAGGTGGTCCTAGGATTTTTTAATGGGAGTAAAACATTCTTAGTTATGCCGTCCTTCGGAGGGGACGTTAAAAGGTGGTCCCGAGCCTGTGCGATGTCAGGTACTCGTTAAAGATCTCTATCCTAATAAAACCTGGATAGGCAAAATTCAGGACTCCCATTTAGCAAACGGCAACACTGAGATTTTTAGCAACAGGACGGTAGTAAGACCTACTTATATGGAAGTACTATGACTGCTTGATAAGCTTCTTTTTTTTTTAACCGATCTGAATAATCCCGTGATTTGACTTTTCATAGACAGGGATGGCTTCGGTATTACTCGATGAACTCCAAAAGTTGTTCTTTCTCCTTCTGGCTACCCATGTAATTTTTTTTTAAAGACAGTACGTTGATCTTCAGATGTTGGAAATGCTTACAATGATTTTGGATAAGTCATCCTTACAATCAGAAAATATGTTTGTGTTTTTTTGTAATTATAGTCCATTAGCCTAAATGAATAACATATGATAAAATTAAATTGAGGTTATATTGCGATTGTAGGAAACATTACACAAAAAACCTACGCATAATCTATTGTATTATTATCTACAAAACTCAGGTAGTTTTATCGGATTTTCATCACTCTCCAAGTTTGTGTATAATATATTTTTTTCTAAAATCTAAAGCTTTCCAACGGTATGTTATACATTTTTATTATTGTTAATATGTTCAAAAGCTGAAAAATCGCATTAAAAAAATATATTAAACTAATTTTTTCCTTAATTAAATATGAAATGCGTTCAAATTACATATTTATCCGTTATATATCAATCATAAAAAGATAATATGGTTAATTGTTTAAAACCTACAAAATTATATTAAAGCGTATTAAATTTTACATCAATATAGCGAGTTTAATCAAAATAGTTACAGCCTTACAGAGAAAATTGTAAAAAAGATACAAAATGCAGTAGCCCTTCCAGTCATCCAATCATGGTAAAAAAGTTGCTGTAACATCTCGGGCGTATAGTTGTCTTAAACATATAATTTAGTCTCGTAAGACCTTTTGTTTTATGCTAGACTTATCACACAAGGACACACGCACAGACCTTTTCGCGAGACTTGTATTTCCTAAAACGTGTATTTCCGTTGAAAACTTGAAATCCCTTTCTCTTTTGAAAAGAAGGAAAAGGAGCTTAAATCATCTTCGAAGAACTTCACCTACAGGAAATTTGGACTTTGAACTTGTACTCAATTAAAAAAGAGTAAGAAAACTTACTTTCTTGAGTTCATTGCTCGTAGTTTTACTTTTTTTCTGTATTAAAAAATATTGATTCAATGTTAAAATGGTTTTTTTTTAGCCATAACTTTTAAATAAAGCAGTTAATTTATGTACACAAATAGATTAGGGGTCCTTGAGTGGAATTAAACAATTTAAATTAGGGAAGCTCCAAACGCATACACATTAATGTAGGCTGAGATAGGTGTCGCCTCCACGTGTTGTGTCGTCCTTAAATTAGTCTCTAATTAAAGGTTTACATCGTCTGAATTATCCAACTTAGCAAAGCACATTCTTAAAAAAAGTAAAATGCCCATGAAGTATAATTTTACTTTATTATTAATTAATTAATAGCTTATTTAGGCATATGCTCCCAAACGGTGGTACGGTACTATATCATTATTTTTTCACTGGCGTTTAGGAAAGTTTTAAAGCTCAGATTATCAAAGAAGGAGGGAAGGTAAAGATGGTAAACAACTTATTCTAACTATCGGCTGATCCAGAACCAGTTTTGCATCAGAATTTAATTTTTTGGGACAAAATAAGGGAAAGTTTTTGCTTACTTCTTCTTCTTCTTTTGCTTCTCCCTGTAGTGCCGTACCAGCGTAGGGGAGCGTTCAGCCACCGGCTCCAATCCTCTCTATTCCCAGCTAGGTTTCCTGGCCTGGCAGAGATCTTTCCTCTTGTTCTGCAAAGCTTGTCGATGTGCTCCAGATAGAACATCCTTGATCGCCCCCAAGGCCTTTTCCCATCTGGCACGTAATCCATGGTTTTTAGAGGATCTCTGTGTTCATCCATTCTAGTGACGTGGCCGAACCACTTTAGCTGGCGGGTTTGCAGAATTTCCTTTAACGGCGCAACCTCCAGTTCCTGGCGTATCCGCTCATTCCTGACACGATCTCTTCTTGTCTTTCCCACTATTCTTCGCAAGAACTTCATTTCAGCAGATGTGACTCTGCTCTCTTGCCGGTCCGTCAATATCCAGCTTTCAGCTCCATATAGTAATATAGGCAAATATACTGACTTGAAGATATGGAGCTTAACACCTCTACCCACCTCTCGCTTCCCTACTATAGTATTGCATATCTGATAGTAGACTGCATTTGCCTTCCTGATTCTATTTGATATTTCTGAGTCTACTTTCCCAGATTTTTCTATTACTGTGCCGAGGTAGGTGAAATCCTTAACCACTTCCATTTCCTCTCCGTTACAGTATACATGGACATCTTCCGCTTGCCTTCCCACTAGTAGAATCTTGCTTTTGCTGGTATTTATTTTCATTCCTTTTCGGCTAAGCTCTTCATGCCATTCAGTTACCGCTTGCTGTAATTTATCTACGTTGTCCGCCACAAGAACAATGCCGTCGGCGTAGAGGAGGAGTTGAATCACTACTGGCCAGGAAGGTCCTCTCCGTTCTTCTTTTACATATGGTGGCCACTTCATCCATCTAGAGCAAGAATAGCATTATTTACTTACTTCATTAATGTCAAATAGGCCTATAATGTTACTCACAAATTATCAATTATGAAAGTACCTCAAAATATATCTATTAAACACCCAATGGTGTGACGTAAATTGCTCATTGATCCATGATTACTAATTATGATAATAAAATAATAATAATAATCAATACCTGACATTATTATACACATGATAGCAGACCAGGTTCCTAGTTATCGATATCAGCAATATCGACAACAGAACAAATATACTGGGACCGTTCTATTACTACTGGCCCTCTGATTGTAAAATATAAGTCAGGTTTAGTCATTATTGATCGAAATGTTAAATATGGGTATGTCATCGATATTAATGTTTCCGAATGATGACCATATCCATAAAAAGGTTTCGGAAAAAAAAAAATTCAATTATCAAGAACTGTGCGACTTAAAAACCCTACAGAACAGGCTGTAGCATATATTGATCTATCAATAATTAATGTTACCAAAATGCTCTCATCTCCGAATATAACATTCGCTCAGTTAAGAACCTAAAGCTGTCTGAAAAAGTTATGGAAGGACAAAAAGCTGTTCTTTTTGGTACTGCCAGAATCGTCAAGAAGTTTTTAAATATCGTTTAAAATTTTTGCCTAGCACTTGACTTCGGTTCAAAGAATTGAATAAATCATACATAGTAAGTAAATAAAGTGAAGAAACTGGATCTGTACCTCAACACTCTGGTAGAGGTGCAGAAACCAGTGTTGCTAAGTACTGCGAGATATAGTCAAGTATAGAGAAGTATTGAACAGTAAGGATTAAGTTATACTATCCTCAGCCTTGACATTATTCCGAATAGGTGCTAATAATGCCAGCGAAAGATGAGAAAAAATAAATTATAATAATCCGAGATAATATTGATATGTTCCTAGAGACACTAAAGCTTGTATGTATTTAGGATATAATAAGCCGGATATGGGTGTAAGCTGCAATTCTTCGACGCAATTATACTGACAGGTTATAAAATCCGCCATTTAGCGTTGTATAGTCTTCCAATATTTTTATTTATTTAACGTCACTTTATGCTACTATGGCTAATCGGACGATGCTACAGTGGGAGTCCTAAATTTTGTCTATCTAGGTTTTATTAGGATAGGGATCTTTAACGAGTACCTGACATCGCACAGGCTCGAGACCACCTTTTAACGTCCCCTCCGAAGGACGGCGTAACTAAGGATTTTTTACTCCCATTAAAAAATCCTAGGGCCAACTGCGGATTTTAACCAGTGACCTTTGGCATGGGAGGCTGTTACGCTAGCCACCCAGCTACAAGTGATCCCATAGTCTTCCAATAGTATCCAGTCTCCTCATCCTCTTTGGATCAAATATTTTGCGTGGTAAAATGGTCATAGGGAATATTTATATTTTTATTGAGTTACCTTTAAGATATTAGAATAAAGAATATTGTTATCTTCAGTCAGAATATAGTCAGTTGTTTTGGAAATCAACTACCATACCTGAAAGATCTTTAACAACATTTCTAAACGGACGCTAAGATATAACGTTTTAATTAATTTTGATACCTCGCGTTAAATTATCTTTTTTATTATTTTTATTATTATTATAAGATCAGTGATATATGCCGGCTATGACAGAATATTATTTATTCTGTTAATTCAGCAGGGGGGCAACCCTAGGATATGGAGACCCTTCTAAAGCAGACCCAGCCTCTCTAAAGTGGGTACCCGAATTGGGGAAAGACCTGGCGGCTGAGTGTGATTTGAGTTGGCCTAGACCCTTAAGCCATTCCTTCATGGGTTGTAGAGGTACAGTTTTTTTTTTCTTTCTATGTAGATAATAATAAAGCAGAAAAAAAAAAAAAAAAAAAAAAAAGAAGCTTGATAATATAAAAGGAAAATATCAAAGAGTAAGATTATATGACATTTACACAGAGGGATAATGCAGGGACTAATAATAAAAATCAATAATTAATTCAAATTCATTTAATTAATTAATGAAAATAGTCTCTAGGTTTGTGCGATTTTATTGGACTACTTTACCGGAATTCGCTGAAGCCGATCCAAATCATTCCAATCGAGACATTTCCTGGAGTTGTTGATTAGGACAAGGAGGCTACTAATGACTTATCAGATATCACTTCGAATTAGCGAAATCAAATCAGGAGAGTTAGTAAATTGCTGAATTCATAATCAGTGTCACTGATAACCAAAATTAACGAGATCGGAAAGCACTAATCTACAATATAATATATAAAATATATACACATTCATGTATAATTTTTTTTTTTTACTTTAACTTACCTATATATGAATTATATAGTAAGGGATAGTATTGCGATAGTGAAAATTCTCAAATTCCAGCTTTCAACAAAAATACATGTTTAAGGGTTCTCTGAGCCCAAATAACCAAGTCCCGTGTGTCAGTCTGTATATGATAAGTCTAGCGGAAAATGAATAAATGAATGAAAAATATATTTTATCCTGGGACAGCAAGACCCCTGAGAATAATATAAATGTACAATTATTGAAATTACTCTTCCGGCTATACAAAGTTTATAATGTTATATACATAATCAATAGCAAATATTGATAACTTTATATATATGTACAAAGATAATATTGCTAACTTAAACAATTTTAAATAAACAAAAACATATACTTAAAGAATAAACATTAATATAACAATTGAAGAAAATAAAAAATTTAATAATAAACATGGATGAATGGTTGATGTTTAAAGACAGTTAAGGATTGAAATGTACGAATGGACTTTGGTAAGGAATTGGAGAATAATGATGCACGAATGAAAATGATAAAGTATTTAAAACTGAAATTTCATATTTTAAGAGCGTGAATGCCTGAGATGTTACTGCAACTTTTACATTGAAATCGGCTAATCAGAAGAGCCACTTTATATTATACCATGCATTATGCACCTTTTTACGATTTTCTCAGAAGCGGATCTAATAATTTTATTAAACTCGCTATATCGATGTAAAATTTAATGAGCTTTAATATCATGTAGGTTTCATTTTGATTGAAATTGTCTGGGAGGGCTTAAATGCCGATAGTTTAAATTTTCTTCCTCTAAAGTGCCTTTAATTTTGTAGACATTAAACAAAATAGGTACATCATCTTATTAGCATTGACAAATAATGGCTAATTAGGCGTGTTGAGTGAATTCGATAAACAACTAATGGAAAAATGTGCCAAATTATTTGTTTATCCAATTTTTGTGTTTTTGAACACAAGAATAGTAATATAGACGTATAATATACCGTTGAAAAGCTAAAAAAAAAATAGAAAGAATATTATTTTATACACACAGTTGTGAAGTGTAATTTATAGTGATGAAAAACCAATCAAATTAAATGATTGTTGTAGATAACGATTTCATATTGTTGAATTATCCAATATAAAACATCTTTCCAATGAAACTAAATATCATTCATTAAAAATTGTTGAACTCTATTTATTAATTTTAAATTGATTCTAACAACCAAGGTAAGTAAAACTCGTGTGTTGCCTACACCATCTTTTTTTATTTTTTGTTTCTCCTAGGTTTTACGATTGTGTCACTTCCCGGTACTCAGTACATCGTTTCTCCAGTTATCTCTGTCAGCGCAGTCAACCTCTGTCAGACCTCTGGCTGCCGTACCCTTTCTCACATTTTCTATCTACCTTTTCCGAGGTCTTCCCCGTTTACGTTTTTTAAGTGGACAAGAGAAATTCCGATTTGTATTTGCTGCTTAACTTCGCTGAGTTGCTATGCGTACACAGCATACCGCATCAATCCTGAAGACAATTTTTAAGGTACAAATAGAGGGAGATTCTGCCAAAAAGAAACACTTGGACATATCAATGGGCCTCTTGGACAAATCGAGCCTAGCCTCAATATATATGGTGATGCGGGATTCCCAGTGAGTCCAGGATTATGGTCTCCGCCACGTTGTAACTGTTTTCTTTCCAGTCCATACCTCTCCAAAAATGATCCAGTATCTACTGGGATGGTCCCCCTGCCTTCGAACGTCCCGTGACTGAAAATTTTCTTTCGCCTAGTACATAAAATTTACATTTCGAGTAAATGCTTCTCTTCTCCTCTTGAATTCTTTTGCCTTGTTCCCTGTCATTTATCTCATATCCGATAGTAGGACCCACTATTAATCCTTTCTTTTCTGTGGTACTAAATGCCAAGATGTCCACAAATCTAGTTGATTCCTCGGTATCAAGGCAAAACACCGCTTGGAAACATTTATATTTTTTCTTTTCTAACAGTTCTGCTATCTCCTTCTTTATGCGGTTGTGCCGGCGGGTAACCAGAAGCATATTATGTGGACATCAACTACTCGAAGAGGCCAACGTGCTTCATCCATTCTCATGATGTAACCATACCAGATCAACCTTCTTTGATTCTTCCTGGAGAATGTTCAGCTCGATACCTCTTCTACCTCTTCTTTCATTATTTGCCATTTTTTGTAACTGAGACACGGCATAGCTTCTTCTCCCAAATTCCATCTCAAGGGCCAATATGTTTTTCTTCTGAGATTTTTACACCGTCCGGGATTCACATCCATTCAGTGTAATGCCAATGATAGAGGAGTAAAATATCATCTTCGGTTAAAATGATAGCTTTGTGATGGGCCTGATGTGATGGACACAACGAAGGTTAGGACACACACAGCTGTTGGGAGTAGTAAGGTTATTTAAAATGGATTTTTCACTGCTTCAAACATGTTTATATTTTTGTTTTTTATATTTAATTTAAGCAAATTTGTATTTCTTATTTAATTTTCTGTATTTCAGTATTATATAAAGATTATTTTATTTTACAGAGGTAAATCCATTGCAACTTCTCGCCATCTGCTGTTTATGTGCGCTCCTAATTTCGTCTGTATCTCGCTGTTTCTTTCACTATTTCACCTATTTATTTAATCTGTGCATCCGCAAGGAAATTAAGAATATTTTTTTGGTCATTATCCAGTAATGATTATACCTCTTCTAAACCTTTTTATTCTATAATACTCCAGTTAGTATTTCAATAACTTTTGTCCCATTGGTGATTTGTTTTGATATGCCCCTTTCTATTGAGGCAGACATATTTTTATGTAACTAAGTCTGCAAGCGGTTTGATTTTTTCTCAAGGAGATGGGGTCCTGGTCCAAATCTTAAAAACCTAGTCTGGAGTATGAGGGTTTTGATTTTAGTTTAACATTCCACCTCTCGTGTTAGCATGACCCTGAGAGTACCACGAGGAGATACAGGTCAGATTAACTTACTATCTATTTCATAAGTTGTATTTATTTGTATCTGATTGGACAATATTCCAAAGCTTCGTGTTTATCGATTCACGAATGTACCAGTTGGTATGAAGGAGAATATCATTGATTTAATTGAGATATTTTAATTGAAGTAATTATTGGGCCCAATGGCCTAACGGAATCTGAAATCTGCCCCCGCGTATATTAGGACCACATCTATGAGAAACCACCTCTCGCAAATGTTTAGCCCCTTAATCCTTATGGGAGGGAAGTTATGGAGGGGAAAATAAAAAGTAAAAAAAAAAAAATTCTCCTGACATTATCACATCATGAGGTAAGTGAAAGTCGTCTGTTGTGCGCACCAGATTTTTTATATTTAATCCGATCATAGTATATTGAAGAAGTCACCAGGGAGTTTGGTGTTTGAACAGAGCTGTAAGTGACTAATGATAGGACAAGACAAAGAGATTCTGCTGTGCGTGTTGGTATTAATTAACGAAATGAAAAGAAAAATGACAAATTCATCAATTAGATGAAAATAGACTTCATGGAAACATCAATGAAACGCAAAAGTTTATCAATGGGTCAGGACTAGCTGCCCTATCGTTAATCCGCGAGTAGTTGCTTCTTAGACTACAAGCGAGGAAATATTTTATTCAACGGACGGACATTAAGCTATAAATATCCATAATCGATAGTCCTTAGCTAGTATAACAAGAATATTCAAGTCTTGCTGTTGTAGACCGGGTGCAAATTATAGCCACATCCCGGTGAATGCCCTTAAAGTTGTCGAAAAACTCTAACAAAGGAAGTCTCTCGTATTTATCTCAAAATGAAATTGGAAAAGAAAAATTTTCATTTTACATAAAAAGTGGTCAATTGATTAATTGGCTGGTGCTTACTGGTTTGAATAATCTGTATCTGAAGTTAAGAAATTTTGTTGCGCGTGGATAAATTTTAAGGTTATTCAGGCCAATATCATTGAAACTAATCTTCCTTACGTAAACAAGGATAATAAACAACTCTATACTGAGGTTACCTGTGTATTGGCTAACATAACTGACTTCTATGCCCAAGGTCACGGATTCAAACCTGGCAAGCGGCTCTAGGATTTTTAAATGGGAATAATAATAATAGCCTTAGTTATTCCGTCCTTCGGTGGGGACGTAAAAAGGAGTTTTCGAGCCTGTGGATGTCAGTTATATGTTGAAGATCCCTATCATAATTAAAGCTAATTAGGACTCGTACTATAGCATTATCCGATTAGCTATAGCAACATAAAGTGACATTAAATTAAAAAAGAAACAACTTTATATTAAATTTACATGGCTTTAATTTTAGTTTTATCAGACTTGTGTAGATTCGATAGTTACCAATACAATGTAAAACTAAGAACATTTTGTGTCCACGAAACTAGTAATCAACGTTTTTCGCTAATTATTAGAAGTAAAGATGTAAAATACCACTCAAATTGCAATTAATATAATGTTCTATAGAGTAGTTTATTATACTCATCATCATAGAAAAAATAAACTTTCTAAGTAATATAGGTATAAAGGAATATATATATAATAATGAAGTATTGAATAACAAGGCTAGTTCAGTCTAAGATATTTTAAAATGTGACTATATGTATTCTATATTAATATATATAATGGCATCTTATAGTTAGTTTGAAAACTAGAAATGGCATGATAGTAATAATAAGAATAACAAAATATTGTGAGTACCTCTCCTATCATGGAAGTGAAAAAAAAACAATACTAATAAGTAGTATATACTTATTCACAAAGAACGATTCGTGCTTTAATTAATAGGAGATTGTTTTTGTTTTTATGGAAGGTACAAGATATTTTGTTGTTTTTTTTGTCAGAGGAATACTGGAAATAAACTCTAGTCCTTCCCAGTCGTGTTGCCGTGCTGAAGGTAATAAATAGTAACGACTTCTTTCCCTCAAGGCCTTCCTCACGCTGCTGGAAACGTTTCCCTGAAAGTTATCGCGAAGAGAAGCCGCGACCTACGCCAAGGAGAATCGAAAGTCTTTTCGAAGTCTACAGCGACAGACGGACGGGCCATCCCCTCCCTGTGATAGTTACCACCCCCAGCCGCTAGGGGCGGTGGAACTCAGTCCCCGGCGAGCCACCGACAGTGCGCCCGAGTTTGTTACGCGTATTGTCGTGAAGTGAAATGTGATTACGATATGTTACTGCTCAATTTGTCTCTACTTCTCTACCTCCAACCCTTCGTATCAGGTCAGCCATTTTTTTAATTTTTATCTGTTGTAAGGAAAATTTTATGCTTAATTTTTTTTTTTTTTTTTAATTTTTTTCATAAAAATATTTCAAAATATGAAATTTCAAAAATAAATAATATAATTTTTTTTCAAATTGATATACAAATGAGTCAATAAATATTTCTATAAAATTGCGAAATTGAAGTAAATATATAATAACTCCCATACAGCACTTATTAATAAAATAAAATAAAAAATATGGGTTAGTGATGTTTTTAAATTAGAATTTAAAACTAACTGTAAAAATTATTTAACGGGTCCCTTAAAGACACTAAATATAAAATAATTAAACTTTAAAAATTAAATTGCACAAAAGACAGTTCATACTCATATATCTCTTTGTTAAGGTATTTTTGAAGGTTTTGGCGCCATAAGTATCACATTCATCTGTTACATAAAAAAAATAAAAGAAGAAACAAAAATTTTATACAAAAAAATATTGAGAATAATTACCTTTTTAAAATATTTTAGTAATTTTATTGAAAACTGTTCAAGCTATAGCTTGTCAAATTTTAATTTAAAAAAATAATAATATTGATTATTTAAAAAAATAAAAATAATTTTAGATATAGAAATTTCAATTGGTGCAAAGGAGAAGCAACAATTTCACACAAAAAAAATTTTAATAAAAAAAAGTCACATAAAATATTGAGAATTATTACCTTTTTAAAATATTTTAGTCATTTTATTGAAAATAGTCTAAGCTGTAGCTTGCTTTTCAAATGTATATTTAAAAAAAATTAATTAGTTGAAATTGTATTTAATATAATTAAATATAATTTTATGTAAAGCAAAAGATTTTTAATAAATGTTACAGATGAATGGCGCTTGTGACGCTGAAAGCTTCAAAAATACCTCAATAAAGAGATATATAAGTATGAACTGTCATTTGTTTGAATTGAATGAATGATTAATACTAATTGAAAGTATTAATAGCAGTATATTTATTGGAAATTATTAAAGTTTAAAAATCTAAAAAATATATATAAATTTATTAAAAAACAGATATTTGAAAAAAAATAAAGGCAGTTTTTTGTAAAATAATATATCCTGATAATCTGCTGGTGTAGGGTGAGAATTAAAGGGGAGAGAATTTCCTGATAAGGGCTTGGTACAAAATCATTGTTGGTAAAGTGAATTTTTTCTATAGACTGATTTTTCTTAACGCAACTTCAACTTATATATTAATTAAATATAATATAATCATATACTTATAGCTTAATATATTTGGATATAATTTAATTAACAAGCCTTTTAGATTAATATTCATTATTCAATAACATTGATGCACAACAACGTTTTAAGGCATCTTAAAAACAAAGAAATTATAATATCTCATAATAATTTAAAAATTAAAATTTGTATTTAGATTAATATTATCTATTGGTTTTGTGCTTTCTTTAAGTTTTAAAAATCAAAATATTAAATTTTCATTTCATATATAATAAAATTACAGTTACATATAAGTTTTTGTAATGATCTCTGCCTCGTTTCAGAAGTCAATATTTGTATCTATTACAAAATTATTTAATAGAAACATAAACACAAAACATATTTGATCTCGAAGTGCTCAAGGAATTTAATAAAGAAAATTAATCTAAATGAAAATTCTCTGAAAGATATAAAAAATATCATAACTATTTCATATGATTTTTCTTACAGATGTAATAAACTTTATTTTATTAAAATTGTATTAATAAACTTTAATAAAAATTAATACATCGTTATTATATAAGCATTTACATATTTGGAAGCCTTACTGAAATATACTGTCTCATAACCTATTATTGCAATATCAGGATAGAAAAAATGAATAATAAAAAAATAAAATAATTTCTGAGTATTGCATTAAATTTATGCAAATATAAACGATGTTAACTACAAATTATATTTATGGATATATCTTTCAATTTTGAAATGCAAATAGATGTGAACGTTATTTGAGAATTCAGAGTTTTAAATGATAACTATACAAAGTCTTCGCTGCTCTTTTTAGATTGAATTTTTAATTTCTATATTTATTCTACTGATAATAAAGAAAACAATATTTTTTACATGAAAATTTACATTTAATAATTATTTCACTCCATGTTGCGAGCAAATGGAATATAAATTGACCAATGTATATAATTTAAAAAAAAAAAATAGATACAATTCGACAAAAATTTCTTTGCCTGAACAAGGTAATTATTTAAAAAAAAAATTATAATAGAGTAAAAAAACAATTAAACAAGTACTATTAATTTCTAACGGCATTTCAACATAATTTAACTTATTATATAAATATGAGTCACTTCGTATTATATTTTATAGAAATTAAATGATGCAAAATAATTATTTTCTGAAAATTCTCTAAACAAAAGTTGTTTAGATTTATGGGATGGTTTTAAGTGTTGTTTATATCTATCAATACAATTTTAAAGTTCTCAAAAACAATTATTTTTAACCGTAGAGAAAAAATGCATTTATTTCGGGTTTTGATAACACTGGGAAAAATATCACATAGCGAATTCATGAGACGAAAATATTTTATATAGGGCGGACTATAGAACTAGTGGGGCGGACAAATCAGTTTAGGAGAAAGGGAGTGACAAATACCAACACCTAACGCCTTAAGCTCCAAAAATACAAAAGATATTGTAATGGGAGGCCATTTTAGCTCCATAAGTTAACAGGGCCTAGGATTTTATGACTCATTCCTTCCAGTCTAGCTCTAACAACTTTCTGATAAAGTATATTTTCTCCAAGTTTAGTTTTGAACTTATCTGGCACTTAGCACTTTACTCTTATTGTGTAGGTTGCGATATCTCTCTTTATTGATATATGGAAAGAAAAAAAATGTTATTTGATAAAACTTTGAATTTTCAACTCATAATTTAATAAACCTCTAATCTAATTACGGAATACAATGAACTATTTTATAAAATAAACCATTTGAAGGATCAGAAGAAAAAATCGTTTTTTTTTTTTGTTTTTTTTTACTATCACTCACCTATGTATAAAATATATATTAAGGGAAAGTATTCGTTAAAATTTTCCAAGTTTATTTTTTAACGGAAATAGACGTTTTAGAGCCCCATAAGCCAAAATAACAAGGTCCCGAAAAAAGGTCTGTATGTCCGTGTGTTTATGTTAAGCCCAGCACTAAAACGAAAAGGTGATCAAAAATAAAATTTCATATTTAAGACAAGTATACGCCCGAGATGTTACAGCAACTTTTTCACTAAAATTGGCTGACCGAAAATGCTACTTTTTACCATGCATTTAGCACCTTCTTTCGATTTTCTCAAAAACGGCTCGAACCATTTTATTAAACTAGCGTCGATTTTTATTAAACATTAAAATTTAATGTGATTCAATATCATTCAGATTTAAATAGTCTGACAGCGCTTAAATGCTGATATATTAAATTTTCTTCCTCTAAAGTACCTTTAATTTTGTATATTCTATAAAAAAAAAAAAACTATATCATCTTATCATTGGTAAAAATATAAGTTAAACGAATTAGATATCCAACTAAAGGAGAAAGCTGCAAAAATAGTTTTTCAATGCAATTTTTTTTTTAACTTTAGAACAGTAATATAAATGTATAATATACCGTTGAAAAGCTAAAGATTCAAGAAAAAAATATTATTTTATACACAAAATTTTAAAAGTTAATAAAGAGTGATGAAAATCAATAAAAATAATTATTTTTTTTAGATAATAATATGATAGATTTTTTTATAAAACACATGTTCCTTTAGAAATCCAATTAAATTAATTCTTTATTAGTTTCACTCATTTTCATCTCTAACTGATTTTAGCAACGGAGGTAAGGGAAAGTCTTGTGTTGCCCGCACCAGATTTATTAAATTGTTTTGGATCCCAAAATTTAAATTTATAAAAATGCATTCTCCAAGAACGCTAAAATCATGGTATAAAGTATTTTTTTTTTTTAAGATTTTATTAATTTTTACACAAAATGTAAATAATAAATTAGAACTAATTCAACCTACAAAAATAATATTTATAGTAATATGATTTTTTAATATTTAAATAATAGGTATAATTGATTTTTGTAAAAATACGTTATATACACTAGAATACGGTTCGATAATTTTTTTTTTTGTTAGTTTTTGATATTTTTTCCCTAACTATATTATATACTCTATAATACATGGTTTAAAATATTTCTAGAAAAAACAGAAAAATATTGAGTTGGTAGAGGTGGTGAAGTTAGGATTTTATTACTTTCAAATAAAATATTACATTTTATTCATTGAATTTATTTTCACACCTAACGTCAGTCTTGGTTTATAAATCAGAACCAATTTTACTTTCTTACCATCTCCCCTTAAAATATATATAATTAAAGCATTTATCATTACTCACCTGACTTATTTTATTTATCATAACGTTGTTTTGTTTGAAATTATAATATTGCAAAACCTATTTACTGTTTGTCACATTAAGTCTTGTTCTTTAAACAACAATATTTAAATAGTTAAATTGTCAACAAAGGCAGTGGTACTGTGACGATCGTTATATCGGCTAATACGTTTATAATTTGAAATAAAACAATAGATTTTATTTATTGAATTTATTTTAAACATTCTTTCATTCTTGAATTTTATTTTTCATGGACCCCATTGAATGCCAGTAACAAAAAAGATCTATTGGGACGATGTTCTCTTAACTTTTCTTTTGTAAAATAATTACCATAACCATAAAAAAGTCATTTTAATATGAATAATTACATTATAATTATCATTATATTGTAAGTTTTTTTTTTCTTCTTTATTTAAATCAAAACACAGACATATTACAGTGCAAGTAGAAATCACTCTCCCACTAAGGCGAGCCAGTGTGTGGGAAAGGATTTCACCTGCGGCAATTCAATAAAAGTACAATAACAAACAGTAACAGTACACAGTATGATGCAATACAATACTTAAATAATATAAACAATTTTATAAAGAAACAGTAACACACTATACAGCAAAAAAAAAAAAATAATACATAAGGAATATAAAATACAATTATAAAGAAACAGTAACAGACAACTCAGCAAAAAACAATATAATACATAAGGAATATAAAATACAATTACGTATAAAGAAAAATTAACACAGTACACAATATGAAGCAGTAATTGACTAAGCTTAAAAGCTATAAGGAATACATAACATATATACAAGATATAAAATTAAGGCATGCAAATATAAAATTGAATTACACAATACCTAATTAATAAAAACAATTAATACAAAACCAATTAATTTAATTAATTAATAAAGTTAATTAAATACATTTTATAAAACGTTTAATATAGAATTTATATAGATTATGCAATATATAGTTGTATGAATAATCAGAAAATAAAATCAGTTTTCAAAAGTTAAGGATTACATAGTTAGTTTAAAGTAATAACAGATTACGGAAAATTCTCAATATGAAGTTTCAACATCAAATGTCTCATGCTGGCAAACTAATTGACAAAATCAGGCCCGGATCGTTAGTTAAACATAATTATATATACAGCTAATTTCTTCCAGAAATTAAGATAATATTTATTTATGTAAACATTTTTGAGGTTTTCACTCCTATTTAAAATTAAGTAATTTCAGAATATTAGAAAAAAAAAGGTAAATAGTATTATATATTTTGATTTGTTCAAGGAATTATATTAAGTTTTATATTTTTTTGTCTAAGTTACACCTCAAAAATATTTATGAAGAATATTTATTAATTTTTATATATGAAAACATTGTTTAATTCCAAATAATGTTCTGTGAATATTTTAAGAAAATGTTTTTTTCTCTTTTTATATCTATATTCACGCCTGTCAGAATGTATTAGAAAATATTTTTAAAAAAATTAAATAAAATAAAGTTTATTCACATATTTACAAAATTATTCGGATGAGTCATCCTTAACAATCAGTAAAATAGTTTGTTTTTTTTTTTGGTAATTATAGTCTATTAGCCTAAATAACTAACGTATGATAAATTACATTGAGGTTATATTACGATTGTAGGAAAAATTATACAAAAAACCTAGACATGAGAAAGAAAATATTAAAATTTAAAGGTCAAGCAAGTTTATTTAGACAGAAGAGAACAAATTAACACAAATCAACTTTTTTTTTCTTTTCCTAATTTAATAAAGGCTTTCATAATTATTAATAAAACTTTCTTTTAATGTCGAAATCACTAAAATAAAACGGTGAGATAGTTGTGGAGCTAGAACTACAGGGGGAGGGGAGAGGAGCAACGCTCTTAAGTCTTTTTGCCTGACAAAAAACTCTAAAAGTTCTGGGCACAACTGTCATAGCTTTAGCTGACTACTTTTATTCTTATATTTCATAAGGTCTAGTGGTTGAAATATCTCCGTGGAGTAGTGTTAAAAAAAATGGCAGATTCTCATTTTCTTGTTTTAGTGAAACAATTGTTAAGAAATACTTAATAATAAATGATCATGAGTATGTCTGTATATAATAACTGCTTTTACAAGTCTAGAAAAAATTAAATGGGAGCTACTAATAAAGAAATTAATAATATACTAAAAATACTCATCATTAAATTTTTGTCTATGAAACGGTCGTCAAAGGGTAAACGCTTAATAATAATTTAATCAACCTTAAAAATACTTCTGTTCAACTTTTTAATTTATCCTGCACGTATTATTTACAAGCCATAATCCTCAAAAAATACGTTTTTCAATTTTATTTCTATTGTGTAACCTTTTTCACCAGCAAAAATTTAAAAAGAAATAGAACACATCGAGTAATTATGTTAAATCTGCCCCTGTGGATTTTTTTACTCTAACTTGGGGGATCTATTTGGTGTCAAATAAAAAAAATTCACCTAATTTTTTTCTTATTAATGACAACATTTTTCGAGCTTTTCTTCAAAAATCTCTTTATTCAATCTAAAAATGGGGAAAAAACCGGTGTCTGAGTGTAATATTGGCCTAATCACCTCATTGGACGGCAGTGGATCTATCTACTGAGTCCAAAATCATTTATAATTCGTAAAGGTACATGTTTAGTTTTAGTTTTCTCTATCTTGTTTACTATTATTTTATTTTGTTATTTATTTATAATATTTTTTTGTTTTTCAGTCCATGGAGCTATGATTTCAGCCCGATATTTAGTAACGTAACATCATAGAATTCTCACCCCGAGTCTGTACTTAGCTTTTGAACTTTCTGTAAGTTTGGGCTTTGGGAAGGGAGAGAAGTTTTGTCGATAAGAGAAGAGAGGTTGGGGAAGGTGATGGACTCAAGGGTACGGGATTCTGTCTTGTCTCTCTCAGGTCACACTGGACGATATATCTAACTTTGATCAATCTAAGGAGAGATATAATTGCAATAAATAATATTATTTACTGATCCTAATACAACAGTCCAAAGTTAAGAATATTTTTTCGGCAAATAAATAAATAGCCATTGCGGGAGCGAAGTCAATACGGGCGTTTAGTTGACTTACGCTCCGCTAGATTGCTAAGACGGCTTGCTTTGCTCCTCACGGTGGTTCGGAATATTAAAAAACAGGGCTAAAATTCTGAAAATGAATATTTAATTTTTTTATATTGATGGATAAGCAAACAACAAGACCTTTTGAATAATGATTTCCGAAAATTCGTTTTATAAAATTTTACAGGAAAAGCTAAATTATGTTATTACTTTATTATTGAACCGATTTTTTTTAAATGCTTTTTAAATTAAAATCAAGAATAATTTTTGTTTCTTACAGAAGGGTACGATTTTTTTTTTTTTTTTTTTTTTTTTTTTTTTTTTTTTTTTTTTTTTTTTTTTTTTTTTTTAGTTGAAACTATTAAAAGATTAGAATCTTCAAAATATTAGGAGCCAACGCTCCCCAGCAATCATGTGAAAACATTGGAAAGTTTGTACACAAAAAAACCCATTTTATTTAATATCTCTAGTTCTAGTTAAGGTATAAAAACAATTTTCACGTAACAATTACCCAATTTTAAGGTAAAAAAACAAAATAAGGCATGCTTGGTTATATAATTATAAAATTAAATTAAATTTTAATAAAAAGTTGTAATACACTTTTTTGGAAGTGAGGAATGTTGATCTGAGCATGGCTTTTAAGAAACTTTATTAAAAGTACTATTTTGACAAGATTAGTTATATTTTAAGGGTTATTACCAAGCATAAAACATCAATTATTTAATGAGAAAGATGGTTGGTGTGCGGTCATTCGATAGAAACTAACATTAAAACAACTGCTATTTTAATTGTGTGACGACGTTTCGGCCTACCTTGTGGGCCTTCATCAGGGTTGAATCTGAGACGGTGTCTAAAGAAGTCAAGTAAAGAAGTCATAATTAAATTAGCACTTGTTTTAATGTGTGTTTCTCTCTAATGACCGCAACCCAATCATCTTCCTCATATAATTTCTCAACGTTCAACTAATCTCCATCATCATCAATTATTTAATGGTTTAAAAAAAAATATTCCTCTTTGAAAAAGAGTTATTGATAACCAACTTATTTGACGTAAATCATATGTTTACAACTAAACTTAATATACTTTTTATTTAAATTAACTATAAATTTGTTTCAGCTTTAGTTATTTTAATAGTTCTTAAATTGATACTATCAGCTAAGGTAAATAAAAGTATTGTGTTGTCCGTACCAGATATTTGTTATACGAACGACACTTAAATTAGTTGGGTATTGTTCATACAAAACTACTAAAATCGCGCGGGTGTGGGAAGGGGGGAAGAAATTTGGGTTATAGGTAGTTCTTACGATAAATAAAACATTTACAAAAAAAAAATAATAATAATAATAATAATTTTTCTGTATTGGGTAATCGATTCATCTAGAGTTATGAAATATAATTTATGAGTGATTCTCTTACCTACCTGACATGCCTAAAAAAAAGTCATAAAATCGGTCAAACTGTTTCGGAGGAGTACAACACGTTGAGACAAGATTTTTATATATTAGATCGTATTCAATAATTTAAATTTCGAATTTTTCCATTAGATTTGTCCGTTAAAAACATTTTATGATGTAATTTTAACTTAAGAAATACTTTTATAAACATATTCAATTAAAAGCGTTTCTTAAACGATGAAGATGGTCATAATTTTCGGAATAGGGGTGTTAAGTTTGTTAGTCTGAAAACGGACGAAACTCTAAGATAATTATTACACACTCAAATATGTACAATTTTACTTCCTTTTATTATACACTTATTTTCCTTCACAATTTATTACATATTTTTTTCTACGTCTCGGGGTTCTTTCCCCATTATCAAGACTCGTCATGCCAGTAAACATCTAAGTGGCCGAATATCAGTAAGCTATAAATGTAAAATAATGTTTTGTGTGCTAAAAAGTGTTTTAAAAAAAAAATTGATAATGGAGAAAGAACTCCAAAACATAAAAAAAATATGTAATAAATTGTGAAGAAAAATAAATGTATAATAAGAGGAAGTTAAGGAGTGCATATTTGAGTGTGAGATATTAAGTAAAACTTCCTACAAAATTATTTTTTTTTAAATAAACTAAGATAATTATCTCAGATACGATTGGTCAAGGTGGTAGCCCGAGATGTAAATGGGAGGATTTTATCAAGACTTATCATACGGTATTCAGTTCGGATTGCCTACACCTGAAAGAAAGGCATGAAGGAAAATATTGTACATTACTTCAGAATTGATAATTCAGTATCTGTGACATTTTATTATTAAGAAGAATTCAATTTTGTTTTCAATTATTTTTGTAATTTTACTTCGAGACGATTTCAGACAATAATAACGAGTTTTATAATTAAAAGTTCATATATTTTCCTTATTTATTTATAAATTTTCATTCTAAGAATAAGTGCTATTTCTTCAAATGGTATCGGATTTTTCCGATCAGTATGATCATATTTATTATTATAAAAACTACTTTACGACTAACCAGATTGTAAGATAACAATTTTATTAAAATTTAACAAGTTCTCAAAGGAAAACATATAAGAAAAATATACAATAACATAGACAAGGAGATTTTATAATATAAGGAGTATTTTCTGATTAAAAAAAACTAAATTATAAAATAACGTGTGCTGTCTGCGATGGAGTCAGGTTAAAAACACACAGTTGATAAGTGCAAAGAGGTTATGTGAAATGGATTTGTCACTGCTTCAAACATGTTTATATTTTTGTTCTATTTATATTTATAAGGAATTGTTTATTTATAATTTTATTTTCTGTACATTATTTTCATTTAAACTTTTTTTTTTTTTTTATGATTCAGTGAAAAATCCATTAGAAATTCCTACAAGCTGTAGATTATTATCTTTGTTCTTTTAGTGTGTCGTGGATTTATGAATGAATATGATCCCTATACTAATACATCTGGCAACATGTATAACCAAAGTGGTACCTTCCTTCTAGTTCACTACATTATCAGCTCTAAATACATTTAGTAGAAATAAAAAAAAATGTAACTTATTTAAAAAAATATATAAACAATATATAATATATAAAAATCTCGTGTCATGGTGTTTGTGATGGTATTTCTCCAAACCGGCTCAACATATTTTTATTATATATATATATATATATATATATATATATATATATATATATATATATATATATTAGAATTGAACTTTATGTTGACTATGAGAATGACCCTTATTTTTATTTTACGTAAATGTTGTTTTTTTTCTATTTTTTAGTTGGAATAAAAAAAATACTCATAACCCCAAATTTTAACAATTTTTTTCCAGCCCTCGCATTTTTTAATCACGATTCTTATATAAAAAAAATATCCAAATAAATTAAATATTCATTTATATTACAAAGAGGAAAGTGCAGAAAAAATTCGATTTTTCGAATTTTTTTATTTTGATCATCTGGCTCGTGTTTCTGTTGTTCATTAGCCACTGCATCTAGATATAGCACAAATTTCAAAATTGAATATACGATTTGTGTGAGTGCTTGTAGGGTGGTACAAACTTCGACGTATTTCTTTGACGAAATCATCCTGAACTTGACGAGGAAAACATTTCTACAATAGTGACAGCTCTATATAAAAGTTTTTTTGCCTCATTTTAATGACCTGACCGGGTAAGGTTCAGAAAAATATTCAGCGAGTGGATGGATAATGACTGTTTTCCACACACCAGACGACGAATCCAGCTACTGGAGACTTCAGATCCTTTTATCACGAACCTGAGACGCGGACCAGAGAAAAAGCATCTGGAAATCAATGATACAACTAAGCAACTGTTAATATAATTTCCTTGAATTTGAAATCGTAAGTTTCTTCTCAATTTGACCAAGCTTTGACTTTGAATCTCTAGTTTAATTATTTACAAAATTCTCCATTCTTTTTAACTTCCTTGAATTTTAATTCGTAAGTATTATTTAATTTCAATATACACTCAAAATACTAGTCTGAACTGGTTTTCATAAGTGCAACATATTTCGAAAATTTCTAAAATTTGTATCTTGCCAATAGGCTTTAATTTTATCATTAGTTATTTTATTGTCTTTAAAATTTCAATAAAGACCGTTGAACTTGATGTATTTTTTATTCTGAGCCGAATGAGACGAGCCCCTGGTTTTTATACTAATCCGCTGTGCGGCATGGTCTAGTGGATAGAGCACTACTATACTGTTATCTGGGATACCTCGGAATCCCGGTAGTGGCAGTATGGAGTATGGAGACCCTCCTGGAGCAGACCCAGCCTCTATAATGTGGGTACCCAAAAAAGTTGGGGGAAAAACCTGGTGGCTGAGCGTGATCAAGACCTAATCACTTCATTGCACGACCGTTGGCCTAGAACTGTACGAATCTCTATATGTACTGAGTCAAGACCCTCTATGAGTTATAGTGGTGCAGGGTTTTTTTTTTTTTTTTTCATATTACAATAGTCTGTTCCTGGCAATACACGACTTTCACTCACCTCAGACGTTAATGTCAATTTTAAGAGCTATTAAAAAAACTTAAAGTTGCGAAGGATTTTGGATTGTAAAGGTTGGATGCGGAAGGAATTATATGGTTTAGTAGAGCCCCAAATCTCTACTCCGTATGTCCATATGGGCCTGATCATGGTAACATGTATGCACTTTGTGTAAAAGAGGAGAAGTTTTAAACATTTTTCAAGTAAATGTTGTAGTGATCAGTATCTAGCAGTTTCTTGTTTAAGTCTTTTGTTAGGATTCCAAGTAAGACGTTTGTCAAGATGGAGTCCTAGGTATCGAATAACTTCAACTGCATAAAAACAAAAATAAAAAAAAAAAATAAAAAAGATATTCATGACATATTGATAGAGGAGAATAGTAATTATATTTCATGAAAAAATCTAATGAAATAATATTTTCATTATTAATATACAATTAGCCGTCTTACCGAAAGATTTTAAAATTAAGTAGTGGCATGTTGATTTGAAAAATAATAGAATTCTAGACAGAAGCGAAACAGCCAATAAATGAGTTTCAAATGAGACAGTTCTGTGAAAAGGGAGCATAAAGGTCAAAAGTACGAGATCTTGCGGTTAGGGAGTGGGCAGAGAAGTACTAAGTGTAGGAGGTTGTTGGGCGTTGGTTGGGGATTAATTGAATGAGTAGAGTGACCAGGAAGCCCACTCTAACCTGTTGGGGAAGAGGGAAAACGGAAACGTTTCGGACAGTCATTAACGATTCTTTCAAACAACATTCATCGAGGTCCAATCAGAGACCTCTGAACACCGGACACGGTCAAAGTGGAAGAATAGTATATGGATGTAGCCCTGAACCTTGTCCCCTTGGAGGATGCAAAATGCATCACACAATGATCAACAATTATTTAAGTAAAAGTAGATATTAAATGATTAGGCTCTGCAAAATATTTGGGTCCAACGCTCTCCAAGAGTCGCGTACAGAAATTGGAAAGTTTGTGAGCCAAAAAACATTTAATTAAATTTATGTTGCTCAAAGTTGTCATGTCGTGATAATTATTATTATTAATTTTTTTATACTCGTATATATAGATATATTTTAATTAATATGAGAGATAAGCGAGAAAAGAAAAAGAAAAAAACGGAGAAAAATGATTTTAAAAAAATGTTAATTGAAAAAAAATCTATTGTATACTATATGTGTATGGTATATTAAAAATTGTCTAATAATGAAAAAAAAAAAAAAAAAAAAAGTATGCTGTGTAAATTGCAACAGAATGAAACTGGGCAGCTTCGCTTATTCAATAAAGTGAATCTCTTCTTTTGGATTATTACCAAACATAAAACAAATAATTTAATGGCTTACTTTTTTTTTTTAAATTATGTCGCATTGAAATAGAGTAATTTTGACACCCAACTTATTTTTCTTATTTATATTTTAACCCGAGATATTAAATAAAATGTGCTTTTTCACGCAAAATTTCCGATTTTCGATTAGACTCCTGGTCGCGCGACGAAGTTTTGGCCCCTAATATTTTGTAGAGTTCAATGTTTTAATGACTGGTTTTAATCTAAAAAAAAAAATAATCAAAATCGGTAGCTCACTTTTGGAACTCTCTCCTTGTGAGTAGAATTTTGAAAAAAACGATGAAACGTTTTGTATGCAAAAATTGACTGAAGAATAATCGGAAAATATAGGCTAGGTCGTTTAAAACTTCTTTGTTAACCTATATAAGGGATATTTTTTTACAATACTCATTGTGTACAATTTTTCTCAACCCAGACCTAATGTACATTTAGGTGGTAAGGCGAATCTTCAGGAAACATTTCAGGTTCATAACCATAGTCAATATTATGATACTGCGATGACCAGAGAAGTATATATTTTCATTTAAAAATATAGATAAACACATAGCAGAACCGGTAAAACGTTGATAAAGAAACTAAAAATTCATTTGAAATTAGAAGTTTATGTGAACAGCGATGAAAAAGTACGTGGAATGTTAAGGATATTATTTAAAAGAAATATTACTGAAACGTCCATTTATTGTAGGCATTTCCTTCGATTACCAAAGTCATCACAATGAAAACATTACTCTGGTATGTAATAATTTAAAAATAATAAGAAAATATAAAATATACTAGCAGTTGTTAGTTTTATTTATAACTGATCATAAAAAGTTTTAATTTGAATTTAGAAAAAAATCAGCAAGGAATAAAAATATATTCATTAAAAAGCTTTTTGGACCACTGAGATTTTGAACAAGGTGATAATCCTATCGAGTTAATAATGAAAGCAGTATATAACAGGGAATTACAGACTCAATGATAAAGTTTATAGGGTCCTGTATAAAAAAAAAAAAAAAAAGAAAAAGGAAAGAAATTTACAGGAATAACTTTTTTTTTTTTAAACTGTTAAGAATAAATAATAAGGATTACAAATTTATACTTCATGGCTTACCTGACTCTTTCCTTACAAATTTTAAGACTCGTTTTTATAAATTACTGCGAGGAAAAATTGAATTTTTCTTTTTTTTTTGGGGGGGTAAAAAAAAGTTTAGTTGCATTAATTAACAAAATTATCCAGAGGTAAAACTTTTTAAAAATAAAATTAAACGTGTTCTGTATAAAAATGAACTCTTTGTTAAAGCTTCGGTCAAATTTTAGGGCAAATCTTTGAGGACAATCCTAAAGCTTCACTTAATCTAGCGTTATTTTCTCCTTGGTTTCCCAACAAAAGCTCTCCTTAACTCCTAAAAGTTATCAGAAGTGTTGTTTCTTCTTAGACATCTCTGAAGATCTTCTAAGAGGTTGTGTCTGAACTTCGGTTTTCAGGAGAAAATATCTTACATCGAAAGTTTATAATTGTTACTAAAAAGAGATTAAGTTTATACAAGATATAACTATATCTCAGCACTGCAGTTGAGAAGTAAATTGATTTTACGTATACGCATAGTAATGAAATTAAGTATTGTAATATTTAGTGTTCAGCAGCGGAAAGGTGTTCAAATTGAACTGCCCGAAATCGGCCGCCGAGTTATAGCTGTTGAAAGATAAGAAAAGTTAATGTATTATGTGAATGCTTTGGTAGCTTGTGGAAAGTAATATAGGAAAAAAATCACGGCCTCGATAACTTTCCAATAATAGATATGTTTATTAACGTGTTGAAATATAATAATAATAAATTAAAATGAGATCTTTGAAAATATTAAAATAGTTTTACTTAAAAAATGAAAACAATTGAAATTAATACAAATGGTATTATATTATATAGAGAAAAAAAACGTTCTTTCCTCTGGTTAAAAAAAAAAAAAAAATCTGGTACGCGCAACACACGACTTTCACTTACCTCTGTTGTTCAAATAATTTAATTATTTTCAAATATTTAGATGGAAAAAATTTAAAGTATATATTACGTTGAGTTTCGATAGTTATGTTTTATTAAGTATTCTATTATATTATTATATACAAAAATCGGTTAGTGGTGTCGGCTTTTCATCATTCTCCATTAACTTTTACAACTTTTTTTATACGATAATATTTTCTATAAAATCTTTAGTTTTGATGTTAAAAACAAAAAAATTGTATTAAAAATATGTTTGTTCTTTTCTCCATTAGTTGGTTATCAAATCCGTTCAACTTACATATTTAGCTATTTATTTAGTAATGATAATCTAATAAAATTTAAATTGACAAAATTAAAAGTACTTTAGACGAAGAAAATTGACATTTAAGCACTATCAGACTATATATATATATATATATATATATATATATATATATATATATATAATATATATATATATATATATCAAAATCACTTGCAAAAAAGCAACGGAGTATGTCGCTGTTAGTAAAAGAAACCCCTCCCCAAAAAAAAAACAAAAAAAAAAAAAAAAACTATCCTTAAACAGATGTGATATGTCACTTCAAAAAGATAAACCAATACTTTCAGTGAGAACTGTAAAATAAATGTAATATTATAATTATTAATTATTATAATTATTGTTTTTAGCATTATTTGGTACTCCTATAGATCATTGGCAGAATATTTTTTTATTAAAAGTCATACATATTTTTCTTAATATAATTATTAATTAAATGAAAATAAAAAATAAATAAACCTATTTTACTAATTGAAAGTTTGTATTGGATACACTAATGACATCGTGAATCAGACTAAAATTTTATTAAAAGAAAATGCTAGTTTTACTTTCGGTATTAAATTTATGAAAGTGTTGACCCAGAAGGCGGAGGAAAGAGGCGGGTAAATCTTGAGCTAATGCGAAAACAATATTTACAAATGCTTTTTCATGATGGGACTTACATCTACTCTCGCAGCCTTGGGCTTTAAGCTATCTTTCGGTTCAGTCTACTTTCTTTTTTTTAATTATAAAAAACTCTTGAGTTGACAAAAGAAAAAAAGTGAAGTTTATGTAAAGTATATTTTCTAAATGTAAAAAGCTAGGCACAAAGTAAGATGAGGACTTCTATAGAAAGTTGTTGGCTGCGGTCAAGCTTCAACTTTTCTACCCATTAATTCTACCTCATTTTGAAGATTATTAATTTTTCCTTTTTTCTGTTATTTAATTAACGCGACAAATTAAAAAATCAAGTATTCTAAGACCTGTGTTTAAGTTATAGAGGAACATATATTTATAACTTTTTATTTTCACTTGCTTATATACTAAATATATAGAAATGAAAAGTATTGCGATCGTGAAAATTTTCGAATTTCGGTTTTTAACGGAAATAGACATTGTGTGGCAAATCTAGCATGAAAACAAAAAGTCTTAAAAAAAAAAAAAAAAAAAAGAAAAAAAAATATATATATATATTTAAGACATCTATAAGCCCGAAATGTTACAGCAACTTTTTTTAAAAATCAAATTCTCTGAACTAGAAGACCTACTTTATACAATGCATTTTGCACCTTTTAACGATTTTCTCAAAAACGGCTCTAACGATTGCGATTAAACTCTTGCTATCGATGAAAACTTTAATAGGCTTCAATATCATGTAGGTTTTATTCTGATTGAAATAGTCTGATAGGGTTTAAATGACGATTTTTTAATTTTCTTCTTCTAAAGTACCTTTAATTTTGTACATATATATACAAAAAATAAATAACCATATTATCTTTTTAGCATAATATATTAATATAATAATAATCATATTAATAAAGAACGGATATAAAAGTTGAACGAATGTGATGATCAAAAAGGAAAAATGAGTAACTATGTTTTTGTAAGTTTTAGTTTTTTTGAGCATAATAACAATAACATAGATGTATAATATACTGTTGGAAGGTAAATACTTTAGAAAAAATATTATCTTATGTACAAAGTTGTAGAAGGTAATGTAAAGTGATAATTATACTTAACAATTTAATATTAGTATGTTATTTTATCTAAATAATATATTGAAATAGAATTGAATAAATAGTTAAAACAAATAAATTGAATAAACTTTTTAGTTAAATTAACTTTAAAATTGTTTCAACATTAAGATTTTTTTAATTTTTTAAAAACTGATTTCAACATTCAAAGTATGTGAAATTCGTATTTATTTTATCGTTAAATAAAAATATATTTAATCAACCCTAACCGAGTTTGCCGTTTGGACTCTGCGATATTTGGCAAAAAACCGAACAAGTTAACACTCAATGCATGTAAACTTAAATCAGTCTTTTATAGTTCCAAACCTCTCTGGCATTCCCTTTTATACTTTCCATTGCTGTTTCTCGATTAAGTCCCTATATTATTCAAAAGTACTTTTAACAACCTCAGATTCATCATTAACCAAAAACTGTCCCTGGAATACCTAATCTATTGAAAAAGCGCTATTCCGTCATTCCTTACTTTTAAAACGAGCAAGCTAGTTGTATCCTCTGTTGTCTAGCCCTATTTTTACTATGGTCGCCCAGTGTATGGGGGACTTACCGTTGAACTGGAAATAAACTTAAAACATCTGATGAATTTTATTTTTGGAGCCCGCATGCGAGACAATATTTCTCGGTATTATACCGAGTTAAAGTAGCTTTCTCCTTCTGTTCGACGAAAATATTTTCTTTGTTGTTACTTATTTTAAACCTTTAAAAAAATAAAACCTTCCTATATAACTGAACTCCTAACTTTCTGCTCTGATATAATGTAAATAATGTAAGACCATTACCTATTTTGATTTAAATCCGTTCATTGTAAATTATAGGTAAATATTTTATAAATATATGTATTTATGACTGCTTGTTCATGTGTGTATAAGTATACAAATATACATTAATCACTAGGCTTCATCTATAGCTTTCAATATTGGAAAGATTGATAGTTCAGGTGATGGAGAAATCATTTATGCTTGAAAGTGGTTAGTAATGAGGTTTTACAAATGGATATATGCAATGAATCCCAAAATAGGTTAGCACAAATGACTAAAGACTTTTTGAAGGAGTCGGATTTCTGAGAAGGTTTATACAAGTTTATGGATTGTGATCTCGTGTTTACTGAATGGATAGATGCATATCGAGTATTTAAGAGTTTTTTTGTTTTTGTTTGGAAGGATCCAAAAAGAAAGACACTTAGGTGGTATTGTAGACAGAATGAAAGGTAGAGCCACTTTAACTCGGTATACCGACTAGAAACATGTGTGTATCTGGGAATGCTACTTATGAATCTAATAAAACAATTCATTAGTGTATTTAGTCACGTCACATTTTTTAGACAACCCGTCATAAACGAGACAAATATTGTCAAACCGAGGAAACATAAGAGAGGAGACTAGAAGCAGACGGGTTTTAGTTGGAATAGAATCACGAAATCTTAAAATAGCGATGGATTTTCTACTTCTTTCTCTTTCCTCCTCTGCTTTATAATAGGTTAGAGGTGCATGTAGCCACTCTCTCCAGCCTTCTTTATTCCTTGATAGACTTTTCAACTGAGGATTTTCCCCGTTTCCTCCCTATTCCTTCTACATAGTTATCATAGGACATTATGGGACGCTTTCCGGTCCCTTTATCTTCCATGGCCTTGACTGGGTCTCTTTCCTCATTCATTCAGCAGACATGCCTAATCCACTCCAGCTGTTTTTTTTTTCTCGATTATTTCAAGTAGTAGGGGCATATTTAGGTATTTTCTTACTTTTTTATTTCTTATGCAGTCTCTCCGAGTTGTTTTCCATCATTCTTCCGAGGAACTTCATTTCTGTAGCGTCTGTAGCGGTGATTTGTCTTCGTTGTTTTTCTGTGAGATCCAGCTTTCGGCTTCATATATCAACCTACGGATTTGTAGTTATTTAGCTTGACGTCTCGCCCGATCTTCCTCTTGCCTAGTACTGTGTTGAAAATCTTCTGATAGACTGCGTTAGGCTTACTGATTCTATTTGAAATTTCCGAGCCTACTTTTCCAGTTTTGTCGATTATGGTGCCACCGGTGATTAGAAAAATATGATTACCGCAGGACAGGATTTGGTCAATAATTGCTCCAAGCTTTCTTACTGAGACGCGGTAGTGGACATGCAGACTATTGACTATTGTAGGGAATCATACGACAGATAATTTAGAAGGTGATTAGAATCGACCAACCGGTCGTAGCCCATGCATTGATATTATCGATATGCTCCTGGTATTTTTGCTTTACAAAATATCATACCTACTCTGTCTCGGATATTTCAGAAGTCCAAAAAACTGAAAGTCATCGAAGATCGAAACTTATCAGTCCTTTGTGCCGCCTTTGCAGGCAGTGTAAAAGTAAAAGTTTTGACAAATATTTTAATTTGAGAGTATCCAGAGGCAAAGGGCAGCTAAGGAGAAGGGAGAGGGTTCCTCAGGCAATTTCCCAAATGGAAGAGCTGACATTTGACAGGTGCCCTCAACTTGTTGGCTAAGGAGACTTTAATTAATTTATTACTGTTTGGATCCCCCCCCTGCTTCCCCCCCTCCACAACTAGTTGGAGCGGAAAGGCTCTGCCCCGGGCCATTGCACGTGCCCTTTGTTATCCTTGGCAATATTTCTATTAAAACTTTCAGCTGTTCGCTTCGTGATTTATATTCTTCTCTGAACTCGATCCGGTTCTGCAAAGCTTCGTTTCGATGCATCGGTTAACCAGTTACCGGGAATACCCAATCAGCTCTCAATCATAATACAGTTTTCGTGTTGCTTATCATTCGGTCTAAATTTACTATACTACTGCATATTAGACGTCTTTTGCCATTTCTTCCTTCTTTTCTCAATACACTGGAGTACCATTACGTAGTGGATTAAGCCCGTGACACTTCAGTTTTACCTGTGTACTCGTGCACCAAAATCAAAGCCATACTCAGGGTTTTCGTCAGCCGGGGAGAGAGGGAGGCAAGGATTTTTTTTTTTTTTTTTTAAATCATAATATATTTTTTTCACTCCTGTCATGAAGTTGATAATCATTTAATTGGGGTTAAGGATTTGATATTGTGGTGTGATAGGAAAAGATGTAGAGATATAGGTGCCACTTATTCCTGGAATGTTTCCTTTACGCACAGTAACAGACAACTGATATTATTAACATTTATAATAATAACTTTTGTCTTATGTAACGTATTTTTATCGTATCTGTTTATTGCCTTTCACAATTGTCCATTGATATAACTTATAAAAAAACATCTCTTTAAAAATTACCCTGTTTATAGATCTGGATTTCATAATTTACCGCATGCAATAATGCGAATACCCTAAACTGTCACTAAAGTGACAGAATTTGAATTTTCTTGCTTCCTATGATCACCTCCCACATTAGCTTCGGCCATCGTTAATATTTCCTGTGTTTTTAGCCTACCATTAGAGTACATATCCAACGCCACATGTTCCAGGGAATCACAGAGAAACCAATTCTGACACCAAACCTCAAGGTCTCTGATGTAGGATTGAAGAGTTTGAGGGCAATAGTAGCATCGTTATTAACTGATAACACATAAGCGTCATCAGCATAGGTAGAAAGAAAGCAGATAGGATGTGTTGGAATATCAGCTGAATAGAGTGTGTAAAGGATGAGACCTAGGATACTACCTTGAGGAACACCAGAGACTGAGTAAAAAGGGATAAATAGGAACTATTGCGGTCTATTATGAAGGATCTTTCAGATAGGTTGGACTGAGTAATGAGGTAGTATGTAGGAGGAAGGAACAGACTCAGTTAAAGGCCTGTTCAACGTCTAAGAAGGCTCTCGTGCAGTACAATCCGCGCTCTAATGCTGAAGAGGCAACATCCACCACACGATGACATTGTTGGATGGTAGAATGGAATGAGCGGAATCTCAACTGATGGTCCGGGGTTATCTGAAAAGTCTCTAGGATAGGATAGAGTCGTTTAAGGATTAGTCTTTTCAAGCTTTTACCCATAATGGGCAAAAGAGATATAGATGGTAAGAGGAAAGGAGTTCCATCGGCTTTTTGGGTTTAGGGATTATTTTGACAATCGATAATATCCAGGGTTCGGGAAAATATATGGTCCGAAGAATGGCATTGTAAATATAGGTATGGAATAGGATGGATTTTCTGAGAAGTTGTTTTAGGATATTGGGAGTAATTAGATCGTGTCCAGGAGCTTTGCGGAAAGGTAACCTTCGGATCATGTTGAGATTTCTGAAGGATGAAATGTTTTTGGATGAAACGCCAACTGGAGTGGAATAAACAACCAAAATGGATGCGGATTGTAGGTTTTAAAAAAGTTTTCAGCGAATGCTTGGGATTTTTCTTCATCGGATCTGGTCCAAGATTGGGATTCATTTAGGAGAGAAAGATTAAAATCTTTGAACTGAAGTAGTTTCTTAGTAGTTGTCGAAAGTTATTTATCAGTAGTAGTCAGATTTTCTGTAGTATTCAGTAAGTTTTGAATTTTGAATTTCCTGATTTCCGCTTAAAGTTCGTTAGTCAGAATAGTATGGTTAATTTTGCCTGCTGGGTTTCAAAGGAAAAAGATAAATTTGATTCTTTTATTTTAAAATTTATAAATTAAGTTTATAATTAATCGTAATTTTTACACCAAATAAGAGCTTAATTACTTAATGCTTTGACTGATTTCGATTTAAACATGCTTTTGCCTCATCGCCAAGTATTCTCGGACTCTGCTTTGAACTTTTCAAAGACTTTAATTAGATGTGCTCTCCCAAATCAGTTACTGGTTGGTTTCGTCCCACCGTTGTTCTGATGATATTAGTGCTTAATTGCGATTCAATTATTTTACTCATTACTGTATTCTTTAGGGTACTCATCGCTATATTCATTTTGTTGGAATTTAATATCAATAATAAAAATGATTTAGTGCATTTAAGATTTACATCTTTTAGCAAGAGGTTTGGCCTCTTTTTCATTTCAACATAGTCGTTTTTACTTTTAAAACTTGAAATAAAAATCAAAATTAATATTTTAGAAATCATATTATAAGAAAAAATAACTATCGATAGCATTAAACATTATTAAAATCTTGATTAAATAATAAGCAATGAAATTTTTTTTGTTTAAATTAATTTAAGAATTTTCAAGTAAAGTTAGAGATTAAAATAAATGAAAGTAATAAAGAATTAATCAAATTGAGTTTCAATTTAAACCTCTGTTTTATTAAGTATTCTATTATATTATTATTAAAACAATCACTCAGTTTTATCGGCTTTTCATCACCCTTCCTTAACTTTAACAACAAGATAGTGTATAAGATTTTTCTAAAATCTTTGGCTTTCCAACAGTGTATTATTATATATATATATATATATATATTATATATATATATATATATATATATATATATATATATATATATATATATTCATGCTACCTATCTTATTCGTGCTATTGCCGATCTTCATCCGTAAAGCCATAACCTGTTTTACACATCAATTATTTCTTTATCTCCTAAACTATCAATCTTCCCAACATAGGTAATATTTAAAACTGTAGATGATAACTATTCGTTGTTACCAAATTAGTCTCTTGTATTTTTATACTGAAGTCTTAAAAGACCAGACTTTTTTTTTATTGATATTTACAAATGGATATTTTCATACGCAAGAAAATATGCTACTTAATGATAAAATACATGAAAAAAAAAACATGAAAAGAAACTGGTTATTAGCAGCCCTTTTGTAGTGAATCCAAACAAGAAGGTCTCGAGGCCAACTTCTTTTCAGACGCCTCGGCGGATTGTGGCGGAAGCTAGGATTTAAACTAGTGGATTAGAGTGGGAATAGAGTTTTTCATGGAAGGAGAGATACCTGGTACAGGCTAATTCAGCAACATGGAACATTAAGGTATTCGTGCATGATTTTATTCGTGACAAAGTAAAGAGCGTTAAGGATTTTGCGAAGGGTTTTGGAATGTAAGGATTGGTTACGGGAAGAGTTTGATGATTTAGTAGAGCCCCAAAACTCAATTCCGTAGGTCTAGATAGGGCTTATGATTGCCATGTAAATGAGTCTTTTGTAGTTAAGTGAAAGGTTAGAGCGTCTGTCAAGTAAATGTTGAAGTGACCGAAATCGGCTAGGACACTGACGAAGGGTTAAGGTAACTTGATGAGATTTATTGGAATTTATTTTAATTCTCCAATTCCGACACCATACCTCAAGGTCTCTGGTGTGGGATTGGAGAGTTTTAGAGGCAATACTCGGATTGTAATTAACTGATAGCGCGCAAGTGTCATCGGTATAGGTAGAAAGAAAAGTGTTATTATGGGTTGGGATATCAGCTGTATAGACTGTGTATAGAATGGGTCCTAGGTTACTGTCTTGAGGAACACCAGCAGTCTAAATAAAAATCTAAGAATAGGAACGATTGTGGTTGATTTTAAAGGTTCTATCAGAGAGGTAGGACTGGATAATGAGGTATCATGTTGGAGGGAGGAGTTTACTGAGTTTGTTTAGCAGTCCTAGGTGCTAGCTAGACTCGGTCAAAGGCCTGTTCCACGTCGAGAAAGACTCCCGTGCAGTGCAATCCGCACTCCAATGCAGAAGAGACTACATCCACCACGCGATGACATTGCTCAATTATCATTTATATTGTGCTTTCTTGTTATTCTTATGGCAACTACTCGTCCCAGGATAAAATTAATTTTCATTTTATTTCATTAGATAATAATATACTAAATTACATAATAAAACACATGTTTCTATCGAAACTCGATGTAATTATTTGAATTTTTTCCCCTTTTAACTTTATTTAAAAGTTTCTTAATCGATCTTGACATCGGAGGTAAGTAAAAGTCGTGTATTGCACGCACCAGATGTTTTTTAAAATGAACTTTGGGATGTGTTATTATAACGGTTACTAATGATAGCGGTTAATTCATTGAAACGGAAGGTTTTTTTTTTTTTTTTTGGTTTTTTTGTTTGAAGATCCAGCCGAGTACAGAGCCGATGAAGCAGACCGAGGAAGAAAGAGACGCCAGGGGAGGGAGATTGACTGTTCTTTTATTTAAAAAACCTCTGCCGAGACCATTAGCTATGTCTTTTGATGTTAAATTTATCTTCCCCTGCTCTTTCATTTCCTTTCAACTACATTAATAATGTATTGTGTATCTACGGATGCCAATCTCTGATGTATAAAAGGCATTTCACACCATTTCTATGCTTCTTATATGCAAATGGATTGATCTCGTTATTCACTTATGACGGTTTCTAAAGAAATAAATAGGTTTTACTCTGTTTTATTTATATTAGATAAACAGATAGATAGAAAAGAAACGTTATTACTAGACAAGGTCCCCTAATAATAACACATTAAAAAAAAAAGTTTTAAATGGCCAAATAAATCAATAAAATTAATTTAAAAAATATATCTGATGCTCTCATAACACTACTTACCTCCGTTGTTAAATGCAGTTAGTGATGAAATATTGGGTTGTTTCACATGAAATGTCCGTTTTTATAGTTCTGAAATACATAAAGGATTTTGCAGGTCTCTGTTGTTTTCTTCCGAATGTTTGCATATTCAAAGTAAACCTTTGTATTATAAACATTAGCTTCCCAATCAATTACCCACTTTTTAGTATACCTCAAATATGAACACGGAAACACGCGATTTTTGAGTAATATTTTTGTACGAGTTTAAAATCGGTCAGTCAGCAGCTGAGGCCGCTTGAAATATTTGCAAGGCGTTTTGGGAAGGTAGTGTTAATGAACGGACCAGTCGCCGTTGGTTTGGTAAGTTTTCAGCTAGGGATACCGATTTGGTAAACTTGCCCCGAGGAAGACCTCCGTCCGTAATAGACAACGATGTCCTCAAACATACAGTAGAAGGAAACCCTACCAAACAGTTAAAGAACTCTCAGCACAACTAAATGCAAGTGCATTTACCACTTCCAGATATTTAAAGTGTTTTGGGAAAGTAAAAAAGCTCGATACATGGGCACCTCATGATCTCACTGTGCGGCAGCAAGACCCCATGTTTCAAAACATACCGTGCAGAAATTGAAAGAACTGGGCTATGAAGTTCTTCCGCACCCACCATATTCTTCCGACTTGTCTCCAACAGATTACCACCTGTTCAGAAATTTAGACAACTTCGTCAAAGGAAAACTTTTTGAAAATGTTGATCAAGTGAAAAGTGCGTTTTCAGATTTTGTTTCACTTCAAAGCTCAGAGTTTTTCAGTTCGGGGATAAAAAAGTTGGTGTCACGTTGGGAAAAATGTGTAGAAAAAGAAGGTAAATACTTTGAATAAAAATATCTTGTTTTCATATCGTATTTTTAATAAAAATCCTTTACCTTGAAAACGGACATTTCATGTGACACAACCCAATGAAAGTAAAAACACTGCAAATTATACAATGGTTTATTATTTCCATTTATTATTAGTAGTAAACTATAACTGTTATAGGCGATTAACTAGTATAATAAGTAATAAATAATTTAAAGAAAAATGGTTATTCACCACTGCTAATTTCAATTTTGTACATCTTAGTTATTCCTGAACCGATTTCAATGATTCTTTTTTTGATTTGTAGGAAATTTAATTTTTTTTTTATCGCGGTTTCTTGATTAGAAAACTCAATAAAATTGTTTCCCATCTAAAAAATAACTGAGTTAAGGCGTTATTATAGGTAAAATTTCAATTTTTTTTTCTTTTTTAAAATTAATCGCTATTTCTTGATTAGAAAGCAGTGATACTTTTTTTTTCTTTTTTATAATACATCGCGGATTCTCGATAAGAAATCTATGCAATTTTTCTCTATTTATAAGATAACTGAGTTATGGACGTATTTATAGGTAAAACTTCAATTGTTTTTCTTTTCTTTTTTATAATTAATTGCTATTTCTTGATTAGAAAGCAGTGATACTTTTTTTTTTCTTTTTTATAATACATCGCGGATTCTCGATAAGAAATCTATGCAATTTTTCTCTATTTATAAGATAACTGAGTTATGGACGTATTTATAGGTAAAACTTCAATTGTTTTTCTTTTCTTTTTTATAATTAATCGCTATTTCTTGATTAGAAAACAGTAATACAATTTTACTCTATCTTCAAAAATGGCTGGATTATTTAATTAATTAATTTATAATCGGCCGCCATTTTAAAACTAATTGGTTGATATCATCATCGTCGGATGCTCCAATATTTTTGTGGCAAATTAAAAAAAAAAAAAAAAGGTCCATATTAAAAATAATCAACCAAAAGGTTACATAAATAATCAAATTTAGTTTCGATAGAAACATATTTTTTATTATATAATGTACTATATTACTATTTACAATAAATAGTAAGTTAGTTTTATCACCCTTAGATGACGCTCCATTAACTTTTACAACTTTGTTTATAAGATGATATTTTTCTAAAATCTTCAGCTTTTTAATGGTATATTATACATCTATATTACTGTTAAAACACTAAAATTGTATTAAACAAAATATTTTTGCGTTTTCCTCCTTTCGTTCAACTTATATATATAAAAAATATATATATTTATTAAGGTTTACAACTGTATTAAATAAAATACCTCTACCTGCGAATCTGAGGGAAATATAATATAACTTTTCAGACGCCATTTATGATTATCAGGAATCGAAATGTTATCTTAAAAATAAAATTAACTGAGTACCTAATTAAAAAGTACCTTATTTAAAAATGTAATATACACTCAACAAACAAATTATTGTCATTTTTCTACCAAGCCACTAAGAATCAGTGGATCGATAAATAACTTGTGGTGTTGCGGATATTAACGATAAAGCATTTTTGCGGAAGAATAAAATTCGTGGCATTCCTTTAGAGCGTAGCTTTTTTCACTTGACTTTTTTATCAAACATAATTGAAATATCGAAGAGGCATAAAATCTCCTTTAAAATCACATTCATCGTTTTAACTTTAAACCTATCAAATATAAAAACACCAAAGTGGTACTCACATGATAAAATTAAACAATATACATGTTTCCTTTACTTCTAATATTAAAACCGTATAAGGGCATCCACTTTAGAGAGACAGTGTGTCCAAGGACCCATCTGAGTTTAAATGAATAAATGGACAAACGGAAAAAAAAAACATAATTTTTTTAATTACATTATTAATTTTCCGTTTTCAACGAATCATAACGTATGAAGAATAAAAAAAAAATTAATAAAAAAGAAATTAACAAAATTTCGACGATCATTTCGCAGAAAATCTAATCAAAAGATTATTAAGATGAAATTAAAAAAAAAAAAAAAATTTAATTATAATTAGTTATAAAGTACAACGGAAATGTCGAACACAAAGGACCTTAGACATACTGGAAAAATTATTGGAAGATGTTGAAAACAAGAAGAGAGGAAATTTTAATATAAAAAAAATTGTTAATTTAATTTAATTGATTTTTTAATTTATTATGAGTGATTTTTGTACATATTTTTTTTTATTCTTTATTGTGTATATGTATATTGTATTATTATTTTACATTATTGCTTTATATTATTGTTTTGTATATATTATAGTGAATGTAGTATAAATGTTGTACTTGATAACTATTAGAAATGTCCTAATTAGGACAGATAGTAATATTACACAATTTCTTCTTTTTTTTTATTGTCACAACAACAAATTTTTATTGATAAAATTACAATCTGTCCTAATTTGGACATCAATAGTAGTGCTGAAAGATATCATACATACTACATTCATACGATATTTACACACCAAGAAATTACAATAATATATACACAATAATGAATCAATACAATAAGTCAAGAATTCTCTTACACCTATATACACATACACACACTCATACATACATCACATTGAGTGGAGAATCTAGCCAGTGCTAGAACTCCAATATATTTACAAAAGGTCGCGGGGCCACTGCCGTTTCAACCTTCTAGGTGGGTTGTATGGATGAGTGGAGCTGGATAGGGATTGGGCTAGAGGATTAGGATGATGAATGAGATTCTGGTGGAATTTGGAAAATTTGGATGGAATTAGGTCTGAAATAAAAGGAACATTAAGGTCGTTGTGCAAGGTATAGTTGGAAACATAATAAGGAGCATTTACTATTGTACGGAGGACTTTGGATTGAAAGGATTGAATGCGTTTGATGTTAGTACGTTTAGCTGTCCCCCACAGTTCAAGTCCGTAGGTCCAGATGGGCTTCAGTATTGTCCTGTAGATTAATAATTTGTTGTCAACTGTAAGTTCAGATTTTCTGTTGAGTAGTCGGTATAACTGTCCAAATCGTCGGTTGAGTTCTTGTCTTTTAAGTCTTGTATGTGGGTTCCAAGTCAATCTTTTGTCTAACAGTAAGCCAAGATACCGGACTGTATCTGAAGGAGGAATTGGAATGGAATTGGAGTAAACTGGCGGACAGGAGTTTCGTCGAAGAGTGAAGGTTACGTGTTTGCATTTGGCTTCGTTCACCTTTATGCCCCAAGCATTACACCAGTCTTCGATAAGAGAAAGGTGTCTTTGCAGGTTTAAGGATGCTGTTTCAGGATTGGAACTGGATGATAGGATGGCGGTGTCGTCTGCAAAAGTTGCCAGAAAGGTATCAGGATGTGTAGGAATATTAGCAGTGTAAAGGGTGTAGAGGACGGGTCCCAAGACACTGCCTTGAGGAACACCGGCCTCAACGGGATAAAGGTTAGAAAATTCTACACCACAGCGAACGCGGAAGGAACGGTTTGAGAGATAAATATTACACAATAAAAATTGTTTCTGGAATTAAAGTTAATTAATCCAAAGTTTGAAACCACCTATGGTTTACATCATTCTGTTTGAATTTTTTTTTCAGATTTTTTCTCTTTGTGTATTATGTGGGTTGCACTACGCAATTCAACTAAAAATCCATTCTTTCTAACCGTTCTTTAATGAAAAAAACCCACAAAAATTACCTGCGCAATAAAAGTTTTACAACTTAGGCAGTGGAGGAATCAATAAATCTAACTAATAATACAATTTATCTTCTCAATACCACTTAGAGGATTACTACACTGTAAATTAATTTCCAGAAATAAAAATCACATTTTTTATTTTCAATAATTTTTTTTTTCATCATGTTAGAAGTCTCAATAATAAGTAGAATCAATCAAATTATTTTCTGTTATTAAAGATGATGACAAACTTTTATTACAACTAATTAGCAAAATTGTTTAAAAAGAAATGATAATATTGATAAGGTACTAAAATTTCATTGAAGAATTCATAGAGGTTATCCATGATTTATTGGTGTAAGCCATAGGTGTTCTCAAACTTTAGTCCAGCAGTGTATATTATTTAATAAAATGTACAACTTTATGTAATAATAATGAAAATGAAATGAAAAAAATAACTTCTTTATTATCCTGGGACTAAAGTCCCTTAAGAATAAAATAAAATACATAATTGATGACCGGAACAGTGTGGTCATGGCTTAGAATGACAAATTACTAAACTAAAAAAAAATAATACAGGTCGTAATATATATACATATTTACAAGTCAGACTTACAGAATAAAATAAAAAATAAAACAACGAAAAAAACAACAAAAAAATGAAGAAACAAAACCAGAAATAGCTAATTCATCAGTGATAATTTAAGTAATATAAACACACACACAACAAAAAATTAAATAATAATAATTGGAATCTATAGCATCTGCAGTTGGAAGTTATTGTATGTTTGACTGGGTAAGGGGAGAAGAGGGTTGAAAAGGAGCGATTTGAAGGAGGAAGTCGTTCTTATATGACGGATCTCAGGAGGGATAGAATTCCAAAGTGAGGTTGATTTGACTAGAAAGGACTAGATAAGGCAGCAGTACGGTGAGGAGGAGGGTAGAGTTCAGAAAGCCGAGATCTGGTAGAACGGGACTGAATTGATGATTTAAATTGAAGGGATTGGAAGATATAGCTGGGATGATGAGTTATGATAACCTGTTAGAGAAAGAAAGCTAGGAAATACTGGCATCTGTAACGAGGATAAAGCCACATTAATTCTGTGTAATACTGGGTTATATGTGTGTCTCTGGTGATCCCGAATACAAACCGTATTGCACAGTTCCTAAATATGAGTTTTGCTTCGAGCTCACCTGAAAGTCCGTTGTACACCTCGCAACCGTAGTCAAAGTGGGAAAAGACAAGGGAAGAAACAAGGAGTTTACGAATATTGAATGGTAGAAGGTGATGGAGGCGACGGAATCGTCTGGTAAATATGTTAAAACATTTTTGACATGTCTAGATGTCGCTACTTGACTTTTTTATTTATATTTTATTGAATTTTACAACTATATATTACATAAATACAATTAGTAAAAGTGATGAATTATAATAAAAGGCGTAAAAGGCTTGTAAAGAATCTACCCAGCTGTAGTACTTCGATGTTTATTTATGTAAGTAGATCCCGAAGCCATCTTCTTTTCAATCGCCTCGGAGGGCTGTCAGGAATATGTGAGGTTGATAGGTAGCGGACAAGAGGGTTTATATGGGTTGGGAGTTTGGAATTAAAAGTGGTATATCTCCTACGAGAAAGGTCTGCCACAAATGGGATATTAAGGTCGCTATGGATGATTTTATTTGTGACTAAATAAGGAGCATTTAGGATTTTGCTAAGGATTTTGGATTGTTAGGATTGGATGTGGGAGGAATTAATTAGATGGCTTAGTAGAGCCCCAAAGCTCGATTCCATATGTCCAGATGGGTCTGATGACATTAATATAAATGAGCTTTTTTAGTGAATTGGAAGTTTTGAACGTTTGCCTAGTAAGTGTTGTAGCTAATTGACTTAAACCTGGAAGTCCTGTTAAAGGTTGATCAAAATGTTGGTTAGTAAACAGTTTTTAATCATTTTATAATATTTAAAAGCTTATTTTACAACCCAATATATTAATCACGTCCTCATCATATAATTTTCGCTTTCCTTACATATGAATTTCATAAGACCTAGAAAAAAGGCAAAGCTCCAGAAAACTGAAGTTTACGTTAATTAATAATTATACTACTAAAACCGAAGAGGGAAAATTCTCTAAGAAAATATATGTATTATCAAATCATGAATAATTAGAACTAACGGTAGACACAAATATTTGTTTCTTTGTTTGTTTATTATTTAACGTCACTTTATGCTAATGTGGCTAATCAGACGATGCTACAGTGGGAGTCCTAAATCTTGCCTATCCAGGTTTTATTAGGATAGGGATCTTTAACGAGTATCTGACATCGCACAGGCTCGGGACAATCTTTTAGCGTTCCTTCCGAAAGACCACCTGCCCGTCACCTTTGGCATAGGAGGCTGTTATACTAACCACCCAGCTACAAGTGATCCCAACACAAATATTTAATGATTAAATGTGTTTTTCAAAAATCGTATTATTTATTTTGGATTTGTTTTAACATAATACATTTCTTTGATTTTCCTCATTTACAATTATTGGAATAATAAAAGCATTCTACATGGAATAAAAAAATGGCTGACTAAAGTTATGCTAAATAATAACATAATAAAGGAATAGTGCAAAAAAGTTTGGAGAAAATTAATGCTAAGTAACTTGATTCAACAACATTCAAAATTGTGCCTGTATGTTTTAAATTTATATTAGAAAAGAATCTTCTTTAGTAAAGAAAATTTAAAAAAATAGCAAAACCTAATTATGAATTAATTTCAAACACTTATCCCGCAAGAAAAGTTCAAGTAGAGCAGCAATTGATTGGGAATATATTGTATATTTATTGTTACCTTAATGTTTTCACCCGACCTCATATTCATATAAAATGTAATGAAAAACCCAATTGATAAAAAAAAGATGAAATAAAAAACTACTTAATTGTTTCGTAAATCTAAATAATTAAGTTTAACCTGAAAAGGAAACGTAATTAAACACATTGAAGTCGAGTCATTAGCAATATTTTATGATCCATTTTGTAAAGTAATTTTTCATTTTTTAACATTTGGCTGGTGTGCCAATTCTTTGTTTGCCCACTATTTATGGTTATCAATAAAAAAGTATATATACATATATATTTACAATATATGTGTAAAAATCAATCTACAGAGCCATATAAAGACCATCACATCTGGATATAATTAATGACAATAGGCTTAGGAATTGAAAAGAGTCCTATCTAATAGGGAATATTAATTATTGGGAGAAATCCCCGGAGTATTGTTCTGGACTTAGGCAAAGCCTTCGATACAACTGGAAACAGCGTGTGAATAACGACCCTTGATTTTAATCACATTGAGTATTGTTCGCCAACTTTTCAACTAATTATTGTATGGTCATTAGTCACTCACGGTTTTTTTTAGGAATTAAAACGTGTTACTAGAAAAATCTCTGGAATCTTTTATTAAATTGTTTATTACTATAGGCCTAATAATGAAGGAATAAATACATCTTAATCAAAGTAAAAATAGATTTTGTTTTGTTTGACAAGGTAATTATTTATGTTGCTATATCTGGTATGGTTAACACATTGCCTAGGGTAAGACAAATGGCTCTTGGTTTAAAATAGATTATTTATATATATCAATGACATGTAGACCAAAACAAGAAAAACTGAGGGATATTTAGGTTGAAATTTCGTATATGTTATCTTCTGTATTTAAAAATGAAAGTACCGTTTTACTCACTTTTCTTCTCATCGCAGTATATTAAAAATGAATATGGCTGTTAAGCTAACATATTCTCTGAAGGTTCGTCTTACCGTCCAGAATAAGGCTGGGTTTGTGGAAATTCGTTCTTGGTTGAAAAAAATATATTTCTAACACTTCCAAAAAAATCTGGTGCGGGTAACATACGACTTTCACTTACCTCGACTATTAAGAACAATTTAAAAACTATTAAATATACTTCAGTTTGAAAAATACTCCATCTTGTTTTTAATAAAACGTGTATTCATTTTTGTTGGAAACATATGATTTAGATTAAATAATATAACTACACTAAATTTTTAATCAGTAATTCGCTACATTATATTACCTTTTAAAACTTTGTGTATCAGATAATATTTTTTCTAAAATCTTTCTCTTTCCAATGGGATATTATACATCTATATTACTGTTCCTAATATAAAAAAAAAAATTACTTTAAAAAAATACTTTTTATCTTTTATCCTTTAGTAGGTCATCAAATTCGTCCAACTTGTATATTTAGCCGTTTCTTATCAATGCCAATAAGATGATACGGTTAATCTTTTGGAATGTACAAAATTAAAGGTAGTTTAGAGGAAGAAAATTTAAAATATCGGCATTTTAGCCCTGTCAGACTATTTCAATATTTCTAATTTTACATCAATATAGGGAGTTTAATCAAAATCGTTAAAGCCGTTTTTGAGGAAATCGTAAAACGGTTCAAAATGCATAGTTTAAAGTGGCTATTCTGGTTAGCCTATATTGATGAAAAAGTTGCTGTTATATCTCGGGCGTATAGTTGTCTTATATATGAAATTTCATTTGTGTACGACTTTTCGTTTTTACGCTAGACTTACGACACACACAGATCTTTTTTCGAGACTTGGTTATTTGGACTAAGGGGACCCTAAAACGTGTATTTCCAAAACTGGAAGTCGAAGGCATCTCATATATAGGCAAGCGAAAGTAAAAATTGGTTTTAAAATAACTCAAACTACTAAAAAAAATATTTTTTAAAGAAAAATTCCGAAGAATGGGAATATTAAACTTCTAGCCGCTCCCCATTTAAAACCAAATATAGATGAATGGTAGTTTTTAGTTACAAGGATTCAGATATTGAGTTTAGAGAGCTAATTTCGATGAATTTTCATTATTAACAATAATATGCGAAAGACAAATTATCTACTAAATAAACTGAGCTAGAACAAAAGGAAAACATTTTGAAATAATTAAAACGGTTGCTGGAAATTTAATTAACATCCACAAAAGTGAACAAACGACTAGTTTTGGCAGCATTGGTGGTCTGTTAGAGTGCTTTATTGTCATTGTTTGAAGGTATATTGCATGGACCAAGCTGCCGCCCCTAATGTTAGCATCGCAATTAGAGCCTTGTTTCTCATTGTTATGTTTATTTCACATCATGTTTCCAACATAGCTCACTGTATTGTGGTCTGTCCCATCACAGCTTTCTTATTTATTTCTTTTTTTTTTCTACTTCGAACAACATTCCTCGAGCCGATCTCATTACCGCGTATGACGGTACTTAGCTAATTACTTAGCACGCGGCTTCTGTCTAAAAATTTAAACCTTAGAATTTATGAAACTATTATTCTTCGGATGGTTTTTTACGAATGTTAAATGTAGCAGCTTACTTTGAAGGTGAACAACGGCTCAAGGTTTTCGAAAATAAGGTACAGCGTAAAATATTTGGCCCAAAGAGAGAAGAGGCCACTGAGTAGTTTAGATGGTTGCACAACGCGGAATTGCGGAGCTTGTACCCTGTGAATATAATTGAGTTGATATCATCGCGGAGACTCAAATGGACGAGTAAAGCTGTTGGGTTCGGTGAGGAACAGATTCCGAGAAAGTTGGTATTCGCTAAACCGACTGGTAGGCCGATGCGTCTAAGCCTAATATGATTATTGAACAAAATTATCCAAAGATTGGTGTTTCCCAATTAAAATTTTTGCCGACCCCTTCATCCAATCATTTCAATAACAAGGACCACCTAAATCCTAAATATTAGGTATATTTAGAGGGCTACACCGTATCACGTGCATTCCGTGCTGAATACCTCCACCGAAACTCTTTATTATATAAATGGTATAGTTATAGAAATTGAAATGAAAAAATAACAAGGCTCTGGGAGTTAACTTCAATCCACGAAATATTGAACAACCAAAAATAAATGTTGATCCTGGTAGATGGTCCTAAGAATTTTTAAAGGGATTGAAAACATCCTAGTTATGCCATCATTCAAAGTCTGAGCTAAGTCAGGTAATCGTTATAGATCCTGTTCCAAATAAGGTCTGGATAGAAATCATATTAAGACTTCCACTCTCCACTATCGTCCGATTGGCCACTTTAACATAAAAATGACACTGTTTATTTTTATTCAAATACTCATAAAGAAATCAAATTAAAATTGTTCATTATCTCCTGATATACACAATATACATTTAAGCTCATTATTTTCGGAATGTTATAAAATGACCAATTATAAGGTTGTGATTGTAAACAGGAACAATAAACATGATACTGCTCTAATAATATAAATTAGAGTATCTCTGTCTTTGTATCCTAAATGTGGTATTTAGCGCCTTGTATCTTCTTTTCACATCCTTCGTCTGCCTACTCTCCTTCTTCCTTTCTATCCCTCTTATCGGATGGGGTGCATGGTTTCTACCCATGTGCACCTATGAGGAGTCCTATCCGCTGCTGATGAGCTTCTACCTCACGGGAAATTTCCTTCCTAACCAGTCCCCTCTGCTAATTGGTAGGTGCGGGCTCGCCTCCTACCAGGCAGGGTAATCTCATACCTGGTACTGCGATACGTGCTTCTTTCACGGCGGGCACCAACCTCTTTTTTTAATAAACATATATCATCGAGGCCTTATATGACCATCCATACCTCGACTTGGTTTTATTTAAATTGGAATAGTTTTGCCAGGTTAAATTCAGAATCTGTAAGTACTAATAATTTTGATGAATTAAAATAATCAACCATTTCTGCTTGATAGCAGTGTTGCGAAAAGAGTAAATTTCAATATGAAAGAGTTCGATAATCAATTTCAGGAGGATAAAAAACAACATTAATGTTTCAACAATGTATAACAACGTCGTATCCTGTAAGTTTTGGTAATAGGGAACTGTCTATGATGGCTGAGAATATAATATTGGACTCCCTGGAGATTATTCATCATCACCTATATGGATATTAGCTGGGTTGAGATTTCTACCTAACCTCATTTATTTATATATATTTATGTTTTTATTTAGTGGATTTATCTCTTTGCTTAAATTGTGTCAGTGATTCTTTGATACTGCTTGGTCCTTCAGGTGTATTTTTAATTTTTAATCTTTTGCATGGATTTTGCTTCAATTGTTAACTATATTACATATTATAAGGCATAACATAAAAAAGCTAATGATAAAGAAAGTAAATTTATGTTAAATTTATAACATGTCAACTCAATATCACATGTCAGTAGATTGATAAGTAGGCTGTGTGTGATAGTAACCCAATACATTTGGGCAGCACTGTTTTGTTTTGTTATACTTAAATAAAATAAAATATTTCTCTCTTTTATTAAAAAGTCATTACCCCTTTAAGGTAAATGCAGTTATATAAATAAATGTAAAAAAATAAATAAAAATCCGCTAATAGTAATAGCAACTTTATCCTATCCTAGAAAAGAATCACGTTATCCCTGACCACCAGTTTGGATTTCGAACATCCCATTCTACAATACAGCAATGTCACCGCGTGGTGGATGTAGTGTCCTCTACATTGGAGCGCGGAATGTACTGCACTGGAGCCTTTCTAGATGTAGAACAAGCATTTGATCGAGTCTGGCACCAGGGACTGCTTTACAAACTCCGTCAAATCCTCACCCCTACATATTTCCTATTAATGCGTTCCTACCTTACTGGAAGAACCTTTAAGGTAAACCATAACTTTTCCTACTCATCCATATTTTCTCAATATGCTGGAGTGCCTCAAGGTAGTATCTTAGGCCCTATCCTCTACTCCCTTTATACAGCAGACATTCAACTTCACCCTCATATTGTCCTCAATATTTTTCTGATGACACGTGTGTCTTATCCGTCCATAATGATCCATCGACTGCATCCCAAACCCTTCAGTGGGAATGGTGTCAAAATTGGAGGATTAAAATAAACCCCAAATAATCCCACCAAATCACCTTTACCCTTCGTCGCAAACCGATGAGTTCCTGCACTCCAGTATCCTTTAATAACATTACCCTTACTCCTGTTGAGCAAATCCGATACCTGAAGACTGAAACGACAAGAAACTGCTCGAAGATATCGATTACTACAACACTTACTAGACAAACGTTCAAAACTTCCAGTATATTACAAAATACTCATTTACATCACTATTATCAGACCGATTTGGACGTATGGAATCGAGCTTTGGGGCTCTAGGAAACCATCTAATTCCTCCCGCATCCAGTCCTTACAATCGAAAATCCATCGAAAAATCCCGAATGCTCCTTATTTTGTTACAAATCAACTCATTCATAATGACCTTAACATCCCATTTGTTGCAGACATAGCCCGTGATAGATACTCCTTTTTTCATTCTAAACTACCTGCCCATACAAATCCACTTGTCCGTAATTTATCTTCCTTAAATATCCCAGATAATCCTCCAAGGCGACTGAAAAGAAGGTGGCCTCGGGACCTACTGAGTTAAAATAGTTAGTGAAGTGCTACAACTGGGTAGTTCTTTCTCAAGACATTTTCATGACATTTTTTTTTTTTCATTTTTCATATTTACTTATTGTGTTCTTTAATACAGTTGTAAATTGCAATAAATAAATTTAAAAAAAGTAATAGCAACATAGATGTATAAAATTCGTTAGACGAGCTAAGATACATTTTTTATTATCCAACATACTCATTTATTTATGTTATAAGAAACACAAAAGGGTTCGAAAAGAAGATAGTTACCCCCAAAGTTGCCGAGCCGGAGGAGTGAATGGCCACAACAGGGGGAATTAGTCAAGTCTCGCTTTTAATTACTTGAGCCTTTGGGAGCCGATACGAGTTAGAAGTGGATGGCATTATTTAGCCGAGTTAAAGTTGAAAACTCCCTCCTTGAGAGTCAGTCACCTCCTTCCGAGTAATGATCCCTATTTCTCAACCCGCTCCCAATCTTCTCGAAAATGCTGGGAATTCGCTGCAAGAAAATGTCTTCGGGGGCTGGACGTTATTAAGTCCCCTCGGAAGATTGAACGCCTGGGACAAGATGAGGAGGCATCTCCCAGAAGAAACCGAGAGAAAAATCTACAATCGAACTCCTTCTATTTCGGATTACAAGAGTTTAGACGAGAAATAAATAGTTGATGGTGGTAGTCATTAAAAAGACTTTTTTTCTTTCTTTTTTTATTATCCCACTAAGGCAAGCCTGTGTGTGGGAAAGGAGTTCACCTGCGGCAATTCAATAAAAGTACAATAACAAACAGTAACAGTACACAGTATGATACAATACAATACTTAAATAATATAACACATTTTTTTATAAAGAAACAGTAACACACTACGCAGTAAGAAACTTAAGGAATATAAAAATACAATTAGCAAACATTAGCACAGTAATAAACAGAAATTGACTAAATCAAAAGCAATACATAATACAAATGCATAAATACAAGATATAAAATTAAAGACAAGTAAATACTAGATTGAATTACATAGTAAGCAATTATATAGAAACAATAGTACACAGTAAGAAACAGTAATTGAATAAATTAAAAGGCGATAAAGAATACATGTACTTGTATACAGGATAAATATCAGAATGAGTGACGCAGGCTGGCATCGGTACTCGTTAAAGATCCCTATCCTTATAAAATCTGGATAGACAAAATTTAGGACTCCCACTGTAGCATCGTCCGATTAGCCACTGCAGCATAAAGCGACGTTAAATAAAATAAACAAAAATCTAGTTTAAGAACCTTCAGGAGTTGTAGAAGTACAGTTTATTATTATTATTTTATCGTTAGTATGCCGAATATATACTAAAAATATGTTTTTTAATGCTATTTTTGTAAACAATTGTTTTGCCATAATATCGTACATCGTGATCCAAAAATGGATTAAAATTCATCTATGGCCTTTGTAGGTTGAAAATGTTGGCATCAGAGGTTTTTCACAGCGTTTTAAAAAATTAAAAAAAAAAAGGGATTTATTAAGCAATCGCGATTTCGCACTAAATCAATATTTTCTCATGCCCCACTTTATATAAAACAGTGTCTATATTTTATATGGCAGAAGGGTTATATGGTTCATAATATAAAGTTTGTTTTGAAGTGGCGAAAGCATTTTAAGGTGCCCCCCTCTTCACCCCCCACTCCTTGAGTAAGGAAAGTATCAACTTGTTATAGCCTTACATACTCTCAAGTTTAATTTGCTTTGATTTAGTATCCAGGGGCTGTGCGCTTCGATAAACTTATTCTAAACTTCGTCCGCGGCAAGTTTTACTTTGTAAGTAAGATTATCGAGAAAACTATGTAGCAACTAGTTTCGAAAATAATTTTGAAAATGCTACATCAGATAATGTAAGATATACAGAGTAAGAAGAAGCTGCCTGAATAGTAATTATTCAAAGCGCAAACATCGATTATTGGAAAAGTTGTGATTATATATAAGTTTTTTTCGGACGCAGTAGACCTCCTCAAAACAGACTTTTCCGTCAGGAGTCTCACCAACTTAAATTTGACCTTGTGGAGCTGGCGTGTTATGAGGCGAGAATTGAGACGTTGATTTCAAAAAGACACTATGGGAAATTGATTTTTTTGGCATGTTTGTATTTTCATCATTTAGTTTAGTCTAAATCTTCTATTTGATTTTATCTGATGAACAGTTAAGTAATTCAAAAATGCGAATTAGAAATGCAATTATCCAATAAAGATACTAATTACACATTTAGTTTCTTTTCAAATAATACTAAAACATTTCATTTCTTCTTCCTCTAACTCCTGTGTGCCGCTTAGCTATTCTTTTCAACTCTGGGATAGTTAGCCCTCTTGCTGCATCCAATTTTCCAATGTAGTATGAATACATATGCCGCGCGGACGTCTTCCTTCCGGTCTGGCTTCAAAACACCACCTGGCCTTTCGGGTATCATTAATTGGGTAGACCTGCAAAAATAATTAAATTGCTACTTATTCAGGATGTCACGCACTGATCGTACTCCCAAATCCTCGCGGATCCTGTCGTTTCTTATACGGTCCCTCCTGGTCTACGGAGAAATCTTATCTCATCCGCTGTCATCCTGCTAGCTTGTTTATCAAGGGTTTCCCAGCTTTCAGATACATAAGAGTACTGGAAGTAAAACCGATTTAAAAATCCTAATTTGAGCATCTCTGCTAACTTCATGTTTTCCTATAATCGTTTTGGATATCTGGTAATACAGTCCATTGGCCTTCATCATCCGATTTAAAACATCCTGTTCTATTTTACCATCTTTGCTCATGGCAGTCCCAAGATGTGTGAAGATTTCCGTTGTTTCTAGTACTTCACCATCACATAATATCCTTGGCTCCAGATTTTCTCTTTCCACACACATCATTTTGCTTTTGGCTGGATTTATGTTCAACCCTCTTAGCTGGGGTTCCTCGTACCATTCATATGTAGTGATGTCTGGAGAGCTTTCTGGGAGTCCGCAATCAGTACTATGTCGTCTGCATAGATCATAGCCTGGGCAAGCTCTGGTGTTAGGTTCCAGTATCCCACCACAGCTCTTGGTGCTCTCCTTCTGCAAACCTTCCACACCTCATCCATTAGAACGATGAAAAGCAAAGGACTAAGACTGTCCCCCTGCTTTACTCCTTTGTAAAAGTGAAAAGGTTGGGATGTTTGACCATTTATCCTCACTATACCTTTTGGGTCCTGGTATATTGATTTTATGGCGCTCACCAGATTTGCCGACACCCTTCTTCTAATCAGCGCGTCTCAAATTTATTGCCTCGGAACTGAATTGAAGGCTGATCCAGAAATGCCAGATACACTGTCTTGCCACAATTCCATGCTTTTTCTACTAAAATTACTTCATTTTTTTTATTTAAACTTTTTACTTATTTTAAATGTTATTATTTACTATAGGCAACTAATTACACATTTAGTTTATTTTTAAATAGTACTAAAACATTTCATTTCAAAACTCTTATATGGTATACAGTAAAAGAAAATAAATCTAAATTTTACTGCGAAAAAAAATTAAATAAGTTTGTTTAATAATATAATAGAGTGATTTTTGCGCTTTCTGTAAAATTTCCTAGGATGGATATAGTACCTTTTAGAAATCAATGTCTTAATTTTTGGGGCAATTTCCAAGCTCATGGGCTGGTTTCAGACTCTCTACCGCCTTTGAGACAGACGGACCCAAATTCTTTGCTTATCTGCTGGTTCCTGAAACTCCTCAGAGAATTGCATAATTTATATCAAGTTTTGGACTATTTAGATAAATAAAAATCAAGCATTAAAATAGCATGCTTAATCACACACACAAATCTACAGTATCAGTAAAATAATATTTTACGGTTTCAAGGGCTATTATATGACTTCCATTACGAGCAACAAGTCTGCCGAACGCTTCAGACCAGTCGAGAACTATGAGGCAGTCCAAGAGGATTGGGTGCCCAAATTTTAACTATCCCGTATTCCACATACAAGAGTCAATTATATCTATAATTCAAATAAACTACGGGGATCACCTGTAGCATAGTGGTTACCATGGCAGCCATCTATGCCAAAGGTCCCGGTTCAAATCCTCAAATTGTCCTAGGATTTTTTAATGCAAGAAAAAAATCCTTAGTCATGCCGTCCTACGGAGGCTACGTTAAAAGGTGGTCCCGAGCCTGTGCGATGTCAGGTAGTCGTTAAAGATCCCCATCCTAATAAAACCTGGATAGGCAAAATTTAGGACTCCCACTGTAGCATCGTCCGATTAGCCACAGTAGCATAAAGTGACGTTAAATAAATAAACTAACATAGCATTTGAAAACATTTCCGATTGAATGTTCACATTATCACTTTACCTGAGGCTGTTATATTTCTTTTAATTAATCCTTTGAGGAACCAACCCTACCAAGTATTGAGGGAAATGAAACTATATCTAAAAGTTTTTGTTTACATGCCTGATCAAAGAATAGTACATTTCGTTTCATTCTCGGTATGAACAATAAACCGTAAAGGGCACAAACAACAAATAAATAAATTGAGACAAACCAAGAAGAGAAGAAACACTATTAAACCTCATAGGATTGAGATCCACTCGTGGACAATATCTGCAAAATGGAAATAAAGGCTGGTTCGGATGTCCGTTACCCTCGAGATGGGAATAACTCTTTCTTTCGGTCGATACATGATTGTCTTACAATGGCCTTGTGCCTTTTCCTCCGCTGTCCATCCAGTTTATTGCCACTTTTCTAAATAACAGAATGGTCGAAAAGCAGCACAAAACTTCCAATTCCACGGATGATTCTGAGAAACCTACAAATACTATATATATATATATATATATATATATATATATATATATATATATATATATATATATATATATATATATATAAATAGAAATAGAAATAGAAAACAAACTTTATTCTGGGACAAAGTTAATGTTATTCCCTTCAGAATAACATTAATGAACAAAATTATAATTTATATCTGGCCTAAAACAATATAAAACTTCATTTAAATAACAAAAGAATGAAGAAAAAAATAAATAAAAGGTCATTGTGACATCTCTATGTACATACTTAAAAATAAATAAATAAGAATCAACCTAAAATATATCTTTTAAATCTCATTAAAGTATATTATAAAACAAATCACCTCACATAAATAGGCCTAATAAAAATTAAAATTAGCTTACATCGGACTGGAGAGAAAGGAAGTATTGAAAGAGGAGGGATTTAAAAGATGGTAGGGAAGGAGCATGTTGGATGTTTGAAGGGAGAGTAGGCAGTGGAACGGTCTAAAAAGGAGCAATCATATTTTTTGGTTCTGTGCAAAGGAGTTTGGAGGTCGGACAGACGGGATCTTGTTTCCTGGTGATGGGTTGAGGATTTAAATATCAGAATTTTGTAGACGTAAAATGGGTGGTGGGAGTTATGATTTGATAAAAGAATGATCCAAGGAAATATTGTCTTCGAAAGGTTGGGGATTACTACTTTAACTCGTCGTAGAGGTGAGATACATGAGACCGTCTCGAGGTACCGAACACAAATCTTAAAAAGCATATATATAATGTATATATATATATATATATATATATATATATATATATAATAAATTAATGATTCCAAATATGGTTCATTGCATATTTTTCTTTATTACTGTGTTTTTGTGATATCATCTGCTCGAATTGCACAGCTACTTCAATAATTTTCAAGCACAGAACTTTCCTTAAGAAACTTATATATTTTAAAGAAAATAATATTATTATATTTTATATTTGCAGTGCATCTACGAAATGTGATGAAAAAAAACTATGCCATGATACACTTATAGAAAAAATACCCATTGACAGCCGTTTAAAAGTCATTATGGATCGTAAGGATGGGAAGCAAGGAGAATTCGCTGGTTTGGTAAGGCTCCAAACCCTAACTTCGAATGTCAAGCCCTGTTTGGCAATATGGCTGTAATTTTGTGGTTAAGTGGAAGGTTTGTCTAGTAAGTGTTGAAGTAGTCAAAAACGGCGAACTTACGCAATTATGTTGAACAGTTACGATACACCGGATTATCCTTTAAAGGTCTAATTAGAACACAAAACCGAAAATATTAGTAAATACTTGCCATTTTCGGCTACTTAAACACTTCCTAGACAATCTTTCAATTAATTACAAAAGGTTTATCTACATGACTGTCATAAGGGCAATCTTTACTTACGGAGTACAGTTTTAAAGTCCTACTAAACCGTCGATATATTCTCGCATCAAATCCTTACAATCCAAAAAAAATTGTAAATGGTTTTTACTTTATCATGAATTAAGTCATCCGTAATGACTTTAATGTTCCTTATTTGCTAATTTTCATCGAACCATGTACCATTTCTGTCATTGAAAACTCCATTCTTACTCATCACTTGCTATCCACGCATCCTCTTCGATTCCTGATAATCCTCGAAGACTCCTGAAAAGAAGATGGTCAAGAGACCATTGTTAGTTTCTCTACAAGTGTATCAAGTCACTGTTTAATACTTTCCATAAGTTTACTAGATGAATTGAATAATATGGACGTAAATAAAGTCTTACTACAGTATAGTATCAAAACAGTTAGTCTTCCGAGCCTTGAGGAAATCCTGAAGATTGAGAGGAGAATTCTGAGAAGGAAAATAATAAATAATAATAAACTACAAGACTACAACTAATAAAAAAAATACAAGAGGGATGAAGGCGCGCATTCAATAAACAAATATACATGAATTTGAAACAGTTGAATCCTGAAACAGTTAATAGAACCAGGAGACTGAGGTATAATGGGCACATGGTCAAAATAAAGAATTAGAGACTGAACAAGAAAATTTTAGACGAAGTCTGCACCCATATCACCAGACGGATACGTAAATTGGATAGAGAGCTTTGAGGGGGAGGGGACTGAAAGAGGTTAGAATTTTTGTAGGGAAGAGGGAGAGAATGGACTAAGAGAGAGGTGAGAGGAGCATTCCAGGAGAATGAGAGAGTATTGAACCAGAAGGAAGAAGAAATGTGTAAATAAGAATTAGTAATGATGATAGTAATGTGACCCTGGTTGGCTGATTCCTGTAAAAAAAAAATCATTTGTAAATTACGATTACATTAAAGGATATTCACCGCTAAAAGTGGAGCACGTCATGATGGACTGAGAGGCCTTTAGGAACGCTAGGAGGAACCGGAAGATTAAGAACAGCCTGGACGTCTCTCTTGGTCACAGTGAGTGTGTTCAAGTTCATTTATGTTTTTAGAACAATGTGTGATAGAATATAGTGCAATAACAGTGTATTGAAAAAAGAAATTCTATTTTGACAAAATAATGCATGCCATACGCTCTTTGGGTAGATGCATGTTATAAATAAATAAAAGTATATTACACAACTTACATATGTAATACAACGTTATATCAGCAATATTTGGTTTGATTCTATTTGTGCTAGGCTGGAATATTCACAATACTGAGCGGTATACCGCTGCCTACCTGCGCTTCGGCCGAGTTGGTTAATTATCGGAGCTTCGTATATTGAAGAGATCCCTGTTAGCTCAAGAATCGGAGTTAGATCCCAAATGTTTTACCTGCGGTGAGGTAATATTCCCACATTTCCGCCCCCAATTTGATCTACAATGAGAGAAAGGCGATATTTGCTCTCTTCCCCGGCGCATATTAAATTCTTTGGTCTCGTTTCGCAAACAGAATCCGCTATCAGTGGCTTCCTGTTTGATTCCAAAGCAATATTCCCCTTCTGGAATAAACGTTTGCTTAAGGGTGTGCAATTCGTCTCTTTTTCAACAAAAAAGTGACTGTGTATCGTTAATGGGTATAAAATATATAGTTGTTTGTCTACACTAAATTATTATATAAATCGATCTTCAATTCAGATTAGAAAAAAAAAAAAAAGTTTGGAGCTTTAAACAAAATTACACTTGCGATAACCCTTTGGTTCTAAAACTAACAAATTACAAGCGCCTATTACTTGTATGTGTAATGTAATTGCTTGTTTGTTTATTGATTTAACGTCACATTTATCCTACTGTAGCTAATCGGAAAATGCTACAGCGGAATTCCTGAATTTCGCCCATTCAGGTTTATAATCAGGATCAGTTTTAACGAATAACGCAGGATGTGACTACCATTTTACGCCCTCACAGAGGTACAAAATAAACAAGATTTTTTTTTTTCTTACTTCAAAAATCCTAGGGCTATGTGTCGGGTTGAAACGGTGGCCTTGGGCATAGAATGCTTGAAATAATATTGAATTCGTTATATAATAGCGATCATCTTATTCATCTAACATGCTCATTATTAAAAACTACTGTTTAATATAAGTTATGCGATTGATAGAGAGGCACTGGGATCTGCCGGATAAGTATTGAGGTATCTGGGATAGTATTGGAAAAAGTCTCGTTCCGCGGTACCTTGCACATTTAAAACATTGAATATACGTATGAGCGGGCTCATACTTAATAGGAAGAGGTCCCGAATTCGTTCACCGATTTTGATGATTTTTTTTTTTTTTTTTAATTCTTTTATTGAAATTTACAACTGTACAATTTTCATAGTACATTAAGTAAATGTGCTATTTACAGACAATTTTCACCAGGTCTGGAGGCCACCGTCTTTTCAGACACCTGAAAGGAGGTGTATCTTTTTTGGGCAATTTCTGGAAGTATAGGGATATTTAGGTCTCTATGGATGAGTTTGTTGGTAACAAAGTACGGAGCGTCGAGGATTTATCGAAGGATTTTGGATTGCAAGGATTGTGTTATGTCATTAATATTTAGGAATCAAAGACCGTACTATTTGTTTTGAACATTTTAATAACAATGAATAACCTCAATACACATTCTAATAATATTTATAACATATGTTCCAATAATCGATATTAACACATGTGGTTAGAGATATAACAGTCCTCCTCCGCTAATCGGCTCCCTCACATACGAAACCAGTCCGGTGGCCTCCACTGCCTCGTAGATCTCCTCAATGATGGGTGCTCGTTATTCCATTCTTTATTCCTCGTGCGATCCAACGCTGGCGCCTCCGGTGAATTTCCTTCTTCTCGGGTTGACGTTATAAGAGATCTGTCTCTCCCCTCCTTACCTTGCGTTCGGTCTAGACGGACATCATCTTCTAATTTAAGTGAACATGTGGCATGAGAGATTTTCCCCACCTTATTAGCAAATATATCTGAATAAGAAGATAACAATTTATTTGACTCTAACTCAGGTGGTTGACATGTTTCAACCGCCCGGATATCTGCTAAGTTGACTCGAAGTTTCCGGATCCAGTCCCTTCCCATGATAGAATCCACTAATTGGGGAATAAAAACTAAGTCACCTGTGATTTTCTTGCCTTCACATTGAACCTTGACCTGACAGACGCCTAATGGTCTAATTATTTCGTTGGTGAATGTTCGAAGTCTTATGTTGGTAGGTTGGAGTTGTTTGCCAGGGAGTAGTCTTTCGAAAGTCTTTTTCGAGATGGTCGTAACGGCGGCACCGGTATCTAATTCTAGTTCCAGATGCTTACCTTCGATGATGACATTGATCATCATTTTACCATCGGGCCGACCCTGAAACTGATGAATTTCGTATACATCTCGACTTTGATGAACTTCAGAATTCTCTTCCATCTCCGAGTCGTCCTCCGTCGATGATATGACGTCTATTTGGTTCTGTTTACTTTTTCCTGGCCGTCCGGTACTAAGGCATACGCGAGCCAGGTGTCCGATTTTCCCACATTCTCGGCATTTTGTTTTCTTGGCATTACAATCCACGCTGCGATGGCTCTTCTTCCCGCATCGATAACAACAGCCCCGAAGTTGTTTCAGCTTCTCCCTAAAACTAGCCTGTACTGTGGGGGACCCTCTGTAATGGGATCGTCTCTTCTCCTTGCTCACTTTATTGACAGTAAAATGTGAGCTTCTCATTTGTTGGCTTTCTAGTTTAGCAGTCTCTGTAGCAAGAGCTAAGTTGACAGCATCATGGAATGTCATATTTTCCCCCTGCTGTAATATTTTTACTCTGATGTCATTATCAGTAATCCCCCGTACAAATTGAGCTCTTAAATGAGTTTCCATTGTGGACTCCTGACACTTTTGGCAGGTGAAGTCACAATTATTGGCAATTTGCAGCAGATTAGCAACATATTGACCGATTGTTTCATCAGACTCCTGATGTCGAAGGACAAATCGATGTTGTTCTGCTATTTTGCTGGCTTGCGGACACAGATAAGTTTTTTAAATCTTAATTGCTTCTTCATAAGCTAGATCTTGCGGCTTCCTAGGTGCCGCTAAGGAAATTAAAGTTTGGAATATTTTTGGACTTAAGCTATTTATAAAAATTTGTAACTTACGAGTTTTGGAGGCTTCATCTGCACCATCAAGTCCTTTTAAAGCCAAGAAGTTCTCGAGCCGCAAAACGTAGGCATCGAACGTTTCCTCATGGTCATCAAAAGGTTGAAAATTTAGCCCGTGAACTTGGTGTTTGGACTGTTCTGTAACCGCAGTTTCTCGGACTTGAATCCGTTAAGAGCTGCCACCAACGACTCGATAAGTTTTCGGACATCGCGAGTTTAGAAGTGTAAGTCAACCATCCTCGTCGCCAATGTTATGTCATTAATATTTAGGAATCAAAGACCGTACTATTTGTTTTGAACATTTTAATAACAATGAATAACCTCAATACACAATTCTAATAATATTTATAACATATGTTCCAATAATCGATATTAACACATGTGGTTAGAGATATAACAGATTGGATGCGGGAGGAATTCGATGGTTTAGTGGACCCCCATAGCTCAATGCCATTAGTCCAAATAGGTTTAATAATCTTTGTGTAAATGAGTTTTTTAATGTAAAGAGGGAGTTTTGATCGTTTGTCAATTAAGTGTTTTAATAGTCGATATCTACGAGCAGTTAAATCTTTTATGAGGATTCCATGTAAGACGTTTGTCGAGGTGAAGTCCAAGGTATCGTATTTGTTCTACAGTGATGAGTGGGTGATTTTTTTTAAAGGTAAAACTAGACATTAATCGATTAAACTCTGCAAAATATTAGGGGAAAACGTTACCCAGGAGTCATGTAAAACGATCGGAATGTTTGCCGCCAAAAATCACACTTTATTTAATATCTCTGGTTCTAGTGAAAGTAGAAAAAAAAGTTTGGTGAAAAAATTATCCTTTTTCAAAGAGGCATGATTTCAAAACGGTTTGGTTATAACCATAAAAATATAAATAATCTCGACAAAACAATACTATATATTGTAAGGTTTCTTAGGAACTGTTCTCAGATAAAATTCCCTTTTAGTAGTGAGGAACAGGATAATTTGGACACGAACCTTACTTCTTATTTCTTCCTTCACTAGAACCTGAGATATTAAATAAAATGTGTTCTCTTCCCAAAAAATTTCCGATTTTGTTCGAGATTTCTGGGGAATGTTGGCCCCTCATAATTTGAAGAATCTAATGGTTTATTGTCTAGTTTCACCAAAAAAAAAATGTTTTTCATAATCTGTGAGACATTTGGGATCGTCTCCTTGTTAGTTCGTTTGTTTGTTAATTCTTTTCATTTACATATTTTGTTATTATATACATATTTTTTTTTATGCAATTTGACTTTACTTTTATTTATTATGTAACTACTGCATGGACGTGATTTTTATAGCATTAATATTATTGTATATATTTAGACAAATTTTAATAAAGTGATTATAAATGAAGTATGACAATCATTAGTGGTGATAAATGATAATTATTTAATAAATTGGGGGGCCTGTGGCTGAGTGGCTCTCATGCTACAGCTTCTGAGTTCGAATCCCAATCCAGGCGGGGCTTTTATAAGGATGTAAAAAAATGGGGATTCACTTACAACCTCTCCTCCGGGTATGTGATACCCGTCAGCCAAAGGGTGGCCACTCACGAAATTAGTCGTTGGGAATGATGACCCTACACTAAAAATTGTATCGTGAAACATGAGTGTAAACTTCAAGTGTTCAAGAGTTTTTACCGCGAGGCCCAGGGCCGCGGCCGCGAGACACGGCCTGTCATGCCACTAAAAAAAAAATTAATAAATAAGGCAACAAAGGCTTATCTACATGACCTACAAAGTTAAGCTTTAGGACTCTACTAAACCATCGAATTCATCTCGTATCCAATCTTCACAGTAAAACGCCATTCGTAAAATGTTTATTAAAATTATTCGTAATACTTATAAGTATTTTGGATTGTAAGGATTGAAGACGGAAATTGGATAAGTAAAAATCATTTTATAAACACATAGAGAATAAAATTGAAATATTTAAAAACGCTACGAACTTTAAATACCCAATATATAGATGTATAAATATATCTTATATTTTTATTTAGTCAATAATTCTCCATTAAAAATTACCGGCATTAAAATTTGCCAAAAAAAGTGTTAAAGAATTTGATCCTTCAACCACTATGAATATTCCATCTTTCCTCGTTCGTTTAATATTATTTTCTCAAAGTTGTTTGGTCGCTAAATTGGGTAATCAATATGCGGGGAATATAAGTGTCCAATTACGGCCTTCCTAATAATGGCTTCTCGATAATGAACTTAATCACAATATTGTACCTTGTTACAATATTTCAAAGTAGAAGGGCTTCTGTGATTTTATTTATTTTATAAATAATGTTTAACCCCTTCCTTTGAGCTACAATTAAGTCTGCAACCACAAATGGCACCATGAATGAATTAATTTTTTTTTGAGCTCACATTGAATATGAAGTCGCAAAAAAAGATTTTTTTAAATTTGTATTATTCAATGTCGTTAGAAAATAATTAGTGAGGGTAACATGATACACTTAAAGAAGAATCTTATAATTTTTGCTTACTTACTGCTTCAATTTTTGAAAAGTCTTTGTAAAAAATTCTTTCCTTTAGGGTTGAACCCATGTTTTTTATCATAGTTTGATTTAGAAGAATTAAATAATCATTATTAAACTAAAAGTTATAGGTAATTATCATACTGAACTTCTTTTATTATACGGGTATATACTCGAGATTTCTATAATTTATAATAAAAATCCTATGCCAACAAAAACAAAATAGTAATCAGCAATAGATATGTAAAAAAACAATATTATATAAGCATACTCACTATAAATTGGGGAAAAAATAACATGCATTTAAGATAAAAACAGTTTGGAATGGAAATTATTTATTTATTTTTTATTTATTTAGAAATGATACAATCTGCCACAATCTTGGGCAATGAGTATATAATTATTTATTAGCAATAGTAAATATAAATTGGATTTTTAACAAAATAATTGTTTTGATCAGTAGATGGCTTATTAATCATAAAATTATTTATTTAGCTAAATGGGCTCTTTATCAGTCAAACTCAATTTTTTTATGGCCCATTTCTATTCTATCATCTTATATGTAAAATAAAATATTACAAGGTCATAAAAATCATTTATAGCGCCTTCTAATCGATGGTTTACTGGTCGCCTTGCACTTTATATAGCCTGGTTTAGTATAACAACAGCCATAAAAGGCGCCATTAAATAAAATAATGCTCGGTCAACGTTTATATATAACAGAGAAAATACATATTTTTAAAAAATAAAATAACATAATTAGAAGAAAAAAATTAAAGTTTTGAATCCATGATTTTATCCTAGTTTAGTTTGCACTCAAACACTAAGCAAAAATAACGTAATGTTCCTAATAGGGAAAATAATAAATTTAAAAATAATAAACATTTTAGATAAATACCTATTTTTTTTATTTTTTTAAACTCCTATTTTTTATTCTGATAGAAACAATGGTGGATGATTCTTGTTTTTCAGTAAACATGCATCTTAAGGTTATCTGCTTAACGTAACTTCTGGAGGTTATCAATGTTTGAATTAATAGTAGGTTTTGGCTTTACAATTAACACTTAAACGAAGATTTTTTTAATGAATAGTTTATTCCATCGCTGGTTTATCTCAGGAGTTGGGACTTGACTAAAAATAGAGTTGTATGGAGAACTAACATCAATTAAAAAAAATGTTTATCGAGCAGTTCGGTATAATAGTTAAAACTTATATTTGCCATCAAAAATACTTCGATTTTTTAAAGTTCAAATGTTTGGGTTAAAAAAGGAAATCTCCTTGTTTAAATAGCACATCAGGCCTTTAGTTAGTGGATTCCTAAGCGCTATTTTCAATGATACGTGATAAGCAGTGATGACCCCCTACTTTATAACATATTGTGAGAGACACTCAGTTGGCTGACGGGCATCACATACCCAGAGAAGAGGCTGTGAGTGAATCCCTATTTAATTATATGTTTGATAAACTCCCAAAAAATTAAATATATTTTTTTATATTAAAATTATTTTACACGAAGTGGGGTCACCTGTAACGTAGTGGCTAGCACAATAGCCTTTAAACCCGCTGGTGGTCCTAATATTTTTTTAAAGGAGTCAAAAATCTTTGCTTATGCCATCCTTTTTGGAGGGAACGTAAAATGGTGGCCTCGAACTTTTGCGATGTCAAGTACTGGTTAAATATCCCTATCCAAATTAAACCTGGATAAGCAAAATTTAGGACTCACACTGTTGCATCGTCCGATTAGCCACAGTACTATAAAGGGACGTTAAATAAATAAAACAAAGCTACAGATATATTAAAACAAAGAGTATATATTTATTATAATATTATAATTAGAACTAATCTCTTCTGAAATAATATATTTTATGATCACATTATTTCAATGTTATCATTTGACGTTTTAAAGTCTATTTTTGTTTAATTTCGGCTCATTTTTTAGGATCCTCATGCTGAATAATTTCTTTTAATTATTTTCTGACTTTATTTGTAACCTATCGGCCAAATCGCAGTCTACTCTCGGCGCTACAGTTATACCATCCCGCACAACAAACCATAGGAAGCAGAAATCGAATGGACAGTGTGTGCATAGATAGCTAGCTTAATTAGATCAACTGCCTCCTATGCCATAGTCATGAGTTCAAACCTGGTAGGATGAACGTAAAAAATCATTAGTTATACCGTCCTTCGGAGGAGACGTAAAATAATTGGTCCCGAGCCTTTGCGATGTCATGACTCGTTAAAGATCCCTATCCTAATTAAACCTGGATAGGAAAAATTTAGGATTTCCATTATAGCATCATCCGATTTGCCACAGTAGCATAAAGGGACGTTGAATAAACAAATAAAACAGAGCTACACAAGAGAAGAATATATTTATTATTATATTAAATTTAGAACTATTTTCTCCTGAAATCAAATGTTTCTTATCACATTATTTTAATTTTATCATTTGACGTTTCGAAGCCTATTCCTTCATTTTCAAAATATCAAATCCAAGTTGCTTTTTGATCCTCACTCAAAGTTGTTCTTAGTTCGAATACTAAAGTTCTTCTCTGAATTCTTTTATGCTATTCCAACATCATATTATACATTAATTTACATTTATATTAATATTACTACACCGGAAGAGTATATATTTGTCGTTTTGAATATTTTTTCGTATATTTAATCATTTGAAAATGAAGCAGTAGAAATTGGTTCTAATTTTAATGTAATTAATTAAGATTAGAACCATATTCTTCTAAAATCAAATATATATTATCACATTATTTCAATGTTATCGTTTGACGTTTCGAAGTCTATTGCTTCATTTTCAAATTATTGAATATACGAAAAAATATTCAAAACGTCAAATGATAACATTGAAATAATGTGATAATAAATATATGATTTTAGAAGTTAATGGTTCAAATTTTATTATAATAGTAAATAGATTAAAGACATTTGGTCTAACTTCCTTTTAGAAAAGTGAAATCAATCAATCTAGGACGCTTATGAGACCCAATGCTCAATTATCAAGCAGGGATAGATTGACTTCATGACTTCTGCTTTAACAACATTAAGGAAAGTCTGAAATATAATCTGGAATGTTTGTTGGCACTGATAATAAGATACAATAACTGCTAGGACCGCTTTCAACTAGTAGCTCTAAGCCTAATGGCAAACACAACCACACATCCGGTGATATTTAATGCAAATACAATCACTCGCATGGCAACTTTATAAATTGATTTGAGGCTGGTTAATTATAAGTTGTGGGTGTTGCCAACTCGACCTGCTCACCACACTCCTCCCGGCTCATACACCTCAATGGTTGAAATGCTTTATTTCAATTCTCAGTTTGACAAGTAATTTTAAACTCTTGTAATTGGTACATATGATATAAGAATATTTATTACGTTCAACTTAGAAATAGTTATGTAAAACAACAATATAAGCTAAATTCAACATACGTTAGCCTTCAATAGTTGTATGTTACCTGTACTATCTATGTATGCCAAACATGGTCCCTTAATAAGCTACATGAGAAAAAAATTATAACACACCAAAGAGAAATGGAGAGGAGCATGTTAAGCGTAAGAAAAAGCCAAAATCTAAAAAGTCAGACAATAAGAAAAGTTAATAATGTCACTTATGCAATCAGATAAGTGTAAAGGATGAAATGGAAATCGGCCGGCCATCTAATGAGTAAAAATGATAAAAAACTGTGCCAAGATATTGACTAAGTGGACCCCATTTGATAGGAAAAGGAACCGAGGCAGATAATGAAGAAGGTGGGTCGATGAAATCAAAAAGGCAGAAGGAGTGCTATGGTCACGTAAAGCTAAGGATAGAGAAAATTGGAAGATGAAGATGAGCGAACTCTTCAACTCAAGTACGGGTAGTTACCGTTGAAGATTTTAAAATCCTGAAAAGGAAGGTCTATGTACAAATATGTATATAAAGAAAGAAGAAAACAAATGTAAATAAAAATATATTATAAATGTTTATATGTATATCAATAAATACTATTGTTGTAATAGTCACTCCTGTAAATATATTTGGTTATTCATTTAAAGCCACTTTATACTGCTGTGGTTAATCAGATGATGCTACAGTGGGAGTCCTAAAATTTTGCTTATCCAGGTTTTATTAGGGTACAGATCTTAAAGGAGAACCTGAAAGTGCACAGACTCGGGACCAATTTTTTTACGTCTCTTTCAAAGGACGGTATATTTAAGGATTTTTTAATAGAATTAAAAAATCCTCACATATAGCAACCTTCCAGGTTTGAACCCGTTATTTTGGGCATATAAGGCTGTTATGCTAGCCATTGCTCATTGTCCATTTGTATAGTTTGTTCTGCGGGATGGTATAACTGATAAATGATAGAGATAACTATAAAGATAGAGAAAATTAGAAGATGAAGATGAGTGAACTCTTCAACTCAAGTACGGTTAGTTACCGTTAAAGACTTTAAACTCCTGAAAAGGAAGGTCTATGTACATAAAGGAAGAAGAAACACAATGTACATAAAAATGTATTATAAATGTTTATATGTGTATCAATTAAGACTATTATAATATAACGTTCAGAAAATTGGCAATCAATGGTTATTTTATGAATAAAAAATTGGTCGCGGCCAACACACTAGTTTCACTTTCCTCGGTTGTTAACTAAAGTTGAAAATGAATAAAAATTTAAAGAATTACATTGGGTTTCAATGGAAACAAGTAAATGTGAAATGAAAAAAAAAAACAGAATTATAATACTATTATCCGTCGCTACTGTAAATATATTTGGTTATTCATTTAAAGCCACTTAATACTACTATGGCTAATCGGACGATGCTACAGCGAGAGACCTAAATTTTGCCTATCCAGGTTTTATTAGGATAGGGATCTTTAACGAGTACCTGACATCGCACAGGCTCTACGTTTTTTTACGTCTTTTTCGAATGACAGTATTATTTAAGGATTTTTTACTTCCATTAAAATATCCTATAGCCACCAGCCAGGTTTGAACCCCGTGGCCCTTCTTTGATATAAAAGGCGGTTATGCTCTAGCATTGCTCACTGTCAATTTTGAGCTTTGCTTCCTATAATTCGCTGTGCGGAATGGTATAACTGTAGCGCCTACTATTGGATTGGCCGATGCGTTAAAAATTAAACCAGATTTTTTTAAAAAAAAACTTATTCCACATGTGGTTCCTAAACAATGTGCTGAAATTAAATAACAATCAGTACTGTTAGAATTAATAATATTGTAATTATATCAAAGGGTTCGTTCGATAAGCTCGACAATGTAATTACAACTTTACTAGAGCATGAACAATATGCTGAAATGTTAACAGATTGGAACCTAATAGCGAATATAATTAACATAGCGAATACAGAGAGATTATTTGGTACTCACTAAACAAAATTACCGGAGTATTTCTGTTGATTAATCAACATCTATTCATGTATTCATTTTTCCGGTTCAGAAAACAGCTTGCTGATTATAAAACAATCATTGTCTATTCAAAGAATTTGCACAGAGCTATGTAACAATCGTAAATTCTATTAATCTACCCTAAAATGAATTAAAATAGTATGTGACTCTCAATAAGCCCTTTGAAATATACTTAAATAGTTGAATGAAAAAAAATCCAATTAGAGTGATAATGATTATCGGATGTTTTTCATTTTTTATAAATTTATATTCCGACGTGGAACTCCCATAAGATATTTTAAAAACCAGAGCTCAACCGATAATTTAGTCAATTATATAGTACACTGAACAGAACATGCAAATTATTACTTTAACTGGAATAATTTACAAGACGATGCTGAAACCTTTCTGGACCTTCGGGATTAAACTGTACAGGATAGCAAAATTTTCAAAATTAAACGCGTCCGATTCTTTCAAGACAAAGTTCTTGAGGTTTCTCTTTTTTATGCATAGTGGCACTCTACGTGTTAATTTTTATAGGTTTGCATTTTGATATAATTGGTATATATATATATATATATATATATATATATATATATATATATATATATATATATATATATATATAGATAGATAGATAAGTAGAAATAAAAATTAATTTCAATATAATCCGAAGTTGAAGACGTTAACATAATACTGAGTTTGCGTCTCGAACGGGGTTTTTAACTCTGGCATTAAGTCCCCGAAATCACCCTCTGGTCGGAGGACAAACCCGTATATCCTGTAAGTAAAGTTGAGGAGCCAACAAAAATAACATCTCGTATTTTTTTTTTTTTTTCAACACCAATTTTTATTGAGTAAAGTTACAATCTGTCCCAATTAGAACATCAATAGTAGTGGTGAAAGATATCATACATACTAAATTCATACAATATTTACACGGCATAAAATTACAATAAAATATATACACAATAATGCATCAATACAATAAAGTCAAGAAATCACTCAAACCTATATACACAAACACACACTCATACATACATCACTTTGAGTGGAGAATCTAGCCAGTGCTAGAACTCCAATATGTTTACAAAAGGTCGCGGGGCCACTGCCGTTTCAACCTTCTTCTAGGTGGGTTGTATGGATGAGTGGAGCTGGATAGGGATTGAGCTAGGGGATTAGGATGATGAATGAGTTTCTGGTGGAATTTGGAAAATTTGGATGGAATTAGGTCTGAAATAAATGGAACATTAAGGTCGTGGTGCAAGGTATAGTTGGAGACATCATAAGGAGCATTTACTATTGTACGGAGGACTTTGGATTGAAAGGATTGAATGCGTTTAATATTAGAACGTTTAGCTGTCCCCCACAGTTCAGGTCCGTTGGTCCAGATAGGCTTCAGTATTGTCTTGTAGATTAATAATTTGTTGTCAACTGTAAGTTCAGATTTTCTGTTGAGTAGTCGGTATAATTGTCCGAATCGTCGGTTGAGTTCTTGTCTTTTAAGTCTAGTTTGTGGGTTCCATGTCAATGTTTTGTCTAATAGTAAGCCAAGATACCGGAGTGTATCTGAGGGAGGAATTGGTAATGAGTTGAAATAGGATTTTCGTCTAAGAGTGAAGCTCATTTGTTTACTGGAAGGAATTAGTCCGGGTAACGGTCATTAAATGAAACAGCTAAATATGAAATTTTCTTTTGAAAACTTGTAGGCAATTGGCGTCGGCACGGGATAAGGGCCATGTTTCGGAGGCCTATGTTAGTACCGGCCGAATCAGTGTTTTATACAAACAGATTTTTGTTTTCCTTGATAACAGATGGCTTCTCATTGTTTTTGCTAGACTGAAATAGCATCTGTTAGCCGCGGTTATTTGCCTATGTACCTCTTGGCTAGGTCAATTATCCGCAAACACTAAAGATCCTAGGTACACAAACTGCTTAATAACACTTTCAAATGTGTGCTCTCCAAAGGTGACAGTAGGTGGTAGTGGCAATAGGGGGTTGGCAACCATATATTTGGTCTTTGCTTGGTTTATTGTCAGAACCATATTCTGTCCTGCAGCTTCTATTGCAAGGAAGGCACATTTTAATTCTCTCTGAGATCGGGCAATAATATTCACATCATCCGCATGGGCCAGGATTTGTGTAGATTTATTAAAAACAGTGCCACTTCTCCCTACACCTGAGTTCCTTACCCCTTTTTCCAGTGCCAGGTTGAAAAGTAGGCATGACAAACCAGACCTCTTGTCGTCGTGAATGCTTCCGAGAGATCACCCTGTATTCTAACTTGACACCTCGATTCCATCGTCCATGTGGTTCCAACTGCAGGACTTTTTTCCTCAGCTATATTGGATGGGTATACAATTTCATTTTCGTACAACATTTTTATTAGTAATGGCTCGATCTTGCTTCATGAGGGTGAAATGAGAATATATACTCTATATACCTCATTTTCCGATCCTATCTCTCAAACCGTTCCTTACGAGTTCGCTGTGGTGTAGAATTTTCCAACTTTTATCCCGTTGAGGCCGGTGTTCCTGAAGGGAGGGTCTTGGGACCCGTCCTCTACATCCTTTCTGATGAATTGTACCACGTCCGGCTTTTGATATAGTTGGTACAATTCTGCTATATAGTTACAAGAGTATTTAGGTACAAGGGAATTGTACCAACTATATCAAAAGCCGGACGTGGTACAATTCATCAGAATTTTAACACTGCGTTGGGCCGGTCATGTCGAGAATGGAAGGTGACTCGTTAATGAACAAACTATTGTTTGGGTACGTGGATGGAAGATTGTGCAAGACTGATTGTTGTCTATAAAAATATAATAGATAAATTAAATGAAACACTTTATGTAATTAATTCTTTGATGTTTGTTTCTTTATTTATTTAACGTCACTTAATACTACTATGGCTAATCGGACGATGCTACAGCGAGAGACCTAAATTTTGCCTATCCAGGTTTTATTAGGATAGGGATCTTTGACGAGTACCTGACATCGCATAGGCTCGGGACCACTATTTAACGTCCCCTCTGAAGGATGGCATAGCTAAGGATTTTGTACTCTTGATTATTTGATATATTTTTCATTACTAAGTTTATTTAAAAATTAATTTTAACAACGGAGGTAAGGGAAAGTGATGTGTTTCGTGCAACAGCTTTTTGAATTTGAACATAAGAACATACAGGAAGTTTAATATAATGTGTATAATATACTTTTGGGAAGCTAACGATTTTAGAAAAAATATTGTCTTATACACAAAATTTTAAATTTTTATAGAGGGTGATGAAAAGCCGATAAAACAAACTGACTGTTATAAATAATAACATCATAGATTATTTTATAAATCACATGTTTCTATCAAAACTCAATGTAATTAATTCTTTATCATTTTTACTTTTATTTCATCTCTAACTGTATTTTAAAATTCTTAAATTGATTTTAACAAAGTAGGTACATGAAAGTAGTGCGTTGAGCTCACAAGATTTTTCCACGTTGAATATTGATTTCAATATTAGTTTCTACATAACCGGCTAAATCCATATTGGACAAAGGAACGAAGCCCAACCGCTCCGACAGCTAACCATCTCTCTCCCCTACCCCAGGCTGATGTCCTTTTCCCGACAACGACTCGAGGAAGGAAGTAATGAGGTTTTCTCCCCCCCTCCCTTCGACAAAGGATCATCTCTAAGAAAGCAGGAACGGGGGGGGGGCTCCACAAATACTAATTTTGTTAATTATAATTGGAAATAATCTGTGGGGGAACGTTAACAATAATCAGACTTATTATCCCAAATAATAATGAAATATATTAATATTGCATTTCATCTTAATTGACAAAAATTGAGATGTTGAGTTCCCAAAGGTACTAATCCACTTTAAATAATTTTACAGGTAACCCTGAAAATAAAAAAAAAATAAAAACCTGTCATTTATTTATTACTGGACCAATTTACTTGATTTTTTTTTTAAATTAATATATAAAGTTACTTTGTTACTGTATTAGCAACTTATTTTCAAATTATTGCACTTTTCCCATAGCTTTTTACTTTTCCTTACTATATATAATAATTACGATCGTGAAAATTTTCGAATTTCAGTTTTCAACGGAAATACACATTTTAGGGTCTCCTGAGTCCAAATAACCAAGTCCTGCAAAAGGTCTGTGTGTTGTGTGTGTAGAACTCCCGGGCAGAAACGGTAAGTCCTATGAAACTGAAATTTCATATTTAGGACAAATATACGCCCGAGACATTACTAAACCTTTTCCATCAAAATGAGCTTACCAAAAGAGGCACTTTATACCATGCATTTTGCACCTTTTTTCGATTTTCTCAAAAACGGTTCCGACGATTTTAATTAAACTCGCTATATCGATGTAAAATTTAATGGGCTTTGATATCATTTTAGTTTCATTCGGATTAAAATGGTCTGACAGGGCTTAAATGCCGATATTTTAAATTTTCTTTCTCTAAAGTACCTTTAACTTTGTCTATTCTATAAAAATGACTATATTATCTTGTTACAACTGATGAAAAAACAGTTAAATATATAAATTGAATGAATTCGACACCCAACTAAAGGAGAAAACGGAAAAGATATTTTATTAATGCAATTTTTTGTTTTTGAACGTAAGAGCAGTAATATACATGTATGATATACCGTTGGAAAGCAAAAGATTTTAGAAAAAATATTATCTTATACCATCAATCACCATTTATATCAAGACTTTAAAAGTTAATAGAGAGTGATGAAAAGAAGATAAAACTAACTGATTATTCTAGACAATAATATAATAGATTTTTATAATAATAGATATATAAATTCAATTTAATTAATTCTTTAATAGTTTCACGTATTTTTATCTTTAACTGTATTTGAAAATTCTTTCATTGATTTTAAAAATTGAGTTAAAGGAAAGTCATATGTTGTCCGTACAAGATTTTTAACAATATAATATGGACATAGTACGTTTTTAATTGAATCGTCGATATTGTACTGTTTGAAAATAATCAAAACTGATACAATACTTTAGTAAAGAATATAACGCGAGATAACAGTCTTCATAACCTTCCTTATACAACATTACTCATAACTAACGTCATTATTATATTAATTACTAAGTTATGTATATTTCCATATTCTCACTCAGAGAACTGTTGGTCAACTAGATTGTTGACTATTTTTCACAAAGATAGCAAATATTCAAAGAACCTTTTATTTATTTTTATAAATAAATATAATAAGAAAGTATGTAATTATAAAATTTATTTTGAATTTTCATTTATGCTTTTTAAAAAATGGATTTATATTATTAACAAAGTGTACACAATATTTTAAGTCTGAGAAATAATTTTTTTTTAAACACATTTATTGATATTAACAACTATATAAAAAAAAAATACATATAGTAAATGTGATGGTAATATATAAAACTGTCATGAAATGCATGTAAAGACATTACCCAGTAGCAGAACTCTAAACATATTCTAAACTAGAAGGTCCCTCGGCCATCTTCTTTTCAGACGCCTCGGAGGATCATCAGGGATTGAAGAAGAAGCAAGAATTAAAACTAATGGATTGTAGTGGTAATGGAGTTTTTCATGGAAGGAATGGTACCTGGATCGTGCTAAGTCAACAACATATGCAATATTAAGGTCTTTATGAATGAGTGTGTTTGTGAAAAAATAAGGAGCATTGAGAATTTTCCGAAGGATTTAGGATTGCAAAGATTGGGTATGAGAGGAATTCGATGGTTTAGTGGAGCCCCAAAGCTCTACTCCGTAAGTCCACATCGGTATTATGATGATCATATGTATGAGTATTTTGTAATTAAGTGGAAGGCTGGAGCTTTAGTCCAGTAAGTGTTGAAGTAGTGGAAAACGTCGGGCAGTTTCTTGTCGTTTCAGTCTCGTATGGGGATTCCAAGTTATACGTTTGTCAAGGTCCTAGGTATCGAATCTGAAACAGGGGCTAGTGGAGTGTCATTAAAGGATACTGTAGGGTAGGAAGTCAGGGGTTAACGACGAAGGGTAAATGTTATCTGGTGGGATTTGTTAGAATTAATTTTAATCCTTCAATTCTGGCACCATACTTTAAGGTCTCGGTTGTAGGATTGAAGAGTGTGGGAGGCAGTAACTGAATCATTATCTACTGATAGCACACACGTGTCATCAGCATAGGTTGAAAGGAATGTGTTAGGATGGGTTGGGATATCAGCTGTATAGACTGTAGAAAGAACGGGTCCTAGGATGCTGCCTTGAGGGACACCAGTAGATTGAGGAAACAAGGAGGAATAGGAACTATTATGATTTATTTTGAAAGATCTAATCGCGAGGTAGGATAATAAGAAATAAGGTAGGAGGGAGGATTAGAAGGAGCTTGTAAAGCAATCCCGGGTGCCAGACTCGGTCAAAGTGAGATATAAATAAACTAATTTACAAATCTGAAATTTCAGCAATATAAATAATTATTTTCTTTCATTTGAAGTCTGATAATTTTTATTTATTTATTTGTTATTCCACATCTTCCCTTTCGGGACATTAGCGGGTCTTGATTCTCTAAGTTTATATTGAGTTTAACAGACCAATGTCTCTAAAAAACTCAAAAAGTCTTGAAATTATGTCCTCATCATTTGTTAATGCTTCTTTTAAGTTTGAAGGTAGGTTATGCCTTGTTCTGTTGTCAGTGTACAGTGTGCATGATGTTACAATGTGTTTTATGGTCAGTGTTGTGTTACATGTATCACAGGATGGCGGATCCAGGCCTCTCATTAAATATACGTGTGTAAAGGTTGTATGGCCTATCCTCAGCCTTGCTAGCACTACCTCTTCCTTTCTACTTTTTCTGCAGGATGTGGTCCAAGGAGATACATCTGGCTTTATCTCTTTTAGCTTAGTACTGGATGTAGCCCATTCAGTATTCCACTTGTTAATAATGGCCTTCGTGCAATGCCTCTCCCACTCTTCTGCTGTGGTTATGTTGACATTTTCAGTCGCAGGTTCATTCAGCCTCGCCCTATTTGCTTCTCTGTCGGCTACATTATTTCCCACAATACCACAAAAAAAAAAATAAAATAAATAAATAAATAAAAACAAAGTCTGATAATTAAAATTGAAATTTCACATTTATTGAGTGTCTGTTTGGGATGCCAGAGAATTATAAAAAAGATGGGATTTGAATGAGGATAGAGAAGAAGCATGAGTAGGTCGTGAATTCTAGAGGGCAGTAGAGCGGAGAAGAAAGGAACGATCAAAACTTTTAGTTCTGTGGGTAGGAATGTTAAGGTCAGGCAGAGTTGCGCGATTTTGTTTCAAAGGAATGGAATGAGGATTTAAATTTCAGGAGAATTCGGATTTAGGAATGGTGCTTGGAGCTAGTTTTATTAAGAAAATTAATGGTTTTACAAAGGAATGAACAATCTGAGGTAATCTTTTTTTCCCGTACAGGTAGTTTTAAGTTTATCGTTTTATCCTTATTATTTTTTTCCCTACTTAATTCAATTTAATACAGAATTGCTTTTTTATATTGCAATTGAAATTAGACTTATAAGATTCTAAACTTGGCTATTTTATGAATTTTAACATGAAATATCGAAATCCCGAGTAATCAGTGAAAAAACAAAAAAACAATTTTCGCGCAACACATGTCTTTAACTTGCTTTGTTGTTCTATTCAAATGAAGAACTTTTGAAATAATAATTGTTTCTTTTCCTTTTTTTTTTTACTAGACAAATTGTATATTCCAATTCTACTGGTTTGCTATTCTTAAGAGATTCTGTATGATGTTATTCTCTATTTCTATTTTTACCTTGCGGTTATACCGCTGTTACAATATATATTTTTGGATCTTATGTTTTATGATCAGAAAAGGAGTTCAACTTTAGAACAGTTTTTTTTTTTCGGTTTTTATGTCTAATTTGGTCTTTATATTTTAACATAATTTTAAATTAATTAATAATTTGTTTTGATTTTGTCGAAATTTTAGACATTCTGGACATCCCAAGTTGAACTTTTAACACTGAATTTATATCCGATAATTACAAAATAAGGATCAAATATATATAATTGGTACTAATTGTACCAATTAAAAATTTTCTGGTTGTGGACTGTATGAAAAAAAAATAATAAAAACTTTAAATTTATATTCTGCCCAGAATAAGGGATCTCCAAGTCGTTTTACAAATAAATTTAAGATAGACAGCAGCTTACCTAGTCGCCTTCTTGTGTCTTCTAGAACGGGCCCGCTCAGGCTCGGCAGTCTCCTCCAGCTGCTCCTAGATTTATCTTGTAAAACTTAGGAGAACCTAAATTCTTGAAATTGAGTCCCTCTATCGTGACCGGGAACCGAATATCCCTACAAATATCGTCACGGACTACAAAAACATGCAATCGGGACAGAATCTCAATTCACACTGACGCTATAGCAAAAAACAAAAGCTAGTCAAATTAAACATCTGTGCCGTATCCACGGCGCGACCTATTTAAATTTAAATTAAAATAAATCAAAATAAATATTATTATTTTTAATTCGCGTAATCGCGAACACACACCCGCCCCTGAAGGTTCCTACCTTCAGCAAAATCAAATAAAGTATTCAAAACATTTTTTTTTTTTTTTAAACTATAACCTAACTATAACTATTTTTTAAACAAACCAAATAAACACAAATCCAATCTAAACGTATTTACAATATATACAACGACTACTGAGCCGGGACCTACTGAGATGGTAGAGGATATAGTTTCACGACCAGCCGATTATAATTTCCGACCAAGTCCGAACGATGGCCAGACAAACAACACCATCTTTACCCAAAAATTTCCTCTACAATACCTAATGGCCAATGCAAAGGTGGTGAATTGGATGGATCCACTACTACTACCGGGCCGACTTGTAGAGGGATAGCGGATTTGGTGCTTGGAATAGTTAGTAGAATTTCGGGATATTAATTTTACTACTTTTAACACAATAACCATTACATTTAACAACCGTTTAAAGAAAGAATTGCATTCGATCAGATCTTAACTGGTGTTATGACTTTCAACGCTTAAGGTAGAAAGGCTAACCGCGGGTTCAGGTTCAGGTATGTCTTCGAACCCCATTTCCTGTTTAATCGGCCATTTATCTTCAGTTCCCAAAAGCCAAGGAGGTCCTTGCCACCATAAAGAGCTAGATATTAATTCATTTAGAGTAAGCCCACGGGACAAAAAATCGGCAGGATTTTCCTTTCCATCGACATGAAACCACGAACCATTGGGGGTTGTTTCCTGAATTTTGACTATCCTATTGGCCACGAAAGTTTGCCACCTGTCTGAAGAAGCACGGATCCAGCAAAAACCTATTTCTGAGTAGGTAAAATATATCGTACGATCGACGGGTATACCATGAGTCAACGTCTTAGTAAGCGTGTTCACTAAGTTGGTTACAAGTAATGCGGCACATAATTCTAGTCTAGGAATAGACAATAATAGCTAGTCGAATTAAACATCTGTGCCGTATCCACGGCGCGACCTATTTAAATTTAAATTAAAATAAATCAAAATAAATATTATTATTTTTAATTCGCGTAATCGCGAACAATAATAGTTACACATATACTAATTAAAATAATATTTTAATGTAAATGTTATTACTTTTTTTATGTATTTCTGTTATTTTCTATTGCGGTATTCGAAAATCTTTATAAAGTCCATCAGTATAGATATTTTTTTCTCTAAATGCTCATTTTGGGTGCACTCTATAAGTAAGTATTTAACTGTTTGGAAGGTGTTATTACATTTTCCACAAATGGGTGCTTCCAGCCATTTTAGGAGAGATCCTTGCGTGAATTGGCGATGACCTAGTCTGAATCTGCATAATATGACTTCTTAATAACAATATGACCCACCTAATAACAATCTTTTTTTTTATAGGAAATTCTACCTTCCAGGGTAACTTTCTGAATTCGGATTTTTCCTGTTTCTTGTTCTATTCGCGCCGTATTAGCTACTTGGTCTGTTCTTTCGTTTCTTAGGATTCTCCCAATGTGCTGCTACCCATAAGCAGCTAGGACGCTCTGCGAGTCGGTAAAACAATCCTCGTGTTCTTAGAACTCTCATTATAGCAGTAACATTCTCTGAGAAGATGGAGCTCTCTTCTGACACGTGAAAAATTAGCTGTATTTTAAATATTGTCTTTATTGTAGGAAACGCTACCAATACTATCTCTATATTTTCTATGCATCAGTGAATATATCTTCAAAGGTGAAACTTATGTTTAAACGTTAATATAACTTCAAAGAATATAAGTAAGGTGAATAATCAGTGAATATAACTTTTCCAATAGTTAGAAAAAAAGAGTTCTTTATTTTCAGAAACCAAAAACTTGGAATCAAATAATCAGGGGCTCGTGTCTCGGTACCTAGAGGCTTTTAACTCAACATTATAGCTTTTAATGGCGAGGTTGAGGTTGAGCTAAAGAAAAAAAAATGTTATAACAGAACATAATCTTATGAAAAGAACAGGGACTGTTGACATGATATTACTTACAATCATACAGCGAAGCTGTTAATATTGTTTAAAAAAACAAAAAATGTAGACCTCTACAACCCATAAAGGGTTTATTCTTAATGTTTCTAGGCCTACGGCTTTGTTAGGATGTGATTAACAATTGTTTTATTTTATTTTTATTTACTTTATTTTTTGTTCTTCAACTGATAATATTATTTTACATTGTTTAGCCTAATTTATATTAGGTTATAAAAATTGAAAGATTTATATTTTGTTAACAGATTACTTTAAATTCCTCAATCGTTCAATTTTAATTTTGCTGGTTTTTGTTTGTAATTTCAAAAAGTATGCTTTATTAATTTTATATTAATAATCTCTGTAAACAGTCTTTAGTTGTTTTTATTTTGTATTTTTTGAGATATTGTTAATAATTGATAATTAACGAATAAGACATTGATTTTCCGGTTAATGCTTCATTAGTTATTATCAAGAAGTGAAGAGAAATAAGTTTGTTTTCTTTTTATTTACTTTCTTATCACTTTTTTTTTGTTTATATCATAATATTATTTTACATTGTTTAGCCTAATTTATATTAGGTTATAAAAATTGAAAGATTTATATTTTGTTAACAGATTACTTTAAATTCCTCAATTGTTCAATTTTCTTTTCTTTTTTTTGTCTCATTTGTTTCACATTTTTGTTAGTAATTTCAAAAAGTATTCTTTATTTATTTTATATTAATAATGTCTGTTAACAGTCTTCAGTTGTTTTTATTTCATATTTTTGTGATATTGTTAATATTGTCAATATATGAATTGTAATGACCAACTCCCATTGTATGGGGATTACCCCGAAAACAAATAAATATCATATTATAACAATTGTTTTCCACAAATATTCAGATACATACATTATAAAGGCTAGTGCAACTCAGGAAACTAGAGAAACAACAGAATAAATAATTATCAAGCCACAGCCCGTCAGACCAATCCGCTCCTCGTTACCTTTATGCTGTCATTATTAATTTTTTTTACAGGGTATACTTCATAACTTTAGCTATATAACTAATTTATTTTCGAAGAGAAGGATTATATATTAGAGAAGAGCAAGTGAGCGAAGAGTGACGCCGAACTGGAGGGCCCTAAGGAGATCCGCCTATTTCACGAGTCATTATCCTGGATTGGGTCCATCAGCTCTCCAGGTGGCTGTCATCTATACTTGTCTCTCCAGAGCCAGAAGGACCTCTTCCTAACAACACTGTCTCGTATAAAGAAACAAAAATTAAGATTGATAAATAATACATTTATTTATTTATCATTTGTCTCAGGCCCTCTGGCAAAAAAAGTATTTTATCATTTATTATGTATGTACGATATTTTTTATTATGTATAGTATATTTTGTTTGACAAATAAATGAAGAATAAGAAAAGAAAAAAAATATCATTTTTATTCAAGTTTTTCTAAAAGGAGAATCTTCTACCATCGTAACTTAAAGAAGAGAAAATAAGGGGCTAAGAAAGAAGAAAAAGATTTAATCAGCTTATCATTTTTTTTTTATAATTACATAATATTATTAGCTTATTAATTATACCATCATTTTTCAAAAGGACTATTATTATATCAAGGGTTATTATTAACTGAAGGATTCTTATTATGTATTCCAGTTATGATACATATATTTTTTGTGTATATATATATATATATATATATATATATATATATATATATATATATAACTTTTCTACTTCTAGTTTTATTGTTATAAGATATAATTAAAATTTTTGTAAGAAAAAAGTGGTTCGTGGTGCAGTCATTGAAACACTTCAACTAAGCGATTTTTATTAATTGTGCCAAGGTTTTGGTATAACATTTAGGAAATATATGTATATATATATATATATATATATATATATAAACCAATAAATAACAACCCGATTTTTAAAACGAAGTAAAAGGGAAGATATGTAGAAAAAATGATAAGACGGTATGAAGAGAAATTGATTTTCTACCCCTCAATGTCTCTCTACTCCTTTTCATTTTATTAAGAAATAATACAAGCTACAAACAAGGCGTTAATGCTGCCTGAATCCATTCATACGATAAAGAAAAAAATAAGATTACATCTCAACAAAATAAGAATAATTTATTAAATGAAATAAAAAAAAGAAAGTTAATCATAAATATATATATATATATATATAATATATATATATATATATATATATATATATATATATATATATATATATATATATATATAATAATAAAATAAAAACTTTAAAAACTAAATCAATAACTAACTTTAAAAAAATGTAAACGACTAAGATGAACATAATAAACCCACCTTTAACAGACCGATGATTTAAATTTGATTTTAAGCCTGAAAGTGTTTATTATCCATATTTTATCTTATTAGATTACTTGACCTGCTGGTGTTTCTCAAGGCACCATTCTAGGACCCATTGCTTACACAGTCCATACAGCTGATATGCCAAATAATCCTAACACTTTCCGTTCTACCTATGCTCATGAGTCTTGCGTATTATCAGTTAAGAACAATACTAATATTGCCTCTCAAACTCTGCCTTCCAAATCAGAGACCTTGAGGCATCGTGTCAGAATCGAAGAATCAAAATACATTCCAATAAATCCCTTTAAATTAACATTACCCTTCATCGTAAACATATGACATGCTATCCTACAGAATTGAACACATCCACTATTTAGGGTTCCTGATTGTCAAACGTCTTAGATGGAATTAGCATACAAGACTCTAAAGACAAAAACCTGCTCGCCAATTTCGGTTACTTCAACACTTATTAGACAGACGTTCCAACTTCACACTTAACTACAAAAGGCTAATTGACATGACAATCATAATGCCTATCTGGACTTACGGAGTTGATCATTGGGACTTTACCATACCAATCCCTACACTCCAAAATCCTTCGTAAATCCTCAAAGCTTCTTACTTTGTCACGAATAAAATCCATGAAGACCTTAATGTTCCATATGTAGCTGATTTGGCCCGAACCAGGTATCAATCCTTCCATGACAAACTCCATTCCCACTCTAATCCACTTGCTTCCTCTTCAATTCCTGATAATCCATCGAGGAGTCTAAAACAAAGATGGTTCGGACCTTCTTGTTTTGATTGACTACTAGAGTGCTGCTAATATTCAGTTGGTCTTTATTTTTTCATTTATTTTATCATATTTTAGCATATTTACTTAGTTTATTACAATATAAATTGTTAATTTCAATTTTAAAAAATTCGAATAATCCTCTTATTAATCAAAATAAAATTAACTGTTATCAAACTCTCGTTAATACTTTAGACATATAACAAATCTTATTTTAATTTTTTTTAAATATATTTCTTTCGTTGGATAACCAAGAAAATCTTCCATATATAATTTTTGTCTGAGATTTTAATTTACAAAATCATAAGTTTGAAGTTTCTTCTTACTTTATATTCCTTTTAAAACTATCAATCACTGATGAATAATGATACTGATAAAATAATACATGTGTTTATCATATCCTTTAAACATTATGTGAAATGTAATTAAAAGATGCTGGAATATGTTGCTATGATAAATACTGGCCACATCCCATCCCTACTTCTCTCCCTTTCCTTCCTTCTAGCCCTTTCCACGACCCTTTTAATGTCCATTTATTTACGAGCGTTATCAACATAAATTATAGCCGTAGGAAATTAATTTCAAAGATAAACTGTCCGGTTCATTTGCAACATACACTCTATTCAGTCCGCAGTTGGAAAATCTTAATTTATATATTAACGGAATGATTCTAGCTTTTGTTAAATTTATTGATTAGATTATAAGGGTATAAGTTGATGAAAATAATTTAGTCGTTACAGTACTTATATGAAATTGAATTTAAATGTTTATTTTCCCTTCTTGACTTGGGTCTCACAGAGGACCCCAATACAAGCCTGAAAAAAGAAGAAAAAGTTTGTAGAAACCGACCACTTCACTATTGACAAAATTTCAGTATTATACAAAAAACTTTTCTATAATTCCATTATGAGGGCTAATTGAAGAAGAAGACATCTTTTCCCGCCTCCTCATCCCTCTCTTAAAATGTACCATGTACAGTAAAAGAGATAACCAACGAACCAACAGAGTGGAGAATTTTAACCCGAACTATAAGGAGCTTTTAAAAAAAAAATAATAAATACAAAAAATATAATCATCCATACGAAGCAGAACGACATATATTTTAAGAGTCTATATCAATATTTCTGAACACTTAAAAACAATTTGTACTTTCACATTCATTTTGGAATTAAATAAGGTATATATATATATATATATATATATATATATATATATATATATATATATATATATATATATATATATATATATTTCAGATTAGTTTTAAATAAAAGTAAGGGCGTGTATATACTACAGGCGTTTTCGGAGCTGAAGCGGAAGCAGGTTCATAGAATCATATTGAGCCTTAAGAGTCACAAAGGATTATTTTGATGATTAATTTTGACAAAGTAAGAGGAATTTAGAATTTTGATTTTTTAGAATTGGATGTTCCATAGCATAGTTTCGTATGTCCCAATCGGCCTTATGACGATCATTTGAATAAGAATTTTGCAGTTATGTGAAGGACTAGACCGTTTGTCTGGTAAATAATAGTAAAAAACGGTGCGTGCCTTTACACGTATTATTGTATTTTATATTTCAGTTTCGTAGGACTTTTCATTTTCAAAAAGTCTCTTACAAATACAATACTTTTAGTCATTTAAACTCAGAGGCCCCCAAAACGTGTATTTCCGTTAAAAACTCTCCGTGTATTTTGCCTACTGTACATTCCAAATTTCTCTCTATATAAAATTATAATGAGATCCTAAAGATCTATCAGTAAAACTTATTGAAATTAAGTCTTCATGAGAAGCGAAATTTTTTTTTTCTGTAGTTAAAGCATGACAAAATCTTTTCCAAAACATGTAGACGGGAGAACATTAAACATATCCTCTTATTTTGTAATTAATATCACCGACACAAATTAACTATGCAACATAACATTACTTATCTTGACATTTTTTTGGTTTATTAGAATTTATTTATTGTTTTTATTTTACTTTCACTTACCTATATTTGAAATATATAGTAAGAGAAAGTATTGCGATCGTAAAAATTTACAAATTTGAGTTTCCACCAGAAATACACGTTTTAGGGTCCCCTGAGTCAAAATGACTAAGTCTCGCAAAAAGGTGTGTGCGTGTCTGGCAAGTCTAGTACAAAAGCTAAAAGCCGTACGGAACAGAGATGTTACAGCAACTTTTTCATCAAAATCAGATATCCGGAAGAGCCACTTTATACCACGTATTTTGCACTTTTTTACAAATTTCTCAAAAACGGCTCTAACGATTTTAATTAAACTCGCTATATGGATATAAAATGTAACAGGTTTTAATATTATGCAGGTATCATTCTGATAGAAATAGTCTGACAGAGAATTTTGTTTATTCCAAAAGATTAAGCATATCATCTTAATGACATTGATGATAATGGCATATCAGATAATATAATATAATATAATATACCCTTGGATAGCTAATGATTTTAGATACAAATATTATCCAATATACGGAATCGTAAAGGTGATTGGAGAGTGATGAAAAGCCGATTAATTATTGTAGATAAAAATATAATAAATTATATAATAAAATACACACATTCAATTTAATTAATTAAAAAACAACTTATTTTTATTTCTAAATTTCTTTAAAAATTCCTCAATTGATTTTAACAACGAGGTAAGTGAAAGTCGTGTGTTGCCCGCACCAGACTTTTTAATTATTTATTTATTTGTTTGATAATAATTATTAAAAATAAATGCAAGTAAATAGTTTGGGAGCCAATTATACTTTAATTTCAACAGACCGGCGTATATATGTCTAATGACACTGAATAAAATATAGTTAAATACGTTTTAAAGTAGTTTATCATAATTATTTACGTACGAATATTACTTCCTAAATAAAGCAACAAGTGCACGCCGAACTATTCTTCTCAACTTCTGATGCAGATTACTCGAAACCGGCAAGAACCAGCCAATTTATCAGTAGAATACTTTTTATGCAGAATTCTTTGGACAACATGTTTGCTTCTCTTTTTTATTTCTTTTTTTAGTTTTTTTATAATATACTTAAAACAGGGAAAAAGGGAGGTAGAATGAAGATACTGCCTATCCTTCCTGTAAGATAGAAATATTAGCCGAGGTAGATTGGGCGTGGAGTTGCGGGGAGCATGTGTAATCTGCCTCCTGTCAGTGTCAGCTAGCTCATCTCTCTCTGCATCTTTCTAAGGATAAATATCTTCCTTTGTCTTTACTCTTCCTGTATATTTCTTCTTTCCCAGGATTTCAACCCTTAATGGTACGATATTGCAACTAAATCGATATTAAACTTCTATTTTGAGTAGACTAAGGCAGTTAATGTGTGTTTTGGAGGATCACCAAGAGGAACTATTATTACGGTTAAAATTTGCAAAAAGATTTAATTTAAATAATTTTTAAAACAGAATTCCCTAACCGTAACTATGCCCCAGATACTCAGTGGAGACGGGCGGGTTCCATAATAAATTTATTTCGAGCGCCACGCTATTTGTTAAAAAAAAAGAAATAAGATAAATAGCGAAACCCTTTAAATTAATAATATTTTTAATGAAAATAAATAAATAAATTAAAATTAAATTTGCAAAAAAAAAAAAGTTATTAATAACACAGGTGGTTACGAACTTGTTACCTCACAGTCTGAGTACATCTACCTATCCCATGAGCTATGGACTCATATGACGTCACTATACCTTTACACACTATTAGACTCGACGAGGGTTGTACAGTATTAACTTTTTAAGGTTAATATTAATAAGTAAATATTCAAGAACCACTTTTTGAATTAAAAGAGAATACATGGTTAAATTGGTTATACAAAAACTACAAAATATAATTTTATTTCTAACAAAAAAAAAAAAAGGAAAAGAAAGAAAAAGAAATAAATTATTCAATAACAAAACATATTTACAACTTATACTAACTTTTTTTTTTCTATTTTCTGAAACTACTACTTTCGTTTATCAGTCACCAAACACAAACCAAAAGTTATTTACAAAATGATATTCACCTACGTTCGGGATGAGGGTTAGGTTTGGGGTTAGGAGGAAGGCAGTTTTTCTGTTTCCAATTTCTCCTCAAGAACCAAACCTTGGCTTCCTTCCTTGTCCGGCCGAGTTCGTCCGTCTGGACTTGTCCTTGTTCACACTAATTATATCAGTCTAATGTCAACCACTCGGTAATAGCTGCTATGCCACAATGTCTCTTTTTTTTTTTTTTTTTTACACACCCTCCCCGGGAGCTCACAGCCTTCTTCATCTCGCTCCTTGACTCCCCTTATCCCTCACCGGAGTATATAATAAGTATTTGCTTCAGTAATACTTAATCTAAGCTTAAAAATAACAAACATTTGAATTACCTATTTACATTGAACATACATTTATTTATTTGTTTAATTTTTTTTTTCCCCCAATAACCCTCATCGAGCTATCAAAAGTAAACTTCATTTCTATTTAACTCAACTGATAATTTTTTTTTTTTTCCACGTAACACTATGTCTAAAAGACATAAAATTACCCTCAAACTATTCAATCAGCTACTGGTCACACACAGTGAAGATGTTTAGATATCACTTTATTATTAGAAAATAGATCATCTGAATATTATATACTGCGCTGAGGAGTTTGGTTGACTACCTCTGTACATACTAGGTCTCCTTCTATGAGTTTGACACAAAAAATGTAAGAGTAATTAGTTCTGAGGATCAAGGTGGTTCATATATCCAAGGATTGGAGGGGGGATGAAGGAGGCGGCAGGGTCGGTCAAAGCAAGATTATCGGTAAAGGCCGATTTGAGAATAGGTGTGGTAAGGGAAAATTCGTGAGATTTGGTGAGGGTGAATTATTATACACTCTCACAAACATTCAAGATATTATAATAATTATTCAATTACCGAATTTTCTATATTATCATTTTTTTTAATTATTTTTTTTTTTTTTACCTTTGATTGTAAATAATGTTTAATTTCAAAAAATGGAGTTTCTATATTAAAAAAACATGTTTTCATGATATGTATGTTACAGTCTTTTTTTTTATATAACTTTATCATTAAGTTTTTTTATCATTTTTATTAAAATAAAGTTTAACGATATAGGATTTTTCAAAAAGTAATATTTGATGTCATTGCCCAAATTTATTTTTTTAAATAAGAATCCCCTCTAACCCACTACTTTCGTGAACTCTCACAATACCTCGCTTTCACTTCACCTACAAATACCTATTTTCTCACCGTGTAGCACTGCCTTCAAGTATTGTTTTAAGTTATGGTGTGGGTTCCTTTGTCGGTAAGTCCTAGGTAGCTGGTTCAGGGCTATCAGTGGCAGCCTTAGGTATATATATTTTAGACAGAGGAAGTTATTAAATATTACAATATATTTAATGGGAGTAAAAAATCCTTAGTTACGCCGTCCTTCGGAGGGGACGTTAAAAGGTGGTCTCGAGCCTGTGCGATGTCAGGTACTCGTTAAAGATCCCTATTCTAATAAAAACTGGATAGGCAAAATTTAGGACTCCCACTGTAGCATCGTCCGATTAGCCATAGTAGCATAAAGTGACGTTAAATAAATAAACAAACAAACAAACAATTGAAGTTGGTTGTGCTGATTTTATACTAAGAAAAATATATCTTTCCTTGTTTAACCACTTATTGGAATTCCTTCTCTCCAAACATCCGTCTTGGTCTCTCCTTTTCTTCATTTAAATACCTACTTCTACTTTCACTTACCTATACATAAAATATATAGTAATGGAAAGTATTGATATAATAATTATTTTTTAATTTTAGTTTTCAACTGAAATACATGTATTTCTGAGTCTTCTGAATCCAAATAAAAAGGCGCGCAAAAAGGTCTTTATGCAGAAAGTCTATCACGTAAACAAAAAATCGTACTAAACTGAAATTTCACATTTATGAAAAATATACGCCCGAGATATTACAAAAACTTTTTCATTAAAATCGGCTAACCAGAAGAAGCGATTTTCTCCAAAATGTCTAACGATTTTGATTAAGCTTGCAATATCGATGTAAAACGTAATATGCTTTAATATCATATATGTTTAATTCTGACTGAAATAGTCTGATAGGGCTTAAATGCCGGTATTCATATTTACTCCAAAAAATATTATATTATACGCAAAATTTTAAAAGTTAATAGAAAGGACAATAATTGGATAAAACTAACTGATTGTTATTGACAATGAAGTAATAAATTATTTAATGAAACAGATGTTACTATTGAAACTGAATGTAATTACCTCTGTTTATTTAAAAGTTCTTAAATTGATTTTAAAAAACAAGGGAAGTTAAAGTTGTCTGTTGCGCGCACCAGATTTTTCTGTACCTCTTTGATTCCTAAACTGAAGCTATGACAATAGGAATATTTTTTCCTAGGTTTAAATTTGATTCTTATATATGCTATTTCTACTTTCTTATTTTCAATTATAATTTTGTTTTATCATTAACGATAATTTTATTTAACTATATTGTCACTAGAAGTTATTTCTTTTGTTTCTCTTATGTTTACATTTTCAATTATATGTTTAATTATCATGCTTTGAAAGAGCGTTTCAAAAATTTAATGTTAAAAAAGTATCATAAAAATAAAAACTGATTTAATTATTTAACTTGTGCTAGTGGGTCAGTTCATTCACAGAATTCACTGATCGCGAATAAACAGCTGAATAAACAAAGACCGTAAAAACAAACCGGTTTAGTTTTACCCATTCAACTGTTTCCAACTCGGGTTTTATGCAGTTCAGAAAAAAAAAAAAAAAAAAAAAAAAAAAAAAAACATCAATTACGTAACTCATTAAAATTGACAGAATATAACTTCGGGCATAGGGAGCTTTTTAGTTTCGTTGTTTTTTTATATTAAAAAAAAAAAAAAAAAAAAAAAAAAGAGTTTATTTATTTTTCAATTCCTGAATTGAAAAATAAGGTAACCATATTTGGATATATTTTACGTTATACAAAATACATTTCATGAATATTAAATACACAGAATTACAAGAGATCGGCACAGTTCAATGGAACCTACATTTAACAGCAATGAAAAATTTCAGATTTCTTCTCACAGAAAAAATTAATCTCTCTTTTAATTTTACTGGTATTTCCTTTCCTTTTAAGGAAAATGGCCGAAAAATACGTATTGGTCATTTATAATAAATAACTTTTTTGAGAATTAGTTTCTAATAGGCAAATGATCTTTTGTAAGCATTATTGCAAGGATCAAGAGGCATGAATACAGAAAAATAAAAAACCTTTTTGCGAGACTGGTTATCTATTACGCTTATTAGTGGTGAAAAGAGATATCACACAAGGATTGAAGAACAAGGGATATTGAACAATTTCAAATTATTAAAAATTATATTAATTGATCTAATTACAGTTTTTCCTAACTAAAAGCAATAATTAAATGATATTAAAAATACTTTTTTTACCCTTTGTTTTTGAGAAACGGAGGAAAAATAGTTTTGTGGGGATATTCAGAAAAGGAGATTACTTTTCTACCTTCCTCAAACGTTTTATTTAAAACCTTTTGTACAGAAGCTATACGCGCCTTTGAGAGAGATTGTATTTCCTAGCTGTAAGTTTTTTCTTGAACTATTTTGTGACCCTTTCAACTTTATCGGGTATCTGAGCCTTACAACGCTTTTAACTTGAACTTTTAAAATAATAGGAGGGATAAAAAGAACTTTTGCTTTTTTAAGTGATACTACTTTATACAATAGCTTTCAAGTTATACATTTTGCATTGTACTGTAATAATTGCTATAATTATTATTTTGACTTAATGCTTGATTTAAATACTATTTGCAATAATGAATAACATATACGGATAAAAACATAAATTTGAGGTCCTAAAGATTTTTTTCAATCCAGAACTTTTAGAACTATTACAAACTCACCATAGTACGTTAGCTACAGAACTTCACAAGCCAACAGTCAACGAACAGATTCGAACCATCTACAAGCGTTTTCACAACAACTTACACTGACATACTAATACACTAATGCAAAGCATGGCCATTAGTAACATGCCGGACAATATTCGCAGAAGACTGAAAAGAAGTTGGATGAGGGACCTTCTAAGCTACATCCGTAATAAGAAGCACGCACGCTAGGAAGAGGTGCCGCTGTGCATCTTCTCTTCATCAGGCCTACCACACCAAACTATCATTCCTTCATCAAATTCGCAGATTCTCAACATTCATTGGCAGGTGTGAAATACAAAATTTGAAGGTAAAAGAAAATCTTTGATGAAAAGTTAAGTCCATATCCATATTACATAAATTATCTAAATATCATTGCATAAACCACCACTATGAAACCTTTTACTATGATTTTCATTCATTCATAGAGATTCTAGCGTCGAAACTACATTGAATTCCCTTTGGTATAATTAAAAAAAAAAAAAAAATCTTCTACGATAATACCCTATGGTGATCAGTCGAATTCGATATTATTTGAAACCAATGGTTTAATAGTCTTCTGAAGATTTTTGGGCAATATTAAACACACGCAGTATTTTTGCCTTATAACCAAAACAACTACAATAAAGTGATAAATAATATACGAGTAATGAAGTGAAAATGTTATGCATGCGTATGATTATCCATATTATATTGATAACGCCATGTTTAGAATAAATGAGGATTATTTAATATTTGAACATTATAACCATAACCATTATAAACCAATCCTGTAGCGTTTTCTAACAGTTGATTGTCCTTCAAAATATCAATATTCAAGAACAATTGAGACTGATGATTTTCAAAAGGTACTAAAGAACATTTTTCAAGAAATTGTTATTTTGTTACAAACTTGCATTCTCTATATTTCGTTGTATCTAAATCATCTATTTGATTTTAACTAATAAACACTCAAATACTTTAAAAATGTGATTTATAAATGCAATTATTTTCTAAAGATACTAATTACACATTTAATTTTGTTCCAAATCATACTAAAACATTTCATTCCATAAAATTAATATAGTGTTTATTGATATAGTAAGAAAACGAGATTCTAGATTTAAATGCGAAAGGAATTAAATAAATTGGTTTAATAACATAGTTATGAGAGATTTTCGCGCTTCCTGTATAATGCAATGGAATATATAATACCATTTGGAAATCAACATCTCAAAAAAGTGTCTTCAGTAAGAATCCATGTTGGTGATAATATCATGCATACAGATAAGCAAGCGGACATACTCGCTGAATATTACGAGAAAAGCTTTCAAAACCAAGCTTCATACGATCTGCCCCATGAAGAGTTCCCTCGCCAGCAAAACTTTATGTTTTTATCACCTAAAAAACTTAAAACGATCCTTCGCAGAACAAAGGGTAATAAAGCACCAGGAAATGATGGGATTCAAACAATCTTATTAAAACAATTACCTAAGAAAGGTATCATTCACTTGGCAAATCTTTACAACTCCTGCTTCCGCTTAAGATATTATCCAGATACATGGAAAAAGGCCATTCTCATACCTTTGCTGAAGCCAGCAAAAAATGGAGACAAACCAGAACATTACCGCCCGGTATGTTTGCTGCCACATTTAGGAAAAATTTTCGAAAAAGTAATTATCAACTACTTAAGAGATTTCTGCACGGATCACGACGTTAGTCCTCCCGAGCAAACAGGGTTCCAATCTCAGTTAAGTACTGAGCATCCACTGATAAGGCTACAAGCGGACGTTACAAGAAATCTAAGAAATAATCTGGCCACAGCAATGATTTCTATGGATTGTTCTAAAGCCTTCGACTCTGTGTCGCATGGATCGCTATGTCAACAACTCATGACCTTAGACTGTCCGGAGCAACTTTTCTCAATCATAAAGTCATTCCTTATGAAGAGGGATGTCTCGGTCAAGGTGGGAAACAGTTTATCCAAGCCCATAAAAGTGAATCGTGGGGTACCCCAAGGTGCCGTCCTCTCTCCCATTTTATTTAACTTGTACACGGCTCGCGTAGTAGGAGAAAACTACGACCATTGCAAAGTAATGGCGTACGCTGATGACATTGCCATTTATAGTTCAAGTACTAACTCATCCAAAGCAATGGCGTATGCTGAAACCACTGCAAACAAAATAGTGGAAAAGCTCCGATTTTTAAATATAATCGCAAATCCTGAGAAAACGGATGGTATAATTTTTTCTTTCCAAAAAAATAAAAAGAAATTACCTAAAAAGTTTACGATAGAAAATGTAAATAAATCCATTTCCAGGACAATATTATACCTAGGAATCAAATTTGACCGACACTTGACTTTTGCAGGTCACTTTAGAAAAAACTAAATCAGGTTAGAAACAAGTCGTACAGACTAGCCCATCTCCTCACTTCGCCACACTTAAGTTTGCGACTGAAAATCATTATTTACAGCAGCTTCATCCGGCCAGCTCTGCTGTACGGTGCTCCTATGTTTCCTCATATCACACAGCACACAGCGAAGAAATTGCAGCAATTTCAAAATGGGGTGGTCAAAAAAATATGCAGAAGCACTTCACTCTGAAGGGAAAAAACTCTCAATGTCCATAAAATTTTGAACATCCCAACTGTGCAAGAGTTTATGAAGCGACGTCAGGTCAAGTTTTTTGAAACAACAAAACGAATTGCGAATCCGCTAGTTTCTAGCCTAATACCTCCACCAGCCCCAAAACGGTGGCAAAATGCTGTTGTATCTGATTAAGTTATTTTAGAATAAGATAGGCTTAAGAGGTAATTTTAAGGACACCAAACAGCCAGAAGCGAGCCCCGTCGCAGATATATTTCATTTTGAAAATAATTTTAAAACTTTGAAGAACTCCGCAATTCCTTAAAATGTATGAAGGTTACAGAAAAAGGAATAATTTAGTAACGGAAACGATTAATTAAGAATTTTAAATTAAGGGGGAAAAAAAAATCTCAATTATAAAGCACACTGCAGTAACATATTTTTATAGTAGTTAATAAACGCCAATATAATTCTGGATACTCAGATCGCATAGTCCCAATAATTTGTGTTCTGATTGACAGCATATCCAACAGAAAAGAAAAAAAAAATTAAGAAATTATCGTCTCAATTGTAATGTAAGATGGTTTATCGAAGTAATTATTAAAAGTTTTAACGATAATGTGTACAAGTAACTATAATTGGGCATGAGACGAAAAAATGTGATAGTTCTTAAAGAAAAAAGAATGTGAATACCAAAATAGGGAGCCCGTGGCTGAGTGGCTGTCGCGCTAGTCTCCCACGCCAAAGGTTGTTAGTTCAAATCCTAGTCCTGGATGAACTTTTTCAAGCATTTAATTAATAAGAATTCACTCACAGCCTCTCCCCCGGGTATGTGAGACCCGTCAGGCAACTGTTGGCCAATTATAAAAATAAGGCTTAGAGAATGATGACTATAAAATATCGGGAAACATAATTTTATTCTCCCAGCAAGGCAAGAGCCTACTCGGCCTGTCGTGTCAAAAAAAACAAAAAAAAACGAATAAATTTGTGTTACTTTAAAACATGTTACATCTTAAACATCTAAACAATTGCCAAAGTATTTAACTAAGTGTAGAATATTGAAAAGATGGAAATTTAAATTGGCTTTTTCATAGCTATAACGAATCAATTCCTAAATAATCCATAAGCCCTGACATTGGTGACAAAATGGTGAAACGTGTCGGATAGAAAGAAACAGCTTTGGGGGTGAGGGAGCTGAACCTGCAGGCTATCGTCATTACCGTTTCGATAGAGATTGATGATAAAGTCTTACGAGGATCACTTCTCAGCACCCCATACCAAGTTTTTTCTGTTCTCAGTAGGAGATATACACAGGAATAAAAACACGCAATCATTAAAATACATATTAAAAAAGTTTAGTTCGGGAAACACGACCTTGGTTGTTAAAGAGAAATTTAGAACAATAAAAAAAACCCTGGAGCGGGTAATACACGACTTTCACTTACCTCTACAAAATCAATCTAATAACAATTAAATATACTACAATTTGAAAAATATTTTGGGTTAATTTTAATAAAACGAGTATTAAAAGGAAAGGAAAGAACAATCGGAAAGAATGAAGAAGAGATGGGAAGAAAGAAAAAAGAAGGAAGGAGAGAAGAAGAAGAAGGGCTGTGAAGAGATATGAATATAACGATATTCACGTGGTCTATAAGACCGTTCCGTAAAAAAAAAATAAATACAAAAAAATAAACGATGGAGTTTTTTTTTGACCGTTGAGAAATTAGATGAGAAAGATGTTTGGGGGTGCGGTCATAAAATAGAAACACACATTTAAAACAAGTGCTATTTTAATTACAACCCCCGACGTTTCGGTCTACATTGTGGGCCTTCATCAGGGCTAAAAGAAACAAGATAACAACCAATGTAATTATTGACTTAATTACACGCATTATTAAGTCTATCAGTACATTGGTATTTTATGACCGCATCCCCAATTATCTTCCTCATCTAAAAAAAAAAAAAAAAGGGTATTCATTTTCGGTGGAAACATATGATTTAGGTTAAATAATATTACCATATTAAAATGTTAATCTGAAATAAGTTTATTCCTTATTCGTCACTTTATATTGCTTTTTACAACTTTTTGTTTCTGATAATATTTTTTTTTTTAATTTTTAATCTTTCCAACGGTATATTATACGTCTATATTATAAAAAAAAATACATTAAAAAATACTTTTGCTCTTTTATCCTTTCGTTGGTCGTAAAATTCGTCTACTTTGTATATTTAACCGCCTTTCATAAATTTCATGAAGATGATATGGATAATCTTTTGGAATGTACAAAATTAAAGGTAGTTTAGAAGAAGAAAATTTTAAATATCGGCATTTAAGCCCTCTCAAACTATTTCAATCAGAATAAAACCTACATCACATTAGAGCCCATTAAATTTTATAACGATAAAATGTTAGATTTAATCAGAATCGTTGGAGCGGTTTTTGAAAAAAATCGTAAAAAGGTGGAAAACGAATGGTATGAAGTAGCTCTTCTGGTTAGCCGATTTTTATGTAAAAGTTACTGTAACATATCGGACTTATACTTGTCTATAAAATTCTAAAATTTTCACGATCGCAATACTTTACTTATAAATTTTATATATATGTAAGTAAAACTAAAAAGATTAAAGAATTATATTAATTTCTGTTAAATGCATATGTTTTTGATTAAATAATATAACAATATAAAATAGTGTACAATAATCACTCAAGTTTAGGACTTATTTTATATTACCTTACTCAACTTAAATAATTCATTTTTTTGGATATACATTTTCTTTAATAATATTATATATCAACCTTTTTAAACATTTATGCACACTACATCTGTTGCTTTATATATATATATATATATATATATATATATATATATATATATATATATATATATATATATATATATATATATATTGAAAATTAGGATTATTAGGTAAATAATTAAATTATGTATTAATCTTTTTTAGTCCATCTTGTTGTTATGTTTTTATTATTATCAACTACAATTAGCATATCTTGATATCGTATTTTATTATTATTTTTGTTTTTAAGGTAAATTTTATTTTATATCAATTACTATTTTATATTAATTATACTATTTTACTATTACTATTACTATTTTATAAAATATAAATTTTATATTTTTACTATGATGTTAGGATACCTGTTGATGAGGCAATAGCCTCGAAACGTTGTTATAATGATTTTAAAAGATAGGATGATATTATTAATATATTATTGATGATAAAACATCGATATAAGAATATTTGTTGCATTATTGTAATATATAATTAATTAACTCATAAAAAGAGTTGTAATAAGTAGAAAATAAATTTATTCTATGACTAATACCACAAAGAACTACATCAGATTTTACATAATATAAGAAATATCTGGCCAATACATATAATTAATGAACCATAAAATGATTTAACATAAAAAAATAAACGTAGAACAATAATAAGATATAAATTAATTACATAAAATTGACTGCTAATGCTTAAAAGAACTGAGAATTCACAAAAAAATAGAGTTTAAACAGCTCATATAATGAAAATATATGAAAAACTAAAAATATTTATTATAGTCTAACTAAACCATAATAGTACAATTCATATTGTCAGACAGCGTCATATTGGGATGCGAGAATTCACTGAAAAAGAAGGTGTTTAAATGTGGAAAGAGAGAGATAGCACGGTGGATGATTGAAGGCGGAGAATTCCAAAAGCTAGTTAAAGGGGCTACACAGAAAGGTTCATATGTTAAGGTTTTCTGGGAAGGGATATAAAGATTGGAAAGGCGGGATCTAGTTTTTTGTGAATGGGTTGGTGATCTAAACTGCACGATATCGTTTACGGAGAGTACTGGGTGCTGAAGGTTAAGTATAGGAACGTTAGGAGGGAATATTGCCTACGGGTGTTTAGGAAAAGCCACCTTGACTTCTTAAAAGAACAGCTCATGTTTGTTGGTTTTTGTATTTATATAACGTCTTTTTATACTGCTGTGGCTAATCGGATGATGCTAAAGTGGGACTCCTAAATTTTGCTCATCCAGGTTTAATTAGAATAGGGACCTTAACGAGTACCTGACATCGCACAGGCTCGGGACCACCTTTTAACTAAGGGTTTTTCACTCCCATTAAAAAATTCTAGGGCCAGCTACAGGTAACTCTCAAAAACAGTTCATAATCTGCTTCGCTCGTTTCTATAAAACCATCGAGATACTAACGTACTCCATACAGCCGCGGTCAAAGTTCGGAAATCAGTGGGGAAACGAATAGCTTAAGAGTATATATTTAAATGTACTTTTAAGCTGGATATCATTTCCCAAATTTTCAATTAGCAACGATTGTTCGTATTTTCAGCGTTTAGTTATGCTTTGGAGTATTATCATATAACCATTTTTTTTTAAGAACAAACTCTCTCTTAAAAAAAAAAAATTGTATAACGGACACATAAATTAACGAGCTTAGGGCGATAAAGTGCGGGAGGGATGCAATTATGAAGAACAATGAAGCCGTGAAGGGTTTTCCTTCAAGAAGCAAAGGCTTTGCCCTAGAAGGAGTTGGTAATGATTTTTCTAAACTTTGAAGAGAGATAGGAGGAAAAAGGACCTCTTGTGTCCTCCACTTCTTAAGCGACAGTGCACGGCCTATTCAGGATTTTTTTTTCATCCTTGGAAATTTTTTTTATTCCACCATCCTTTGCCTTTAAGATTATCGGCATAAAACAAATTGTGTACTCACTTCAAGACATCTCAATTTTTTTTAAACGAATCTTTTAAAGTCGACTTTCATTCACCAACAAAGAGGGAATTGTCCTCAGGATAATCGCACTGTTATCCTTAATTCCGTTCTGAATGATATGAAAATAAACTTTTATCCTGGGACAGCTAGTTCCCTGAGAATAAAATAAATGTACATTTTAAATTTTATTAGCTGTATATAGAATTTTTACCATTATGTCAATTATTTGATGAATTTTAATGAAAAATAACAATAAAATGACTTCAATAAATGATAAATGTATCCTTTATCCTTCATATCGTCGCAAGTACTTCTTTGCATCCTTCCTCTACCAAGTAATCCGTTCCCGCCGTCCGTCATACATCTCTAACCTCCTACTATTCAAATCCTCGATTCATTCTCGCAACACTCGTGCACGGCCTTCTGATTTGTATATTCCGCCCCATCGAACCGCAGCTTTCGATAGATCTTTCATTATCCGATCATCTTCCGTATGGAACTCCATCCCTTCTCATATCCGTAACTCTAATCCCCTTCCAACCTTTAAATCCCGTCTATTCAATTACTTCCTATCCATTCAATTTCCTAGGAATCTCGACAATAACCAATTTTAAATGAGAATGTACAAATTAAAAAAAAATCTGTTAGTCTGCCATATGGCCATGGCAGACTAACAGACTTCCTTCTGACAGACATAACTTTAACAGACTGAACAACGAACTTAAACGACAAATACAAAAATTCAATAGAACTAACTATGATTCCTTTTTAAACAACCTATCAACTGACGATGGAAGCTTGTGGAAGCATACCAAGAAATTGTTGAAACATCGACAGATGTCAGTACCACTGCGAAAAGAAGATGGTTCATGGGCCGTGTCAGATGGAGAAAAATCTGAAATTTTTGCTGATCACCTTTCCTCTGTTTTTATACCACCTACTGACTACCCTAATACAGAACATGAAAACTTAGTTAAAAGTACTCTGGACATTCCACTACAGCTGACACTACCTCCTATATCTTTCACTCCTTCACAAGTCGCACAACAAATCAGACACCTACCTAAAAGAAAAGCCCCAGGTTATGATTTAATAACTGCCGAGGCGCTCCAACTGATGCCCAAGAAAGCTCTAGTGTTCCTCACGACAATATACAATTGCATACTTAGGACAGCTAAATTCCCAATACAGTGGAAATATTCAATCATAAAAATGATACAAAAAAAAGACAAAGACATGTACAAACCATCCTCTTATGGGCCTATTAGTCTCCTTTCCATATGTTCTAAACTTTTCGAAAAATTAATTTATAAAAGATTGGTTGACATACTGACTGAGCAAAAAATAATACCTGACCATCAATTCGGTTTTCGCACGTCACACTCAACGACACACCAATTACACAGAGTTACTGACTTCATTGCAGGAGCACTAGAAAAAAAGCAATACGCGACTGGAGTATTTTTGGATGTTGCCCAAGCGTTTGATAAAGCCTGGCACGAGGGGCTTCTCTTTAAACTCAAGAACGTACTACCTTACACATACTATCTTATTATACACTCTTTTCTCTCTGATAGATTTTTCTCTGTTCGGCAGGGCTCAGAAACTTCTTCAATCCGACTAGTCTTGGCAGGAGTACCGCAAGGATCGATACTTGCTCCGCTCTTATACATTGTATACACAAATGACATACCAACTCACCCCACCACATTGACTGCAACTTACGCGGACGATACTGCAATTTTAACTTCAAACGACGATCCTATACTCGCCTCACTGACTCTACAAAATCACTTGATGATACTACAAAATTGGTACAAGCTATGGAAAATTCGTTTAGATCACGACAAGTCAAAACACGTAACGTTCACACTACGACAAAACACTTGCCCACCAATTTTTATCGACAACAACCAAATTCCTCAGACCAACTCTGTACATTACCTAGGACTGACACTCGATCGAAGGATGACTTGGGGCCCACATGTCAAGATGAAAAGACAGACTCTTAACCACCGACTGAAAGTACTATACTCACTTTTATCTAAATCTTCAAAATTAAAAATTAGACAGAAACTGAATACATACTCATACCTTCTTAAGCCAATATGGACTTACGCTTCACAGATTTTAGGTTCAGCAAAAAAGACTCACATACAAAAACTGCAAACATTTCAATCCAAAATTTTAAGACTGATAACGACAGCTCCTTGGTACGTAAACAACAGAACCCTACATAGGGACTTACAACAACCAACAGTTGACCAACATATACGAACACTCTATACTCGTTTTCACAGTAAACTTAACGGACACGACAATAGACTGATTAACGACATGTCAATAGCTGAAATGCCAGTCAGAAGAAGGCTAAAGAGAGGCTGGATGAGGGACCTCCTCGGATAAAATAAAGCCATGGAAGGGGTGCATTTTCCTTCTTCATGCCTACCATGCCTAGATCTCAATTTATACAGCACATTTGCTGATTGTCAGATACATTCTGACAGGCGTGAATCTAGATTTAAAGAGAAAAAAAAAAAAATCAAATAAGAAAATCATAGAAGTTATTTTTCTTTTTTTTCTCCTTTTTTTTTAATTAGATAGGAATTGTATATAATAATTTTTTGATCAAAGCTCTGCATAGGAATAGAAGGATAATTTTATATTTTATTTATTTTTTTAACTATCATCTAAATTAGCTTTAAGTACATATATATTATTTTTTTTTGTCGTTTCTCTAACTCATTAGAATAAAAATTCGATTAATTATATCTATCAAATTGGTTTTATATGTATAATTAATTTATATAACTTCTGTATTTATTTTTTACTTTATCAATGTATTTTTTTTTTTCTTCCATTATTACTCTAAGGCATCTAAGACTTTATTTACTTTCATATGTATTATTCTGAAGAGACTTGTCCCAGAATAAATAAAGAAATTATTATTAAAATACAAGTACTTATTATTATTAAATGTTTAATTAGATGGATAGTTTTGGAAGAGACGGATTAGAATATGCGAATGGTTAGAGTATAGTAGTATAGTGAGTTTGTGTGTTTGTGTGTAAGAATAAAGATGCAAGAATGACTGAGGATCTTTTAAGCAGTTTTGTAGGAGGGAATGATTAAATTTAAGGGCTGGGATCTTGTGTTGATTGAGTAGACAGAGAAAGTGGGTTTAACATCTTGTAGATAAATGGGGGCTTTTAGGTTCTAAGGGATTGATAAAGATAGACTCCTAGAAAGTATTGCAATCAAAAGTTCGGGTAGAGCCATTGCAATTCAGTATCTAGGCGGAGACATGTGTCTGCTTGGGTATCCCGAAGATAAATCTAATGGAATATCATTAATCTCTTCAGCCTCATCCCAAACCTCAATTACAGTCCATCTAACACCAAACAGCCATAATCGGAGAGGGGGAGATGAGAGAGGTTACTAGGAGCTGGCGTGTTTTAAGGGGTATTGAATCGCGTAGTATGAAGAACTGTTTAAGGAAAGGAATGGATTTTATGGAAATTTGAGAAAAGTTTTTCCAGGAGAGGTTTTAGTCGAGAAATACACCTCATGTTACGAACAGATATTTATGAATTATTTTAAAAGTATTATATTCTTCCAAGTTCACAATTCATTCTATGTCATATACAGCGAATCTTCTGAGATCGGCCTTTTTTAAAATATCGAAGTCCATCATATTGTATGGTCTGTATTTTAACAACATACGATACCTACAAACTCTCAACTTAATCAACTTCTCTTTTTTTCATTTTAGATGTACACTGAGTGTCAAAAGTATTCGGAATTCGTATATTTTTTAATTAAATAAGTATATTCACAACTGTGAATTTATATAATTATTTTTCTGCAAAATTTTCAAAGCGTTCTCGAAATCCCTCTTCCATCATTTCTCTTAAATTTAATTAACTATTTGTGGGTACAACTAAAAAAGAAAAATAGTAAATACTATATCAAAATTAAAAAGGCCTCAAGAAACAATAAGTGCTTGAGGGGGATAATATTTCACACCAGACCATCAATTAATTAGTAAGATCATTTCCTAGTAGGCTAAAATGTATAATTATACAAAACCAGTTATACTAACTTGAAGTTTATTTAATTTCACAGCATTAATAAAATTAGGGAACCACGTAATTCCGAATACTTTTGACACCATTTACATACACTTTTTACTTTTACTTATCTATACATGAAAGATATAGTAAGGGAAAGTGTTGCGATCGTGAAAATTTTCAAATTCCAGTTTTTTTTTTTTAAATAATGTTTTACTATCTCCTGAGTCCAAATGACGAAGTCCTGAAAAAAGGTCTGTGTGTGTGTAGTAACTCCCGGACGAAAACGAAAAGTCCTATGAAGCTGAAATTTCATATTTAAGACAACTCTACGTCCGAGATGTTACAGCAACAATTTTTTTCCTCTAAACTACCTTTAGTTTTGTAGTTATTCTGATTAGCATTGCTGAAAAACTGGTAAATATATAAGTTGAACGAATTCAATATCCAACTAAAGGAGATAACGGCCAAAATATTTTTTCTTGCAATTTTTACTTTTACTTACTATAAACAGTAAGGGAAAGTATTGCGATCGTGAAAATTTTCGAATTCCAGTTTTCAACGGAAATACACGTTTTAGGATCCCCTGAGTCCAAGTAACCAAGTCCCACAAAAAGGTGTGTGTGTGTGTGTTTGTGTGTGTGTGGGGTGTGTGTGTGTGTCTGTGTGTGTGTGTGTGTGTGTGGTAACTCCCGGGCGGAAACGAAAAGTCCTATGAAACTGATATGGTATGTGTGTGTATGTGTGTGTGTGTGTGTGTGGATAACTCCCGGCCAAAAACTAAAAGAGCTATGAGACTGAAATTTCATATTTAAAACAACTATACGCCCAAGACGTTACAAAACCTTTTTCATCAAAATGAGCTTACCAGAAGAGCCACTTAATACTATGCATTATGCACCTTTTTCGATTTTCTCGTAAACGGTTCCGACGATTTAACTCGCTAATCGATGTAAAATTTAATAGCCTTAATATCATATCGGTTTTATTCTGATAAAAATAGTCTTACAGGGCTTAAATGCCAATATTTTCTTCTTCTAAAGTACCTTTAATTATGTATATTTTATAGAAATAACCATATTATCTAGTTAGCATTAATAAATAACAGCTAAATATGCAAGTTCAGCAAATTTGAAAAGCAACTAAAGGATAAAACTGAAAAAATATTTTTTTAATGCAATTTTTCGTTTTTGAACATAAGAACAGTATTATACATGTATGATATACTGTTGAAAAGATAAAGATTTTAGAAAAACATTTATCTCATACAAAAGCTTTTATAAGTTAATGAGAGTGATGAAATAAACATAAACCTAACTGATTATTTTAGATAATAATATAATAGATTTTTTAATAAAACACATGTTTCTATATAAATTCAATTTAATTAATTCTTTAATAGTTTCACGTATTTTTATCTCTGACTGTTTTTGTAAATTCTTTTATTGATTTTAAAAATGGAGGTAAGTGAAAGTCGTGTGTTGCCCGCACCAGATTTTTTGTTTTTGAACAGTAATATACGATACATGCACAATATACCGTTGGAGTGCTGAAGATTTTAGAAAAATTATTATCTTTTATACAGCATTGTAAAAGGTAATGGAGAGTGGTGAAAAACTGGTATAAATAACTGATTGTCATAGATAATACCTAATACATTAATTAACAAAACACATGTTTCTATTGAAATTCAATATAATTAATTCTTTAACAATTTATTTTTATCTCTAAGTGTATTTAAAAATTCTTAAAACTATGTAAATTGAAATGGCCTGAAGACACTCACTGACCTCTGTTGGTCAGTGAGTGTCTTCAGGCCATTTCTTCCACTACCGATCCGTAATCTCGTTATATACGCACTTATTTTTCCCCACTTTGACTATTGCTGCTAACTATATGGTGGCCTCCCGACACTGCATGAGGACGGGCTAAACGAATCATGGACATATTTTTAAGATTTGTCCTCAATACTCCGAAGAGGTCTCATGTAACTCATTTTTACGGCGAGTTAAAGTGGCTCCTCCCTCCAATCCGCAGACAATATTTCCTAGGATCATACCTTTACCAAATCATTAACTCCCAACACCCTCCATACATTTACAGTCTCCTCCAATTTACATCTTCAGTCCATTCACTTGAAACAATTCCGCCATTCCGACCTTTACTTTCCTACCCATGCAACTAAAACTTTTGATCGTTCCTTCCTTGTCCGCTCCTCTAATTTCTGGAATTCTCTACCTATTCATATCCGCCATGCTGCTTCTCTCTTTTCATTCAAATCCCAACTTTTCCAATACCTTTCATTATCCCAAAAAGACGCTTGAAAACTGTGATATTTATATTTCTGACATCACAATTTGAAAGTAATATTTGTTCATTGTCTATATTTAAAAGATGTTATCTATTAATTTATATTTAAGTTGGTCCAACACAATATTTTCTAAGAATTGTTTTTATTTTATTTTATCATTGTATATATTTGTTTGTATATATGTGTATATTTTTTTGTATATATGTATATATGTGTGTATATGAACTCTATTACTTCTGATATTCGTAATTATACTACCATTACGACTTTTAAATCTCGTCTATTCGATTACCTCCTGTCCATTCACTTTCCAAACAATCCTGACTGATCCAGTTCCATAAAAATATGTAAATAGAAAAAGTTAAAGAACTTAAAGTCCTAATTTTTTTTTTTTAATTAAGTAAGAATTTTATTTTATTTTTTAGTCTAGGTTATGTATGTGTAGTTAGGTTATGTATTTCTCTTATCATTTTTTGTTACTTATTATGCATTGCTACTTTAATACTTTATTTTATTTATTTTCTTTAAATCTTACCCTAAGACAGTAATTCTCTCATTATTGTATATTGTATTAATCTAAAGGGACTTGTCCCAGAATAAATAAATTATTATTATTATTATATGCGTGTGTGATATACACACATAAATTAACCCATAAATGTAATTATTAGAGATTATGTTCCTTCGGTCTGTTGGCCAGACATGTTGTATATTTAAACTGTACAAAGCTGTTATTCTTAGGGGACCCAGTCCCAGATAAAAATTATTTAAAAAAAAAAGTGTGAGTTGTCCTCACCAGATTTTTTAAATATTTCGTAAATGAACGTTCAAACCGTTACAAATAAAATAATTGTTGTAATTTTCGGTTTTAGCTATTGTATACCTTCCTTTTAACATTATAAAGTGGTTAAAAAATCCTTAAAAACATAAAAACAATTAAATTACAGAACGGTAGAGAATTTCGAATACTTTTGACACTCACTGTAATTAGTTAATTTTTATATCGATGAGCACGTGATTGGTTCTGGATGGATGGGTGCTTGAAGTAGATACAGGACAGAAAAGAGTTGAAGTTGACTACTGGTTCTTGGGTCGTGAGGGGCTGGCGAATGGCCACCGGGGCCCAATAGATCGCCCCCTCCTCCGACCCCAGGCACTCTAACACAATTCCTTTAATTTGCTAGAGTGCCCCTTCTAACTGTCAAGCCGCATTGTCTAGTCTCCTCCCGGGGCAACTTTTGATCTAATCGAGTTCAGAGTATTTCCTTATATTTTTTCGTCTTCTCTTTTCTAGATAATATTCGGATGTAATACAGTTTCAAGGCATTTTTCTTATTTAATCTAACTAATCTACGTCATATTTCGGTACGATGAACACGGAAAGCTGATAGAATTATTATGATGGTGATTTTTTAAATACTAGGTCTATTGGTTTATTATTTTCAATATCGAAGCTTTGTAATTGAGCAAAATAAAAATTGCTTCCCGTCAGCTCAAAAATTTAAAGAATCACGTTTCAATATACGTCGAACCCAAATAACGAAAAAAAAAATATATTCCTCTGTCCGCAGTTTCATCCGAAATTATTGTACCAATTTTTTTTCGAAATTTATTTAATGACTAACTTAATTCCATCTGAGAAATATGGTTCTTTGTTTCAATTATGCCAGACAAGAACATTTGAAAAATTGTGCTTAATCTTCATTAACTTCTTATTTAAAAAGAATTAACTTATTCATTAATTTTCTTATATAGTAAATTGTTATACATAATTATAATAAATATATGTAATTTGTGAAGCATATACATTATATTAGAGTTGAGGTACTATCGGAACTAAAACTATTCATTTAGAACTTTAATTGTTTAAATATTATCATTATTTTTAGAAATCTGGTGTGGGCAACACGCGACCATCACTTACCTCCATTTTTAAAATTAATGAAAGGATTTTCTAATACAGTTAGAGATTAAAATACGTGAAACCATTAAAGAAATAATTAAATTGAATTTCTTTAGAAACATTTGTTTTATTAAAAAATCTGTTATATTATTATCTAAAATAATCAAATTTATCGGTTTTTCATCACTCTTTATTAACTTTTACAAGTTTGTTCATTAGATAATATTTATTCTAAAAGCTTTAGATTTCCAACGGTATATTATACGTGTATATTACTGTTGCTATGTTCAAAATAAAAAAATTGCATTAAAAAAATATCTTTTTCAGTTTTCTCCTTTAGTTAGACATTGAATTCGTTCAACTTATATATTTATGTATTTTTCATCGGTGGTAACAAGATAATATATATTTATTTTAACGAAATCTACAAAATTAAATTAATTTACAGGAAAAAAAATGTAAAATATCGGCATGTAAGCCCTGTCAGACCATTTTAGTCAGAATGAAAACTACATGATAACAAAGCCCATTAAATTCTACATTGATATAGCGAGTTTAATCAAAATCATGGTGCAAAATGCATGGTATAAAGGGGATCTTCTGGTAAGCTCATATTAATGAAAAAGATTTTGTAGCATATCGGGTGCATATTTGTCTTAAATATGAAATTTCAGTTTCTTAAAACTTACCACTTCCGCCCGGGAGTTACCACACACACACAGACACACAGACCTTTTTGCGGGGCCCCTAAAACGTGTATTTCCGTTGAAAACTGGAATTCGAAAATTTTCATGATCGCAATACTTTCCCTTATTATATATTCCCTATATAGGTATGCGAAAGTAAAAATCTTACAGTAGTAGTTAAACTTTATGTTTGCTGAAGAAATATGCAAGGCTTTTTGAACTTAATAGTTGAACCGTGAGCCCAAGTTTATAAGCTACCCCTTAATATAGTAAGTGAAAGCAAAAAAGATACCTTTGATGAATGATTGTGTTTTCATGCTTATGTCCTGTCATCAATAGTATATATATACACAAGCGGATTATGAGCATTTTCATAAGATTCATCTACGGTAATTCGAAGAGGTCTCCAGTGACTCTTTTATACGGCGAGTTGAACTGATTCCTACCTTCCATCTGTGGAAAATATTTCTTCAAAACATACCTTTATGAAATCATTAACTCCCAATACCCTGTATACTCTATACTCTACAGTCTCCTACAACAGTATCCTCTGTCCACTCAGTCAAAACTAGATCACGCCATACTGACCTTTACGTTTCTTCTCACAGAATTAGAACTTTCCATCATTCCTTCAAACTAGGAAACTACGTACTTCATAGGTATTTCCAAATCAACTTTTTCAAATAAAATTTTTAAAATTTAATCTATATTTTATACTAAAATAAAAGTAGAAGGATTCAGAGAAAAATGAGTTATACCACAGCGGATAAGATGGCAGGAGTGCGGCCACACCAAGTCGTATTGTAACTATCCCCCACGTTGTGTACGATGTGGTCATAGCCACGAAACCGTATCTTGTACAAATGTGAGGGAAACAAACAACAGCGACATGCGGCAACTCCCAGGGAGGAGATCCTGCCAACTATCCTGGGTGCCAAGTACTGAAGGAATCGAGGATATAACGCTCTGAACGACCTTCATCTTCTACCATCCAATTTCTAGAAATTTCCTCATATTTGTCAAAAAACATAAATCCATCCACCAGTTTAGAACAATGTTACACTTCAGCCACGTTACACTACATTACATCCATTAGACCTTTCTTTGTCTTTATTTTGTTCTTCACCTCTGAAGGCTATACATGGTCTCTCGTGCCGGGGGAGATTGCGGGATAAAATGTCGATTTAAAAACCCCTCATCACTGAAACGTGAACTCGTATTTTTTTAAAATATTCATTTCTGGTCATATGTAGTTGCGCGCTAACCCACTCAGCTACCCGCCCTTCTAATCATATTTCGACTTATAAATCATCAGCCTTCCAGATGAGATCGCACTACACTTTTTCGTCAACCCACTTTTTTCGGCAGCCGTCTTTAGGTGATAACCCTTCATCACAGATTGCGCATGTATAAAGAGGTTTGAATAATCTTATCCAGCCCCTGTTCTGGGCCTTCTCCAAGAGCTCGCTCAGTTACCTCATGTTATGAACCCTCGAAATGGCCTCTGATCAAACTAACAGTTCTTAACTGGAATTCTATTATTTAAGAAATGTTGGAAAAACATGCTTAAACGAAACAATCTGAAGAAAAGACGTGCTGCTGGGCACTGCCCCCCTTATGCCTGACTTTTTATAATTTTTACTTTCACTTACTATATATAGTAAGGGAAAGTATTGCGATCGTGAAAATTTTCGAATTCCAGTTTTCAACGGAAATACACGTTTTAGTGTCCCCTGAGTCCAAATAACCAAGTCCCGCAAAAAGGTCTCTGTGTGTGTGCGATAACTCCCGGGCGGAAACGGTAAGTCCTATGCAACTTAAATTTATATATATTATATATATATATATAATATATATATATATATATATTATATATATATTATATTGATGACAGGAAATAAGCATGAAAAACACAATAATTCTTCAAAGGTATCTTTATTACTTTCACTTACTATATTAAGGGGTAGCTTATAAACTTGGGCTCACGGTTCAACTATTAACTTTAAAAAGCCTTGCATATTTCTTCAGCAAACATAAAGTTTAACTACTACTGTAAGATTTTTACTTTCGCATACCTATATAGGGAATATATAATAAGAGAAATAATTGCGATCATGAAAATTTTCGAATTCCAGTTTTCAACGGAAATGCACGTTTTAGGGTCCCCGCAAAAAGGTCTGTGTGTGTGTGGTAACTCCCGAGCGGAAGTGGTAAGTTCTAAGAAACTGAAATTTCATATTTAAGACAAATATATATGCACCCGAGACGTTGCAAAACCTTTTTCATCAAAATGAGTTTACCAGAAGAGGCACTTTATAGTATGCATTTTGCACCTTTTTTCGATTTTCTCGAAAATGGTTCCGACGATTTTGATTAAACTCGCTATATCGATGTAGAATTTAATGGGCTTTAATATCATTTAGGTTTCATTCGGATTAAAATGGTCTGATAGGACTTAAATGGCGTTATTCCTTTAATTTTGTTGATTATATAACAATAACTATATTATCTTGTTACCACTGATGAAAAACAGGTAAATATATAAATTGAATGAATTCGATAGCCAACTAAAGGAGAAAACCGAAAAAATATTTTTTTGATGCAATTTTTTGTTTTTGAACATAAGAGCAGTAATATACATGTATGATATACCGTTGGAAAGCTAAAGATTTTAGAAAAAATATTATCTTATACTCAAGCTTTTAAAAGTTAATAGAGAGTGATGAAAAGAAGATAAAACTAACTGATTATTTTAGATAATAATATAATAGATTTTTTAATAAAACACATGTTTCTATATAAATTCAATTTAATTAGTTCTTTAATAGTTTGACCTATTTTTATCTCTAACTGTATTTGAAAATTGTTTCATTCATTTTAAAAATGGAGGTAAGTGAAAGTCGTGTGTTGCCCGCACCAGATTTTTACATATTAGAGTAAGCATGAATTTCTTCTATTATATCTTTATTCTTATAATTAACTATATAACTCGTCACTATTCTACGACGTTTCGGGGCTTTGTATCAATATCAAGACTTTTATCTTTATTATTTATTAATATACATAAAAGTCTTGATAATGGGTACAAAGCAGCGAAACGTCAAAGAATAGTGAAAAGTTATATAGTTAATTATAAGAATAAAGATATAATAGAAGAAATTCATGCTTATTATAATATGTAAGAACAAGAAGAACTTCATCAAGTTGAAATTTATTATGGAAAGTTTTAATTTTTTATTTTAGCCCATTTAATGGTTGTCACGTTATTGCTGACAGGTGGGAATCAATAAATAAAAAAAAATGCAAACATTTTATTAAAATTAGTTAAATAATAAATTTATGAGAGACTAGAATTTAGAGCTTTTCTGAAATCAACGTCACAACTCTGTTCTTTGCTTCCTTAAATTCTTATAAAAAAAAATGTTGAAGAGTTTAATGTTCAAACCTCATATACTCATTTCAAATGAAAGAAAAAAAACTTTTTTTCCTATCTTTTATTAATTCCACTGATCTTGTTAATTCTGGTTGGCTTAAAATAATGCACTTGTAAAATCTAAAATATAATGGATGAGTATTCTTTATATATGCATCTAAAAATTGACATGAGTAATAAATAATTGATAAAAACACTACTGCAAATCAACTGGTAATAAATAAATATTGCAGAGTATGTGCTCTAGGACCGTAATGAACACTATCATTATTCTTTATTTTTTATATTCAATTCCTAATTTTATTTATATATTTAGAGAAAATTATAGTGTTCTTTATATGAAAAAGGAGTTTTTCAAATCCCATTTGGATAAAGAAGCCCAAGCTGAGTGAATCATAAAACAATATTAGGAAGACAAGGCCACTAGAAACTTCAAAGCTGGACTTGAAGCGCTCGGGAGAAATATTTTTGTCTGAGGCAATCATTTCTGGTTTCTTCTATAGAAGGCTGGTTTGCCAAACTTGAGGAAGATAATATTTAATAAAATAAAACAAGTTATGAGACACCCACCCAAGATGTTTTTCAGTCATTTACATGGTTATGAAATATATACTGTTATCTATCAAGCAGAGGGTTTGTCTTACTGGAATAGGCCATACGTATCTGTGAATTGAAATATGTTTTGGATCACATTGTGCAGAAAAATATTTCTTTTACGAGAGAATACCCAGAAACGTTTAAAAAATAACCGGTAGGCTGTGTGAATCTCTTGCGGAAAGGATGTGAGTAAATTTTTAGCTACACTATAGAACTAATTATGAGGTTTTTGACAACCCAGTTCTATAAAACGAAATCCAGTGCACATAAAGAATTTCACAATACCTTTATCTTCTTTTCCGATGCTTGGCTCCGACTCTCCCTGAAATAATTTTGTCAATAAAAAATAAGGGATGCCCCTACCAGTGGACTGAGGGGGCAGAAGCAAGGTGTGTAAAACTTCATAATGACGAAGATGACACAGGAGTCAGAGGTGAGAACGAGCAGTGACACCGGATTTGACAGAACATCCTTCAATTGGGTTGTTTCACATAAAATGTCCGGTTTTATAGTTTCTGAAATACATATAGGATTTTGCAGGTCTCTATTGTTTTCTTCTGAATGTTTACATATTTAAAGAAACATAACTAATCCTCTACCATTGTATTATATACATGAGCTTCCCAATCAATTACCCACTTTTTAGTATACCTCCAAATATGAACATGAAAACACGCTATTTTTGTACGAGTTCAAACTCGGCCATTCAGCAGCTGAGGCCGCTAGAAATATTTGCAAGACGTTTGGGGAAGAGAGTGTTAATTAATGAAGGGACCATTCGCCGTTGGTTTGCTAAGTTTTCAGCTGGGGATACTGACATGGAAAACTTGCCCCGAGGAAGATCTCCGTCCGTAATAGACACGATGTTCTCAAACATACAGTAGAAGGAAACCCCTACCAAACAGTTAAAGGACTCTCAGCACAACTAAATGCAAGTGCATCTACCGTTTCTAGACATTTAAAGTGTATTGGGAAAGTAAAAAAGCTCGATACATGGGTACCTCATGATCTCACTGAGCGGCAGCAAGACCCCATGTTTCAAAAATACCGTGCAAAAATTGAAAAAAAATTGGCTACGAAGTTCTTCCGCACCCACCATATTCTCCCGACTTGTCTCCAACAGATTACCACCTGTTCAGGAATTTAGACAACTTCGTCAAAGGAAAACTTTTTGAAAATGATGATCAAGTGAAAAGTGCGTTTTTAGATTTTGTTTCACTTCAAAGCTCAGAGTTTTTCAGTTCGGGGCTAAAAAGTTGGTGTCACTTTGGGAAAAATGTGTAGAAAATGAAGGCAAATACTTCGAATAAAATTATCTTGTTTTCATATCGTATTTTTAATAAAAATCCTTTACCTTGAAAGCGGACATTTCATGTGACACAACCCAATAGTTCATCACAAATATTAAGATTTCATTATGTACCGTTCATTATTATATCATGTATTGAGAATACTGGGAGGGGAAGATAGAGTTCATTGTTAAGTAATTTTACTATTAATTAAATAAATGCTAATAATCCTTTGTCTGCAAAAGTAACAAGCGGTTTATCCTCTACTCCTGCTGTATTTGGAACTTCCTAGACCCCAGCAAGCAGCTGACAAGGGTGTAAGGCCTAATAAAGAGATAAGCATACCATCATAATTTTTATGACTCCTCCTTCAAGGTGTTAATTATATCCTTGGCCATATGTTAGGATTTTTATCTTAAAAGAGATAGCAGGACAAACCCCCTCGACTAGGGATTATCGTCTCAGCCCAACCTACCGTTGTCGATTGTCTAATAGAAACTATCATAATTTTTCAAAAAAATAGTTTTCTTGAAAAGAAGGAGGTGATGAGGATGAGAACCGAAGGTCATTCGAAATCCATCCACAGAAGGACAGGGAGAGCAACAACAAAGAAAGTAGGGAGTAGAAGAGTCGAACTAGATGATAAAATCCTCCATCACGAGTCACTACGAAGAAACGAGTCTGAGACAAATTCCTTCTTCGCCGATACGCGTTAGCAGCTAAGTCCCTTAATGTCAGATGTATCTTTTTGTAATATTTTACGGCAACGTTAATAGTTATCAATCCCTCAGTATTCTCGCTTATAGTTCTAGGCATTGTGTTAATAAAAGGGATATGAATTGGTTAATTTCGAAAATAATAACGTCATTTATTAAAAACTGTTAGCTATTTAATCTTCCCTTGCATGCCAACTAATACTATAGTGAGATTGGTAAACACGAAACCTTTGGAAAGGAACTCCAATGGTTTCAGACAATATAGTATTTAAAATATATTAATTAATGCAGTTTACGGAATCGTAATTGTGTATTTAAATAAACCATTTATTAAATATTTAATTTTTATCTGTAAATTCGAAAATAATCTATTTTGAAATCCCTAGAAAATAACCAAAATAAATAATAAATATGAAAAGGTAGCGATAGTAAAGGAAGATGTAATGGCACTGAAAAGTTCCAAATCTATGAAGATTTATATTCCTCTGAATCCCATGATACGAGGCTTGCAAGATAGAATGTATGTAGGTAGAAAATCTAGGTCTATAACTAAAAGTTCTGCTAAGCTGATATTACATAGATCTGTCGTATAGATGCTATGACGGCTTTTTCATCAAAATCAAGTTACTGGAAATGCCAAAATTGCCTCCTCCATAGTGTTGATGTTCTATTAAATGTATATATTTGTCTGTATTTTTTTTATCAAGTTAGTTCTATTAACTCTATATTGGTTTAAAAAATGTTTTTTGAAGAAACAAATGATATTTTTGTATATTATTTATGATTTATTTAAATTATACATATGACAGGTTTATAGAGGGATGTGAATAATCCCAGGAATGATTTCGGACGCTGAGAGGCTAAACAAAAGCTTGAACACCTGGCAGCCACATTCCCCTGCTAATGACAATATCAGGGGCAGCACCTACACTTTTCGACAATCAGCGAGTTTCGATCCCGCACGCTTACTACTCATTCCACCGCTTTAATTAGACTTCCGTTCATTTGCAGACGTTCCTAAATAACCGTATACATACTTTTTTTTCTGTCGCTCTATCAATCGGATATAATTTATTTTTAAAATGGTGCCTATAATACATGACTTTCTCTTTGTTCCTTAGTTGTGAACTTTTTAATACACTCAGTTTCTATAGGTACATTTACTTTACATTATTTACAGTAGGGATTGGTTAGGAGTTAGAAGAGCCTTTCTCAACAGAGGAGAGGTCACTATGAAAACAAAACTATTAGTGTACCGTATGAACTGTGAGTGTACTTTCGTGCCTATTATTCCTACTCCTCTGAGTCGTGGACCCTCACATCAAAGTATAGGAGTCAGATCCAGATAATGGAGATGAAGTACCTGAGGGAAGTTAAAGGGAAGACTAAGGAAGATAGGATCCGAAATTCGATTATCAGTTCAAACCTTGAGGTAATCTGGAAAGCATTCTAGAGGAAAATAAATCGATATGGTTTAGCCACCTCCTTAGAATGAAGGAAGAAAGAAGGCCTCGTAGAAGACATCCGACCACCTGGGAAGAAGTTGTAAAGGAGTCATTCAGGAAGCGTGGGCTGGATTGAAAAAGGAGAAAAGAACTGGTTGACGAGAGGGATATGTGGTCCAAGCTCTACAGGGCATGCTCACACTGCGCAGGAGTAGAAGACAAGACTATGTTGATGATGATGATGAGGGATTAGTAGGGTGTTTTAACGTATCTGTTAGTGGGTTAGTGATTTAAATTAGCCTTAGGCGAAATTTATTGTAATGGTTGTTATGTCCAAGTAGTTATATATAAATTAATTGTCCACTTAAACGGTGCATAAAATATTTTACGTAGCACTTTCTACTGTAAGGGTTATTCTGTTTGGATGTTTGATGACTTAGTAAATAAAAACTTTGTATTGGGTTGATTCACATGAAATGTCCGTTATTATAGTTTCTGAAATACATAAAGGATTTTGCAGGTCTCTGTTGTTTTCTTCCGAATGTTTACATATTTAAAGTAAACAGTTACTAATACTCTATCTTCGTATTATAAACATCAGCTTCCCAATCAATTACCCACTTTTTATTATACCTCCAAATATGAACATGGAAACACGCGGTTCTAGAGTAATATTTTTGTACGAGTTTAAACTCGGCCATTCAGAAGCTGAGGCCGCTAGAAATATTGGCAAGGTTTAGGGAAATGTTAATGAACGGACCATTCGCCGTTGGTTTGCTAAGTTTTCAGCTAGGAATACCGACTTGGAAAACTTGCCCCGAGAAAGACCTCCGTCCGTAATAGATAACGATGTCCTCAAACATACAGTAGAAGGAAATCCCTACCAAACAGTTAAAGGACTCTCAGCACAACTAAATGCAAGTGCATCTACCGTTTCCAGACATTTAAAGTGTATTGGGAAAGTAAAAAAGCTCGATACTTGGGTACCTCATGATCTCACTGAGCGGCAGCGTGACCCCATGTTTCAAAACATACAGTGCAAAAATTGAAAGAGCTACGAAAGGGCTACGAAGCTCTTCGCACCCTCCATATTCTCCCGACTGGTCTCCAACAGATTACCACCTGTTCAGGAATTTAGACAACTTCGTCAAAGGAAAACTTTTTGAAAATGATGATCAAGTGAAAAGTGCGTTTTCAGATTTTGTTTCACTTCAAAGCCCAGAGTTTTTCAGTTCGGGAATAAAAAAGTTGGTGTCAGGTTAGGAAAAATTTGTAGAAAAAGAAGGTAAATACTTCGGATAAAATTATCTTGTTTTCATATCGTATTTTTAATAAAAATCCTTTACCTTGAAAACGGACGTCTCATGTGACACAACCCAATAAAAACTCTATAGCTCTATCCCGTATGTCCAGATTGGTTATATCAAAGCTTTGTAAATAGGTACATTTGTTGGTCATAATTTAGAATGCGTGTCAAGTTGTCTTGAAAAAAAACTGTATCGTCATTAGAGTTCTTAATATTTTAGCCAAATGGGTGTACTCCAAGATTGTCGATGGTCCGAATCCGTATTTTACTCTGATCTAAGGATTTTGATATTATTAAAATAAATAATAGGAACTATAATTCAAAGTGAATAATACAAGAATAGTCTTGGTTTCGTTGATTTTCACTTCCCACCATGTAGAGCCAAAGTTGTAATTCCATCGATATGGTTCTGAAAAGTTGATGAAACTTGGAAAGGATTTTTATCACAAAACATAATTGCTGTCTCATTAGCAAAAATAGCCAATGTGCTGTGGTACATCTGATATATCTTCTATCAAATAATACTACCTCAAGAAAACTACCTTGAAGTTCACCATTAATCTGCTTAATAGATGAGAGTCTAGTCCCTATTTTCAGAGCAAAATTTTCGTCCATAATGTATGAGAGGAATGTCAAATAGAAGGTTAGTTTACGAAAAACTTTATTCTTTCCATTTTTCGGGCATTTTTTCATTTTCCCAGATCTTTTTAACTAAAGCGTGTAATATGGAAACGCCCGCTTCTCCACACGCCATAATTAATTCACTCGTAATATTATCATTTCCTGCAGATTTATAACGTTTTAATTTTCCTATCGCCTTTTCGACTTCCTCTTTACTCGGTGCGCTTATCCGTGGTTCAGCGCTCTAATATTCAGATTGAGGAGATAGATTATTATTTTCCGTATTTAGAATGCCTTTGCTTTGATTCTACATGTTTTCTAAGGTTTTTAGGAAATTTTTATATCAATTCAAAATTTAGCTTAAGTTAGTATTGTAAGTGAATTTACTTACAAGAGAAGGACCTCAATTAAAGAACTTTAGGTAAAACTGGACATTAAACAATTAGTCTATCTGTCAAAATATTAGGGGCCAACGCTCCTCAGGATTTACTTGAAAAAATTGGAAAGTTTGTGTTCAAAAAACACATTTTATTTATGATCAATGGTTCTAGTAATAATAGAGCAAAAGTCATTTAAAATAAATAAAATAAAATACAAAAATTAATAATATAAATAAAACAAATAATAATGAAATAAAGCTAAATAATTAATATGTTAATAAGAATAAAGCTCAATTTTATAATTTCGGCAGTAAAAAACTTTTTCTAAGAAATTCAAAAAGTAATTTAATCGTATCCTCATTATTTCCTAGGATTCTCGATATATCCAGGATGAATCCTTTTTTGTTGAGCTGCGCCAAATAATCTGGACATTCTTGTAAGATTTGAGCAATCGAGAATGTTGGCACTGGGGCACGGGTTCCCGAGCAAAAAGATAAGAATGTGGTATTTCATGCTTGGTAATAAACCTAAAAATATAAATGTTCTCGTCAAAACAGTACATTTTAAATTTTTTAATAGATTGTATTATTCTTCCGCTTTGGAATTGAGTAATTTTGACACCAAATTTATTTTTCTATCTTCACTATAACCAGATGTATTAAATAAAATGTGTTTTTCGCGCTCAAATATTCCGATTTTTTTACGTGACTCCCCTTGCATTTTTCAATGCTTAATGGTTTAATGTATAGTTTTACCTTTACCTTTAAAAAACCATCAGAAAATCGGTGGAAGATATCTGGAAACCTCTCCTTGTAATGAAGAAGATGGCGTAGCACTGTTAAAAAGAGAACGATCAGGGATGACTTTTGTCGCAAAAAAAAAAAATAAAATCTTTATTACAACACTGTAAACACATTTAAACTTTTACCTCGTCCTTTATGTTGAAGAATGTTGGAAGGGAGGAGCCATAGAGGTAGAAACAGCTATTTGAGGATGTGAAGCCGTTAATGGGGAGCGGTAACAGGGTGAGAAGTGTGAGGATGTGGGGAGGAGGTGAAAAGTGTGAGGCTGCAGGAGCGGAGTGAAAAGTGCCGGGGATGCGGGAAATAAGATCGCTAGCCCTCCCCCGAACGGGTTATTTGTTTCCTCTCCCTGTCAGCCGCCTTCTCCTAACTGCAACCTTTAATTACGGTTTGGACCTAGCCAGTCCGCTAACCTTTAGCTCAGCTTCCATATTAAGAAACTAATTAATATTAGGCAATATTTGAGGCGCTAATTTCCAAAATGTTATATAGAAATTTTTAATTTCACTTACCCATATATGAATGATTGAATGAAAAAAAAAATCAGGTGCGAGAAACACATGGCTTTCACTTACCTCGGTTCTAAAATCAATTTAAGAATTTTCGAATACAGTTAGAAATGAAAAAGCATAATTTAATTTCCTAGCATTCCTAAGCATAATTCATAAATTAATTTCCAACCCAAGCAACCTAGATTATACCTATGACAATCCTCCCACTTACGACTCGGCCAATTTTTTTGTTCTTTCTAGGAATTCGTTCTCCACTTGCTCCAACAACTTTGCATGCTCATTGAAGCCGCCACGATATTACATCTTCAGTTATTCTAGAGAAGTTAAAGCTCTGTTTTGTGGTCTTTTAAAGTGTTCAGTGACCTCAACCCTCTTTGGACCAAAAACTTTTTACGTAAAACCTAATTCTCGTAAACCTTTTGGCTTTGTTCATCTTTCAAAGAAAGCAACTACGTTTTACATACGTATGGAATAATAGTTATGTAGATTTTTTTGTAAACAAAATATGGTTTGAAAAAAAGGATTAGACAAAACATATGCTTAGAGATAGAAACGTTGATAATACCGATTTTACACACACACACACACACACACACACATATATATTATATATATATATATATATATATATATATATATATATTATATATATATATATATATATATATATATGTCATATATAAATGTCATATAATATATATCATATATATATAAATGCTGAGAAAACTAATGCGATAGTAATAGTTCCAATCCTTTTCTCAAAACCCTATTTTTAAATAATCAAGTTCCACCAAACCGTCAAAAACCTTGAGGTAACTGTCGATCAATCCCTTTCCTGGAAAATCCATGTTTCCGAAATTTCCCGACGCACAATTTCCATCCTGAAACTCCTTAATTATCACCATCACCTTCTCCCATTTGAAACCCGTAGGCTCTTGGTTTGCTCATTAATATTCCCTCACTTTGACTACTGTTGTGCGGTGTATGGGGGTGTCTCTGGGGATCTTAAAGCTAAACTAAAAAGATTATTTAACTGCCTGATACGTTTCGTCATTGGGATATCCAGGGACACCTCTGTAACCCGATTCTACGATGAGTTAAAGTGGCTTTATCCTTCCTACCGTTCTAAGTACCTCCTGGCATCCTTCCTTTACCAAGTTCTCCGATCCCAACGTCCATCTTACATCTCAGATATATTTTCATTTAAATCCCCCGTCCACACCTGCAACACTCGTTCGCGACCTTCGGACCTGTATATAACGTCTCATCGAACCGTAGCTTTCGACACATCTTTCCTTATCTGATCCTCGTCCTTATGGAATTCTATTCCTTCTCATATCCGTCACTCCAATACTCTTTCGACCTTCAAATCCAGTTTGTTCAAACACTTTTTGTCTATCAAATTCTCAAATAACCCCAATTAATTCGCAAATTTCAATAAAATCAGTAAATAGAGCAGAGAAAAACAATTATTTACTATATCTTATTATGCATCGTATTCAAACATTTATGTATTTTATGTTACACTATTCATAAGCATTGTAAATTTATTTTAATTAGTCCTGTATTTATGAATATGTAAATATTTTATTTTATTTTTTGTCTAGTTTGTTTTTCTAAATTATTATTATTAGAAGTTACCCGTTAATTTATTACTATTATTCATTTTCTTTTTTATTTCTGTTGTTTGTTGTTTATTTATTTTATTATTACTCTAAGATACTGAAGTTCCAATTTAATTTGTTCTGTAACATTATTCTGAAGGGACTTGTCCTAGAATAAATAAATAATTTATTATTATTATTATTATTATTATTATATATATATATATATATATATATATATATATATATATATATATATATATATATATAATATATTTAATTTTAAATTGCTTAGAGTATTTTTATAGCAAAGTAATTTTTGTTTTCTATAAAAGCAAAATTTCAATATTTTTTTCCTCAACATAAAAATTGTGGTCAAATTTCAATAAAATACATTTTTCTTTGCTGTCTACAAGTTATTGAAGGTCGCCATAAACCCAACTCCTTAAAACGCTGAATCGTAATCGATGTATGTTGAAACTTGGACTCGGAAGACAGGATTTAATTTCTGACTGAGCAATTGAATTAATCAATCTCCTTTCCTCAGTTAAAATCTGTTTGTAGACTTGATGATTATCACTCTTGTGTGAATATAGAGTTATTCGAGTAAATTCGTTAGGGTGAAAAAATCTTATGTTTTTATATCCATGATGTTTTTGCACAAGGTAACATATTACAGATTAACATATATTGCTAAAAATATCTTGACTTTTGGCGAATGGAATATATTTAAATATTTTAAAAAAACTGAAGTTTGTTAGGAACAAGAGAAAATACCGCAAAATCAAATAAAAATGTTATTAAACAATCTAAACATAGAATTCTAAGAAAGTCGGAAGTAATTGACATTTAATTTAGGAATCAAATAACAGGGTAACAGGAAAATGAATTCTATGAAGAAGATCGACAAGGAACATGTGACATAATTAATTCGCATGCTTCTGATTAACTTTTCTCTTTGATTATAGCAATAAAAAATAAAATATAGAAATAAGGCATACTTAAAGTTTTAAATTTGGTTTACGATAAAGGCCGAAGACAGTTTATAGGTAACTAATTTCTACAATCTAATAACTGTTTTTAAATTTTTAACAAATAAATACATTAAGTAAATGTGATCAATTATCATGTAGACTTGATTTAGATGTGTGAAGAAACTACAATAACAATGGTAGAACTTTAATGTTTATCTAAATCAGTTGGGTCCTGAAAAAAAAAAAAAAAAAAAAAAAAAAAACCCAACAACTTATAGGATGCTATGGCTCGTGTAAATCTATGAAAAATATAAAGTAAATAGTTTACTTACATTCAAGTGAAGCGGGCAAAACAGAAACACATTTTCTGCCCGAGGTGAACTAATGATCCTGAAGTTGACCAATGGTATGATCTGATGGCTCCAAATTTTGCGAAAAATGACTATTATTGTGGTGAGTGACGTTAAAACAAAATGAAAGAAGATGGGCTAACGTAGACTCAATCCCGTTTTGAAAAGAGCTGGTCTTGAGTACTTAACATTAAAATAAAAAAAAATAGGTAATATTAAATAAAAAGATAAAATTGAAAGTAAAGAAAATAAATAAAAGTTTGATAAAAAAATTAGGAAAATTTACAGTAAAATAAAAATATTTGATTTATAAAAAAATACTTGGATTAACCAAACTGTAAAAAAAAATAAATTGAAAAAATTGGGTTAGTGTGTTAGTACTATTAAAATATCATAACAAAAAAAAATGAACAATTATAATGAGAAAAAAATATAAAGGATAGTTATCTGTCCATAAATTCTTTGGTTCCGCACGACGGGTAGGCGATTCTGGAAGGACGGTGGTCCTCTGGAAGGACGGTTATCTTCAAAAAGACGAGACGAAGCCGTGATCAAAAAATGGTTTGAAGATGCCAAACGAGAAAAGGGTGCTCTCAGCTTACTAGTTTGATCGGTATTGGCTTGAGGGCAAGGGGGCACTCTTATCTGGCTAATCCCTAACTACACTATTGAATAGAACACCTAAACTAACAACAAATATAAATATTTTCCCCATTCAAAAAAAAAAAAAAACTATTTTAATTTAATTTATTTTTTAAATTCTAAACAAAATATACAGGTAAAAAAAAAAATATATATATATATATATATATATAATGTCCAGGCTCAAACAACTATCATCGGATCGGTTACCGGTATAGATTTGGGAAACGTTTGATGATGCCGGACTAATGGATCCGTTTATCCGGTTTGCAATCCCTAGTTGAATAGTAGTCTGGAGTATCGTTTTTTAATGATTCGATATATCGATTCTACTGAGACGTTCAATGCCCTTTTGCCAACTCTAGAAGTTGTCTCATCCTGTTCTTTCCTTGTGGGTAACTAAAGAATAGTTTGTTCTTTGGCACGCTGGATTTATCGTAGCGACCTCTTTCTTTTCAGTTTATCCTCTGGTAGACTGGACTCGCAATGAGTTCCACATCCGCCGACTAGGAACAAATGTCCTTCGCCATGCTTTCCTGTCGATATCGATTCCTATTCCTCACAATACCTCAGCAATTTATCGTCTCTAGAGTTCTAAACGGAGATTTATTACTATTCGAAAAGTTTTCGAAAGTCAATAGCCTAAGATTAGGAATGGAACATTTACTTGATTGCTGTAAAGTAAACTTTATTGCGCCATTTAAGTATCGCTTAATTAATTAATTAATTTAATCAACTTATCTTAAAAATAGTTATTATTTTGCCAAATATACACCTAGTAATTAAACTTATTCATTATTCCAAAAAGCTGACCTTATGATAAATATTAAATATTTATTTTACTAACCATCCGACCTACGTTGACGGACATTTTCAGGAATCAGACTCTACTTTAAAATTATTTTTGAACGCGACCCATAACCATCTAATCATTCATAAAATTATTTATTCATATTTTAAGTCGTTAATTTCAGGTCTTTGTAATACAGACCCTCTCTTTGTAAAGCTAGGTACCCAATGATTGGGAAGAAAAAAAATCTGAACGTAATTATCACCCCCTAGCACGGCCGCCGGCCATGAAACACTACGAGTCTCATTAAGTACTCAACCCTTCATGGGTTTTAGAGATACAGGTTTTTTTATTCTAACTACTTCATTGGAACGTAGTTTTCAAAAAATACTTCTCTTCTGCCACAAATTACTTTGCATGAAAGTACAAGATATTGGGTTGTGTCACATGAAATGTCCGTTTTCAAGGTAAAGAATTTTTATTACAAATACGATATGAAACAAGATAATTTTATTCGAAGTATTTACTTTCTTTTTCTACACATTTTCCCAACGTGACACCAACTTTTTATCCCCGAACTGGAAAACTCTGAGCTTTGAAGAGAAACTAAATCTGAAACCGCACATTTCACTTGATCATCATTTTCAAAAAGTTTTCCTTTGACGAAGTTGTCTAAATTCCTGAACAGATGGTAATCTGTTGGAGACAAGTCGGGAGAATATGGTGGGTGCGGAAGAACTTCGTAGCCCAGTTCTTTCAATTTTTGCACGGTATGTTTTGAAACATGGGGTCTTGCTGCCGCTCAGGGAGATCATGAGGTACCCATGTATCGAGTTTTTTACTTTCCCAATACACTTTAAATGTCTGGAAACGGTAGATGCACTTGCATTTAGTTGTGCTGAGAGTCATTTAACTGTTTGGTAGGGGTTTCCTTCAACTGTATGTTTGAGGACATCGTTGTCTATTACGGACGGAGGTCTTCCTCGGGGCAAGTTTTCCAAGTCGGTATCCCCAGCTGAAACCTTGGCAAACCAACGGCGAATGGTCCGTTCATTAACACTCCCTTCACCAAACGCCTTGCAAATATTTCTAGCGGCCTCAGCTGCTGAATGGCTGAGTTTAAACTCGTACAGAAATATTACTAAAAAATCGCGTGTTTCCATGTTCATATTAGGAGGTTTAGTAAAAAGTGGGTAATTCATTGGGCCACAGCTCCTGAATGGCCGAGTTTAAACTCGTACAAAAATATTACTCGAAAATCGCGTGTTTCCAAGTTCATATTTGGAGGTATACTAAAAAGTGGGTAATTGATTGGGAAGCTAATGTTTATAATACAAAGGTAGAGGATTAGTTATGTTTACTTTAAATATGTACACGTTCGGAAGAAAACAACAGAGACCTGCAAAATCCTATATGTATTTCAGAAACTATAAAAACGGACATTTCATGTGAAAGGACCCAATACTTTGTCTTATCCTTCACTAAGTTATACAATTTTAAATGTCTTCAGTAGCCACATGAGGTTATTCACACCATAAAACCTATATGGCCAATTCATAAGGTATGGGTTTGTTAAATTTAGAGATATATCCCCAAAAATAATTATTTAAAAAATATTTAAAAAATGAACTAGGCTGATAGTTTTCTTTAACTGGGGGAAATGTATATGAGTCAATACATTCGAAATCGCTCAGACCTTGAGTATCGTACTAATTATGTAAATGGATAAGCTATACGAGTTTCATTATTTTCTTCTCAGTCCTTTTTGAGGTATTTTACAATAAATATTACTGAGCTGGAAAATAATCCTTATTTTGAAATTTATATTGAAAAAAAGGAAATTGCTAACACGATCTAAATTTCTAAAACAAGTAATACAATAATTAGGGTATAGAAGGAAAGCGTGAAAATCATTCCTAACCCTCTGATGTCATAGCGCGTTAAAGGTTTCATTTGATGTAATTGTTTGTGATTCTTTTAAACTATTTTCTTAGGTACTTAGGTAATGTGTTGTAATGACCAAAATTAAATAAAATAATCTCATAATAATTCTAGTTTTTGTTTGGTTCTTAAATATGCAATATTTTTAGAGTTAATATTTGTTAAAGAAAAATTTATTTTAACAGTTAATGGAGTTTTATAACTCCGGAACTAGCTTAGTGCCATCATGTTCATAAAGAATATTCGTCTATTTCAGCAAATATAACATGATTTTTTTTTTATATTATATATATATATATATATATATATATATATATATATATATATATATATATATATATATATATATATTTATACAGTTTAAACTAAAATTTTATTTTATCTCTTTATACTTAAATTATTATTATTCTTTATTTTACACACACACACATATATATATATATATATATATATATATATATATATATATATATATATATATATATATATACATTTTTTTTCTTTTCTTTTTTTTCAATTTAATTTTTTTTTGTATTATTGATTATTTTTATCATATTTGTGTTTTAATTGTTATTATTAGTTATTTCTTTGTTTTTCTATCAGTATAGTTAATTTGTTTACCTTTTTTTTTATTTATTTTTTAATGTTACTGTATTGTTTATTTGTTTTAGTATTTTGTTCGTTGTTTTCTTTTCTTAATTTTTTTTTTCTTTTTTTTTCTGGTATCATTTTGGTATCGTTTTTCTTTTTCTTTTGTTTTTTGCAAAGATGTGAGGGCGATAATAACCATCAGCAGTTTTTTGCCCTTAAAATTAAAACAACCACAAGAAGAAGAACTAGCTTAGTCTGAAAGACCAAATTTATATCACTCATACATATCGTATAGATAGGTAATATGTATTAGTTTCATAATTTTCAAAAGTCCCTTTTGTGATATATCCGTGTAATCATCAGGTAAAATGAATTTTAGCCAATTTTGAAAAATCATAAAAAAATGACTATGTTCTCATGATGGAAATTTTTACAGCAAGTAGTTCTATGACTAAGCTATATAAGAAAACATAATTAAAAGTGTGTCTTTTTTCTTTTATATACTTTAATTGTGAACATCTTGTTTTTTATTTATTTTCGAGAATTTTTCAAAAAACTTTCTTCACTATTTAGGTAATGAGTTGTTTGGACAAAAATACAAAGTATGTCTTCATCTTATTGTCAATTTTTGTTTTGATTTGATGTCTAAAATATTACGAGAATTAGAACGATTTTGCCATTACATGTTTTGCCCGCGGAGCTGACTTAAAACGGTTGCAATACTAAAAGTACTGGCCCGAAAAAAAAATTATTTACAGTTTAACATTCAAGAAAGATCAGAGAATAACTGGCAAACAAATCACGAAAATCAAAAATTTTCTAGCGGCAAAATTAATGAAAATTTGACGATTTCAAAAAGATTGACCCATACATATATAGTTTAAATATTGATGTTTATCGAGATTAATTCAAAATTTAAACGTCATCAAGCTAATCATTGATGAAAATAAATTATTATAATTTAATTTAATTAATTTTGATTGAGTTAATTAACAAAGAGCTCAATCTAGATGAATTATTCGATATATGTTATAACACTGGCAATCACCATTAGAGCTAATGATATTATATATTTTGTAATAGTGTTTAAAGATATGTCAAAGGTAATACTGGCATAATAATAATCTATGGAGTTGGAATAGTCCGTGCCCTATGCCTTGATTGGAGGGATGAAGGGGCTATCCCCTATTCAACGGGGTAAGTGGATAAGTCCTATCCAATCAATAACCAGCCATTGTTTCAACAACATTAGCATAACCATATCCATCACGTTTCGAAAGTAAACATGTTTTTCGATTCTAGTTTATAATAGAAACATCGAAATGGTGAGCGAATAAATATTCAACAAACAAAAAGTTTAGAATTTAGGAGGGTACACACGCTAATTAATTAATAACGAGATTCACAAGAGAACATCTTTCAAAGGTCTGAGTTTGAGACTGCGGGCTGTAATGCCAGTGTATGATGAAGTCATTGAAAGTTCCAATTTGTGCTCACGTGGTATTTGACTGATTCTAATGAACCAAGGAACATCATCTGATAATCGGAGTGTTTATTACAACAAGATTAAGATTGTAGATAAGTACTAATATGCCACCTTCTATGTTTACAAAAGTAAGTCACTTTTCTCTGATTTTTCTAGTCACCGCAGTATCACAAATGTAACGATGTTGGTAAAACTGGTATTTTTCCAGGAAGTTCCTCCTACCGCGTAGATGTGTGATAAGGCTGGGTAGAAAAATTTGCCCAATAAGTCGTAACAAAAAAAAATTCAGAAATCTTTAAAAAAATTGTATTCGAATGACACTATATATGTAGATGCCTCCCACCTTGATCCATACAAAACCTATTCTTTGAATCGGTTGGATTTCTTGAATGAAATGGCATTTTTGACCCAAATACCTGCTCGACCAGAGCTGTCCTCAATCCAGAAACAGGGCCCATTGACATCTCTATACTGTTCGCACAGTATGGCAACGTCTATATTCATCCCCCTAATTGTTTGCCAGAATAGATCCTGAGCAACTTCCCAATGATTGAAGTTGAACTGTAAAAATTTCATTTCCTGCTTTTGGTAGCTTCTTCCAAAGCTCGCTGATATTCTGGGCAACTGAAATTACCCGTGGCGTGCTTGCGATTTCTCCCCTTCTGGGCACAGTAGGCAACATAGTTCAGAATTACATCCTTTTGCCAGTGTCCCTCTTCCCCACATTGTAAACATAGTTTACTTCTGTCAGGTCCTTTGCAATACCTCGCCACGTGACCAAAGGCAAAACATCGGAAGCATCTTTGTGGAGTAAATTTTTCTCTTACTCGGCTACTTAACAAAAAAAAAGGTCTGTGTGTGTGTGTGTGTGGTAACTCCCGGGCGGAAACGGTAAGTCCTATGAAACTGAAATTTCATATTTAAGACAAATATACACTCGGGACGTTACAAAACCTTTTTCATCAAAATGAGCATACCAGAAAAAGCACTTCATACCATGCATTTTGCACCTTTTTTCGATTTTCTCGAAAACGGTTTTGACGATTTTGATTAAACTCGCTATGACGATGTAAAATTTAATGGACTTTAATATCGTGTAGGTTTTATTCTGATTAAAATGGTCTGACAGGGCTTAATTGCCGATATTTTACATTTTCTTCCCCTAAAGTACCTTTAATTTTGTAGATTCGATAAAAATAACTATATTATCTTGTTAAAAACAGGTAAATATATAAATTGAATAAATTCGATACCCAACTAAAGGAAAAAACGGAAAAAATATTTATTTAATGCAATTTTTTGTTTTTGAACATAAGAGCAGTAATATACATGTATGATATACGTAGGAAAGCAAAAGATTTTAGAAAAAAATATTATATCATACACAAGCTTTTAAAAGTTAATAGACAGTGATGAAATGGAAATAAAACTAACTGATTATTTTAGATAATAATATAATACATTTTTTAAAAAAACACACGTTTCTATAGAAATTCAATTTAATTAATTCCACAATAGTTTCACGTATTTTTATCTCTATCTGTTTTTAAAAATTCTTTCATTGATTTTACAAATGGAGATAAGTGAAAGTCGTGTGTTGCCCAGATTCTTTTTATTTGGGCCATCTCAGGACCACGGTGCTTGTGTTTACATCTATTGTCTTCCACTTCTGACGTATTAGGTGGTTGCTTTGCTGACGACACCTTTGTTGGCACTGTATTATTTCCTTTTTATACTGAGCTCGACTCTATGTTCCCCGAAATATTTCTTTGAGGCGTTGTGTCCAACCTCTGTAATGGAAGATAGATATTTTTTATTAGTTAGAGAAAATACTCTTGTTCAAATATATACAAATACATCAAGTTCCTTTTTCACCTATCATATACATAAAATAACATAATTTATCAAATTATATTCTAATAAAATAGTAACACAACCAGACGTGTTACGGTAGGAGGTTTTTATCTCTTTGATTAACTGTTAAAGACTGAACGATATACTTCTACATACATTAAATAGACGAATATAATTCCAATCTTGGAAGAGACGAATTGGATTTAGAAAAAAACCTGATCCAAAAAAAAACATTTTGCCTTATCTGATAACAAAAATTGTGACCGAGGCGCAGCGTTCGGTCGAAAGTCAAATGAATCACGATCATTAGTTAATACTAAATTGCCATTTAAAAGATTTCATTATAAATAATCGGAAAAAATATTTTTTATTAGGCTCACCTATGGTGTAAGGGTTAATATAAAATAAGCTTTTAAACACGAAAACAATAATATAGATTTATAATATAACGTTGGAAAGCTAAAGATTTTAGAAAAAAAAAACATTATCCAATACATATTATTGTAAAACTTAACGTAAAGTGATGAAAAGCCGATAAAACAACTGATTGTCTTATATTATAATACAAAAGATCATTTAATAAAACACAAGTTTATATTAAAACTCAATGTAAATAATTCTTCAATAATTTATTTTCGTTTAAATTCCTAAATTAATGGTAATTGAAAGTCGTGTATTGTGTGCACCAGATTTTTAGTTGTTTTTTAAGTAGATCCGTATGGTCTGAATAGAAGAAAATAATTTTTGGACAAATAAATAAACATTCAATAGATATAGCGATTCCAAAGGCATAGCATCAATCACTCTTCTAATTGTTTAATTAGCTTCACCATCAAATTTCCTCATAATTATTGAAGTGTCTTGATTAGCGTATGCTAATTGGGTCATAATTAACAGTGACTTCAATTAACTCCAAAACGCTACTAAATACACTATTTCATTAGACACACGAAAGTTAACAAGGTCAAATTCGATTTTCTAAGCCAGGACACAACTTCATTATTTAAGCCACTCATTTATCTTGAAGAGGTTGAGGATACCCTCATTTCGGGTGACGGGAATCGATCCTGTATCTTCACGGTCGGGGAGCAGGGACTTTATCTGGTGCGTCGCAGGGGTTGCCACGGACGGTTACCGCTAACCGTAATAGCAAGTGTGTCCTGACTTACTAACTGGAGGCTCTTCAACTGGTGGAATGCCGAAATATTCCCTCTCTTCTAAAGCACTTTACCGTCACATCACCCCAAAGGCGAAGTTACGAATAACAAATCCGTTACTTTTCAGGGGTACGATAAAACCGCCATATTTTTAGTTGTATAGTGGGTAAATGAAATAATTTTTATAATTGATAACGAAACATATTAGACTAGAATAAACAAAAAAATCTGGTGCAGGCAACACACGACTTTCACTTAACTCTTTTTTTTTTCAAAGAAATTTCTAATACAGTTAGGGATAAAAATACGTGAAACTATTAAAGAATTATGTAAATTGAATTTCTATAGAAACATGTGTTTTATTAAAAAATCTATTATATTATTATCTAAAGGGATCACTTGTAGCTGGGTGGTTATCATAACAGCCTCATATGCCAAAGGTCACGGGTTCAAACCTGCAGGTGGTCCTAGGATTTTTTAATGGGAGTAAAAAATACTTAGTTATGCCGTCCTTCGGAGGGGACGTTAAAAGGTGGTCCCGAGCCTGTGCGATGTCAGGTACTCGTTAAAGACCCCTATCCTAATAAAACCTGGATAGGCAAAATTTAGGACTCCGACTGTAGTGTCGTCCGATTAGCCATAGTAGTTAAATAAATAAACAACAAACAATTATATAAAATAAACACTTAGTTTTATCTTCTTTTCATCACTCTCTATTAACTTTTAAAAGCTTGAGTATAAGATAATATTTTTTCTAAAATCTTTAGCTTTCCAACGGTATATTATACATGTTTATTACTGTTCTCATTTCAAAAACAAAAAATTGCACTAAATTTTCGCCTTGTAGATAGAATATTTAAGGAGCCAAATAATGATATAAAAAGTAAATAAAAAAATATAGTTTGTGATGGGACCATAAAATCCAGTGCTACTTAATAAATTATGAGTTCAATTCTCATTTTTAGTTCCTAATAGTCAATATATATTATTAGAAATCGTTGTAAAATTATTGCATATAACTACAGTATATATTAGGTTGATATATTGCTATGTACAATATTATTTATAGAAAGCTTGAAGCTATAAAGTGTGGGAGGATAGTGAATTATATCGAGACAAAGCTTAACTTCGGTTCCAGTCCCAGGACTCCCCGCTAATAAAATATAAAGGAACCCTAGCGTGTGATTTATCTCCGGCCTTCGACCCCGCTCGTCGGATGATTAATATATGTCTTGGATCAGGGGTTTCCTTATTAACATTAAAAATTTACATTTCTTTTATCAACATATAATTTTATCAACCTAGTCATAAAAAATGCAATTATTAAGATAAGGGAATAAAGTTAGTAGAATACAAGACATATTTCATTTTAGTGTAGCTTATAAACTTGAGCTCACGGTTCAACTATTAACTTTAAAAAGCCTTGCATATTTCTTCAGCAAACATAAAGCTTAACTACTACTGTAAGATTTTTACTTTCGCATACCTATATAGTGAATATATAATAAGGGAAAGTATTGCGATCGTGAAAACTTTCGAATTCCAGTTTTCAACGGTAATACACGTTTTAGGGTCCCCCGAGTCCAAATGACCGAATCCAAAAAGTCTGTGTGTATGTCCGTGTGTGTGGTAATTCCAGCGCGAAAACAAATAGTCCTATGCAACTGAAATTTCATATTTAAGACAACTATACGCCCGAGATGTTACATAAACTTTTTCATCTAAATCAGCTAACCAGAAGAACCACTTTATATCATGTATTTTGCACATATTTACGGTTTTCTAAAAAATGGCTCTAACGGTTGAGAACCACTTTCAACTAACGTAGGACAACTAATGCCAACTTTTAACTGATGAGGTGTGGATATTGGAAGTTTTGTAAAAAAATATAGATTTTTAGTTATATATAGATACTTTACAATTAGAAATACCTAATTCCTTGCAGCTTATAATTATTTATTTGAATTCACAATTTTTTTAATCTTTCTACTCTATTTACAAACAAAGTTAATTGAAATACATAATTATATGTTACGTTTCATACAATTTTCTGGAGATAATGTATTCTTTAAGTACACTGTGTTAAAAAAAAACCTTTTGTTGACTCAATCAACAAGACTGTCTAAGAACGAAGGTTTTGCATATTACAGAAGTCCTTCAACGAAATGTTCTGCTTGGTTTTCAACCTTTCCTTTTGACCATCGATTAACTTACAAAGAGAGAATCTCAAATATGTCTCACCGATTTAGATCGCATTTTTTTAAGTGTTACTAGACATTAAACGATTAGAGTTAGCAAAATATTAGGGCCAACGCTTCCCAGAAGTCTCGTAAAAAAATCGGAAAGTTTGTCCATAAGAAACACATTTTATATAATATATTTGGTTCTTGCAAAGGTATAAAAATAATTATGGTGTCAAAACTCGCCTCCTTTAAAGCGAAATAACGAAAAAGCGGAATATTGAAACAAAAATACGACATTAAATTATTTAAGTTTTTTGCTTGGTTATACGATTATAAAAATCATAAAATTAAATTAAATAAAAAAAAATGTATTTAACTTTTTTTTGAGGTGTGAGGAGTGTTAATCTGAGCACAGTTTTTAAGAAATCTATTTAAAAGTCCTGTCTTGTCAAGATTATTTATAATTTTAGGGTTTTAACCAAGCATGAAACTCAAATATTTTTATGTCTTATTTTTTTAATTTTTCGATTTGAAATAGCGCAATTTTGACTCCAAAATTTTTTTTCTACCATTAGTTGAACCGAATGCATTAAATATTATGTGTTTTTTCTTGCACAAATTATCAGTTTTTTGAAGGAACACCTGGGGAGTGTTGGCTTCTTGTGTTTCGCAGATGCTGATCGTTTAATGTTTAGTTTCACCTAAAAAAAGAAATATCAAAATCGGTGTGATACATTAGGGCTCATCATAACTTAGTTAGAACTGAGAATTTCTTGTCAAAATATTATGAAAAGAAATGAAAAATTTTATTATCTTGGGACTGAAGTCCCATAAGAATAAAAAAAATACAGATTTGTTGACCTGAACAACGTAGTCATAGCTTTGAACGACACTCAGCTAAACTAAAATAATTAATTGAGGTTATAAAATACATACATTTTTTACAAATCAGTCTCTTAGAATGAAATAAATAAACAGAAATAGCCACTTCATAAATGATAATTGTAATAATATGAACACCACAAAATTGGTATTTTCTTGTATCTGCAGTTTGAGGTTATAGTATGTTTGACAGAGAAAGGAGAAGGTGGTTAAAAAGGAGCGATTTGAAGGAGAAAGCAGTTCTTGCGTGACGGATTGCAGGAGGGATAGAATTCCAAAGAGAGGTTGTTTTGGCTAGAATGGACTTGTCGAAGGCAGCAGTACGTGAGGAGGAGGGTAGAGGTCAGAAAGACGGGATCTGGTAGAATGGGACTGATTCGATGATTTAAATTGAAGGGATTGGAAGATATAGCTGGGAACGATGAGTTCTGATAACCTGATAGAGAAAGGAAGCAAGGAAATACTGGCGTATGTAGCGAAGATAGAGCCAATTCAACTCGGCGTAATACTGGATTATATTGTGTGTCTCTGGTGATCGCGAATACAAATCGTTTGCACAGTTCATAATACGCTTGCGTCAACCATCTCTTCATATTATGCTGTACATAGAACCGATAACCATGAACTGAAATACCTGAAAAATACGAATTTTCGTCACCCTTGTTTGTTTTTACTTAATTGGCCTCAGGGTCAGCAAAAAAAAAAAAAAAAATAATAAAACAAAAAAGTTACAGGGAAATTAATAAAATAAATAAATATAACATCATCAATGGGAAATTGAGGGCCAAAAGATAATTTATGTCAATAAACACGAGAGAGCTTCAGATATATTTACATACATATATACTGGAGGCTGCGGTGGAGAGACTTTTGCAAACCGTAGCCACAAAGCTAACTGGGTTGTTTTTCTCCTCCTCCTAGCACCTTTATAAACTTTCCTCGTTTCGATATTAATTACCTTTTAAAATATTAAAATTCGCACCATCTAAGATTGTGTAATAAAGTTTTCATGAAACTTTTAGTTTATTATTTTTTAATAATTAACCTTTGTAATCCACAAAAAAATTAACTCCCCTCAAAATTTGAAGGTTTACGTTTCAAGATACGTAGAATCCGAACAACGAATAAAAAAAAAAAATCCATTATTCAGTCTTCCACAGCTTATCTCCTAAACTACTGTACTTTTTTTTTTTTTTTTTAATATTGCACAAAATTATCAGGACATCCCACAATGATCCTTACACTTGAACATTGATATCAGCGGATTAGTATTAAAATATCTTTGGGATAGATAGGGAAATAAATTATGATTGTGATTATTTTAAAATTTTTATTTTAAAATTTAATTCAATTATTCTCTGGCGCGACATTCCGTCTAGGCCCTTGGCCGCTTGGTATAGATTACTGGGAGAATATACTAACGTCCCTCGATGAAATGTTTAGGGTAGGGTCATCACTTCTTACGCCTATTTTTGCGAGTTGCCACCAGTAGACTGACGAGTCTTACTATCCGGGGAAGTGGCTGTAAGTGAGTCCCCATTTAATTATATTCTTATAAAAGTCCCGCTGGGACTGGGACTCGAACTCACAACTCTGGCGTGGGAGACTAGCGCGCTAGCCACTCAGCCATCGGCTTCCCAATTTAATTCAATAATTCAGTTATATTTGAAGATAAAGAAAAAATGTATTAGTTTTTTCTAATTAAGAAACCACGATTAATAATAAAAAAGAACAAAAATGGAAATTTTACTCATAAATATTAATGATTAATCACTTATTTTTGAAGATTGAGAAAACATTGTACTGACATTAAGGATCAGGACACCGCGACAAAAAAAAATATATTATATATAATAATAATAAGGTAATATTTATTTATTCATATTTATTACAATTTGTCACAATGGACAATAATAATATTGCTAAAGGATCACTTTCATATAATATCTACAATATAAACAAAAGGAAAGTCAAATTACATAAAATTATAATAATAAATACAAATAAATTCTATAGAGTTTTAGAATTATTTCACCACGACAAATTAATATACATAAAATAAGAAGAGAAAAAAAATTGAAATTTACCTACATAGACGCTTGTAAATCAGTTATTTTTTAATATTAATAAACTATCTATAGAGTGAAAAGCTTATAAAAATCCGTCTAGTGATTGAGATGGAACTGGCGGAAACCATGAATAGCGATATCATTTTATATATACTGATAAAGATAGATAACTGTTTTTTTTTTGTTTTTCCAGCATATTACAACAAAAATATAACAATCATACAATTTATAAAATAACATTAATAGGACTATAATCTTTTAGACCGTCTAGCCAATATATATTGATTTATTGATACAGCATAGTTTTTGAGTTGGTTTGATGAAATACGGGTCAATCTATTCGAATCGTCTAATTTTAATTAATTGTGCCACTCAACATTTTTGATTTTTATATTTTTACCAAATACACCGCGTTTTCGTAAATTTAACACCATGGATAATGATAAACACGATATTTTATAGCTGATAATTTTTAGTTTCTAGCTATTTTAAGTCAGCTTCTGAAAACAGGCTGAAAACACACTGCGCCACAGTTGACACTTTGGTAGTTCATTAGTTTAGTTTATTAGGCTTCCAGAGAAAGATTATTGATTATTTTTGAGCTTCTCAGATGTATTCGATATAAATGTCTTTAATTATTTTGAGATAATCCTATTGTAAAGAGTATTTTAATATAATTAGGTTATTTTGGAACAATCTCTTCTTTTAATTAACATTCATTTATTCTTCATATTTAATAATTGACGTTTAGGGGCTAATAATGCGTCATTTTCAGAATTTTTTAGTTAATCAATAAAAAAATCTCCTAATATTATAAATTAAAAAAATCCTTATTTGATTTAATAATGGACATTTTTTTCCTCTCTGCTTTTTTATCTATTGATTGTTACAATTTCATCATTTTTTTTTAAATCCATAAACTTCAGTCTACTCCTGGCCTTGTGTAAAATTGTTGTAATAGAATTTGGATTTTTAAAAAAATATTGAAATTGTATCAATCAATAGACAAAAAACCAGAGAGAAAAAAATGACCATTATTGAATCAAATAAGCATTTTTTTTAAAATGTCAATCTTAGGTCATGTTTTTATGTAAGTAGAGATGTAATACTGTAATTTATGTAATTAGGGGAGCCCGTGGCTAGCGCGCTGGTTTCTCATGCTAAAGTTGTGAGTTAGATCTCTCTCACAGCCTCTTCCTCGGGTATGTGAGACCCGTCAGCCAAATGGTGGCCCTCACAAAAATAGGCGTAGGGAGTGATGACCCTACCCTACAATTGCATCGAGCACGCAAATGTATTCTCCCAGGAGATTACACCGCGAGGCCCTGGGCCTGCACGGCCTGTTGCGCCACTGAAGTAGAAGTAGAGATGTAATACTGTATTAATTTATTATAGTGTGATTATCAATTGATTAATTGTGATATTTATGTTTGTTGAATGTTGAAATTAATTTAATTTTGAATTGTTAATAGTGATTGACTAAACAATTCTGAACATGAGATGATGAGAAAAATTCATTATTAACCCCGAAACGTCAATTATGAAATATGAAGAATAAATTAATGTTAATTAAAAGCAGATATTGTTCCAAAAATTGTCTTAAATTAAAATACATATAAACAAAATTAGAAGAGAATGTTCCAATTGATATAATCATGTCTTAAATTATGTTTTTAGAGGCAGAATAACATTCTATAAGCTGAGTAAAATGCAGATTTTTTAAAATTTTGATATATATTACATATCATGTTGCAATGATAGTAATCTATTTTCGCTGCCAAATACTAATTTTAATTTTTTTCTTTTTTAGGTACTGGATTTGGTTTATAACCCATTTAATGACTGACAGGTTGCAAATAATGTAGTAAGTTTTTATAGTTTGGACCTTGTTGTATATTTTTTAAATCCAGTAAGGAAACATTTCAATCAGTTATAATATTTTCATTTTGATTAAGCACACATATTCATGACTAACCTAAATATGTATGATAATAATCTTATATCTTAAGTTAAAATAAAAGGTTTGACTTATTAGGTTATTCTTTTTTTAAACCAATTAATTTAAAAAAGTTTAAAATCTATTACTAAAAATAAAATTTATACTTAGGGGATCGATTTGTTGCGGAATAAAAATAATTCGCCTAAACTTTTAGCTCTTCAACTCGAATGGTTTTTTCCATTTTTATTTTTTTCAAATAGTAAAAAATGATTTTTTTCCATGATTCTTCGGAGTCAAAGACATACAAAAATTATATGGCACGATTCTTCAACAAAACCCCGTTTTTAAGCGGAAGAAAGAAAATCAAATATATATATTTTTTAGACCCTTTTGAAAGGTGTCAATTACCGGATTTTGACAGAATGCGTCTTTTGTATTCCAGAATGTTTTCAAATTGTTGAATATAGTGGAAAAAGATGAAAAAAAAAATTAAAAATTCAATTTTTCTAAAATTTTGAATGAAAAAAATTATAATTATTTTCATATTATTCTACCACTTCGAAAAATTCAAAAAAAAAATCTTGAGTATAATGGGATATAAAATTTCACTTATTTAACTTTGTAGACTTTTGTATATGGGAGAAGTTTCGGTTGATGTAATAAAAAATATGAGTCTTTATGGAAGAAGGTATTCAGCCCGAAATCTACCTTTATTATTGGTTTATTAGACCGTGCAATAAACCAATAATAAAGCCGCCAGGTTGTCCCATCTTATTTTAGCTACCCACATTATAGTGGCCGGGTGAGCCATAGGAGGGTTCCCAAACTCTGGGATCGCCCTCTCGCCTGAAATAACAGAATAAGTTATCATTCTGTCACAGCCAGGTTTCGAACCCGGGAAGAATAGTAGACTAGATCTATCCACTAGACCACGGAACTTTTTTTAAAAAAAAAATCTGGTGCGCGCAATACACGACTTTCACTTACCTCCGTTGTTAAAACCAATTTAAGAATTTCAAAATACATTTTAAGATAGGAATGAAATGGGATCACTTGTTGCTGGATGGTTAGCATAACAGCCTCCTATGCTAAAGGTCACGGGTTCAAACCCGCAGGTGATCCTAGGATTTTTTAATGGGAGTAAAAAATCCTTAGTTATGCCGTCCTTCGGAGGGGACGTTAAAAGGAGGTCCCGAGCCTGTGCGATGTCAGGTACTCGTTAAAGATCCCTATCCTAATGAAACCTGGATAGGCCAAATTTAGGACTCCCACTGTAGCATCGTCCGATTAGCCATAGTAGCATAAAGTGACGTTAAATAAATAAACAAACAAACAATTGTAAACGAATTATTTTTTTTATTTCAATAGAAACACGTGTTTTATTAAGTAATTTATTATATTTTTATCTACAACAATCAGTTAGTTTGGTCGGCTTTTCATCACTATCTATTAACCTTTAAACATCTGCATATTAGATTATATTTTGTCTAACATCTTTAGCTATCCAACGGTATATTGTACATCTATATTACTATTCTTGTGTTCAAAAATACAAACATTGCATAAAAAAATATATCTCCACTTTTCTCATTTAGTTGTTTATCAAATACGCTCAGCTTTGATTTACTACAAATCATATTTACTCGTTACTTATCAATGTTAATAAGAGGATGTTCCAAATTTTTTGAAATCTATAAAATTAAAAGTACTTTAGAAGAAGAAAATTTAAAATATAAGCATTTAAGCCCTGTCAGACTATTTCAATCTGAATGAAACCTACAACATACTAAAGCACATCAAATTTTACATTGATTTATAGAGTTTAATCAAAAACGTTAGAGCCGTTTTTGAGTAAATCGTAAAAAGGTGCAAAATGCACGGTTTAAAGTGGCGCGTCTGGTTAGCTGATTTTGATAAAAAAGATTCTGTAACATCTCTGGCGTATATTTTTCTTAAATATGAAATTTCAGTCACATAGCTCTTTTAGTTTTTGGCCGGGAGTTACCACACACACACACACACACATACCTTTTTGGTCTGACTTGGTCATTTGGCTCAGGGGAGCCTAAAACGTATATTTCCGTTGAAAACTCTTTTTTCTCTATAGTCCGGCTGATATTAAATGTAATATTTCTAAAAACATCTACTTTAGTTAATCCCCCACTAGCTTCGTGAAGTGCGACAACATTCTGACATCGCTGTGACAAACATTCTGAAATCGCTGCAGGCTGCTTACCTCGCTGCTCTACTATACGGGCATCCAAAAGCTTAAACTAAAGTTTCTGTCTGTCATTAGTAAGAGTTTATGATTCACAAGAAATGTAATTTCGTAATTTTTGAAACATGACTGAGAAGTTAGAACAAAAACTAGTCTTATATGAGATAGGTTTGAACTATAATACAAACAAATTTTTAAAAATCACGACTTTAACTTACTTAACTGTTGAAATCAATTTAAAAACTATTAAATATACATCAATTCGAAAAATATTATATGTCGATTTTTATTAAATGTGTATTTATTTTCGTTGGAAACAAATGATTTAGATTAAACAATATAACTACATTAAATTGTTAATCAGTAATAAGTTTCTACCCTATTCGTCACTTCATATTACCTTTTAAAACTTTGAGCATCAGATAATATTTTTCTAAAATCTTTCTCTTTCCAACAGTATATTATACGTCTATATTACTATTCTTAATATAAAAACAAAACAAAAATTACATTAAAAAATAGTTGTTTCCCTTTTATCCTTAAGTTGGTCATTAAATTAGTCCAACTTGTATATTTAGCCGTCCTTTGTCAATGTTATTAAGATGTTATTAAGATTAAGATACGGTTTATCTTTTGGAATGTAAAAAATTAAAGGTAGTTTAGAAAAAATAAAATTTAAAATGTCGGCATTTAAGCCCTGTCAGACTATTTAAATCAGAATGAAACCTACATGGTATTAAAGCCCATTGAATTAGACATCAATATAGAGAGTTTAAATCAAAATTGTTAGAGCTGTTTTGAAGAAAATCGTAAAACAAAAGCATAGTAAAAAGTGGCTCTTCTGGTAGGCAGATTTTGATGAAAAATTTGCTGTAACATCTCGGGCGTGTAGTTTTCTTAATTATAAAATTTCAGTTCCGTACGACTTTTTGTTTTTGCGGTAAACTTACTTAAAAATATTTCTAAATTTATAGTCAAACATGCTTCTGGTTCCTGGACTATAATAGAGGACTAACAATATTAGTTTCAACCCGCAAATAACGGAAAATTTTCAACAGAACTGACGAACGAAACAGTTGAATTTGAGAATAGATAGGCAGACACATAACTTTGTCAAACATAAAGAAAAAGTTCTTTTATTGCACATAAAGGTGATACGTTACAACTTGAATAGTTCAATTTGTCAATAGACTTCAAGGAAAATCTCGGTTAAAGAGATTTCGGCGATATTAAGAAAACACAAAAAGCCGGAGATCGCTTAGGATTAGTAAATAATCCCTCCCCCCTTTCCCACCGCCTTCTATAATAATTTTTCATTTCCCGCCCGGATATGAAAACCCCATGCTCAAGCGCTCCTAACGGGAAAAAGGAAAAGAAAAAAAAAGCGTTGAGGACAAAGAAACTAGGTCTTAGCTAGGCATTACCTAGGAGTCTTTACCTCTCTCCCCTTTTCTCTAGAATATGAAATTCAAATTTCCCTAATTTTCGCTTCTTTACAACAGAAGGTGGGAAGCATTGTTTGTATTCATGCCGTAAGTGATCTAACGTTTTCCTCTCAGAATAGAAAATTTTATTCACGTTTTTCGTTGTAGACGTTGTGGAACAAATTTGGTTACGTGACTGCCTCTATATTATCAAATAGAAAAGCTTCTTTTGTTCATCTGACATTGGAAAATTTAATGGAAATATATTAGGGTTAATAAAAATATTCATGGTTACTTTTTTTTTTTTTTTTTTTGTAATAGTAATTTCTATAAAATTAAATTTACCACTTTTGGTTCGGTTAGTGCAAAAATCAAATTTTTGGGATGCTTAAAAATCAAAAGTTCTATGAAATTGAAGTTATAAATTTAAGATACTCGGAAAAAATACATTATTTATATAGTTTTGCTGCCCAGCTCTATTGGGTTGCTCACAATACAGCATACAATACTACGCTTCATCAGATTTTTTTTTTTTATTACAATATTATGAATAGTATTAATAAAATTAAATTTTTTTTATTACTAAATTATAATTTTTTTCCCAATTAAGTTTTATCTTTTTCTAAAATATATAAAACTCTCTTAAAATAGAAAAAATATTTGCACATTAATCTTTACATACTAAAAAAATATTCATGTAAACATGCCCCTATCGGATACCATACCTGAGATAAATGAATAAATATCGTATATCAATTTCTTAACCATTAATTAATTGATGAATTCAATAAGACTCGACATCAGAAAAAAAAGGAACTGATACACCCTTATTAAAAATAAAAATTAATCATTTAGTCACAAAAAAAGTATTACGAAGTATTAAAGTACAACAACAGTATTCGTTAGAATAGCTCGTTCCTTTTTTATGAGCTCAAAATTTGTACCGAATAAATAAACCTTTATTCATTTTAAATCTCTAACTTAGCCAAACCAATAAATATTATTCATATAGATTTTATTTATTTATTTTTTTTATTTTATTTTATTTTATTTTTTATTTTCATACCCTCTGGTTTTATTTTCAAACAAAATACAAATGTAATATGTATAGATGTCATATTACCCGGAGGTATATAGATTTTAAATATAAAATTTTAGGTATATGTATATATCAATTTTTTTAATTTTTATAATATATATATATATATATATATATATATATATATTATATATATATATATATATATTATAAAAATTAAAAAAATTGAGAAGCAAAAATGTTTCATTTAACATCATGCTGCCCAAACACGGTGGATTGTTTTGTAATAAAAAACATAGTTAATCAGTTTAAATTACATAATAGTTAAAGCATTTATTAATTAGAAATTATTTTACAAGGTCAATCTAGCTATTAATTGACTAATACTTAGTTATCATTCTAGGGGGTTATTTAATATTTATTACATGTCTTTTAAACCAAAATAAATAAACAGAAACCAACAACGTTGGCACACCTACCTAATAATTAAAGATTAAGAAAATAAACATAATTGCATACCATCATCATATTTTTTTTTAATTTTTAAAGATATACATCCTCAGTTCTAATAATAAATCAGTAATCCTACAGGTTTTAAATACTCTGTTTTTATCCGAACGTTTTCCAAATATATGGAAAAAAGCAATTACGATTCCTATACTCAAAAAAGATAAAGACCCGATGAACGTCAATAGCTATCGCCCTATCTCTCTCACCTCTTCTATGTGTAAACTCTTAGAGAAACTGATAAGCAATCGTTTGATGTGGTTCCTAGAAGCGAAAAATGTTCTTCCAGTATGGCAAAGTGGTTTTCGGAAAGGAAGAAGCACGAGAGACAACCTGGTTCGCCTGGAATGCGACATATTAGGTGCCTTCGAACAAAAAGAAAAACTGTTGGCTGTTTTTATTGACATTGAAAATGCTTTTGACAGGACTTGGAGAAGGCTCATCGTCGATACTTTGGTTAGGATGGGAATCAATGGGCATATCCTTGGTTTCATCTCTAACTTCCTCACAGATAGAAGATTCATAGTTAGACTCGGTGATGTGTTTTCTCGGGAATATGAGCAAGAAAATGGCGTGTCACAGGGCTGCGTCTTGAGTGCAACACTCTTTTGTATATGTTTAAATGAGGTGTTAAGAGTAGTCAACTTGCCGGTCAAGAGTATGCTGTACGCGGACGATCTTGTACTTTATACTGCAGGGAAACAGGTGCCAGATTTACAAGACAAGATGCAATCAGCTTTAGATAACGTCAGTGGCTGGTTTAATGACAACGGTTTCACCATATCACCCCAAAAGACTGTTGCGATACTTTTCAGCAAAAGACAACCGAATTCACAACCATCCCTAAAGATAGCCAACCAACCACTCACTCTTTCTAATACAGTCAAATACCTTGGTGTGACCTTCGATCGCACACTTAGCTGGTCTCCACATCTGAAGCAACTAAAAGCTAATTGCCTCCGTTCTCTCAATCTCTTCAAGATGGTTAGTAACACAAGTTGGGGTGCTGATCGTAGAAGCATGATAACTCTGTTTAGGACTCTCATAAGGCCAAAGTTAGATTATGGTTGCAGTGCTTTTAATTCTGCCTCATGTCGAACTCTAAAACTACTCGATCCTATACAAAACACCGGTCTTCGAATAGCTATTGGTGCTTTCCGTTCCAGCCCTTCTATTAGCTTGTGTGCTGAAGCTGGTGAACCTCCAATTGCACTACGAAGGCAACAAATTGACCTGATCCTTGCTGCTAAGATCCTGTCCACTCCCAACCATCCTCTCCTTTATTTATTCCCAAATAGACAATTTCTCACCCAACAACAATTCTTCCTATCCAAAAGACCATCCTTTATAGTCCGCATTTCTAAATTTCTGGTCGAGCTTAACCTCGAATTTCCTTCTTTCCTTACTATAGAAACATCTCCAATTTATCCTTGGCAATTTCCCTCCCCTAATATCTGTCTTTCTCTTACCAAATTACTCAAACAAAACACATATCCTTACATATATAAGCAGGAATTTCAAAAACTACAAGATAGACTCGGTGTTGCTGATTACGTATATACTGATGGCTCTAAGAGTTCCTTAGGTGTGGGAGCATCGGTCGTGTGTGAGGGCAGACAACATCTATTTTCCCTTTCTCCACTCTGTAGCAACTATACCGCAGAACTAGTTGGAATTTATAAAAGTTTAAATGTAATTTACCCTACTAAGACAAACAGGATTATTTGCACAGACTCCTTATCGGCCCTGCTCAGCTTGAAGCGCCTTTTCTCTACCGACTCTCTTATTCAAAATATTTTATTATCATTGCAGTCCACAATAGTTTCCAATAATTCAGTTTCTTTCGTCTGGGTACCGAGCCACTGCGGTATAGTTGGCAATGAACTCGCAGATCGTGCTGCCAAAGAAGCAATAACAGATGGCATTCCCTTTACTGGGGTGCCTGTTGGCGACTATGTTTCTATCATCAAGCAGCGGATTCGGTCGAAGTGGGGACAGATTTGGCATGAAACTAATGACAACAAATTAAGAGAAATAAGAAGGGACATCTCCCACTGGCATTCGTCCCTACGACAAAAGCGAAGGAAAGAGGTTATCCTGGCGCGCCTGCGTATTGGACACACCTGACTAACTCACGGACATCTCATGGCACGGGAACCTCCTACGGACTGCCCAACATGCGGTTGCCCAATCTCTGTTAAACACATTTTGACAGAGTGCAGGGCTTATGATACTCACAGAGCACATATTGCAATTGACACTGACTTACCAACCGTTTTACAAGACAACATACAAACAACAGCAAAACTTTTTGACTTCCTACGACAGACCGACTTGTACAATAGACTATAACATTTAATCTGTTTATAAAAAGTGATTTAAGGTGAAAATGACCCAAGTGGTTTACGCCTACAAAAAGATATACATCTTAGATAATAACAAATAAATAAATTCTTTTTTACCCTGGGACATGTCCATTTAAAATAAAATATAAAGAATGTACAAAATGTGCTTTGGAGTCTCACGATAAATTAAATGCAAATCAAAAAGTTAACAAACACTATAATAAAATAAATATGTTTAAATGAGAAGAAAACAAAAAAATATCTTATTTACAATTCTATTGTGCCTGGATAGACATTGAATGATTAAAAATGTGGGATTTGAAGGTAGAAAGATAGTTGAAGTGGCGAATGGAAGGAGGGATAGAATTTCATAGGATTGAGGATCGAAAGAGAAAAAATCTGTCGAAATGTGCAGCTCGGTGGGGCATACTTTTTTTTTTTTTTTTTTTTTTTTTTTTTATTGAGCAATATTACAATTTGTTACATATTGAACAGTAGTAATAGTGATGTAATAAACAGGTGGGGCATACTGTATAAATCTGAAGGACTAAAGCGTGTACAACAAGGACGGACAGAAGATTCGAATTTTAGCAGATCAAAAATGTATGATGGATAGCGGGATCGGATAACATGACAAAAGAATGATGCAAGTAATGCTTGCTACGATTCCAAGGGTAAAGCGACCTTAACTCGCCATAAAATTGGGATACGGAGGTGTATCTAGGGACCCATAAAAAGGAATCGAACAAAGGAATTCATTAAGCGTTTTATTTTGAGCACTAGATCCACAGATACACTACCGTAACAGCAATAGTCGAAGTGGGTAAATATTAGAGAAGTTACGAGAAGTTTTGGGTTTCATACGGGAGTAGGTGACAAAGAAAATTTAGCCGCTTTAAGGTCTGACTTTAAAGGTACGACGGGAGATTTCGAAAATATGATATAAATTGGATAGAGTTTGATCGAAGGCTACCCCCAGATTTCTGACGGTCGGAACAGGATTATACAATACAACTTTATTTAAATATTACTAGTTTCACTTCACACACTATGATTCTGAAATCCATCTCTTACTAGTCAGATAGAAATAAATAAAAAAACAAAAATAATTAACAGCTAAAACAATGAAACTGAACTTTATAACATTAATTGGTGTGTGGGCGATAATTTTTTAACGAATCTAGAGTTATTCACGCTGAAACTGAAAGTATGTGAATTATATTTAGTTTTCATGGGCTGTTGACTTGGAGTTTGTTTTTTATCTTATGTTGACCACTATGTGCTGATATGAATAGTCTTATATATTTTTCTCTCTCTTTAATTAGTTTTTCACAGTAGAGAATAATTAGGAACAGGCTATTTTTTAATGAATTAGTAAGAAAAAAGATAGTTTTCTCGTTACAAAAAAATAAAATAAAAACATCAATAACAAAATGGATTTTTGTAGATAATAGTTCGTATCATGTTGTTCTTTAATGGAAAATGAACATTTCTATGAAAAATTTAACAATTTAAAAAGTAGCATAGTAGGGAAAGGTTCAGTGATTCCTGTAAATGATCTAAAAAAAATCTGAAGCGCGCGACACACGACTTTCACTTATCTGTGTTGTTAATATCAACTTAAGAATTTTTAAATACATTTAAAGATACAAATAAATTGTCAAAGAATTGATTAGTTTGAATTTCAATAGAAAAATGTGTTTTATTAAATAATCCATTATATATTTATCTACAACAGTCAGTCAGTTTCATCGGATTTTCATCACTCTCCGTAACCTTTGGAATTTCGTGTATTAGATAATATTTTTTCTAAAATCTTTAGCTATCCAATGGCATATTATACATCTATATTACTATTCTTGTGTTCAAAAAACACAAAAATTGCATTTAAAATATGTTTGCACTTTTCTCCTTTGGTTGCTTATCAAATTCGCGCAACTTACATATTTACCCGTTATTTATCAATGCTAATGAGATGACGTTAGATTTTTTTTAAATCTACAAAATTAAAGGTACTTACAAGAAGGCAATTTAAAATATCGGCATTTAAGCCCTGTCATACTATTTCAATTAGAATGAAACCTGCATAATATTAAAGAGCATCAAATTTTACATCGATATAGAGAGTTTAATCAAAATCGTTGGAGCCGTTTTGGAGAACATCGTAAAAAGGTGCAAAATGCATGGTTTAAAGTAGATGTTCTGGTCTGCCGATTTTGATTAAAAAGATTCTGTAACATCTCGGACGTATAGTTGTCTTAAATATGAAATTTTAGTTTCCTAGGACTTATCGTTTTCGCCATGGGGTTACTACACACAGACCTTTTTGCGGGACTTGGTTATTTAGACTCAGGAGACCCTAAAACGTGTATTTTCGTTGAAAGCTGGAATTCGAAAATTTTTACGATCGCAACACTTTCCCTTACTATATATTTCATATATAGGTAAGTGAAAGTAAAAATATATTGTTCGCGATTACGCGAATTAAAAATAATAATATTTATTTGGATTTAAATTTAATTAGATTGAACCTTGGATACGGCACAGATGTTTTATTTTTGTTACAGTCTTTTGTTTTTGCTATAGCGTCAATGTAAATTGAGATTCTGTCCCGATTGCATGTTTTTGTAGTCCGTGACGATATTTGTGGTGATATTCGGTTCCCGGTCACGATATAGGGACTCAATTTTAAGAATTTAGGTTCTCCTAAGTTTTACAAGATAAAATCTAGGAGAAGCTGGAGGAGATTGCCGAGCCTGAGCGGGCCCGTTCGGGAAGACACGAAGAAGGCGATTAGGTAAGCTGCTGTCCATCTTAAATTTACTTGTAAAACGATTTGGAGATCCCTTATTCTGGGCAGAATCAAAATTTAAAGTTTTTTGTTATTATTTTTTATCATACAGTCCACAACCAGAAAATTTTAATGGGTACAATTCGTACCATATATCTATACAGTTTTGAAGGAATTTCAGAGTGAGGTAATTGCGAAAACATAGCCCAAGTACAGCAGAGGCAACTGAATATTTAAATATAAAACAATAGACTGCCATGGTTGGTTACGCTTAACATGAATGCAAATTTAGTTTTCAGTTTGTGAGAAAATTTAATGGCAAAATATATATCTAAAATGTATTGTCTTTTGAAAAATACAATCTATATTGTGCTCATGTACAATAAATTAAATTAACCTTACTATGAATATATTCTGAAGTTGATGTCATATGTAATATATTTATTGGTATTTCAAAGCATGTAGCTTCTATTAAATTTATAATATTAATTAAATTGTAATAATTAATGTTTTTTTTAATTATATGAGTGAATGTGTTCATGTCTGTTTGAGAGTTTGGTCGTAATTAATATATTTGGTATAAATTTGTATTAATAAGTATGTGAAACATCGTTACAAAATAGTTTGAAAAAAAAAGGAATCAATACTAAGAACTGATGTAAAGTTATGGCTTTATGCGTACATAGTAAAGTACCGTTGAGTAGTAATATTCACCCGGATAATGAGTACAATAAAATAATTACTGTGAGCGTTATTCCATACTGTTATTTACTAATTTCTTCATACTACCTTGCACAATATACAATACCGGTTACTGCAACATTAACTTGTAGACGATAATAGCAAAATAATGTTGCTTATTAATCTCTTTTAAATAGATCGTTATTTGTTTATAGAGATACTCCTATTTTCGGTCTCCTCATGGCTTGCTCGGGCTCACAGCCGTTTTCTATCCGTTTACAAAATTTTTGAAGCATGGGTAGTTGACATTCGTCATCAGCTGAGGAAAATCGTTCTCTGAGAGGACAAAGATTCTCTTTGCATCTTTAGTCAGTAAGATCTCTGGACCAGCACCTTCTCCCCTCTAGCAATGCCTTAAATTATCCTCCTACCATTAGCCGAGACAACTTGCCTGTCTCCCTCAGCAGTTCGCTTCTCAGTGCCTCATTAACCGTGAGGGTGTGCTTAGCACTCTCCTGTATCTCATAACTGAGGAGGGGATTGGAATTTATTACGCACTTCTAGAAGCTTTGCTTGGGATCCCGTTTTCTGGAAGAAACTGCTGGAGCAAAATATATGATAGTGTAGCTAAATCTGGGACAAAAATATGACAATTTTAAAGTCTCTCAAAGAACCCTAATGCAATGGATGTCCTTAATCAATTGAACGTGATTTCAGCTTCTTAAGAGAATAAAGAGCTCTCAGTCAACAAATACTGGGCTCTTTGTCAAAAAGACAGCCAGTGGATCTAAGCACTTCCTTCTACTTTATTTCAATTACAAAAAAACAAGGAGAAGATAGGAAATAATTATCGGAAGATATATAAGCCCGGAAGGAGATAAATAAGAGTGAAATAGTAATGGGGTTGGCAGTTGTTTACAACCTCCGCCAGTTGTTTTCCCTCCAGTGACAATATTAATCACGATCGAGCCGATCAATTTCCTTTCCCAACTGCCTATCCGATATCCTTCTGTTATCTTATTGTCGATATTAGGCCTCAATACGGTATAATATCGTCATCAGCTTTATCCAAAACATTTCCCCTTCCATAGAAATGACGGAATCCTTTGGGAAATGGTTGTTTTTTTTTTTTTCAGAGAGAATATTGAACTGATGGAATTTATTATCCTGTACACATAACTCGAATAATCCTTTTTTGGACCATGTAAAAAGTATTAGTTATCTTTTGCAGAGAAAAGGTAAACAGTCCGCACATCGCCCCTCAACCTGATAACCGAAGTTTGAGAATAAAAATAATCTCGTGTTCGTTTCTCAGTGAAGAGTGGGTAGGAGAGACATTTAACTTTGCCATAAATCCTCCACTCGCAATCTCTGGTTTTAGAAAACTCCTCTAATCTAAAAAAGAAACGTGTGTAAACAAAGAAAAATTATCTTTGTTAATTTTAAAGCAATTGAGACGTGGATTTCCAAAAAACACCAAAGTATTATTATTATTTTATAATTATTATTTATAATTATTTTTTTATATTAAATTATTATTATTATTTTTTATTGCAAATTTTCTTGGTTTTACCAGAATATTTACCCACCCGGACCAAAGTCAAGGGCTAGGCGAAAAATACTATACTATATTTAAGAATTTCCTGATGATACTGGCTGTACGATTATTATTATAACTATTATTTTATAATAATTATTTTATTATTTATAATAATTATTATTATTTATAATTATTATTTCATTTTATTATATTTTATTATTTATCATTATTATTATTTTTTATAATTATTATTTATTTATATTGTATAATTATTATTTTATAAGGATTAGTATTTTTTTTTTTTTACGTAATTAATATTTTAACATATTTGTAATCTCATCATTACATTTATCGAAATCTTCTATTTGATTTTATTTAATGAGCTCTTAAGTTGTTTTAAAAACATAGAGCTATTCGTTACTCATTAAGTTTTATTCAAACCATACTAATACATCATTCCATAACTTTAATATATTGGGTTGATGCAAAATTAATGCAGGTTTTTAGTAGGTATTGTAAATACGCCATATCTTTACTTTAACCATATATATATAATCAAAATAATTTCCATCTGAATCAATGCACTTTTGCCAACGTTCAACAAGCTTTCTTATTCCACCAGAAAAAAAATCCGAATCCCTGGACTCAATGAAATCTAGAAAAGAATTTTCAATGTCGTCCTGGTTTTGAAAATTTTTCTCCCTCAAAAAGTTGTCCAGATGCCTGAAAAAGTGGAAGTCTGTAGGAGAGAGGTCAGGTGAATAAGGCGGATGTTGGAGAACTTCGTAGCCCAACTCGTGCAGTCGTCGAAGCGTTGGTTGTGCAACGTGTGGTCTGGCGTTATCGTGGAGCAGAATCGGCCCCTTCCGATTCATCAATGCTGGGCAAAGACGTTGCAATTTTTGAGTTCCGAGTTCCGCCGCCATTTCTCGTGTGGTTTTGGTTGGGTCTTCTTCCACTTTTGACCTCAGCTGGTCGTTGTCCAGAGCAAGATGACGGCCCCGACCTTTCTTGTCTTCGAGGTCGAAATCTCCTCTGCGAAACTTCTGGAACCAACGCTGCACTGTGCACTCATTAATAGCCCCCTGACCCCACACTTCATTAATATTACGAGCCGTTTGCGCAGCGCTGCGCCCTAATTTAAATTCGTAAAAATAAATTTGACGAAAATCGCACTTTGACATTTTCGATTCAAGACCTTTGAACACACTGAACAAAACGATTTTACTAAACAAATTCATGGTGAAAGAGAGGGTATTAGATAAGGTTTGTTTTGGTATAATAATGATCAATGTTAGGATTAGCTTTGTTTACACAATTGGAATTAAGATATTGCAATAGAGGAAACCTGCATTAATTTTGCATCAACCCAATAGTAAAAAAAAGCAGTTCTAGGTTTTAATGCGAAAAGAATCAAATAGGTTAGTTTTATAATATAGCAATGAGAGATTTTTGTGTTTTTTTTTTAATTTTCCAAAACGGATATAGTTCCTGTTGGAAATCAACGTCACAATTGGCGAATATTCAAAATCATATTTTATTTTATTTTTTTTTTCGTTTGTTCGAAACATTACTACAGCACAATAGCAGTCGTGAGCTCAAACCAGTCAGAAGATCCGGGATTTTATAACGGGACTAAAATAATCCTTCGTTATGCAGTCACTCGGATGGGACTTAAAATAGTGGTCCCGAGTCCGTGTTCTATTACTATCTCCATTAAACGAGTAAAAACTAAATTTACCACTTCCACTGCATCTTCCGATTAGCCACATTAAAAGCCACACATAAAATGATATCAGATGGATAAAAAAACGCTACATGGTCGATGCTATCTCAAACGCATCTTGTAATTCGTCAAACTGATATACATGTTTTTATTCTTCTCAAGCTTATTTCGACATTTCCTATGTTTTAATTATAGATCATTATTTTAAAATTATTGAATCACTATAATACTTGTAAAGGTTATTTCTTATTTACATAATATATAATAAAGCTCGGTGAGGAACGGATTCCGAGAATGTTGGTATTCGCTGATCTAACTGGTAGGCGTCCGAAAGGTAGGCCGAAGAGTCGATGGGAGGATTGCGGGGGCTTGAGCTTAAACAGTGAACATTGGACGAGTCTACGCAGGCAGAGTTTGGTGGTATCGGCATCGAACCTTCGGGTTCGGTAAGCCTATTATTATTATTATTAATAATATATAATAAAAAATTATGATAGTCAAGATTCAAAAAAAAAATTCTTATTCTTATTCTCAGATATTTGACACATGTAATCACAATGAATTCGAAAGAAATCTTACCAATATTGGTAAAATTGACAAATGTTTTACAGTATTTTAAATATCAGTATGGGAGATTAAGTTTGGCAATATTATTTGTTATCAATATAGTTTAAACTTTTGGGCTGATATTGGGATGAATAAAAGCATTAGATACTGATTAGTAAAGACCTGGCCATCCATCATCCAACATTATCCAATCAGAATCCTTTGTTTATCTTTCATTGTGATTGGAAGACGCCCTTCCACCCTCTCTCCAACATCTTGGGCAAAGATCATTAATTAGAAGGTTCTGATTGGTTGAAGCCGTAATGAGGGTCATTTTCCGGCCAATAGCTGAGCACACTTGCCCTCCTGATAAAGGCAAATGTTTAACTATTTGTGTATTTGCTAATTACAAAATGTAATTGGATTATAGCTTAATCATTAAACTTTCATGATGAAATATTTGATCAAATCCTATTAAATCATTTATACAGACCAAACAGATTTTTTTGTTATTAATACATTAAAGGCCAAATTATTGAGCACTGAAAATAATTAGGCTTCAAATTATAACACAATACTTCATTTTCCCCGAAAGATTACGTTTATAAATAACAATATTTATTAATTATGTAAGGTTCTTTTAAAAACACCACTTTTTTATCGCTTTGGATTCGAGTTAAATGTAAATAATTTTCGCTTTGTTTTGTTTAATATTTAACTGATTTGGATTTAGGCAATTTTGATTCAAGTTTGTGATGAATTTAATCGTCTAAAAATGATTTTGTTTTTATTTGAAAATTTTAAATGCATCAATTATATCTAACCGGCCACCATTTTCATTTTGTTTAATAACGCATTAAAATGGCTGATGGTAATGTCGAGTTCCTATGGTCATTTTTTTTCTTTTTTTTCCAATCCTTTAAACAGAAAATAATGAAACCTTAGTAAAATAAAATACCATAATATACAATGATAAATTTATTAAAACCATACATTATTCTACCATCCTGGTATTTGAAGGGTGATTGATTCTGTATATAATTGATTAAGCTTTATACTACCTGTATTTTGTTGATTCGCTATGCTCATTGTGAGGTGATCTAAATTTAGTCTGACCCCAGTTTTAAAAAACACTTTGGATAGACTGTATTTTATTTTATTGGGTTTAATAATTGGATAGAAAACTAAATAGAAATGTCCGAGAACTTTTTATTCATTTTCTTGGTTGATCACAATATTTTATAATGAAGAAATTTACCTGCTATAACACAGTACAAACTTATGTTCACTTTACATACTGCGCTGGTTTCGTGTCTCTTAAAAGGAAAGATAAATTTGGTGGTCATGTGGATATAATAATGGAAATATATTAGAAAATTATGTATACTCACACCGTTCTCTCTATTATTTTTATCTTCTTAAATTATAAAAAAATTTAACACCATAAATAATACAAAAAATGTTTCGCGAACACAACACACGATTTAACATTATTGCATATTATACATAAATGTTAAATTACAAACGTAGAAAAGCGTCGGCAGGAGGTTTAAACTGAGTTGATGTCAGTTGAAGGGTTATTCCGCTCTGTTTGTAACACTGCGGTTACCATAGCCCTTTGTTTATGTTAATTTAACCCTTCTATGTATTTTACAGTCAGTTTGTTCAATAATTTATATATTATTTTCGTAATTACTTTATCCTAAAGTGTATTTTTTATACTAAAATTTCAATACGAGACTGATTGAATGTAACTAAAAAAAAATCCAGGAAGATCTAAGTGCATTTAATCATTTTTAATTCTATATATGTAATACTAAAAAATTCTGTCCTAATAATTGACAATGGTAACAGTGATAAAAGACTTCATTCACAAATTAACATTAAAACTAAAGAAAAATTAAATTGAAACAATAATAATAAAATAGAAACAATAGACGAAAAATCTGGTGCGCAGAAAAGAACTTTCATTTACCTCTGTTGTTATATTCAACTAAAGAACTTTTAAATAAAGTCAGAGTTGAAATAAAATTAATGAATAAAGTTGAGTCAATGGAAACATTTATTCGAATTGAATAATCTAACAATATAATAAACTATTATCTACAACAATCACAAAGTTTTATTCGCTTTTAATCACTTTCCAACTTTGAAGAACTTTGTATAAAACTAACCTTTTTTTTTCCTAAAATATTTAACTTTTCAGCGGTATATTATGCGTCTATATTTCTATTCTCAAGTTGAAAAAAACATCTAAAAATATGTTTGCCTATTTCTCCTTAGTTATTTATCAATTTCTTTTAGCTTGTATATTTATGTTCTTTCTTTTTATCAATGCTAAGAAGATATTTTCTAATGGTTATTTTTTTAAATATAAATAATAAATGATAATTATAAGCTTTGAAATAATATACGATCTATGTATACCTGGACAAGAAGTAATGAAAGATAAACATAAATAAAAATAATATACTACAACAATAAGAAATGAATTATTCTAGTACAAAAAAAAAAAAAAAAAAAAAAAAAAAAGATAATAATAATGTTACGATTAAACCAACATATATTTACGAAATAATAAATTTGAAAATCATAAATAAATACTTGTGGAAAAAAATAAAAATATTGATTACAATCTGATTAAAAATATTTCATTGTCAAGTGACGTCATTTTGGGATGCTAGAAAGTATTTGGAGAGAAGTTATTCAAATGTGAAAAGGGAAGGAGCATGACGGAAGTTTGTTGGTAGGGAATTCCAGAAATGGGTCGTACGGGCCAAAAAGGAGCATTCGTATTTCTTGGGCTTTGATATACTCACTTCCACTATATCCATTTTAAGAAATTTTAAAACCCATCCTTTTCACCTTCACTAACCTATATATAAAATATATAATAAGATAAAGTATTGCGATCGTGAAAATAATCGAATTCCAGTTTTCAACGGAAATACACGTTTTAGGGTCTCCTGAGTCCAAATAACCAAGTCCCGCAAAAACGTCAGTGTGTGTCCGCGTGCTTGTGGTATGTCCAGCACGAAAACAAAAAAGTGTACGAAAATAAAATTTCATGTTTAAGACAACTATACACCTGAGATGTAACAGCAGCGTTTTCACTAAAGTTAGGTGACCAGAAGTGGTACTTTATACCATGCATTTTGCACCTTTTTGCTATTTCACAAAAATGGTTGTAAAGATTTAGATTAAACTCACTATATCAATGTAAAATTTAATGAGCTTTAATAATATATAATTTTCATTCTGTTGAAATAATATGACAGAGCTTAAATGGTGTATTTTTGTATTGTTTTTCTCACTAAAGTACCTTTAATTTTGTACATCCTAAAAATCTAACCACACCAACTTATCATCACTGACAAATAACGGCTTAATATACAAGATGAACGAATTTGATGATCAATTAAAGGATAAAAAAAATATATATATTTTTTTAATGTAATATTTTTTTTATCAGTCATAGACGTATAATAAAGAATTTAGATAAAACATTATCTTATACACAAAGTTGTAAAAGGTAATGTTGAGTGACGAATAGAGCATAAACTTATTACTGATTATTATACGTAAGAATTTAATATAGATATATTATTTAACTAGCTGTTGCGCGCGACTTCGTCAGCGTCAATTTCAGTTATTATGATCGCTATTAAGACGTTTTTAAAAGAATATATTGGGTCGTCTGGAAAGTTCGTAAAAAAATTTGGAAAACAATTAAAATTGGACAGCTTAAAATTTGTTTATTTAATCTACAAAGATGGGGTTGGTCTTCCAAATTGAAGACCCTCTAAATCGCGAAAACCACTTCTGAACCGTACTGTCAGCAATTGAATCGCTGCCATACTCGGAACGAATCTTTCTTGCAGTTTGGGCTACGTTTTTCCCTCTTTTAAAAAAGAACAGCATATTATTTCGAAAACGAACTGAATCGTCACTCATGTTGGATTGCAATAAACTACTCTACAGATCCTTTATAAAGACGAATTCAGTGTGTAATATAGTTAATTCCATGAGGATTAAAGGCATATAAATAAACATTAGCCTCGTGATTCATTTTAGTAGAAAAAACATAAGGTAAATTTTATTTTAAAAACCTCTACCAACTTTTCGGACGACCCAATATTTTAAAGTATTTCTGCTTAAATAATATTTTTGGTTTTATTTTCTAGTGGCAGAAGAACATACTGATTTTCTCCGCGACCCGATCTTGACGTAAATCGATTCCTATTACGTGTTTAAATGCTTGCCCATGTGATTTATTAATTGTTATGGCAAAAGATAAATTAACGGGAAATCGAATTATTTTTAAATTAAAAGGTAAATCATTTGGAATCGTTGGGATTCGAGGTAAATTTTCCCTGTTTTTTCCCATATTTTCCACTGATTCTTCGGTCCTATTGGTCGCAGCGTGATGTTATATAGCCTATTGCCTTCCTCGATAAATGGACTATCCAACATAAAAAGAATTTTTCAATTTGAACCAGTAGTTTCTAAGATTAGCGCGTTCAAACAAACAAACAAACAAACAAAGTCTCCATCTTTATAATATTAGTATAGATTTAAATTATATGTTTCCAACAAATTTTATTTAAATTAACATAAAATTGTTTTCACAAACTTAGAGGTAATGTAATAGTTCTTAAATTAATTTTAACAGCAACGGTAAGTGAAATTCGTGTGTTGCCTGCACCAGATTTTTTTTTTTTAATTCTGAGCGTATTAAAATTTAGAATACTTGTTTAGACATGAAAGGAAATATTCTAGTATTTTTTGGAATAAAATTAAATGTATACTTAGTTGTAACTTTCCACATTTTGGATATAACTCGATTGTGGGCTTCGATAAAACTAAATGGTTACAATACAAATGTGTGAAAATATTGGTTTCGTAAATACATTTTAAGTGAGTAGATTGTAAAAAGACATGACCAGCTTCGTAAACAATTAATTTTTATTTTTTTTATCTTATGAGATTATAAGGACCCTCAAGTTGTATATCGAATATTAAATGTCACTAATAATGCAATAGATAAATTTTCAAAAAATAAAAAATATATTTAATTATTTGCCAATATAATAAGATGAAGCCATTTTCAAATGACAGTACCACTTAGTCTTGAAGGAGGCCTTATGAAAATAATCAGGTTATATTGTGGCAAAGTCCTTTTTCTAATTTAATATTTCCTTCTTTTTTTTAAGGCTAATAAAAAAATCACATTAACGAAATTGAATTTCGAAGCAGTTGTCAAGAATTAAAAAAAAAAAAAAAAAAAAAAAACGCTGGAGAAGGGCAGGGACTGGCTTACGTTATTGGAAAAGTAAAGAAATCCATAGCGAGATATTGAGTCCTTTCCGTCCAATTCTGTTTGTTTTCTGATAAAACGCCTCAAATTCAATTTTCCTTGAATTATTATTTAAGCATCCGTCTATCGACTACCATAGATATGTCCCAAGTCAGATTAATTTTGATATAACAAATAAGCGCTAATACAATTAAGTAGTTATTATTATTTTTTTCAAGAATAGTGATACACAATATAATATATATATATTTTAATCTATTTATTTATAGAAGTTTTGACATTACAATGGTATTTGCTATTATCTTATGCAATAGGAAAATATGCTAACAAATATGTAAGTGTGAAACTGCATGAGATAGATTATAAAACAAAACAAATAACGATCCGTATTTCATGTTTCGTGGCCACGCTTCGATAGTGTTATAGGCTGATTATATGGGTTTGTGGCAATGAATAGGTTTTGAGTCAGCGGGTTTGAATTTAGGGTCAGTCGTCGTGAAATTTATTGTAGCGATCAGTGACAGTTGCAATGACGAATGGAATGTCTAGGTCAGTATGTAGTGTCTTGTTAGATACACAAAATTCTGGTTCATTCAAAATTCAACACACGACTTTAACTTACCTCCGTTATTTATATCAATTTAAGAATTAAAAAAAAAATTAGAAGCAAAATAAATTGTTAAAGAATTATCTCCATTTCATTTTAATAGAAACAGGTGTATTGTTAAATAATCTATTTATTATTATCTAAAATAATCGGTTAGTTTATCGGCTTTTCATCACTATTCATAACTTTTACAAGCTTTTGTATTAGATAATATTTTTTCTGAAATCTTTAGCTTTCCAACGGTATATTATTCTTGTATATTACTGTTTTAAAATTAAAAAACACAAAAATTTCAGGAAAAAATATTTTTGCTCATTTCTTTTTCAAGTTGGATATCGAATTCGTTCAACATATATTTTTACCTGTTTTTTAGCAATGCTAACAAGATGAGCTAGCCAATTTTACAAATACTTCAAAATTAAAGGTACATTATGAAGAAAATATCGGTATTTATGCCCTGTCAGACTATTTCAATCAGAAAGAAAATTAAATAATTATTAAAGCCTATTAAATTTTACATGATATAACGAGTTTAATCAAAATCGTTAGAGCCGTTTTTGGAAAATCGTAAAAGTGCCAAATGCGTTGTATAAAGTAGCACTTTCGGTCAGCCAATTTTCATGAAAATGTCGCTGTAACATTGGGACGTATAGTCATTTTAAATATGTAGTTTCAGTTTTATAGGTCTTTTCGTTTTCGCTCTGGACTTACCAAAACGCACGACACACAGACCACTAGAGACCTTTTTTGGTTATTTGGACTCTGGAGACCCTAAAACTCGTATTTCCGTTGACAACTGGAGTTAACTTTTCACGATCGCAATACTTTCCCTTACTACATATTTCATTTGTAGGTAAGTGAGGTAAAAAGGGGCAGTTACAATTTTCCTAAGTAATTTTGATTGAAATGATTAAATAATTTTGATGTTTCACTTTTTTGAAGTTCCCCATAACTCGATGCCATAAGTCCAAATAGGTTTAATCAGTACTTTATAAATAGTTATTTGTTTGTCAATGATAATTTTGAACGTTTGTCTTGTAAGCTCGAAAGAAGTCCGTATCGTTGATTAGTTCTTTTCTTTTTCGTTTGAGGTGGAATGCCCATGTCAGACGTTTGTCAAGGTAAAGTCCTAAATAACGTACTGTACCCGAAACTGGTATTGGAATATTATTGTAAAAGACCTGAGAGCAGGAATCATCTTTTAGAGAAAACGTGACGAACAGGCTCTATGGTTCATTCATATTGATTTCCCTTTTTTTTAGCAAGCAAGCTATGTCGTCCGGATGTTCTTGGGGTGCCTAAGTACACTATAAAAACGTTTTTATGACAACTTACTAGGACATGGCAACGCATTAGTATACTAGTATAGTAATACTAAACATGACCACTACCACATGTCTCACAACACTCGCAGAAGGCTGAAAAGATTTTGGATTAGGGACCTCCTGCAAAAATGCGTTATAGGAATACTAGGAAGAGGTGCCGTAGGGCCATCATGGCTATCACGCCAAATTATCAAAACCTTACCTCCCGTTCACTGACTGTCAACTTCATTATTCACTGACAAGTGAATAAAGAAATATTAAAACATAAGAAGTTATAAAATGATTTATTTTATTTTGCTTTATTTTATTAATTTGAAGATATTTTGGAATGAACAATCAAGTGATTATGTTTGTTAATCAGCTATTAGTGCTGTGGCAAACTTTATGTTTGTTTTTTCCATTAGGACTTAATCAATATATTCTATGATTGAAAATAATTACCCGTGGCATCCTATACTATTTCGGTGGCGGCCGTGAATAAGTTGTTAAGTCGAAATCTTTCATTTTACAGGTGAGCGACTTAACTTTACGTAATACCCAAAATAAAGTAATTAATATACAGCTTTCTTTCCACCTGAAATTTCTTCCACCAAGAAATTTCTTTAACCAATTTCAACACGACGTGAGATACGGTCTGAGGGAACGATACGTGGAGTCAACTCATTTTTGATATAACTCGAGTTATCCAGTTTTCACGACCGCCACAGATTTAATTTAGTAAGAATTTAATTATAATTATAATTACGCACGAAAAGAACTATTTTTACTATTTCAAAGGATATGCCCGATTTTCATAATTTAAAGAAGTTTCATAAAAATTTGGTGATAATATTTATTACACACAAAACTGAAACGACAAGAAACTGCTCGAAGATACCAATTACTACAACAATCACTAGACAAATGTTCAAAACTTCCAGTATATTACAAAGTCTTTTGTATTTACAATCACATCACTATTATCAGACCTAGTTGGACATATCGAGCTTTGGGCTCTACTAAACCATCTAATTCCTCCCTCATCCAATTCTTAAAATCCAAAATCCTCAATACCCCTTATTTAGTCACAAATCAACTCCCTGCCCACACAAACCACTTGTCCGTAATTTATCTTCCTTAGATATTCCTGGTAACCCTCCGAGGCGATTGAAAAGAAGGTGGCGTCGGGACCAACTGCCTTTAAATAGTTAGTGATGTGCTACCACTGGGTAGTTCTTTCGCATGACTTCTTCCCTCTGCATATTTACATATTGTGTTATATAATACTGTTGTAAGTTAAAATAAATAAATTAAAATATATATTTATTATAATACGTTGAAAGTATGTGAGAGTGTATGTTACTTCACTCCTACCAAATTTCACGATATTTTACCTACATTTTTTCTCACCGTGTAGCGCGGACTTTACTGTTGTTTTCAACCAATTTATTTTACAATATTTACAAATTTATAAGATAATGATTACTTAGACCTAACTTATATCTATTTAATTTAAACTTTGTGTTCGATACACTTTCCGTAATTAAATATTATTTATTTATGTCTTGTACCAACGTACTAGCCCTGTTACAGTTATTAATTCTAAATTAGTGAATTCTCGCAACTTTATATTAGGGTGGAGCGAGAGAGAGGAAAGGATGTTTAGACAGAGAGAGGCAGAGGGCAAATGAAATATTCTCCGATCCCTCTCGGAAGCTCTCGGCAACGCCCAGCCAAATAGCTGACTTTCCCGGACATCGTAAATATTTGCTCAAATTTTCAGTATGTGGCATCAACATTAACGGCAGCACTATTGCAACCCCAAATTATAGCCTCTGTCAACTTCCCGAAAGGCTACATAAACAGTGTTTCAAGTCTCAAAAGTACTAGTCAATAACCAACAACTATTTGTTATTATAGATAGCATTGCATGCCCAGAAGTGCCTTTCTTTACCAAATTAAAAGAATCCTGAAGGATGTTTCAACTAGTGATGATCAATGTTGAAATGTATAGTGCAAAGGCACTTGTATAATTCTTGTTGATAAATAAATAATAATTATAGGTAGCACATTTTATACTAAAAGTCAAATAAATGGATCAAGTAGATTAACTTTATTTATTGAACGTCACTTTTTTTATGCTATTGCTAATTGGACGATGATGCAGTATTACTCCTTCAATATTCCTGTCGAATTAATAAATATTAATTAGGTTGTTTAAAGTATACCTGACAACGCAGAGGTTTGAAACTACTATTTTACGACCCCTCTGAAGGATACCATAACTAAGGAATATTACTATCGCTTACCTATATATGAAATATATAGTAAGGGAAAGTATTGGATCGTGAAATGTTTTTGAATTCGATTTTTCACCGTGTCCGAGTGTGGTAAGTCTAGCGCTAGTATATCAACATTAGCTAATACAGAAATGAAAAATAAATATAGTCTCCAAGGTCCGGGTTCAAACCTGCAGGTGGTCCTAGGATTTTTTTAATGGGAGTAAAAAATCCTTAGTTATGCTGTCCTTCGGAGGGGACGTTAAAAGGTGGTCCCAAGCCTGTGCGATGTTAAGTACTCGTTAAAGATCCCTATTAAACCTAGATAGGCAAAATTTAGGACTCCCAAAGTAGCATCGCCCGATTATCCACAGCAGCATAAGGGGACGATATAAATATAGTCCAGTGTTTTTGACTGGCTGCTTTTCTAAGGCACCGATATCTTCAAAAATTGAATTAATTAGTATTTATCAACAGTATTTTTTGGAACCATTGGAGTTCTTTTCCAAGGATGTCGTTTTTACCAATTTCAATAGATGGCCATGACAAAGGGGGGGAGGGGTGCGGAGCTGATGTAGGAAGTTCCCAAAGTCGGCGGTTCAGCCTTTGAAGATACTAATTTTTAGAAATGGCCTAGTATATTTCTAATATCTTAAAGGTGATGATGTCCTAAAACGGTATGATGCTATGCTTGTCTCTTTACCACCCCTAATACTCTTGTCGGCAGCCAGCTGATGGTCTAGCAAGTTCCCTGTAAGGGAATGGACCAGAACGATGGGGAACCCAAGGGGGTAGGTAAACGGCCTGTGTACTTTTGCCGACAAAGGCTTATTAATATTTACTTGATTAGTACTAAAATTATCCAATAATGAATTTATTGCCGTCATTATTCCCAACACATAAAAATAGATTTACAATACATTTGCCAATTTATTAATCACATCACAGTCTCATTCTATTTCAATTTTTAATTGTTTTAGATGTGAAAGATCTATGAATGGTTATCATCTACGATTTTCTTTAGTTATTTAGTTAGTAACTTCCAATTTAAGCCTTTCTGGACTTACGGAATTGAGCTTTGGGGCTCTACGAAACCATCAAATTCTTCCCGTATTCAATCCTTACAATCCAAAATCCTTCGAAAAATCCTCAATGCTAGAAGCAATGCTTTGTCACTAATAAACTCATCCATAAACACCTTAACATCCCATATTTTGCTGATTTGGCCCGATCCAGGTATCAATCCTTCCATGACAAACTCAGTCCCACTCTAATCCTCTGGTTTCAATCCTTGCTTCCTCTTCAATTCCTGACAATCCTCCGAGGCGTCTCAAAAGAAGATGGCCTCGAGACCTTCTAGTTTAGTTACCTAGTAGAGTGATGCCAATTGGAATTTTCTCTTCATGTTTTTTTCATATATTTTATCATTACCAACATATTTACTTGTTGTATTACAAAATACAGTTGAAAATTTTAATAAAAAAATATTTAAAAAAAACAAAAAACTCAATTTATTTTTTAACTACTTTCTAGTCTTGCCGTTGCAACGACAATTAAAAAAAAATAAAAAAAAAAAATACCTGTACATTTTAAAACATATCGTGATGCATTATTTTCAGAAACAAAATAATTACTGTTATTGGCAGTGGCAACTATACAATCTCTGTTATGAAAGGAGTGCGTATAAGCATACCGTAGCTACAAAGCGACAAATGGTTCTCGTTGAGGTCTCAATCAATCAGAAAAGACTAATTAATGATCTTGACTTAAGAAGTCCTGAGTTTGAGGTGGCGGTCTTAGTTCGGGGATAAAGGAAGTCAAACGGGTCGTATTGATTGGATAATACCAGCTAATGGTTTGTCGTCTGGCCCACAATGGATCTCAGAATTAGAAAGGTTATTGTAGCTTAGTCAATATTAATACATTTTTTTTTCTCGATATTTAGATATTTATTGAGATATTGTACCATTTGTTTCAAAATGAACAGTAAGAACAGTGATATGATATCACATTCATATAGTAAATATATTTTAGAATGGAAACATTGATTTGGGTCATCATAATAGAATGAATATAATGTTAAATTCTTCTCTTGTATTTATTTGGCAAAAAATTTGTCTTTAAATATTTTTTATATAAAAAAGAATTTATGAGAAAACGTTAATCACCAATATACACAGCATTTTAGGCATATAATTTCATAAGCCTCTTAATGTTGGTCCTCGAAAGTATCAAGCCAAAATTCAGAAGTAATTAGTTATGACGGGGAGCCCGTGGCTGAGTGGCTAGTCTCTCATGCTAAAAGTTGTGAGTTCGAATCCCAGTCCCTGTGGTACTTTAAGTAAGAATGTAAATAAATGGGGATTCAGTCACAGCCTCTCTCCCGGGTATGTGAAACCCGTCAGCCAAATGGTGGCCACTGACAAAATTAGGTGTAGGGAGTGATGACCCTACACTACAAAATGCATCATGAAACGTGAGTGTAATCTCCCAGTAGATTACACCACAAGGCTCAGGGCCTACACGGCCTGTCGCGCCACTGGAAAAAAATAGTTATACTATAAGAACGAACCGATACAAACTTCCTTGAGTGAGTTATACAGATAGCCACAAGCTTCTTAAATATACTCCAATAAAAACCACAGCTTGATTTAAGGGTTAAAAAGAAAAAAAAAATGGACAGATATGTAGAAATATTGAAAATACTTATTAAAATAATCAGCAGTTCATCGCCGAAAGGTAATAGCGGATTTAGTGCCTAATAGATTTGACAGCAATGATTTGCTAAAAATTTAATTGTAAGTGAGGCCTGACATATCCTAGTTGCGAGAAATAACCACGAGTTTCGGGGAAAGTCTTAATTACTCAATTGTTGAAATCTTGTTTTGATTTTTTTTTGTTACAATTGTCTCTCGTAATGTAATTAAACTGGAACTGGCACATTTATTTGCGAAAATTTTATAATCTAGTCTGTAAGAAAGGGCCTCTGGCCCTAAGACAATAAAATCAATCAATCAATCTCGTTGATTTTATTTCAAATTATCTACAAACAACTTTAAATAACTCGTTTATTTTAATGTTATATTATTGTTATTCTTATGTAACCTAGTCTCGGATTTTTTTTTTTCAATTTATTTTTCTAATGACTTATAGTTATGATATTTTTGCTAATTTTTGTGACGTTAAACATCATCACTTGTCCAATATTATTGATAATATATTGATGAGAGAATTGTACAATAATCTTAAAACCATATTTTTGCATTACATTAATATTTCTCTGTTTTAATTATACATTTTAAATATATATATTTTTAAATATTACAATTTCAGTGTAGTAGCTAGTCCTGGCAAGGTGACTCTAAGGTTTTTCAAAGGGAGTAAAGTCCTTGGTCATATTGCTCTTCGGAGAGTACATAAAATGGTCGGTTAAAGATTCATATCTTAATTAACTTCGGATTGGCAAAATTTAGAAATTCCAGTGTACAATTCATTTTTCAACAGTGTTATAACTATAATATATTTTATTTTCAAAGTTCAAGAAGACTCCATCAAACAATAAACTCTCTTCAGCCTTTTCCAGACTTGATCAAATTGGAAGGTGTAGAGGCTGGCCACGGGAAGAAATCAGACCTTTCTAGAGTAATGGGGTCGTATCAAGAGAGCGAGTGACAAATTCCCCGAGGTGTTGGAAATGTCCCTCCTCCAAGTGGCCTCGGAGGAAAAACGATGTCGAAATTAGGGAAGATTAAAGGCTTAATCGGGGCCTCTATCTGTCTGCGGGGGGGAGGAAGGGGAGGGTGGAGGGAGGGGAGAATTTCTTTCGGGTCAGGGGGCGGGGTCTGTCTCTTCCAAGGGGATCAACTTGTTTCCATCCGGTCCGCGGGATATTAATATAAAAACGAAGGTCTGTGCTGTTCAATTAAACTCTGTGTTATGTGCAATAAACAAACAATCTATTGGGTTGTTTTACATGAAATGTCCGTTTTTATAGTTTCTGAAATACATAAAAGATTTTGCAGGTCTCTGTTGTTTTCTTCCAAATGTTTACATATTGAAAGTAAATAGTTACTAATCCTCTACCTTTTTATTATAAACATAAGCTTCCCAATCAATTACCCACTTTTTAGTATACCTCCAAATATGAACATGGAAACACGCGATTTTCGAGTAATATTTTTGCACGAGTTTAAACTCGGCCATTCAGGTCCTGAGGCCGCTACAAATATATGCAAGGCGTTTGGGGAAGGGAGAGTTAATGGACGGACCATTCGCCGTTGGTTCGCTAAGTTTTCAGCTGGGGATACCGACTTGGAAAGCTTGCCCCGAGGAAGACCTCCATCCGTAAAAGACAACGATGTCCTCAAACATTTAGTAGAAGGAAACCCCTACCAAACAGTTAAAGGACTCTCAGTACAACTAAATGCAAGTGCTTCTACCGTTTTCAGACATTTAAAGTGTATTGGGAAACTAAAAAAGCTCGATACATGGGTACCTCATGATCTCACTGAGCGGCAGCAAGACCCCATGTTTTAAAACATACCGTGCAAAAATTAAAAGATCTGGGCTACGAAGTTCTTCCGCACCCAACATATTCTCCCGACTTGTCTACAACATATTACCACCTGTTCAGGAATTTAGACAACTTCGTCAAAGGAAAACTTTTTGAAAAAGATGATCAAGTGAAAAATGCGTTTTCAGATTTTGTTTGACTTCAAAGCTCAGAGTTTTTCGGTTCGGTGATAAAAAGGTTAGTTTCACGATGAGAAAAATGTGTAGAAAAAGAAGGTAAATGTTTTGAATAAAATTATGTTGTTTTCATTTCGTATTTTTAATAAAAATCCTTTTCCTTGAAAAAGGAAATTTCATGTGACACAACCCAATATAAAAATGAAGGTCTGTGGTGTTCAATTATACTCTCTGTTATGTCCAATAAACAAACAATGTATGATATAAATACATTCGTGGTCATAGAAATAGCATCATCTGTGCTTAAATTTTGATCTTATCCAATATTTTTATTTTGTCTACCTATTTATATCATATTCTTAATGAAAAAAAAAGTAAAAAAAGTTTCTTAGTTCGTTGACGGTTCATTTATTTAATGTCACTTTATGCTACTGTGGCTAATCGGATGTTACAGTGGGAGTCCTGCATTTTTTCTATCAAGTTTTAAATTAAGATAAGGATCTTTAAAAGTACCTGACATCGCACAGGTTCGGGACCACCTTTTTACGTCCGCTCTGAAGGCGGCATAAACAAGGAGTTTTAACTCTCATTAAAAATAGGGGCGGGTTAGCGCGCATTGCATTAAACGCGTGTAGCCTAGCAAAACAGAGGACAAAATAATTTGAAACCAAATAATTACGAATTGGAGACTGTGCTTTTGGCTTCTATTTCAGTATTTATCCCTCGCCCTCAACCCCTGCCTGGAGAAACCCTGTATAGTCTTCAAAGGTGAGTAGGGATGGACATAAAAAAAAAAAAGTTTTAACCCTGTGACATAGAAAGCTGTTATACTAGTCAATATACTATAGGTTACCTCTTCTCCTTGGTAACTACAATATTTTCAACTACTACCAGAATAATTTAATTATGTATAGTTTTAAGCATTTCGCTATCAGAAACAACTTACATTGACGGAAAACAGCGGTGACACAAATCAACAGTGGTCATAGTTTAGAAAATTTGTATTATAATTCATTTTACGAAAGAACTTATACTTTTATATATATTCTTTCATCGATTTTCTTTAATTTTCGATATTCAATATTATTTTTTGTATAGTGTAACGGTTAAGTTTAATTTAGAAAAAAAAAATTTATTGATTGATGCAATTTATCCGATGACTGTAAAAGTCTTTTGTGTTTTTCAGTAAGAGATTTAAAAACCATTGGAAATATTGAATCATAAAGATTCTCTGGAAAACAGAAGCTAGTTACCTCCTGTAAATAAAACCGATCACATCAATGATTCGTAACAATAGAATTAACCTCTATCGTACCTATTATTTGAACAGAAATTTGGATAAAAATACGTAAAATTATAATATAGTTCCAGTCTTGGTACCAGGGACTTTTAACTCGGCATTTATCCCTGTCCTCAACCCCTGGCACGAGAAACCCATTCCTTCAAAGATAAGGTAGGGGTAAACAAAAAAATATATATACTAAATGCACCGTTTCTTATTGTATAAATATTTGTATGAATGCGATTTACTATATGTAATACAGAATCAAATTATGACTAAAGACTAAATTATGACTTATTACTATTTCAAACTCAAGGAAACATATAATGTGCTGTTTAGTAATCCCGATAAAACACGGAAATTTTTATACAATGGTCTGTCATTTCCAAATAACTATATTAAGGTATAACTGTTTTTATATAGCTATCTTAGGTCAATTAGCTAATATGAAAAACAATAAATAATTGAAAGGAAAATGGTCAATCACTACTGCTAAATTCAAAATGGATTACAATGATTCTTTTCTTCGTTTTATATACAATAAATAAAGAAGCGCATATATAGCATTTCCAAGTCAAATTCAACCTTTTCCAAGTCAAATTCAACCTTTTCCATTTCAAATTCAACCTTTTTCGATTTCAATAAAATAATAAAAATCTAATTAACATAATTTTATGTTTTTATGGTTATTTTAATTACACATTATGTTTTTAGCCCTTGTGGCTTGTTAAATGTTCCCAGGGGCCTTTTTACATATAATTAGTCACGATTATAATAATAAGTATAACCTATACTTTAATTTTTAGACATTTTCGATGCAAGGTCTGGTAGTCGGATTAGCGGGGGTCCGTTTTATTTTAGTTTTATAATCGCGGGCGAAAATATTATCAATAGAGGTTTATTTTAACTTTTTCGTATTTATTGGATAGTAGGCGAAGTAGATGCGTTCACAAAAGTTCTTTACCGATTATACTATTAATTTTAATCGCGCTCGCTCAAGTAAAGGTTTATTTTAACTTTTTCGTATTTATTGGATACAAGGCTCAGTAGCTCGGTTCCCAAAGGATCGTTACCGATTACACTATTAATTTTAATTGCGCTCGCTCAAATATTGCTTTATTATAACTTTTTCGTATTTATTGGATACTAGGCTCAGTAGCTCGGTTCCCAAAGGTTCGTTACCGATTACACTATTAATTTTAATTGCGTTCGCTCAAATTTCTGTATTTGTGTTTTGGGGTATTTTGTTAGTGAATGTGTTAATGTTTATTTAGTCAGTTGGTCTATTATATGTCTATTACGTGCTTTTTGTAACTTTTCATCTATTGGGTTCCTTTTTATCAGGATAGTAAGTTATCTATTTGGTTAATATTTTGGAGTTTAGTAATCAGCTAAACATAACGATTTTATACGTCCGTTTTTATTTGACAAACCTCTACTTGAGTTAGCGCAATTAAAACTAATAGTATAATCTATAACCAGTTCTTGGTTAAGCAGCGACAGAGCCTAGTATGCGGTAAATACGAACAAGTTAAAATAAACCACTTCTTGAGCGAGCGCGATTTAAATTAATATTATTATCGGTAACGAACCCCCCGCAACACAGTAATTTAGCCTAAGAGCGAATAAATAGGTAAAAGTTATAATAAACCCATATTTGAGAAAGCGCACGAATAATTAATCGAATGGTCGGGATAGAACCCCCCCGTAACGCAGCTACTGAACCTAGTATCCAATAAATACGAAAAAGTTATAATAAAGCCATATTTGAGCGAACGTGATTAAAATTAATAGTGTAATCGGTAACGAACAATTGGGAACGCAGCTACTGAGTCTAGTATCCAATAAATACGAAAAAGTTATAATAAAGCAATATTTGAGCGAGCGCAATTAAAATTAATAGTGTAATCGGTAACGATCCTTTGGGAACCGAGCTACTGAGCCTTGTATCCAATAAATACGAAAAACTTAAAATAAACCTTTACTTGAGCGAGCGCGATTAAAATTAATAGTATAATCTGTAAAGAACTTTTGTGAACGCATCTACTGAGCCTACTATCCAATAAATACGAAAAAGTTAAAATAAACCTCTATTGATAATATTTTCGCCCGCGATTATAAAACTAAAATAAAACGGACCCCCACTAATCCGACTACCAGACCTTGCATCGAAAATGTCTAAAAATTGAAGTATAGGTTATACTTATTATTATAATCGTGACTAATTATATGTAAAAAGGCCCCTGGGAACATTTAACAAGCCACAAGGGTTAAAAACATAATGTGTAATTAAAATAACCATAAAAACATAAAATTATGTTAATTAGATTTTTATTATTTTATTGAAATCGAAAAAGGTTGAATTTGAAATGGAAAAGGTTGAATTTGACTTGGAAAAGGTTGAATTTGAAATGGAAAAGGTTGAATTTGAAATGGAAAAGGTTGAATTTGACTTGGAAAAGGTTGAATTTGACTTGGAAAAGGTTGAATTTGACTTGGAAAAGGTTGAATTTGACTTGGAAAAGGTTGAATTTGACTTGGAAAAGGTTGAATTTGACTTGGAAATGCTATATATATATATACGCACGGTTTCTTTGTTATAAAACGCCAATCATTTTTTCTCTACCTTTAGAAATAAGTGTGTTATTGAATTAAAACATACTTAATCGGCTGCCAAATTTTAAACTAATCTTTGGATATCAACGCCTAGGAGTTAAGATCATCCTTAAATGCTCTAGTATTTTCATCCCGAGTTTCAAGAAATCGGTCAAGTAATTACAGAGAAAAGACGCTTTCGGCGTACGTTGAACAGTAGAGAAATGGATTTTAATTTTTTTCCTTATTCGGTCCTGCGTATCTGAAACGTAAGCCATCAAATTGTAAGAGAACATTTTTTTTTTTTTTTTTTTGTCGATCACAAAGGTTCATTATTAAATGTAATAAACCAAAAGGACTTACTCCACATTTCTATTTAATGCCATATATACACATCTTTCGGTACCCATTATATTCTACATTACATTTTACTGACTTATTTACCACTGAAGACATCAAACGCCTTACAGTATTGCTAAATAAAGTTCTATATAAGCGATAAATACATATATTCGATTGCTTTATTAGATTGTATTTTGTTATTTTTTAAATATCGTTATATTATATCTTATTATACCATTCATACATTGTTATTTCTTTATGATTTATATCGTATTTTATTACGACTAATTGTAATTGAATCTAGATTATAATCTACAGAACCAGAATCATGTCAAATTTTTGTTCAAATATTTTATATTACATATGTATTTGTAATGGGATACTTGTTCGGGGAATTTGTACCTTCTCTGTTTGTAAAGAGATTACCCGGACAGAAAATTAAGTAATGTCCATTCAGGTTTGTGCAGTTTAAGTTGCTGCAACTTTTTAATCTACACAGAAACTGAAGAAAAACAAATCTTTCTTTCCTCCTTGCTGCTTTCTTTCCTCATAGAAGTACAGAACTGCTGAAGTAAAACTTAGTTGGAAGCATCAGTGAAAAATAAAGAAACAATTATTTCTGGTGTGTATTTAATTCTATACTGTTAATTCAAAAGAAAAAAAACAAGTATATTTGCTAATCAAGCTCCGTATTTATCCATTTTTACATATAAATATAGGCTTAATTATAAATAAAATATATACTAAGGAGAGGTATTGCGATCCTGAAAATTTTTGGAATTTTAATTTTCATCGGAAATATATTGGTATGATGCAAAATTAATGCAGGTTTCCTCTATTGCAATATCTTAATTCCAATTGTGTAAACAAAGCTAATCCTAACATTGATCATTATTATACCAAAACAAACCTTATCTAATACCCTCTCTTTCACCATGAATTTGTTTAGTAAAATCGTTTTGTTCAGTGTGTTCAAAGGTCTTGAATCGAAAATGTCAAAGTGCGATTTTCGTCAAATTTATTTTTACGAATTTAAATTAGGACGCAGCGCTGCGCAAACGGCTCGTAATATTAATGAAGTGTGGGGTCAGGGGGCTATTAATGAGTGCACGGTGCAGCGTTGGTTCCAGAAGTTTCGCAGAGGAGATTTCGACCTCGAAGACAAGGAAGGTCGGGGCCGTCATCTTGCTCTGGACAACGACCAGCTGAGGTCAAAAGTGGAAGAAGACCCAACCAAAACCACACGAGAAATGGCGGCGGAACTCGGAACTCAAAAATTGCAACGTCTTTGCCCAGCATTGATGAATCGGAAGGGGCCGATCCTGCTCCACGATAACGCCAGACCACACGTTGCACAACCAACGGTTCGACGACTGCACGAGTTGGGCTACGAAGTTCTCCAACATCCGCCTTATTCACCTGACCTCTCTCCTACAGACTTCCACTTTTTCAGGCATCTGGACAACTTTTTGAGGGAGAAAAATTTTCAAAACCAGGACGACATTGAAAATTCTTTTCGTGATTTCATTGAGTCCAGGGATTCGGATTTTTTTTCTGGTGGAATAAGAAAGCTTGTTGAACGTTGGCAAAAGTGCATTGATTCAGATGGAAATTATTTTGATTAAATATATATGGTTAAAGTAAAGATATGGCGTATTTACAATACCTACTAAAAACCTGCATTAATTTTGCATCAACCCAATACGTTTTAGGGTCCCCTGAGTCCAAATGACCAAGCCCTGCTAAGTGTTGGGTATCTTCTTCACAAGAGTTTATCAAGCCAATTTTTACTTTTTTACATTTACTTGTAATTTTTTTCCAATACAGTTGTAAATATCAATAAATAAATATTAAAAAAATTATACCTAAATATGTAAAAAAAAAATCAGGTGCATATACTTTAAATCTTGATAGAAGCTTACAAGTTCTATTCCCTGACGGAAACTGTTAATAATTAAGTCTAAAATTATAATTTCGGTGTATGACAGGAAAAGGATTTGGAGCAAAGGGTTGTTCCATGGCTTTCAATTTTGCCGGAGCTAAAGCCTCTTTGTGGGGCATATATTATGGAAGGTTATTACCTGTTTTGCGAGATAATAAGCTGCCATATAAAGAGCCACTGCTGAGGCTAACAAAGGAGAAACTAATTATCAGTTCTATCCGACCGCTACATTTTTGATAAGTCTTTTGGCCGACCTGTCCTTCCAAGAAGAAACTGAGTGAGGGTATAGAGCCTTATTAATTTTATCCGGAGGGGGGCTAAGGGGAAAAAAATGACCTCGTAGGCCTTCTAATAGTGCCTAAGCAGTTGAGTACAACCTATCGTCTCTCATCATTTCTCTGCGTTTCTTAAACTTTAATTTGGCAAGATCTATGCTTATTGTATTTAGTTCTTACATTTATTTAAAAATAAAATTACAATTTAGGCAGTCATAGGGACTGCCAATAGAAGTTAAAACTTTTTTTTCGATTCTTGCTTTGCGCTGGATGTTTGTTGGAAAGAACAGTAAGTTCGTTAAAGTAGATTATTTTAAGAATGCATGTTTTTGTTGTTGTTATTGTTTCATTTAATTGTAAAATATCATCACCCATTAGAGATATATCGTCTTGAAGTATGTTATCATCATCTGAATGCGACTGTAGACTGTATGAGTTTGTGGTACACATAGCACATTTGTTTTATGGACCTGCCATTTTTATCAAGGAAATTCAGAAATTTAGGAAAAAGCTTTATATTTGTTTCACAGAGATAACCTCAGTTTCTCTCCCAAATAATATGTTTTAATTAGCAATGAAATATACATTGTACTTAATTAAAATCTCAATTATTAAAATAAATTTAATTTTCAAATGTCATATTTCTATGCTTATATGATCATGATATTCTTTCGATTTCGCTTGACTACGATTTAAATATTGACAGTAAGTTCATCATGATTTTGATTCGTATGCTTAAATGTTTTCATGCAAGTAATGTTTTAGTAATATTTACAAATATCGATATTTTAGAGTCAAGAGAATTAAGATATTCATTATAGTAACTTTATATACAGTTAAGAGGTTAGTTCTAAGACATAGTTTATCTACCATGCCTTTATTCATTTATATGCAACTGAATTAAATAATTGATATCGTTATCCCATTCCCAATAGACCGGTATACACAGAGCGCATGCGCCAGTCTAGAGCATGTTGGTGACGTTACCATGGTTACGAAATCAAAGCTGTTACCCCAGGCGAAAATCGCATAACGCGCCTAATGAAATTTTCACTTCAATAGAAAAATAAAAACCTTACTTCTACCCCGTATAGGGTCTAGAATATATATTCTAATAGATATTTTTAGTGTTTCTGCTTAACTGTGGTAAAGTATTGTATATAGGTATTAATGAGACATGTTTTGTTTATTTATTTGTTAACTTCATTTATTTGTATTTATTTTGTCTATAAATTTTGTTATTGTATACGTTTATTTATTTTGATTTTATTTTATGTAATTTGACTTTCCTTTTGCTTATATTGTAAATATTGTATGAATGAGATCCTGTAGCACTATTATTATTGTCTATTATGACAAATTGTAATATATACGAATAAAAAAAAAAAAAAAAAAAAAAACTGTGGTAAAGGAGGTGATTGGGCTTGAGACCTAATTTTTGGGTACACACTTTATGTTAGGTGGGTTGGTCCCAAGTGGATCTTCAAAACTATACTCTTTTGACGACTGAAATACCAGAATAATAAATTATTTTGCCACAGCAAGGATTCGCTTTATTCACTATACCACGTCGGTCATGTTTTTATATACTTTCATGTACATATGTATTTAGTTCGAAGAAATGTACGCTTTTAACTTTCTTCAAATCTTAATAATCTCAGTTATCTTATGTTTTAAAATACACAACTTAAATAACCCTGAGTATAACTTTCATCATCAAAACTTTCAGCCATTCATAACCTCATAAATTGAGGTATTGATTTCCAAAAGAGACTATATCCATTCAAGCAAATGTTTACAGAAAGAGTGAAAATTTCTCGTTGCTATATTATTGAACTAACATATTGTATTCTTTTCGCATTAAAACCTAGACAATTTTTTTATTCAACTAATAAAACTATATTAAAGTTTGCAATGAAACGTTTTAGTATGATATAGAACTAAACTAGATGCGTATTTAGTACGTTTAGAAAATAAATGCATTTCTAAGTTTTAAAGGACTTGAGGGTTCCTCAGATATAATCAAATAGAAGATTTTGAAAAAAACCTAAAGACGAGAATACAAATATGTGAAAATACCAATTTCGTAAAAAAATGTCTTTTAGAAACTTTTGAAAATCAACATCTCAATTGATGTGTCTGTATATTTAACATTTTTAATTAATAATACAAAAAAGAATGTGTACCTCTACAACTCTTGGGTTTATTATGTATTAAGAGTCGTGCTTTTTCGAGTCCTAACGGCCGTGCAATGAGATAATCAGGCTGAGATCCCGCTCAACCACAGTTAATTTTCACTTATTTTAGAACACCTGCTTTGTCTATCCTATCCTAGGTAATATCCAAAAAAGTATCTCTACACAAGGTTTTTTATTTTATTTTATTTTTTTTCGCGGCGTCCTGATCCTAAAACTTTATACATTTTTTCCCTACCATGAAAAATAACTGATTGTCAAGAAGATAAAATTATGCCGAAGACTAGTGAGAATATGAACGTTAGAAACCATTAAACAAGAGGATATTACGATTTCCGACTACTTGTATTTACAATAATCGAATATTTTTAAAAACCATAAATTTCATAGTCTCTTTTAAAGATTGATGAGTAAAAAAGAATTATTTAAACGAATACTTGCAAAATATACTAATTAGATGAAAAGAAATACGTATTCCGAATACTTTTGACACCCACTGTACGTAATTGTTTCTTTAGAAATACGAGTTGGACAAAACGAAACATAAGCTGGATAAACAACGAATACTGACAAAACTCCATTCTTCAACCAGTGGATTCCTGTGCTAATATCTTCCGGATCGAAATATCCACCCTTGGGATGTCTTGACACTCCCTCGGTGGACATGAAGAGGGGAGAGGCCAATATGTGAGGCGAGGCAGCATAAAATTTGCAAAACATTGGGGGTTTGAATACGATCCAATCTCCTGTCAGTTCATTTCGTTCGTCACTCCAGGTCTGTTCGTCTCAACTGTCATTCCGGAAATACGTTGTCCAGTTCGGGATAGGCTTAAAAGCTCCCGCATGTTTTTTATAACACATACAGTGGAGAAAATAAATGTACACATTATTTTTTGGAAGAGTCGGAAGAGCTGTTGCTTATTGCTTTATTCTAAAATTATAATTTTAAATATACCTGTGCTGATGAGACCTGCGAGTTATCAGTTCATAATGATCCATTTATCGCCTCTCAAACTCTTCAAGCGCACATCAAAGACCTAGAAGTATGGTGTCAGAACTGGAGAATAAAAATAAATTCCATCAAATAAGTTTTACCCTTCGTCGTAAGCCTATTCTGCCCTTCTCTCTCCTTCAATAATACTCCTCTTGTCCCGGTTGAACAGATCCGATATCTATGACTGCACTTTGACAAACGCCTTACTTGGAACCCTCATACAAGACTGAAACGACAAGAAACTGCACGACATTTTATACTACTTCAACACTTACTAGACAAACTTTCTAATCTTCCACTTAACTACAAACGGCTCATCTACTTGACTTATAAGACCTATCTAGACTTACGGAATTGAGCTATGGGGTTCCACCAAACCATCCAATTCCTATCGTATCCAATCCTTACAATCCAAAATCCTCAACGCTCCTTACTTCGTCACGGATAAGCTCATCCACCAAAATCTTGATGTTCCCTATGTTACATTTTTGGCCCGATCCTGGTTTGAATCTTTCTATGCAAAACTCCATTCCCACTCTAACCCACTAGTTTCTACTAAAGCTTCCTCTTCGATCCCTGATAACCCTCCGAGGCGTCTGAAAAGAAGATAGCCTCGAGACCTTCTTGTTTAGATTGACTACTTGAGTGCTGCCAATGGGCAGTCTCTGTTCATGTTTTTTCATGTATTTTATCTTTGCCAGCATATTTACTTGTTGTATTACAAAATACAGTTGTAAATTTCAATAAAAATATTAATTTTTTTTTTTTATAATTCTTACAAATAAAGAAAATTAGAATCTATAAAGTCAAAAAAAAAAAAGAAAAAAGAAAAAAAAAATGGACGTAGAACGGCATACCCAAGGATTTTTCACTCCCTTTAAAAATCCAAGAGACATGCTTGAACCTATGACATTGGTCATATTAGGCTGTTTTGCTAGCTACTACTCTACTGGTGAACCCTATGGTGTTTTTAAATTCGACTAAATATCAAATGTAGGTGGATTTTAGCGAAGTGGTAGAATTTATGAAACGGAGAAATCATTTATAAGACTTAAGTATTTGTAGACATTTTCCTCAACAGGGGTGCAATATTTCTTTTGCCTTTTCCTGGAATGTTAATCCCTGAATCTTTTTTTTTTTTTATTTCAATAATCAAATTTGATAAAGACAATGATAATTAATGTATCAGGAAAAAATATTAAACTATTCCCTCTATACATGAATAAATATATATGAAAACAATGATATATAATTAAATAAAATGCAGAGATAAAAAAAAAAAAAAAAAAAAAAAAAAAAAAAAAAAAAAAAAAAAAAAAACCCTAATGGAAGAAACTTAAAAAAAGTAAATATTCAATAAATAACTTTATTCTTGAATTAAAATTTAAAATATATAGATTTTTTTTCTAATCCTTGAAAGTAACTCCCAGCGAGTGTATCATCAAATGGCTTAAATGCATTGATTTGTTTTCACAGAGATTGACTAAATTACTAGGAAAAGAACTTATGTTTTAAAAGAGTATTATATGTAAATAAATATATACTTATCTGTGGTAAAAGGGTCACCTGTGGCATGGTGGCTAGCATAACAGCCTTCTACAGGTAAGGTCTCGAGTTCAATCCTGCAAGTGGCCATAGGATCTTTTAGTGGGAGTATAAAATTCTTAATTATGCCGTCCTTCGGCTCGGACGTAAAGAGGTGGTATCGAGCCTGTGCAACGTCAAGTACCTATTAAAGATCTCTATTCTAATTAAAGCTTTGTAGGAAAAAATTAGGACTCCCACTATAGCATCGTCCCATCAGCCACAGTGGCATAAAGTGTCGTTAAATTAATAAACGAATAAACAATATATATTTACAAATGTCCAATTAATGCTAGAATTATTAATATTCTTAAATTTACGTTTCTCCTAAAATGACAAAATATAAATTCACAAACTGTAAAGGAGTTATTTTCTTGCAAGGCGGTCAAGCAATTTCTTGATGCTTCAAAATGCTTAAAAAAGTCTAGTAAATGATCTAAAACATTTAAATGTCGAAGTGAATCCAGAAAAAACAAGAGGTATAGCATATGTATATATAGGTATATTTCGTCTAAAAGCTTCAAATCATAAAACAATACAACGCTCATTACTATTTTATAACCCGCAACTAATTCTACGCATTGAGGAGGGAATAGCAAAACGTGTTCGGTCGCTACATATTGGAGTATTAAGAAGAATCGTTAAATGGACAACATTACGAAGAGATAAGTCATCTATGATCCACGGAGAATTAAAAAAGGCTACAATCCATAATTTCATAGCAGAGAGGAACAAAAAGATTTTTTTTAAAGTAAATCTTTGAGCGAACCCTTATTTCGTCAATACACATCCTGGATTATCGTCATCCTGAACAGTGATGAAAAAAATTGTTTGACTAATAAATTAAATAGTTTTTATTTTAGTAGTAAGGTCATAACCAACTCAAAGGTTAGCTCCTCCACCGGACCCTCACTTAAAAATATAAACTTCTAAAAATTAACACGATGCGAAATAACTCCTGAAAATCTAATATGCAGAAGAGAACCCTCAAGCATAAAAAAAAAAAAAAAAAAAAAAAAACTACCTTTTTTTGTACGGAACTTTTAAATATTTTAGATGTAAAGGTTATTAGCGTTTTGTTATACTGAAATGCGGCATTTCAATCTATTAAAACAAAAAATAATTCTTGAAACAAAATAAGCGGATTGGGATGATTAAGGTTCCATTTTCGATACAAGGCGGTAATTGGTTACTTCTTATTCCGTAGCAGACATGAATGAAAAGGGCCTCTTTGACCAATCTGGAATGAAAAACCGATAGCAATTTGGCAAGAGGTATTCGGCCCTTTGAAGGTCCCTTATTATATATTTTGCCAAATGTCCCTTTGCCCACTCCCTTCGGTTCCTAATCATCAAACGAATTTTAATTGATAAGGAAGGTTCGGATATTAATTTCGGTCTCCCAAGGAGTCCTTACGCCTCTCAGTTCTATTCCGGTCAAGGATATCTTCATCTCTATTTTCGAAGAAAATATCATCTTGGTTTCTTCTATCTTGCCCTTCTCAACCCGCGTTTTTAAAACAATGTCTGAAATAAGAGATCATATCTAACTGACTTGTATATTCCCTTTTTTAGGATTACTTAACTAATATATATTTAGGGCAGTTTTACCTGCTAGTTGAAGTCAATTTTAGAATTAAAAAAAAAATATTAAAGTTAAAAAAAATCTGATGCGCGCAACACACGACTTTCACTTACCCCCGTAAGTGCTATAAACGTTTAAATCAATTTATTATTAATTATAAAATAGCTAATTGAAAGTAAAAAGTTTTAAAAATTAAATTAAAAAAACATTATATATTAAAATTATATAGTTCGACAGAAATATTTATTTCTATTATATATTTCATCCGCTTCTCGTCATTTTCCATAATTATTTTGAACTTTTTGCGTAATATAATATTTTTTCTAAAATCTTTAGTTTACCAGCGGTATATTATACGTATATTTGACTGTTCTTATTGGAAAAAAAAAATTACATTAACAAATATTTTCACACAGTTGGTTAATTTTTCGGATTCTACAAAATTAAAGGTACTTAAGAAAAAGAAAATGAGAAAAAAATCGGCATTTACGGTCTGTCAGACTATTTAAATCAGAATATTTCTATAGAAAGATTCAAGTTTAATCCAAATATTTACAGCTTGATTTCAGAAAATCGTAAAATGGTGAAAACTACATGATATAAAGTGGCTTTTCTGGTTTGCCGATTTTCTTGAAAACTTTTCTGTCACATACGGGGGCGACCATACTTGACATTCATTTCCTTTGTTACCTCTCATTATGACCCTTTTAAAATACACCAATTTCGGTTAAAAAGTTCCTGCGATCCCGATTTTATCCCGGCAATAACAATGTATCCTGTGGGACTTAAAAAAGAAATCCTCTGAATTTCCATTAATTATGTTGATAAGAAATAATCAACAATTTCTGTTCACTAGCGTTAATAAAAAAGAGATGAATCTGAAATATTTTTCCAGAATATTTATAAAGAAAATGCTATTCAACATAAAAAGTTGTAGAAGGTAATGGAGTGTAACGAATGTCGCTCAAACTTGAGTTATACATAAAAATTGATATTATCTGATATAAATAATACAAATTTTATATTATTCAATTATATTCGTTGTTTCTATTAATATAATATTTTTATTTTCATGGTCGTTATCTGGTTATGAACTATTTTTCAATGTTTCCACAAATTTTTTACCAGACCAATGGTTTCTTCAGAGTTCTAAGTTAGAATTTTCTTTGCTTTAATATTCTCACAAGACAGTACCATGACAAGTTCTACTTATATTTTATCTACAGGTAACTATTGTTCTATCATTTTATTTTAAAACAATTTTTTTTCTTTTTAAGGTTATTATTGTATAATTTGTCTCAAATGGAAAATAATAGTAATACTATAAGGTCACATTCATAAAATACAATTTATTTAAAAGCTCTAAAATTTATCTAAACAAGGAAGTTAGGTGAAAATCTCGTCTTTCGTTCTGCAGAATTTTATTTTCAAAATAGCTAGTATTATACTAGGTATGTACGATGATAAGGGGAGTTATAAAGCGGTATTAACGATTTCTACATTCATGAACGATAAAAGTCTTCGTACGCCCCTTTTCTCACGAAAGCTCTTGAGCTGATAGCCAATGACAATGCAGCTCTCCTCCATGCACTCGTTATCACCTCGGCACCCATATCTGGTGCAAGGTCAGTGAAAAATCGGCATCGACTGCACGCCCTAAGGGCCTCCTTTAAGCCCCTAGAGATAAGGTTATGCCCTTAGAGGAGCAGGAGTCTTAGCCCTTAAAGCTATCTATATCTATCGGCTACCTATACTCAGCAAGCTAAGGCAATTCACACCCTATTCTGATTTTCTTCAGCGATTCCATGTTTCGAACGGAACGTGCAATAGGACACCCTAACGCAGGCGGGAAACAACAGCGATAAAGTTCACGAAGAACTACAGAGGACACGATACCCCAACGGACGCCATGCAAACGCTAATAGCGCCAATGAATTTCAGGAGAGATTTCACTTTTAAATCGGCTAGCGTGTTTCTCTTCTTCCACGGCCGCTATGATTTGTTCCCACAGAGCTGCTATCGCGCCTGTGTACATTTTGTACGATCCCTGATAGCCAAAGGCAGGAGCTTCGTCCGAATACATCAGCCGGCAACGATCGAATATGGAACGAAAGCCATTAACGATAAATTACAAAGACTGTTCGTGTTTGGGGGAATATTACGAAACTGAAAACAATACATTAACAGACCTATTTTCACAGTGCACTGTATTTATGTCAGACAATCGTTTGTTTCAAACTATTACAAGATAATATCATATTCAGATTATTCACGATATAACCGCCACACGATGTTTGATACTAATCTGAGACAAGTCAAGATCTCTCTATCCAAGAACATACTAATAAGATGACGCCACCAAACAAAACCGCTTCGCCCAATCACTTCGAAGATAAGGAACCATAAAAATATACATATATATGTATAGGGCCTAATAAAGAAGATAGAATGGTGTACCTCTATCAGATGACCGGAAACAAGAATAGAATAATTACTAGTTTTCGGTGTCAGAGACCTTTTAACTCGGCATTTGTTCCCCGCTCTCACCCTCTAGCCCGAGAAACCATAACATAGCCTCCAAAGTCAAAGTGAGATCGGGAGAACAGCAGATTTACAGTGAGGTAGCAAAGCAGCTAAGGATTACACAGTACCAGGAACATTTCTTCCGAAATAACTCTGCTAAGGGAACTCGGTATGTTAGAAATGGCCAAGTAGGTTAAATGAAAACGCAGGAAAAGGAACCAAATTCTAAGAAATCGCTCCTTTCCTCAAAATATTGAATGACTCCAATTTAAAAGTAAGTCGAGATAGGTATTTATTTAGATAGTTATAATTATTGTATTGTCTATTATCTAATATGAAGTTAGGTTTGTTGTTCAGGCTCATAATTTTCAAAAAGTCCAATTACGTGGTTATGATAGCGAAGCAGCAGTCACTCACCAGTGATCCCTATCCATTATATCCATTAAAATTTTGGATCGTCTGTGAAATATGTGATCTATAGGCAACGGCTGTAAACATACGTTTGATTTGAAATAATTTTTCAATGACACTTCGGTGACCACCTAGACATTATCTGCTGATCACCTAGGGTTCGTGGACCACTTGTTGGAATTACTGAATCAGATTACTAGACTACTGTCCTAGTTTTAAACCCAGAATAATTATTTCTTCTGTAATTTCAGTCATGGGGCAGGGAAAACCTTCTAGGGCACATCTAGCCTCTTCTAACTAGATACCGATAGAATAAGGAACAACCTGACTAAACTGCTGATTTGTTTCGTGTTAATCCCTTCCTTGCAGAGCCGTTGGCCTAGGAACTAGGATATGAGCTGAACTCAAGAACCTTTACGGATTGTAAATCCTCAGTTTCTTTTTAGTTTTTTTGTTTTTTTTAATATAGTTCTTTATTTGAAATAACTGGTAGTCAGTGTTTAAAAGTAAAGGCAGATAATATGTATACAAGTCAGAAAAGAGATCTGATAAATTTATCCATTAATTATTACAAATTTAATCATTATAAAGAGAGCATTGGAGCGACTACATTTAAACGGGATTTAATTATAACATATTATATATTCAATATCAGTCATTTTCTTAGTAATTATCGCTTCAATTATTTTAGGGATCAGATTGAGCGTGCATTACAGGTCATTATTTTAATTCAGAATTTATTGTATATAAACAAATTTATGGAATTAAAGTCCAATGTTTGGAGGAATATTATGGATGAGGAGGCTTTGTTAATTCATTCCAAACACACATTTTGCAAAAGTGTTTTATGTTATATAATTTATTCATTCTCTATAAACAATTGTTAATAGGATATATTACAATTTGTCTCAAAATAGACAATATTACAATTTGAGATCAGATAATACTTCATCTACAAAATAAACAAAAGTAATGTATGTAATAACACAATATATAAATAAAATAAATATAATGAAGTGACAACGGTTGACTGTGTGTATATATCTGAGAAGTTGGTTCAGGGTGCAGTCAATATAACACACTATCTATATTCATAAAAGAAAGTCCCATTGCACACGATTTTCTGGTCATCGCAGTTTTTAAAAACGACTATGGTTGTGAAGTTGAAATTTTTCCTGGAGGTTCGTTTTACCGTCTAGATGTGCAATAAGGCTGGGCTTAGGAAAATTTGTGCTCTAAGTGATTTAAACAAATATGTTTCTAAAACGTAAAACAAAATTGGTTTTAGAATAATTCCAAAACCATACGCATCCTTAGAAAACTATAAGTATTCATTTGAATGACAAGCATATATCTAACCTCCTAGAAACAAAATCGTCTTAATCTGATCAGTAATAGCATAGATACTAAAATACTTATAACAAATATATTTAGGTATATTTCGTTTCATAGCCATTTTTCGTGTGTAAGTTTCTACCAAATTCATATGTTTCATTGAAGTTGTTTTTTAAAAACAATCAATTGGCTGAAAAAGGTTTATGTTTTGAAAACATAATAGAACTTAGTTCTGAATCCTAGAGGGGGGGGGGGGATATTATTCAGTTGGAAGGGTGTGTAAGGAATAAGAGTGGAGAAATATGCATTTATGTTACATAGAATGATGATGTTTTAAAGCAAAAATTATCAGTATTAGATAATCACGGGTATGGCTACTTGCTACTGGTGGTATGTTATTGTTGATTAAACTCAATAAAATTAATAACTTACAATCAACCGTAATCATTTATTTGTCATACATAGACATAGTTAAAAGTTTAAGTCACTTCTATATAAGGTATATTTATATTTTATAACCTCACCAAACACAGTTATTATAAACAGCTTAATTCGCAGCATTAAAAAAACAAAAAGTGAAATAGTCGCTAGCAAAGCCGCGAGGTTCAGCTAGTTAAGTATAACTTAATGAATAAATTAAGTTATACTTAATTGTGTGTTATATTGACTGCACAATGAACCAACTTCTCTCAAAAAATAAATATAAGTTTTACTAATAAGTAAATCTTAAATCACTCATAAGTATATAAACATTGTAGTTTTTAATATTAACATAATATCATTAAATAAAGACTGTTTAAAAAATCAAAACTTTTTCATTTATAATAAATATTGTTGGTTACTTCTCAATAAAATTTGGTAACTAACTAAAGGAGAAACTAGCAAACATATATTTTTTGTTGTTTTTTAATTTTTTTTTTTCTCGGATTACTCTTCAAGCTGAAAACCCACTTACCCCAGTCTCTATACCCCATCCTACGATCCTATCTATCAAACCGCTCCATCCTAGTTCGCTGTGGTGTAGAATTTTCCAACCTTTATCCCGTTGAGACCGGTGTTCCTCAAGACAGCGTTTTAGGATCCGTACCCTACATTCTTTACACTGCCAATATCCCTACTGATCCCAATACCTTTCTGGCAACAACTGATGACACCGCCATATGATCATCAAATTCCGATCCTGAAGCAGTATCACTGAATCTCCAAAGACACCTTTCTCTTATCGAAGACTGGTGGCGTATTAAGGTGAACGAAAGCAAATGCACTCACGTCACATTCACCCTTCGACGCAAAGCCTGTCCAACGGTTCATTTCAATTCCATACCGCTTCCTTCCTCAGACACAGTCCGGTATCTTGGCTTTTTACTTGACAAAAGATTGACATGGAACCCACATACAAGACTTGAAAAACAAGAACTCAACCGACGACTCGGACAATTATACCGACTACTTAACCGAAAATATAAGCTTACAGTTGATAGCAAATTATTAATATATAAGACGATATTGAAGCTCATCTGGACCTACTGTCATGAACTGTGCAGGACAGCTAAACGTTCTAACATCAAACGCATTCAATCCTTTCAATCCAAAGTCCTCCGAATAATAGTAAATTCTCCTCATTATGTCACCAACTATACCTTACACCACGACCTTAATACAAAATCGTTTATACAATATTTTGAAAGCTAAAGTAAAGTAACCAATGGGACATAAACATAAGAGATTTTTGTTCATAACAATTGATATTTTTATATTATTATTTAATCTAGAACATTTGTTTCTAACGAATTCCAACTATTTAATGTTTTTTGAACTCCAACTTTATGTAATAGTTCTGTAATTGATTTTAACAACGGAGGTAAGTGATATTCATGTATTGTGTGCACGATCTTTTTTTTTTTTTTTTTTTTTTGTAATGTGTAATGGCTCCTGTATTGTGTAAATTTCCGATCAGTGTACGGAGACGCATTATACTCCGTACACTTATCGAAAACTTGCAGCCTCTTCTCACTTCCATAAGTAATAACTCAAGTACTCTCAAGTAATAACTTTTGGCTATTTTTAACAATCGAATCAGTAAACATAACTTAGCTTCTTGGAATAATCCTAACGGACATTCTAGTTCTCATATTTTCCGTTCCACGCAATGAGCGTTTTTTTAAACTGGGAAACATCACTCCTTTAGGCAGCGTCTTCAGGTCGAGTCAAGTATGTATTTTTTTTCTTATTGATAAGGATCTTTTTTCATCGACCATTTCGTTCTTCCTCTTTCCATACTCATATCTTTCTCCGTTACATATCCTGACATATAATCATTAGTTTAATATTACATTATTTTAAAATTTAAATTATTTTTTATTCATACTGCTTCTCTTTTGTAATGACTATGTTTTTTTTTATATATTACCTATACTCTTAACTATGTTTTTAATATATTACCGTCATATATCAACTCAAAATTGTTAATATTTAAAATTTTAATTGTTCACATATTTTTCCTTTGTCATTTTTTTCATTTGCTTAGTCTCTCTTTATATATTCTCATTACAATATTATCATCTCAATTATGTTTACTTCCAAACTTTATAACTATCATCTTAATTTTGTTTATTTCCATACTTTATAACTGTCACCTTATTTCCATACTTTATAATTGTCATCTTATTATCATTTTACATTTAATTTTATTTATATTCCCATAATTTATTACTGTCATATTATTATTATATACCTAACGCATTATTAAGTCTATAATTACATTGGTTGTTATCTTGTTTCTTTTAGCCCTGATGAAGGCCCACATTGTAGGCCGAAACGTCGGCACATAATTAAAATAACACTTATTTTAAATGTGTGTTTTTAATTTATGACCGCACCCCCAACCATCTTCCTCATCTAAAATATGATCTTAGTATGGAAAGTTGGTAATGAAGTGTATTAATTTATCGCTATTGAATAAAAGTCATGGTAATAGAAATGTATTTAATATCAGGCTCATGAAACGTAGGTTATAGGATTTCGTCGAAATATTCCGCAGTATTTAAAGGTCTGGTATACATTTCTGGTGCAGCCTGTGAAAAGGGCCTGATTAAGCCTTAAGAAATATTTAGTGGAGCCATAAGAAACTTCTGTTAAATGTTTTAATAACCTTCTCATTAAGTCTAAGTAGTTAATTCCCACTCTTCTCTCCCTCTCTTACCCTCGATGTGTACATGTTTATGTGGGTGTGTGATACGGAAGTATTCCTAACGAGTTCTGAAGTGAACTCTAAAAACATGATTACGTTTATTAAATCCTGATATACCATCTCGCCTCCTCGCTGAAGGCACGAGGAGAAAGTAAAAAAAGAAGACACACCATCTTGACTATTTAGCTAATGCGAAACATACATCACTTTAAAAACAGCTCTAACCGTTTTAATATTCCTTTATTGATGTAAAATTAAATGAAATTTAATACCGTGTATATTTCATGTTTATTAAAATTATATAACTTCTAGAATACAATAATTGAGACTTTCTTTTCTTTATAATTTTTTTCTGGAAGTTTTTTGTTCATATTAACACTTAAATGAGCAAACATTCACTTCCTTTTGTCAATTAATTAATTTATTTCATAAGCATTCACATTTATCAATAATTCATCTAATTTGAAGAAAAAAATAGATGAACTTTTAGATAAGCACACAATATCTTGAAAATGGGGAAACAGCTCCGAAACGTTGATAAGTGATGTGAATGGTTCTGAAATAAAATAAATAATTAACAAAAGGAAGTTAAGGTGTGCTCATTTAAGTGGTAATATTAAGAAAAACATCCAGAAAAATTAAAAAAGAAAAAGCAACTAAATTAAATATGGAAATTAGCACCAATCGTATGACCAATAATTCATCTAATTTGAAGAAAAAATATAGATGAACTTTTAGATAAGCACACAATATCTTGAAAATGGGGAAACAGCTCCGAAACGTTGATAAGTGATGTGAATGGTTCTGAAATAAAATAAATAATTAACAAAAGGAAGTTAAGGTGTGCTCATTTAAGAGGTGATATTAAGAAAAACATCGAGAAAAATTAAAAAAGAAAAGAAACTAAGTGATGTGATGTTAATAAGTGATGTGAATGGTTCTGAAATAAAATAAATAATTAACAAAAGGAAGTTAAGGTGTGCTCATTTAAGTGTTAATATTAAGAAAAACATTGAGAAAAATTAAAAAAGAAAAGAAACTAAATTAAATATGGAAATTAGCACCAACCATATGACCAATAATTCATCTAATTTGAAGAAAAAAATAGATGAACTTTTAGATAAGCACACAATATCTTGAAAATGGGGAAACAGCTCCGAAACGTTGATAAGTGATGTGAATAATTCTGAAATAAAATAAATAATTAACAAAAGGAAGTTAAGGTGTGCTCATTTAAGTGGTAATATTAAGAAAAACAATCCAGAAAAATTAAAAAAGAAAAGAAACTAAATTAAATATGGAAATTAGCACCAATCGTATGACCAATAATTCATCTAATTTGAAGAAAAAATATAGATGAACTTTTAGATAAGCACACAATATCTTGAAACTGGGGAAACAGCTCCGAAACGTTGATAAGTGATGTGAATGGTTCTGAAATAAAATAAATAATTAACAATAGGAAGTTAAGGTGTGCTCATTTAAGTGGTAATATTAAGAAAAACATCGAGAAAAATTAAAAAAGAAAAGAAACTAAATTAAATATGGAAATTAGCACCAACCATATGACCAATAATTCATCTAATTTGAAGAAAAAAATAGATGAACTTTTAGATAAGCACACAATATCTTGAAAATGGGGAAACAGCTCCGAAACGTTTATAAGTGATGTGAATGGTTCTGAAATAAAATAAATAATTAACAAAAGGAAGTTAAGGTGTGCTCATTTAAGTGGTAATATTAAGAAAAACATCGAGAAAAATTAAAAAAGAAAAGAAACTAAATTAAATATGGAAATTAGCACCAATCATATGACCAATAATTCATCTAATTTGAAGAAAAAAATAGATGAACTTTTAGATAAGCACACAATATCTTGAAAATGGGGAAACAGCTCCGAAACGTTGATAAGTGATGTGAATGGTTCTGAAATAAAATAAATAATTAACAAAAGGAAGTTAAGATGTGCTCATTTAAGTGATAATATTAAGAAAAACATCCAGAAAAATTAAAAAAGAAAAGAAACTAAATTAAATATGGAAATTAGCACCAACCATATGACCAATAATTCATCTAATTTGAAGAAAAAAATAGATGAACTTTTAGATAAGCACACAATATCTTGAAAATGGGGAAACAGCTCCGAAACGTTGATAAGTGATGTGAATGGTTCTGAAATAAAATAAATAATTAACAAAAGGAAGTTAAGATGTGCTCATTTAAGTGATAATATTAAGAAAAACATCCAGAAAAATTAAAAAAGAAAAGAAACTAAATTAAATATGGAAATTAGCACCAACCATATGACCAATAATTCATCTAATTTGAAGAAAAAAATAGATGAACTTTTAGATAAGCACACAATATCTTGAAAATGGGGAAACAGCTCCGAAACGTTGATAAGTGATGTGAATGGTTCTGAAATAAAATAAATAATTAACAAAAGGAAGTTAAGGTGTGCTCATTTAAGTGGTAATATTAAGAAAAACATCCAGAAAAATTAAAAAAGAAAAGAAACTAAATTAAATATGGAAATTAGCACCAATCGTATGACCAATAATTCATCTAATTTGAAGAAAAAATATAGATGAACTTTTAGATAAGCACACAATATCTTGAAAATGGGGAAACAGCCCCGAAACGTTGATAAGTGATGTGAATGGTTCTGAAATAAAATAAATAATTAACAAAAGGAAGTTAAGGTGTGCTCATTTAAGTGGTAATATTAAGAAAAACATCGAGAAAAATTAAAAAAGAAAAGAAACTAAATTATATATGGAAATTAGCACCAACCATATGACCAATAATTAATCTAATTTGAAGAAAAAAATAGATGAACTTTTAGATAAGCACACAATATCTTGAAAATGGGGAAACAGCTCCGAAACGTTGATAAGTGATGTGAATGGTTCTGAAATAAAATAAATAATTAACAAAAGGAAGTTAAGGTGTGCTCATTTAAGTGGTAATATTAAGAAAAACATCCAGAAAAATTAAAAAAGAAAAGAAACTAAATTAAATATGGAAATTAGCACCAATCGTATGACCAATAATTCATCTAATTTGAAGAAAAAATATAGATGAACTTTTAGATAAGCACACAATATCTTGAAACTGGGGAAACAGCTCCGAAACGTTGATAAGTGATGTGAATGGTTCTGAAATAAAATAAATAATTAACAAAAGGAAGTTAAGGTGTGCTCATTTAAGTGGTAATATTAAGAAAAACATCGAGAAAAATTAAAAAAGAAAAGAAACTAAATTAAATATGGAAATTTTTTTTTAGAAACAATTCTTTATTGATATATTACAATCTGTCCAATTTAGGACATTTTTAATAGTGATGAAGACATTCATACTACATTCACACGATATATACAAAACAATAAATTTATATAATAATAATACAATATACATGTATACAAAACAAAATCAATAAAATATATACAAAAGTCACTCATACCTATATACAATTCACAAGCATACAGCACGTGAGTGGAGAATCTAGCCAATGCTAGAACTCCAATATACATTTTACAAGAGGTCTCGAGGCCACTGCCGTTTCAACCTTCTAGGAGGATGGTAAGGATGTGTGGAGCTGGATAAGGATTGAGCTAGGGGATTAGGGTGATGGATAAGGTTCTGATGGAATTTAGAGAATTTTAATGGTATAAGGTCTAAAATAAATGGAATATTTAGGTCGTGGTGTAAGGTATGGTTGGATACATAATAAGGAGCATTAACTATTGTTCGAAGGACTTTTGATTGGAAGGATTGAATGCGTTTGATGTTAGAAAATTTGGCTGTCCCCCACAGTTCAAGTCCGTAGGTCCAGATAGGTTTCAGTACTGTCTTGTATATTAGCAGTTTGTTCTCGATAGATAATTTAGAATTTCTGTTCAGTAGTCTGTATATTTGTCCAAATCGTCGATTAAGTTCTTGTCGTTTAAGTCTAGTATGCGGGTTCCAAGTTAGTCTTTTGTCCAGAAGGAAGCCAAGATACCGGACTGTGTCGGAGAAAGGAAGCGGAACGGAGTTAAAGAGAACTGGAGGGCAGGATTGTCTTCGAAGGGTAAAGGTGACATGTTTGCATTTAGATTGATTAACTTTGATTCTCCAGTTGTTACACCAGTCTTCAATTTGAGAAAGGTGCGTTTGGAGGCCTATAGATGCAATTTCGGGATCTAAGTGAGAGGATAGGATAGCTGTGTCATCAGCGTACGTTGCTAGGAAGGTATTAGGGCAAACAGGAATATCAGCCGTGTATATATTGTAAAGGAAAGGACCAAGGACACTGCCCTGAGGAACACCGGATTCGACTGGATAATAATTGGAATATTCTGCACCACAACGAACTCGGAAGGAGCGGTTTGATAGATAGGATCGAAGGACTAGGTATAGGGATTGGGGTAAATGGTTTTTGAGCTTAAAGAGTAATCCCGGGTGCCACACCCGGTCAAATGCTTGCGTTATGTCCAGAAATGCACCCGAGCAGTACTCCTTGTTCTCAAGGGCAGAGGAAATATGGTCAACGACTCGGAGCCCTTGCTGAACGGTTGAATGTTGGGAACGGAATCCAAACTGATGGGAAGGAATAGTGTGGGATTCTAATAAAGGTAATATTCGTTTGAGGAGGATTTTTTCAAATATTTTTGAAAGGATTGGGAGTAGGCTGATAGGTCTATATGATGTCGTTGTGTTAGGAGGTTTACCTGGTTTTAGGAAGAGGATTATAGTGGAATGTTTCCATAAGAGAGGAAAATGAGTAGTGCGTAGAATGGAGTTGTAAATATAAGTAAGAAATATAACGGCTTTAGATGGAAGCTGTCTGAGAATCTGAGGAGTGAGGAGATCGTATCCAGGAGATTTACGGAGTGCAAGTTTTCGGAGAAGATATTTGACCTCGGAGGGATTAACTGCTTTAGGAGGTAATGAATGCGGGATTGGAGACTGAAGGAACTCTTCCACCACTGCAGTGTGGTTTGGATGGGATTCTGGATGAGGTGTGAAGACTTCGGAAACGTATTTAGCAAGTTCCTCGGCTTTGTCTTCATCAGACGCAGCCCAGGAGCCATTACTACGACGGAGGGGATGGGAAATATGGTGGGATTTTAGAATTTTCTTAGTGACATTCCATAGGGAATTGTCACAAGCTGAAAGAGAAGACAGGAAGGAACTAAAGGATTGGGAACGGAAGGTCGCCAGCTCCCTCTTTAATTGTCTACAATAAAAGTTATAGGAGCGGCGATCTGTGGGGTGACGGGTGCGTTGCCATAAAAATCTGGATCGTCGTTTGGTGCGGATGAGGTCTAAGAGGTGTTGTGGTAAATGATTTTGGTTATGACATATCTGGGGGTGCTTGGGAGAGGAGGCAGTCCAAACAGCTTGTTGAATAGCGATGGTGAAGGAGTTTAATGCATCGTCAAGGTCATCTGGAGTTTTGAGTTTCACTCCGAGGTCAATATCACTGGTAAGGATTTGGCGAAAAAGGTCCCAGTTTACTGGTCCTCTGATAAATGACGGTGGGGTGGGTTTAGGAATAGGAATTAGGGATACTTTAAGGAGCAATGGACTATGGTCAGAGGACAGTTCATCAAGGCGAGTCACCGACATGTTTAAGGAGCCTAATCCGCTGTGGATGAAGAAGTCAAGGATGTCAGGATTACGGTTAGGATCAGTTGGCCAGTAGGTAGGGGAATCAGGAGGCAGGAGGTTGAAACGTCTAGAGTTGAGTGCAAACTGTAAATTCCGCCCACGACAATTCGTGGACCTGGAACCCCATTGTTGGTTCTTAGCATTCATGTCTGCACCAAGAATGAAGTGGTTTCCTAAGGAATTGAGGAAGGATTCGAATAGAATGTTGGAAATGGAATGTTTAGGAGGGCAGTACGCTGATGCGAGGGTGATCGGAAAAGAAAAAGTCTTGATTACTATGGCGGTGCATTGTAGGAAATCATAGGATGGGAGTGGGAGTATGTGGTGGGAGAGGGACTGGTGCACAATGACAGCAGTACCGGCATGGGCTTTTCCGTCTGGGTGGTCCGTACGGTATGTTACGTATTGAGGTATTTTAAAGAACTGTTTAGTGGTTAGTCTAGTTTCAGTAATAAGTGCTACATCAACGTTTTTGTCTTGTAATAAAGCTGTAAGTTCGTCAGTATGATTTCTAACACCATTCGCATTCCAAAGGAGAATGGATAAGGAGTTAGGTGAAGTCATTTAAGGATTTTTTAAGGATGGGATTAAATTTGATACGAGATTAGTAAGTAGTGATATTAGCGGCATAACAAGGGATTTGATTTCAGTGATGAAGGATGTCATCAAACTTGTAAGGTCTGTGACATTTGATGGAGGAGGAATATGAGAAATTTGATTCGGATGAGGTTTTTGATGGTTGGTTAAATTTTGAGGAATATGTGGTTGTGGAATGGGTTCAGGATTTTGAAGTATGCGTTGTTCCGGCAGGGTCTCTTTGTTCTGGTTCCCACCTCCAAGTAGATGGGCAAATGTTACATTGGAATCAATTGTTTTTGAAGGTTGTCTTCTGCTTCTGATCGGCTCAGCTGTTTCATCCTGATTCTGAGGTTTTTGGTATCTGATTTTGAGGTTCTTGTAAATTTGACATCCCTTGTAGTTAGCCGGGTGGTCCTCGAGGCACAAAGCACATACAGCGGGTGTTGATCTTGATCTTGTGCATTCTTCTGATTTATGTTGCTCACCGCATTTCACACAGCGTGGTGTGTGGTGGCAGTAAGTTCTCGTATGACCATATGCCTGACAATTATGGCACTGCACTATTTCTTTCTTAGTGTAAGGTTTCTCAACTCGTACACTAGTATAGTACAATCTATTGAGGTCGTAAACTTTTTCAACTCCTGCTGATGGTTCCAAGTCCACGAAGAATAGAGGCATTGGAATTTTATCTTTTAGGACATTGGTGACTTGCCGCACTTTATAGCCTATCTCCGTCAGTTCTTCTTTGATAGCTGTCACTGGTGTCGAAGGGTGTAGGTTTCTAATTACAACCCTTAAAGCTCTCTCCTGGCGCAACTGATAGGTATGAAAATCAGCTTTGGTCTCACTCAGATATTTTACTATTTTTCTGTAGCTTTCGGCGGTAGTCGGGGATATTTTAGTATCACTGGTTCTACTTATACATGAATAACTATTAGGATCGGTTAATTTGTTTAAATGCGCACAAAGTAGTTGAAATTTTTTAATATTTTTAACAAAAATTGGTGGAGGTTGTGGTTCCCTGGGTATAGGGGAAGATTCCATGGATTCTTTTTCATTTTGATTTCGGAGGATCTGAAATGGGTTCGGTGTAAAGAACGGCGATTCATCAGTCATTCCTTGTGATGATGTGCTGGGCTGTGGTTCAGATCCTAAAGAGGTAGCTGAAGCGGCCGCTGGTGGAATCATTTTTTTATTATTTTCACGGCGAGGTCTCTGTTTCGTAGGAGACGAGTTTGAACCTGCAGATCTAGATCTTTTACTTGTAGCTTTTGAGGACATAACTTGATGAAAATATCTCATTTATAAAAAAAAAAAAAATAAATAAAAAAAAAATAAAATAAAAAAAAATAATAATAATAATAATGGATAAATAATGAAATGAGAATGAGAAGGAAGAATAATAAAAGAAAGATAAGTTAAAGAAAAGCAAGCCCGAGCTTGCCGAGCTAGCGGCGATCAGCTGATCAGTGACCCTCCTTTCACTTTTCGCGATTGTACAAAGTAAATTATAACTTTGCTTACCGATATTTCTCCAATATTCACTGCTGTGGTTTTCTTGAAGTCTAGTGATGTTTTTCCAGACTGAACTCAAGCGAATTCCTACTGAAAAGAGCAAAAATCTGAGAGACGAAGTAACGTATGACTGTTATCATCGAGCGCATCAGCTGTTCATCTCTCATGTAAATATGGAAATTAGCACCAACCATATGACCAATAATTCATCTAATTTGAAGAAAAAAATAGATGAACTTTTAGATAAGCACACAATATCTTGAAAATGGGGAAACAGCTCCGAAACGTTGATAAGTGATGTGAATGGTTCTGAAATAAAATAAATAATTAACAAAAGGAAGTTAAGATGTGCTCATTTAAGTGATAATATTAAGAAAAACATCCAGAAAAATTAAAAAAGAAAAGAAACTAAATTAAATATGGAAATTAGCACCAACCATATGACCAATAATTCATCTAATTTGAAGAAAAAAATAGATGAACTTTTAGATAAGCACATTATATCTTGAAAATGGGGAAACAGCCCCGAAACGTTAATAGATGATGTGAATGCTTATGAAATAAAATAAATAATTAACAAAAGGAAGTTAAGGTGTTCTCATTTAAGTGTTAGTAATTGAGACGTTGATTTTCAAAAGATACTAAAGGACTTTTTTAACTAAATTCATGTTTTTACATATTTGCATTCCTATAATCAAGTTTTATCTAAATTTTTTATTTGATTTCATTGAATGGACACTCAAGTTCTTTGAGTATGCGATTAAGAAATATAGTTATTTTCTAAACTTAATAAATTACCCATTTGATTTCGTTCCAAATCATACTAAAAATTTTCATTTTATAGCTTTAATAAAATGTTATTAATAAAGTAAAAAAATAATAATAATTTTAATGCGAATAGAATCAAATTAGCTTGTTTAATAATTTGGTAATGAGGGATTTCCGTTCCTCCTGTAAAATTCTCTAGAATGTGAACGTCTCAATTGAGACGTTGATTTCCAAAAGGTACTATATCCATTCTAGGAAATTTTACAGGAAGCTCGAAAATCTCTCATTACTAAATTATTAAACCAGCTAATTTGGGTCTTTTTGCCTTAAAATTTAGAATTATTTTTTACTATAATAACAACATCATATTAAAGTTATGAAATAATTTTTTTTTAGAATGATTTGGAACGAAAATAAATGCGTAATTAGTACTTTTATAAAATGACTGCATTTCTAAATCGCGTTTTTCAAGGACTTGAGAATTCATTAGATAACATTAAATAGAATATTTAGATAAAACTAAATGATGAGAATACAAATATGTAAAAATATCAATTTCGCAAAAAATGTCTTTTATACCTTTTTGACGTCTCAATTGTTTCCTGTAGAACAAGAGGTTAACCTACGACTCAAACATTTCGTCTTCATATTATTTTATATTTTATTGTATATTGTATATTTCGTTTGACAAAGAACATAAAAGTGCTCAACAGACGATACAGTCAATTATATAGACCACTGAATAGAGCATCACTATTTTCCATTGCCAGTAAGCTATTAATTCACAATAAAATTCTCAAACCTAAGTAGATCTACGGACTTGACCTATGGGACTACTAAATATTCGAACATTAAGCATATCCAATCCTTCTAATCCTAAGTCAGTCGCTTATTTCTAACAGTCTTTGAGATGTTTTAGTTCAATGAAAGTTCGTATTTATTATTTCATAGGTTTAAAGAAAACCGTTAACAGTAGAGAATCTAGATTTATAATGTTAAAAAGAAAAAATACGATAGTAAAAAAATAAAATATAATTGATATAAAAAAATACGACATTTACCTCTAGAACACATTAAAGGTTCAGTGTATATGTTGATTCGTTCTGTATCTACACGGATTACGGCTGTTCAAGGAAAGTAATTAGGCTTAGATAACGCTCAAACAATTTTATCCCGAAATTTTAGGGTCCACTTTATATAGTCTGGTCGAGTCTGAGGAGGGTCTCCCTATTCCAGGGTAAAAACACGGTGGGAATACCAGAGTAAATAATTGTCCTGCTACAGTAGGGTTCGAATGCGGGACACTGACAAGAACTTCAGTTTCCTATCCACGGTAAATCCTGTCCCAAACTAATATTTAGAATTAATTACAAATATAACTGGGAAAAAAATACTATAATAAACAACTGAAAGAGCATGAAGACGATTTTACGTTCATCTCAGGATTAAAATAATTTGAAATCTGTTATTCGACATAAAAGCTCAAAAGACGATACAGTCAATTATATAGACCACTGAATAGAACAATACAATTTTCATTCCACTAAGCTATTAATTTACAAGACAATTCTTAAACATATGTAGATATCCATAAAGCCTTGACCTATGGGACTACTAAATGTTCGAACTTTAAGCATATCCAATCCTTCTAATCCTAAGTCAGTTGCTTATTTCTACCAGTCTTAAAGAAGTTTTAAATGAAAATTATTGTTGTTGTCTTAGGTTTAAAAAAAAGTAGTGTAAGAGCTCTAATGCTTTAAAAAAGTACGGAATGTACCTCTAGAACAAATTAAAGATTTTGGGATAGTGTAAATGTTAATCCGTTCTGTATCTACACGGAATTACGACCCGTTCAAGGAAGTAAATATGCGATAGATAACCTCAAACAATTTTCTCCCAAATTTTTAGGTATCCACTTTATAGAGTCTGCCGATTCATGTGCCCAACGCGTTTTCTTCAGCGGGGTTCAAACCCAAAACTAGACAAATACTACAGTTCCCTATCCACTGGTGCGCTCTATTTCAAAGTAATGTTTATAATTATATACAAGTATTCCTACAAAATTACTAACAATGGAATAACTGAAAGAGCATGAAGACAATTGTTATGTTCATCTCAGGATTAAAACAATTTGAAATCTGTTATTCAAATTTAATGTTCCCCTTTCGGCCAATTTACAAGATCATTCCACTGCCTTCTTCAAAGATACAACAGGAAATAGCAGGAGGGAATTATCGATGATAACATCTATTAGGAATCGCTGTGTGAATAATTCCTACATTCGCCCGAATCGGACCCGCACACCACCGGAGCACGTAATGCATATTGTAATTTATGGAAATTTTCCCTGAGCATTTGTAAATTAGAAGTAGGAATCTATTAGCATCGAACGGGCGAAGGGTGGAACTGGCGCTGGTTGGCCAATGACCAGCCCAACTGCCTAGGGGTTGCACTTGCATAAATGTTGCTTGTGGAAGAAAAGACTTCACTGCCACCACATTCTCCAATGTTGATAGCGAAATTACACTCAAAACCGAATAAAAAATATATTTATCGATCAAAGAAAAGTTTAAAACTAAAAAACCAAAGTGATCGTCGTGATGAATATATTTTTTGACCATTCCTAAAAGAAGTTTATTTTCGTATTTTAAAACCTTTCTTACTCTTGGGTCATTCTCAAGTATCTGTAAAGAAATATTTTTATGATATTACTGTTCAACTTACAACTCTTTCAAGATTCACATTCCTAAATAATGCTTAGCTATCATGTATATGTTTCCAAATATAATCCTTCACCGCTAATTTTGATCTTTTACAGTTTTGTCTAGGGTAGGGTATTGCTTTAATCTCCGGTTCAGCTATGGTGACGTTCGTCCCTAGTATACCTTATAGAAGGTATGCCGTTTTTAGGAAAGAACACTATTAATAAAATAAGATATGTGAATGTTGAAAGAGTTGTAAATTGTTAAGTGATATCATAAAAATAATTTTTTTACAGACATTTGAGGATGACCCTTGTGTCCCTTTATAAGCCTTTTGTATTTAAGTGAAAAGTTAGAGCGTCTATCTGTCTATTAATCGTTGAAGTAACCAAAAACGGTGCATAGCAAATTTAATAGGCAAAACAACATACTGATGAATGACATGGCCGGTGTTGAAATGTCCGTTAAAAAGACAAACTGTATAAATTCAACGCTTAGCATAATGAATGACGGGCTTAATAATCTAGAAATTTATCGTTCTTATACACCTTACCTACCTACCTTGACATAATGACTGTATAAATCTTGATATAAACTTATCATTTTTGTGAACCGAATAATTCATAAGATAAATATAGTAATTAGATCAATGGAGAATTTGATAAGAGTAGGTTAATCAAATCACACTGATAAGAAAACTGATTTGCGTGTGGCTAAAAGAATGAAAAAGAATAAAAAAAAGCATAAGGGTCTCAGTACTTATAGATTTGAAGTGTTTCACGGCCAAGGCGGTGAGATTAGGGCTTAATCCCGCTCTGCGGCAAGGCTTTTTTCCCAATTTTGGGTACCCACAGTATAGAGGCTGAGTGTCAGGAGGGTCTCCGTACTCTAGGGTCTCTCTATGGATGAACTATCATTATAAATAATCCTGAAAAACCCGGGATTCTAACCTGAGACCATGATATAAGTAACCTTATGCTCTGTCTACTAGACCTCGCTGCTCCCTTGCTTGCCGATATTTCGGCCTAAATTTTACGACTTCGTCAGGTTGGCCCAGCGAGAATGTCATAAGTGAAAAAACAATGTAGGATGAGGACTTTTTTGGTTAACACTTTAAGATTAGCTCAGCGAGTCAACCTCTACGAATGTTAAAAATTTAGGCTGAAACGTATGAGTATGATTCATTTAATGACCACAAGTACTACTAACTTTTCTAATCATTCCATTTAAAGGATTAGAAAATATATTTATACACTGATGCATGTAAACAAGTTGATGCCAATACTGACCCACTCGCTACCTATCATTTATGTTAATATACAATTTTTATCATTAAAAAAAATCAAAGTTTTGATTTAATCTATTTTTCTAAATATTATTTTAAAATTCATAATGCTGACAGTTGGCAAGGCTCACGGGTAACTGGCAGAGCGACACCAGACCGAGAAAGTTATAAATATTTTATAAGCTTGGAAATCGTTTGCTCATCTATAATAAAATTGGAAGGAATCAGCGGAAACATGAATAATTTAGGAGGCAGTGATATTTCCAGCTGCCAGTTCTGGAACTTTCTACTATTTGGCAAGCAGTGGTCTTCTCTAAGTACATATCTACTGTCTTCCTCTCTCACAGGAGTACAATATTTAAGGGGTATTTCATTCCGTTCAAGAGCTGTTTTTGATTTTTTATAAGTTTTTGGAACTGGATGAAAGTTCTAGAAATGTAGTCGTATTGATTGAATAAATAAAAATATTATAAAAAATAATTATATTAAGATAAACTGATAGGTCAACTCTAAAGGTCAAATCTTTAGACACTTTGAGGCTCTATAACCTCAACTCACTAAAACCAAAAAGTTTTTAATAATATCGATAAGAATTTTTTCTTTTCTTTTTTATTTTATTGAAAGTTACACCTGCATATTATAATAAAACAAGTAAATATACTGCTTAATGATAAAATACATGAAGAGAAACTGTCCAATGGCAGCTCTCTAGTAGTGAATCTAAACAAGAAGGTCTCGAGGCCACCTTCTTTTCAGACGCCTCGCCGTATTGTCAGAAATTGAAATGGAAGCAAGGATTGAAACTAGTGGATTAGAGTGGAAGAGGAGTTTTTGATGGAAGGAGTGGATACCTAGTACGGGCTAAATCAGCAACATATGGAACATTAAGGTCTTTGTGGGTGATTTTATTCGTGTCAAAGTAAGGAGAGTCAAAGATTTGTAAGGATTGGATACGGGAAGAGTTTGATGGTTTAGTAGACCCCAAAGCTTAACTCCGTAGGTCCAGATTGGCCTTATGATTGTCATATAAATGAGTCTTTTATAGTCAAGTGACAGGTTAGAGCGTCTGCCAAGTAAATATTGAAGTAACCGAAATCGGCGAAAAATCATTAAAGAACACCACTCCAATTCTGACACCATACCTCAAGGTCTCTGATATTTGGATTGGAGAGTTTGATAGGCAATACTTGGATCGTTATTAACTGATAGCACGCAGTGTATTAGCAAGTGTCATCGGCATAGGTAAAAAGGAATATGTTAGGATGGGTTGGGATATCAGCTGTATAGACTGTGTAGAGAATGGGTCCTAGGATTATGCTTTAAGGGACACCAGCAGACAGTAAAAATGGATGAATAAGAACGGTTGTGGTTACGATGAGAATTTAAAAAAAACACCTAACAATTAAAAAAATTAGCAACTAAAACAATTAAAATTTTCAAAGAGGTTTACAACTATTACAAAAGAAAAAAAATGTCTCAAAATAATTTAACGGTAATTATAAAGAGAAGAAACAATCGGAAGTCAGTCTTAGATTGTTTTCATTTTAAGCAAAATTTCCGCAGAGATAGAAATAAAAAGAGATATAAACAATTATTTGTCACAGGTATACTTGTGTGATAAATAATAAATAATGAATAAAATGGTAAAACAGATAGGGAAAAATAATATAAATTTAGTCCTAGAGTATAAATATAAAATTAAAAATGAATATTAGTCCACGGTATGAGTATTATTTAAACTTTAGAATGCTGAATATTTCATCAATAAATATAACAAAATTTTATTTTGAGCTATTCAGAGTATGTATTATAAATATTTGTCATATGTGTAAGTGGATTCGAGAAAACGTAGACAAATATTTTTATTAATTAATTTAAATAAATCGAAATAGAAATGGAAAGTTGCTCTTATCGACTCCTACAATTTTATAATTCCGATTCCTATTGATTCCTATAATTATAACGATAAAAAATAAATTAAAGCAATATAATAATATAGTAATAATTTATAATATAACAATAATTAAGTAATGATAATTAATAATATAATAAATAATAATATAGCAAGAAGTAGGAAATTATAATGATAAATCGATTATGAAAAGCGATTACTATAATTATAACGATTCCTATACTATAACCTATAAACTATAAACTTTTAAACTATTAGAATAAATTGAAATAATTCTTTTATATTGTATTATAATTGGTCGGTATCCTATCATTCATTCATTAGAACATTATATGTACATAATAACATAAAAAACAATATATGGTTTCGCAAAAATCATGGATCCTTCAAATTTCTTATCTAATTTATAAGTCCCTTATTAAGTCCATTTAAATTTAAATTCATTATTTTACCATATCTCTTGCAGTGTTTGTTTGTATTTAGTAATACCAAAACTGAATAATTATATAGTTGAGAGGTCACGTGTTTGTTTCATATTTTACAATTGCCATCCCTATGATACATACACAGATTCTGATATATTATTTCTTTAGGAATTAGGATATCTCAGCCTAATCAACTTGCACGCTCGTTTGGTCTAGAAAAACTAGGAATCTCTTATGTTTTAATTTAAAGATTTTCGCTGAGGAAGATTTTCGATAAGAAACCATCCTTAATTTTAGAAGAATCAGTAGCGAAATCTATCCTACTATATGACCTTCTGTTTTATTCATGAAGTATTAAATCCTAGCTTTTGTTTGTTTATTCGTTTAACGTCACTTTATGCTACTATGGCTAATCGGACGATGCTACAGTGGGAGTCCTAAATTTTGCCTATCCAGGTTTTATTAGTATAGGGATCTTTAACGAGTACCTGACATCGCACAGGCTCGGGACCACCTTTTAACGTCCCCTCCGAAGGACAGCATAACTAAGGATTTTTTACTCCCATTAAAAAATCCAAGGGCCAACCGCAGGTTTGAACCCGCGATCTTAGGCAGAAAGCTGTTAGCAGGGGTTTCTTTCTACTGTATGTTTGAGGACATCGTTGTCTATTACGGACGGAGGTCTTCCTCGGAGCAAGTTTTCCAAGTCGGTATCCCCAGCTGAAAACTTAGCAAACCAACGGCGAATGGTCCTTTCATTAACACTTCCTTCCCTAAACGCCTTGCAAATATTTCTAGCGGCCTCAGCTGCTGAATGACCAAGTTTAAACTCGTACAAAAATATTACTCGGAAATCGCGTGTTTCCATGTTCATATTTATAGGTATACTAAAAAGTGGGTAATTGATTGGGAAGCTAATGTTTATAATACAAAGATAGAGGATTAGTAACTGTTTTCTTTAAACATGTAAACATTCGGAAGAAAACAACAGAGACCTGCAAAATCCTTTATGTATTTCAGAAACTATAAAAACGGACATTTCATGTGAAACAACCCAATATTTAATAAGTTGATGTTTCGGATGTGACTATATTATTAAAAAAAATATATGAAATACTCACATCTATTTCTAAAAATATATTAGACTGTTGCTTACATAGTAAAGCTACTTAAACATTTCGTAGGTTTGCTTAATTTTCTGTTATTTTACTGTATCTTAGCAAGAAAACTAAATGTATTCATGTAACGCAACAGATATATAATACATGCATGTGAGTCTTATCTATTGTACTATAACGACAAGTTGGCATGTTTATGTTAATCCAAGATACGAAAGTACAATTCCTCTTTCTCTTACTCAAGTACATGGTGTATACTAAATAAATTACGATGGTGAGCTACTTTTTTACTTTCACTTCCAATATAAAAAAACATATAAGTAAGGAAAGTATTGGGATTGTGAAAATATTCCGATTTAATTTTTCACTGGACATACATTTCTGCGTGTGTGTTAATGGTCGCTGTTGGTTTGGGTTTTGAGGCATAAAACCAGATGGTCATCAACGCCTTTATTTTTATTTTTAATTTTACTCAACTTCTATCTAAACTAAAAAAAAAAATATATATATATATATATATATATATATATATATATATATATATATATATATATATATATATATATATATATATATATATATGGTTAGTCCCACACAATTGTTTTATTTTTATTTTTTTTTTTTTTTGTACAGTATCCCTATATTTTATTTAGCAGCTGCTGGGCTTTGAGAAAGTTTAGCAATAATTTTATATTATTTTCGTTATCGCTCAATAAGGTAGCTGTATCAGGTCTTATTCCTAGTCTGTTAAAATATGATCGGTAAAAAGGGCATTACTCCAATATGTGTCTGACAGTAAGACAGTGTTGGCACTTTGGGGGTGGCTGTTTGGTGATATGATCTATATGTGTCAGGTTAGTGTGGCCTATCCTCAACCTAGCTAGGACAACTTCCTCTCTGCGACTTGAGCGACTGGACGAGCTCCATGGCTTTACTGTTCTTTTAATTTTTTTTGAGTTTGCTAGGAGGGCTTTCGTCCGATATGGATTGCCAGGCATCTGCTATTTCCTTTCGAAGTTTGTGTATATGGTCGTATGCCGTGTATAAAACTAAGTTTCTTAAAACGTAACATTTAAGGGGAAAATTCAGTTTTTCATATTTATATTTTATTTTCATATTTTTCCTCCACTTCGGTGATTATAACTTTTCAAAAAGCTTTTAAAAAATACATATTTTGGTTTTCTTTCTTAAGCTAAAAATTGACTTTACGTTTGAGAATCATGATCATATTATTTTTTCATTCCATTTGACTCCTAAGAATCAGAGGAAAAATAATAATTAATTAATTTCAAATATTACTATTGACAAAAAAATCAAAAAAAGAGGTTTTTAAAAAAAATCGAAAACCATTTAAATTAAAAAACTACAAATTTAGAAGAATTATCTTTATTTGACACCGAATCGATTCCCTAAGTTTGAGTAAAAAAAGCCGCGGGGGCAGATTTACCATCCTAAACCGACTATACCCTATAAAAAAGCAAACATATATTTGTATATAGATTTCTTCCTACTGAATAATAATAATAAGGAGTTATAATTTACCGTTTAAAAAAATTTATATCATTATAAAAAATTTATCATGTAATGGATTATAAGTCATTAAAGGAGATAAATCTAAGTGATTCTTTTAGATTATATTTTTTATTAATAGATCTTAAACAAATGTTTCCATCAAATTTAAATGTAATTGTTTAACCTTTGTTGAATTATAAATTCATTTATTCTAAAATTGATTTATCAACGAAGGCAGCTAAAAGTAGTGTGTTTTCACGCATTACAGTATTTTTTTTTTTTTTTTTTTTTTTTTGGATAGGGCACTGAATACAATCAAGTGAATAGCATATATGATATTATATAAATAGTTTCGTTGGATAATGTACCTATTTCACATATAATATGTATATAATTTAAGCTATCCCTCAAGATGTACTGTTGCCAGTAGAGAGTGAAAATAGAAACAGGTGCGTTCCGACAGGAGCTTCTTGACAGGTGCCAATATCAGAAGTAGGTATATTCTTAGCTCTAATCCTCTAAGCTCTATACCTGAACATTCTCTCTACTATAGTACACTGGGAAAGATCTTTAATGTTTGTATATTTTGATTTTTTTTTTTTTTAAATTTTATACGAGAAGCGTTTAGATATTTACAGATCGATAACTAATTTCATTTAGTCATCATCTATAAGAAGACATGAATTTTTACTGCCTGAAGTATAAAAGCTATTCATTCGCTAGATATTTAACCCACATCTTCTAAGTTTGTTTGTTTGTTAGAGCGTCTATCAAGTAAATGTTGAAGTAACCGATATCGGCGAGCAGTTTCATGTCTTTTCAGTCTTGTGTGCGGACTCCATGTAAGACGTTTATCAACCTGGAATAGCGGATCTGTTTAATCGTTATAAGCGAAAAAATCATTAAAGGACACTGTAGGGCAGGATGTTGTTGTTTTTATTATCTTGGGACTAATGCCCTTTAATAATAAAATGAAAGTAAAGGTTTGATGACCGAAACAGTGTGCTCAAAGATTTAAACAACTATTGCTAAACTAAAATAATAAATTGAGTTTACAAACTATGAGTATATTTACCAAACAAACTCTTAAAATGAAATAAATACACCAAAATGCATTTATTTCATTAGTGGTAATTGAAATAATATAAACATATATAGAGATTAGTATATTTTTATGGCCAGTGACCGTGCAAGGAGGTTATTAGGCTAGGCCTAAATAACGCTCGACCGCCTGGCTTTTTTCCCTAATTTTGAGTAATAAGTTGATAGAGGCTGGGTTTGCCCCAGGAGGGTCTCCATACCCCAGGGTCATTCCATGTTTAAAATAACAGAATAAATATTTCTGCCTCTGCCAGGATTCAAACCTGGGACCGGAAAACTGTAACCTCTTTATCTACTAGACCACGCCGCTCCCTATTAATGCTGTAAACGGCACCAAACAGTTGTATTTAATAAATATTTTGACCTTTATCTTTAATGATCATCATCTCCATTTCTGACATTACATTCCACGTGGGACCAAGTCCTCCTGCAAAATCATTATTCATAACATTAATGCGAATTAGGTGAAATATATCAATCAATCACTAATCTAATTCTCATAAAATGGCCTTTCGATTACCGTACTATACACTTTCACTTGACTATCAGAAGGTGCCAGGAGCTTGTTTGATGGCTAGTAACATCATCAAAGAGAGACTTAGACACGACAGCCTAAGGAGCCGACACATCAAGGCGACAGCCCGAGGGCGAGATAAGGAAATTACAGCTACCTCTAGGACCATACCGTAACTGAGTTCCTTATCTGATCCACAGTCAGCGGAGCAGATTACTGCCGAATTAGGGTCATACTGATCTCTATCCCCTATCTCTCAGTCTTCTTAAAGCCTATTCCTCCCCGAGATTAAGTGCTTCCACTGGTCGATAGCCTGTCTCCTTTCTGCCTCACTTTTAAGTAATCATTCTTTAAGCTATAACTTAAAGCTATCTTCAGAGAACTTTAGGTCGCAATTTAAAACAGTAGATAGCTTTTGGTTAAGTTAATGACTATCGAATTCAGCTCAAACCTTTTTAGATGAAAACCCAACAGACACAAAGAAAAACATTATTATTAGTATTCAATTATATTAAAGCAATGCTTTGATATAAATGATAACAAGAACATAATTTTCAAAAGTATAAATATAGGAAGAAACTTATTATTATTTTGTATATGAATGATGAAACTGGAATTAAAAAGTCCGATTAAACAGTTCTATCTTTTTTCCAAATTTATAAACTATAAAGAAAAGAAGTACAATATAATATTTAGTTTGACAGAAAACAAACCTTTATTCTAGGACTAAACCACTTAACACGTTCACACGTGAATATATACGTTTTTTAAATGAGGCGGGACTGTATTAGCTGCTTACGCTTCGTGGGGCAGGGCGGGACTTTTCCAAGTTCCAACGTGCTTCATGCGAGTTTTTACAGCTTTGACACACACATATGTCTTGAAGGAGTAATTATGGAAATACTTTAAAAAAATTATTATATGATTATTTATTATTAAAAAGGATTCTTATATTATTATTATTATATATTATATTCTTATATCGCATTATGGGAATAAAAACATGAAAAGAAATCACGCACAACTAAAACAATTCTCAAAGAAGAGTAAACAACTGACATTTTTTTTTTTTTTTTTTTTATTCGTATATATTACAATTTGTCATAATAGACAATAATGATAGTGCTACAGGATCTCATATACATATTACAATATAAACAGAAAAGTCAAAGTTTGAGGGTGTGTTTGAAACTTATAATTTGTTTTTTTAATAGATTTATTGCTTTTTACAACTGTATAATGATATACATCAAGTAAATGAGATACAAGATACAAATGTCATGGATTCACATGTTGGGGATACTACCCATTGGCAGCTCTCCAAAAACTATGTTAAACTAGAAGGTCTCGGGGCCATCTTCTTTTCAGACGTCTCAGAGGATTATTTTAGAGGGAGCAAGGATTGAAACAAGTGGATTAGAGTGGGAATGGAGTTTGTCATGAAAGTAGTGGTACCTGGTTCGCGCCAAGTCAGCAACAAAGGGAACGTTAAGATCTTTATGGATGAGTTTATTTGTGACAAAATAAGGAGCATTGAGGATTTTTCGAAGGATTTTTTATTGCAAGGATTGGAGACGGGAAAAATTTGATGGTTTAGTAGAGCCCCAAATCTCTACTCCGTAAGTCCATATCGGTCTTATGACAGTCATAAAGATGAGCCTTTTGTACCTAAGTGGAAGGTTAGAGCGTTTGTCCACTAAGTGTGGAACCGAAAGCGTCGAGCAGTTTCTTGTCGTTTCAGTCTTGTATGAGGGTTCCAAGTAAGACGTTTGTCCAGGTGCAGTCCTGATCTGTTCAACCTGGACAAGAGGAATAAAATATTTAATAAATAAACCCTTATGCTTGATAATTTCTAAAAATAAAATTTTGTTGAGAAAAAATAAAATAAACTTATTTTCTAAAAACAAGTGGCTCATCTTTGTTGCAGTCACCCCACAGGATAGTTAAGTGTGACCCACCTGTGGGTCACTCCGCCCCATGGAACAGACAAGTGTGATCCACCGGTGAGTCACACTGGCGTGAACGTGTTGAACAATAACATCTGATTTAAACATGACATAAGATATAAGCTTAATAAATAAATTACACATTTTAAAATTAAAAAAAATCGTTGGCTTCAGGTACATAATATTAACTGGACCAACAGTAAAACCTCCCTCTTAACTACAAAAAGCTTATCTATATTACCATCATAAGGTCGTATTACATGTAAACCACAAAAATCGAATTTTTCCCACATCGAATCCGAAGTCCCGAGTCCAAAATCCTCAACGCTCCCTACTTTGTCATGAATAAACTTATCTATACTGATCTTTATGTTGCTGATTTGTCCCGAACTCAGAAATCAATTTTCGGGAATCTGATTTAACTTACCGTCCGAAGGACGGCATAACAACGGATTTTTCACTCGCATTAAAAAATCTTAGGACCAACTGTGGTTTAAACTCGTGACCTTTGGCATAGAAGGCTGTTAAGCTAGCTAATCTACAAGTGTCCCCATATAGTGATGTTAAATGTTTACAAACTCGTGAAAAAGAAAATATATTGCTTCAGTTAAACTAAAACTGAAGAGAAAATATTTTAAATTCAAAAGAATCATTTTAGGAAACGAAACGTTTCGAATTAGAAGAGGAATTTGAATGCAAAAATAAGAGGAAGCATGTCGAATGTTTGACGGGATTGAATTTCAAAAGCTAGTAAAACGTTGATAAAAGGAGTGTTCATATTTACTCAAACTAAAAATATACTAATACTATATATATATATATATATATATATATATATATATATATATATATATATGTATATATAAGTATAAGCACTAAATTGTTTATACTTATAATAGGAGTAAATAATCAACTGAAGCACTTACTATTTTACATTTGTTTGCAATTTAAACTTAGCAGGCATACTAATATAATGAAAAAATTAAAGGAGACATGCCTAATGTTATTTGTTTCAGCCAGAGCAAGGCGAGGTATAGGTTTAATTTCCTGATTCAATCAATCACTAAGAGGGCATTGAATGACGCCAGGCTCATTGAATGAGGCTCAACAAAGAAGATAAAACAATAGCTGTAGCGGCCCTCTCCCAGACTTATCAAGGCTAGCTCTCGTCCCAATCCTCCTGTCATCACCATGTCCTTCATTCTCAAAATACAATCAAATTCATTTTCACACCTATACGAAACATCCTCGTCCACATAATAAGTGTTTTATGGGCTCAAAATGCCGTTTAGCGTGTTGAAAACATAGATTTCAACAATCATACGGCCATTTAAAAATCTTATTGACAATGATAATGTGATACGAATTAAAAATCTCTGGTGAATAGTTTTAAGAGAACTGTAAAAACTAAATATTTTAAAATGTCTTGATATATTTTTAATGGAGAAAGAGCTTTGAAAATGCCCTTCTCGCGTATAAGCCAACATCCTTCTTTTTGTATACAATGCCCTTGTACGCTTTTCACTGGTCAGAGCCAGCGGAAGCCGAGTGAGGGCGCCATAGCCACCCTGAAATTTTAAATTGTATTACTGATTTAATTATGTTTATTAAAAATATTGTTTAAAACAATTTAACAGAGGTTTAAAAAAAGAAAGAAGTAAAATATTAAGAGTATAAGTTTCAAGTTCAGTGATAACTTCATTAACAGTCTAAAACAGACTCATCATGTATAGATTCATAAAAGCGTACAATTTTATTTGGCTGTGGCGCCCTCACTCAGCTTCCGCTGGCTCTGACCACTGATGCGGCTCAGAGGGAGGCGCTGGGATCCCTCGGATTCTGCTTGTCCTTCCACAAGTGGGGGGGGAAGGCAAATTGTATATATTGTATATAAGTATGAGTGTGCTCATGTTTTGTTGATTTATATGTTAAACTAGTATTGTTTGTTTATTTATTTAACGTCACTTTATGCTACTATGGCTAACCGGATGATGCTACAGTTGGAGTCCTAAATTTTGCCTATCCAGGTTTTATTAGGATAGGGATCTTTAACGAGTACCTGACATCGCACAGGCTCGGGACCACCTTATAACATCCCCTCCGAAGGACGGCGTAACTAAGGATTTTTTACTCCCATTAAAAAATCCTAGGACCACCTGCGGGTTTGAACCCGTGACCTTTAGCATGGGAGGCTGTTACGCTAGCCACCCAGCTACAAGTGATCCCTTAAACTAGTATTTCTTTAATTTATTGATTTTGTTATTATATACCTTTATTAATTTTAGTTTCATTTTATGTAATTTGACTTTTCTTTTGTTTATATTGTAAATATTGTATGAATGTTATCATGTAGCAATATTATTATTGTCCATTGTGACAAACTGTAATATATCCTAATAAATAAATATATTTTCAAAAAAAAAAAAAAAAAAAAAAGATCAGGAGCTATTTTTTTTTAGGAGCAAATGTAAAATCAAGTAAAAAGTGAAACTTGCTCTAAGTCAATCACAATTGTTTTCAACTATAACTCGCAGTGTAAATATAACCAACAAATTGGTAATATCGTTTTTAGCTTGGCTACTCACATACCATTTTGTGTATTAATATTTTAATTTTGAACTTATTTTATATATTTAAATTTTTTTATTTCTTTTTAAATAATAAATAATTTACCATAAGGGTTAAAAACCATTTTAAATAGATACCATTGGGCTAGCTTAGAAATCGGCTAATCTTCAGCAAGAGAATGAACGATGTCTAGAATAATGTCTGTGGGGAAAAAACAACTAAATATATATTTTATTATACAATGCATATATTAAAGGGAAGTGTATACTATACCACTTTATACCTGTATAATATACCACTCCATATAATTTATATATTTCACCAATGACGCAGTTCACATAAAAAAAAAAAAAAAAAAAAAAAAAAATATATAACTTGTCTGGATTTATTTTCATGTTTGTTAATAATTTTATTTTCATGCTATATGAGGAATAAAATTATTTTAGACACGAAAGATTTGAGTTTTGTATACAAGAAGAATAGATGTGATCTCCTCCATAGCACAATGATAGGGATTCTTAGAGAGGGATGAGTTTTAGTCACTGGAAATCCCTTTTCTTTTTTTTTTTAATCCTTTTAACAGGAATGAAGATTTATAGGCTTGCAAAAAAGATTATGCTCAGTTACCCTGCAAACTCGAGCCTATTTGTGGAATGAGTCTCAGCTATGCAAAAGGTATAATCAATGCGGCTGCTGCAAATAAAACCAAGCTCTACTGGAGATTTAAAAATAGGGTTTGTTGGTTTTTAAAAACCGGTTTTGTGGAGAAAATTATGAAATTCTAAAATCGGTTTTTTTAGTAAAAAAATATCGGTTTTCAATGTGTGTATTAAAAAAAATTGGAAATGACAAATGTAGCGAAATGTAGGTAGGTAGCATATTTTAATCAATTTTTAAAATCAACCTTTAAAAACGATTAAGCCTAGTTCGGTTACAAGAGAGAGGGTATTTTCTATTTCGGGGAATTTCGTGAATAAACTAAGGACACGGCTAAATAGCAAATCGATAGACGCCCTCTGTTTTCTGAAATCATATTTCATTTAAAAAAATATATATAATATTTAAATTTGTATTAAAATTGCGCGAAATAGAAAATACTCGGTCCTTTGCTTAATTGTCTCTAATATTAAAATTTATTTGAATAAGTATGTATGCATAAACTCTTGTATTTCGGCTTTGATTATAATTTACATTATATAATACACAGTTATATATTTCTAATTATTTTTAATAAGTATCCATCTGTATCTAATAACATTGTTTTGTTTTTTTTAAATATAATATGGTCATTATGAAAATATATTGTTTTTATTTATTCGAACCCTTTGCTCGAATAACTCGTTTCACTATTATAAAAATATTTACATCCTTATACTGAAAATTATGAATAAACAACGAATAATTGTTCTTAATGTTATTTGACTGAAACGACAAGAAACTGCTCGACGCTTTCGGTTACTTCAACACTTACTAGACAAACGGTCAAAGCTTCCTCTTAACTACAAAAGACTCATATACATGACCATCATAAGACCTATCTGGACTTACGGAGTAGAGCTATGGGGGTCTACTAAACCATCGAATTCCTCTCGTATCCAATCCTTACAATCCAAAATCCTTCGTAAAATCCTCAATGCTCCATATTTTGTCTCTAATAAACTTAGCCATAAAGACCTTAATGTTCCATATGTTACTGATTTAGCCCGAACCAGGTATCATTCATTCCATGAAAAACTCCATTCCCACTCTAATCCACTGGTTTCCATTCTGTCTTCCTCCTCAATTCCTGATAACCCTCCGAGGCGTCTGAAAAGAAGATGGCCCCGAGATCTTCTAGTTTAGGATATATTTAGAGTGCTGCCAATGGGTAGTGTCTCTACATGTATTTAATGTCAATTTACCATATGTCCATCACATTTACTTGATGTATTTTGTATACAGTTGTAAATACCAATAAATATGTTTAAAATGAAAAAAATGAATGTTATTTAATCCTGGTCAACCATTATTTCTTTGTTCTACTAAATTGCATAAAAACAATTTTACTGTCAATAAAATTAAACAGTAAATAATTTCAATCTAAAACTGCTTTTAGTCACTCTAAATTTTCTGTTAAAAGTTTTTGTTCGAATTACAGAATATTCAAGTAAATTTTTTTTAATGAAAATTCGAAACCAGTTAAAACCGGTTTTCTAGAATGTTGGTTTTTGTTTAAACCCTAGCTGAAAAGCAGTGTCATTTCAAGTTTTTCTTGGGGAGAATCTGCAAAGAGACTCACACTCATCTCTCAATGGATTGTATAAACCTGAGGTGGGTGATAGAACTATATATATACCTTGTAAGCTTAGAAATCTCCTCTCAAATACGGGGGTAATCTCATCGATAAACAGATTATGTAAGAAGGAAATGAGACTTCCAATCTTGTGACATTGAATATGTTTACAAGATCGAAATTTTTACGCGAAATAGGACTGTGACTAAGATATATAAGAAAAATAGTTAAAGGTCACTTTGCCAATGACATGTAGTTTAGATCCTAGTTTTTAAAAATGACCAATCCCTACATTTTAACCTACACTCACAGGATAATGGATGTCGTAATATTAGCCTTCATGAAGCTGCTATAAAAAACGTAATATTCTAAGATCCGAACTTGAAACGATCTGCACCGAGCTGATAATACGAGTAGAATGAAACATATTTTATAATAAATTTAGTATATTAGAAAATATGTTAAGAATGGGTTGCCTAAAAAATTCTGGACAGACTATTTTTTATTAAGTGTTGCAACATCATGATAATAAGAAAACTTTTACCCTGACTTAAAGTATCAAAGGTATAGAATGTGCAGCCGTTGGGTTGCCTAATCTTTTCCTGGGCAAACTATCGGTTGTTTGGTAAAAGCGGTTATGTCGATATCAGTTATTTGCACCAGCTTGATAATAGAAAAAAATGATATCAATATAAGAGATGTTTTATTGCAAACACATTGATATAGGGTTGCCTGCAAAAGACGTGGTCCTAATCTGCGTTGCCGAATTTTAAAGATTAAATTTAAGGCGAGTGGAAATGCGTGACAGAGAGATCCGAGTTGAGTATAGCGTGTAATAATAAAGGACCCAACATTGCAGCCGTACCCAATCTGACATTGAATAAAAGTGTTTGATATCCCATATAAAATCACAGGACCATTTTTTACACAAATACCAAATAACGAATTACAGGGTAAAAGTTTTCTTACTATCATGATGTTGCAACATTTAATTAAAAATTTTTTTTTAAATAATTAAAAATAGTCTGTCCTGATTTTCTTAGGCAACCCATTCTTAACATATTTTGTAATATACTAAATTTGTTATAAAATATGTTTCATTCTATTATCAGCTCAGTGCAGATCGTTTCAAGTTCGGATCTTCTACTATAAGTTAGAATAAACCAAAACCTGAACAATACCTTACTTACCTCCTATTTAACGTACGTACGTAGCATGACCCGGTAAATACCTACCTGGTCAGCCCTGACCCTACAGGACACGGAGGGCCTCGCCCTAGGGAGGAGAGATAAGAAGGCAATAAGGGAAAGGGCGAAGGTCAATAGCTCCTGATTAGCCTGGGCCTCGCTCCTGGATTAGGGCTCCATTCATAGTGTCTTCTCTCCTCTCTCCCATTTTCACTTTCCTAGCCTTAAAAAAAAAAAAAAAAAGACTCCTAAAATCGATCTATTCATCTGTCTTTATCGAATCGATTCCACCATCAGTCTTGTTCCAATCGAAATTACAAGGGAGCTATCGAATAACTAGTGATTTGGGCAGGGCCATGATTTATAGCAGTTGCCTGATAAAACTAAACGATCTGCAAGCATAGGGTATTTAATCAAATTGACTGTAAAGTAAATTGGATTTTCTTCAAAAAATAAACTATTTCTCTTCTGAAAACATTTTTCTGGGTTTCACTTACCTACAGTTTGTGCAGTGTATGGGGGTGTCTCTGGGTATGTTGAAGCAAAACTAAAACGATTATTTAACTGCCTGATATACAGGGACACCTCTGTAACTCGATTTTACGATGAGCTAAAGTTGCTTCATCCTTCCTACCGTTTTAAGTACTTCCTGGCATCCTTTCTCTTTCAATTTCTCCGATCTTAACGTCCATTGTACATCTCAGATATATTTTCATTCAAATCCTCCGTCCACTCCTGCTACACTCGTTCGCGAACTTCGGACTTGTATATATAAAGCTTTATCAAACTGCAGCTTTCGACAGATCTTTTCTTATCCGATCCTCGTCCTTATGGAATTCTATTCCTTCTCATATCCGTCGCTCCAATACTCTTCCGACCTTCAAATCCCGTTTGTTCAAACACTTTATTTCTATCCAATACTCAAATTACCCCATTTAATTAGAAAATTAAAAGAAAAAAATCAGTAAATAAAGCAGAGAAAAATAATTATATATTATATTTTATTTTGCATCGTATTAAAACATTATATATATTTTTTTTTTGTGTCTAGTTTATTTTATTTGTTTTTCTAAATTATTATTATTAGAAGCTTCCTGTTAATTCATTACTATTATTCATTTTATGTTTATGGTTTTGTTATTTTTGTTGTTATTTTTTTTTTTGTTTTGTACTCTAAAGATACTTAAGTTTCAATTTAATTTGTCTGTAATATTATTCTGAAGGAGATTTGTCCCAGAATAAATAGAGAATTTATTATTATTATTATATATGTAATGTATAGAAGGAGAATGTATCGGGATCGTTAATATTTCCGAATTTCAGTTCTCAAAATAAATACACTGTCCTCTTAATCCAAATAACCAAGTCCAGCACAAAAACGAAAAGTCGTATGAATAAATAAATAAAACTGCAGTTTTATGAAAATAAAGCAAAATTAAATAAGATATGTTGAAAAAAAAATCTTAATGTAAATAACTAAACAAAACTGTAAATAATAAAAATTAAGGAACTAGAATAGATTACAAACTTATATGCACAATATGTCCAACGTTTTGTTGGAAGCAACCCGATGTATTTGGATAGCACTACCAATATATAAAGCATTTCTTCCTTACAATATGAATAATTCAAAGGTTTACACTTATGTTTCGAACAAGCGGCAGTGGCATAGAGACCTCTTATAACCAGGCATTGGCCAGCTTCTCCACTCATGCCTGAGAATCTTTTTCTCTAGCGCCCTCTCTCAGTCTCCACTGGCTTATTAGACTGGTGACGCGACTGACTGAAAGGCGCTGGGATCTCCTGGTCTCGGGCCCCGACACCCACTTTTTGGCGTCGGGGTTTGATTCGCAGTTCCCAGGAGCAGTATGTAGATATTTTATATATGTATGAATATGGACAAAATTATTATTATTTACTTTTTTTTAAAATCTTTATTTAGGTTTATTCATTCTTCTTTGTAATTTCTATTTTTTCATTTACTGTACATAAGGAATGAATGACTTCTAATAGTACTAATACTCATTGACCAAGTTGTAGAAGATTGTATTATTTCTAAATAAAATAATTAAAACAGTAAAAAAAAAAAAAAAGTATATTTCGAACAACCTCCTTAGAATACCGTTAAATATATAAATGTTTGCTGGGAAAAATATATAACAATTTTATCATTTTGTACCACAATATAATATTTATCATACAGAAGAAGGAATTAAAATAAACCATTTCATTGACAAGTCAAATTTATCAGGAAATAGATGAAAATATACGTTTATTCATGAAAACCCTGAGTAAATATAGGAAAACGGGAAGAGGAACAGAACAAAAGAAATTACATCCTAAAAGGACGTTGGATGAATAAACAAACAATTAATTACAACCAGAGAGATTTTTTTACTCTCATTTTCGACATGTGTCTGTTCTTGTCGTGAAAAGTGCCGTTTCATCTTTTGTTCTGATTCTCTTCCTGCTTTCCTCGATATACCCATGTATTTTTTTTTTTAAATTATATTCAAGAATGAACCTAAGTGATCGCGTGGGATCACTTGTAGCTGGGTGGCTAGCGTAACAGCCTCCCATGCAAAAGGTCACGGGTTCAAATCCGCAGGTGGTCCTAGGATTTTTCAATGGGAGTAAAAAATCCTTAGTTACGCCGTCCTTCGGAGGGGACGTTAAAAGGTGGGCCCGAGCCTGTGCGATGTCAGGTACTCGTTAAAGATCCCTATCCTAATAAAACCTGGATAGGCAAAATTTAGGACTCCCACTGTAGCATCGTCCGATTAGCCATAGTAGCATAAAGTGACGTTAAATGAAAAAAACAAACAAAACCTAAGTGATCGCTTTGTACCCTTTGTACCAGCTAAAAATTTGAAGGTTTCACGTTTCAAGATACGTTATAAACAATTGTCGAAAAAAAAGTAAATTTTTTTATCCACCGTCCCTGACATTTCTGTAAAACTAGTGCTTAATTTTATTCGATAGATAATTTAATTCCAAAGATATTGGAAGTAGATCATATTATTTAAAAATAAAATAATACAATCATACATGTAATTAAATTGGTCAAGCACTGTTCCAGATGAGGACAAATATCTAGGCTAGTGTCTTGTCTATGTTTTTAACCTGATAGCGATTTTAAATAGTTTTTAAAACATCAAATAACGAATTTATTGAATACCAGACGGCAAAAAAAAGGAATTTTTTCAAATCAAGTATAATTTTAGAATATTTATATAATCATTAATAATTTAGTTGATTTGTCAGATACATTTTAAATGATTTTTGTAATATATTTTTTTAATTTATTAATTTGTCGAGTTTTTCTACGACTTTGTTGTTTCTCGTTCTTAAATGTTTTGCCATTTATTTTGGTCGAGCCAGCCTCCCTCTCGAAGACCCCTGGCAACCATGCCTTACTCCATACCCTGTAACCATCTCTGCCTGGGTCTTCTCCTTTTTCGCCTTTACATAGGTTAATATAGAAAGGTCATCTTTGGCCATCGCTCCTCTGTCATTCTTTGTACACGTCCGTACCATTTTAGCCTTTTTATATCTATTTCGTTTAGAACATTTTTTTCTTCTTAGACATTCCGCCTAACAGTTTGGTCGGAAGCATGCTGTAGCCTAGATTTAAAAAGTTAAAAAATTACCAACAAATGTTTAATAATTTACATTATAATTAGTTGTTTTTACTATAGTTTTAGTGATGTTTTTGATATTGCTTGTAAGACCCGTTTTTTCTTGTTAATAAAAGTTTTTTTTTTGGAAATAAAAAAATCGGCCCAATTATTTTCTACCTCATTGATTATTTATCTATAGTTGATAGATAAAGACATCAACATTATCGGTAGGCAGATAAGTAAAATACTCTATTTAAAGTAATGCCTTTGCCGTTAGAAACGGAGTGACAGGCTCAGGGCTGATAGGGTGACACCATGGGATCAGGAACGTTACCTCTTTAGAGGGACAAATCCTGTTATTTTTCGCCTTACCCGCCATAAAGGACTACGCCTGTCAGTTACCTTAAGGATTTTCTGTTGCTGCTAGCAGGTATATTTACATTTAGTTACTATATACCATAGATATTATGCGTGCTATGGAGAAATGATGAGATCACCGATAAATATGCATTATAAAAAACTAAATTCATTCCACATTTATTAACACACTGATAAAAAAAATATGAAATCGTATACAGGGTGTCTCGTTAATGTTTAGTCCAATTGTTGGAGCAGATACAGGGAGAACTTTCAAATGGAACAAACAAGTTAATACGACCTAATATCCGATTCTGAACTATTTGGGGGTAAAATTAAATTTGAAGTTTTTTGCTGTTATCCATGATTTTCATCAGAAAAAACTTAAATATATCAACTTGATTTTCAAGGCACAGAAAAATAAGAGTTAGCAAATAATAGAAGAGAAATTTCCCAAAAGGATAAGAACTGGAATCCTGCAAATAGAAAATTATATATATATATATAATCAGTTATAGATGTGTTAAAATATTTTATTGAATATACTTTAATTGTTTCAATATTTAATTAACAGGTGTGAATAAAAACATTCGAAGATAAAAAAAAAAAAAGCTGAGATAGGTTAATGTGATATATAAACTTTTCGTGTCACAATGTTAGTCACCATTTTTTTTTGTTTTTCTTTTTTTTCTCTGGCGCGACAGGCCGTGTAAGTCCTTGGCCGCGTGGTACAGACTCCTGGAAGAATATACTCACGTTTCTCGATGAAATGTTTAGGGTAAGGTCATCACTCCTTACACCTATTTTTGCGAGTTGCCACCAGTAGGCTGACGAGTCTCACTACCCGGGGGAGAGGCTGTGAGTGAATCCCCATTTAATTATATTCTTATAAAAGTCTCGCTAGGACTGGTACTCGAACTCACAACTCTGGCGTGGGAGAATATCACGCTAGCCACTCACCCACCGGCCCTTTTTCGTTAGTTACCATACTCCTCCAAAATGGCTTGATCGATTTTTATGAAATTTTATGTGCATATTCAATAGCTTTGAGAATCGGCTAATATCTATTTTTCATACCCTTAGTAGTAAGGGTTGTCCATCCCTAACATTATCTTTTGCACAAAATTTATTTTGTATTTTGTTTTATAATATTGCATTAAAAAATACATGCAACCCTAAATTTTCACCCCTCTATCACCAACCCCTATTTTTTAATAATCATTTCAGTAATTTAATAATATTTCACCCCGCTGGATAACTGATCAATTATTACTTGGTAAGTTATCCCCGCCTGTGAACAGCAGTAAGTAGGGATGGGACCAAAGCCGGTCTCCTCTTTCTCTCACATAATGAGCCTTCTCTTACTCCCTACACAGTTTTCGGCCATTGTTATCGTTTATGCATCAAGTTTAGTAGTAGCCTTTACAATCATCATTTTACTATCTCATTGTACTTCATATTTTTCACACAGACAATTATACGCTGCATGCTCTCGGGTGGGTAAACCATCCTGGAGTTAGCCAAAGATGGACTAACAAAAAATATTGTTCACGCTATATCGTAAGAGATTGATGTCGTTTGTTAGTGTTTATGTCGTAATTAATTAATGATATATTTAATAATAAGAAATAATTTTAAAAACTTAATGTTTGGTGTTTTGTTATTTTTATATTTCCTCATGGTTCACAGCGTTTATGCCTCTTTCACTCATATACCACATGCTTACACACTTACGATAAGTTGGTTAATTTTTTTTCTTCACTAGAAACTTCCTAGAAATAATTTATATGGCAAAACAACGTTTGTCGAGTCAGCTAGTTGAACTATAAAGGAAGTTGTTACTATTTAATTGTTATTATTTTGAAAATTCTGCAACAATAAAAATAAAATGTTTTTTTCGTAGCCCCTTTTGTTAACTCTTCTTAAAACCTTAGTCTTTGAATTTTCTCATTTTTTTGCATTTATGCATTTTAAGGATGTCAGATATCTCTATAATATCTGTAATATATAATTATCTTCTATGAATCTATAATGAGAAGTCATGATGGGGCTCACCTTTTGGCTTAAGTAGAACCTTAACCTAATACCAAAAGCTAAATCTCAATATTCTGCCATCGTTGAGGTAATCCAGAAGGTGTTAGCTTACTATATATCGGATTGTTAATAAGTTTGACCGTTTCATAGAACTTTTCATTCCTCGTAGTAATGAATTCGGAAAGTTTGTCAATTTTTAATTCCTCGTGAATTCTTGAGGATTTTGATCTTTGTAATGACGTTTCTTTCACCATTGTCCGTAGTACACCATGTAGGAACGATTTTAAACCCTTTTCGATCGACTTAGCAATATGAGAAAAGAGTGAAGCACTATATAACAGAGTTGGACGTATAATGGCCTTATATATTGATATCTTCAGTCGAAGAGACATACTTGAAGAATTAATTAAGTGATTAAGCTGCCTTAATTGTTGCCTCACTGTCTTAATTTTTTTACTAAAGTGGATCGAAAACTTTAAATGTCTATCAAAGGTGACTCCGAGATATCTTATATGTTTGGATAGTTAAATTTCGCAGTTGTTTATTTTAAATTTTGACTGTAATAAATTGTTAACAACATTATTCACTTTTATATTGCATAATATATTGATATTGTTTACGAGATAAGGAGTCCTATCAAAAGAATACCCTCATGAGCGATGATGTAATAATTCTGCGAGATGGTGCCATAGATCTCTTGGAAAAGCTGTGTAGAGTTTTCTTCTGGCCCTTGGGAACAGGGGGGAGTGATATGCTCGCAAAGGGATCTCCATGAAAAAGATGAGGAAATGAGTTGGATGAAAAAAGAATGAGTAGAAAGAAGGTTGATAGGGAAGGCTGAGTGATGTCCGGGCTGACAGCTCTAGCGCGGGGATTTCCCATGTCGTCTCCCAGGCCTTTATCAATACTCCTCGGGTATTTGGCCTACACTTCTTTCACTGTCTCGTTCGTAGATAAAAGGTGGTACAGTAAAGTGCAATATTAGCCTAAAAGGAGAAAATATTACTGAATATGCTGAAATAAACCAGGATAAAATTCTTTGTTAAAAATTTAAACCTTCAAAGGCAGACACCAGTATCTAGGCTTGACACTTAGTATAAGAATGCCATGGGGCACACAAATCAAGAACAAACATATAACGCTAAACAAAAGACTAAAACTTTTATACTTACTACTTTTAAGACGTTCAAAATTAAAACTTAAACATTGAAATTGAACACTAACACTTACTTTTACTGAAGTCCATGTATATTTCATTTAGATCTCGGCATATTTTTTTCATTATCAAATATTTATACCGTCCACTATTCCAAAGAAGATTTTATAGTCGCTGATTACCTTAACCAGGTGTTTTAAGCTACGAATGTATGTTATATAATTATTAATTTCATTTACATACATATAAAATATATATATTAAGAGAAATTATTGCTATCGTGAAAAAAAAAATGTAATTCAAGTTTTCACCAGCTTTTTTTTTTTTTTTTTTTTTTTTATTTATAACTTTCCTTAGGGAATTTTATATAATTTGACTTTATCATTGTCTACTGTATATATTGTGTGTGGGATCTCATATCACTATTACTAATTTTCTATTAGAAACAAATTGTAATATATCTCAATAAATAAATATTAAATAAAAATTCTCCTTAGGGAAGTATGAAGTTTCACCTTTTTCTGCATATTAGTAATTGTTGGAGTTGATTCTCTTCATGTTAATCTTTAAATATTAGGAATAGAGTTGCGATGTTAAAAACTTCAAGATTGGTGCAAATTTCTAAATAATTCAACTAAAGCAAGACAAATTACAATATATTACTTTCTCTTTCCGACATGAAACCTGCCCACCAGTATATCTTTACAAAATCTAAATTCCACAGAATGACAACATAAAATATCTTGGCTTAACATTTTACAGAAGAATGACAACGCTAAAAAAAAAATGCAAAAACTTTGGTACTCACTGCTATCAAGACGTTTAAAATAATACTTAAACAAAAATTGAGCACAAACTGACCATGTTACGTTTAGTAACATTACTTTACATACAGACCTTCACATGCAAACAATCAAAGAACAGATTCGGGTCCTCTACAAACGTTTTCATGACAACTTACACTAACATACAAACACACTAATACTCAACTTTCTCATTACTAACATGTCCCTCACGGGAGACACTCGCAGAAGGCTAAAAAGAAGTTGGATAAGGGACCCTCTAACATAAATGCCAATTAAAAAAAATGCCAGGAAGGGTGTGCCTGTGCGTCCTCTACCCATCATGCTCATCAATACACAACATAAACTTTATTGTTTTCTCATTCACTGATTGTCAACCACATGACAGGTGTGAATACAAATATGTCAAGAAATAAAAATTAAATTTTTAATTCGAAAAAGCTCTATAAAAGTAGATAAAACATATTTCATTCATTTTAATAACAAGGTAAAAAGTACGGCGCTACAGAATATCTAACCCGCAATGATGAACTGCAGTGCGGGCTTGCCTATCATATAAAAATGGAGAAGGTAAATTATTACTGTATTTTGGTCGGGCAGATGTTATGTACATTTATATATGTTTGTATATATATGTATATATATATATATACATACATAAACATAGCAATACAAAATGTTCAGAAGAAACAAATATTTAGGATATGAAAAAAAAAATAAATAAATAAGATATTTTTCCTTCCTATGAACCTTTTGAATTGATATATTTCATACAAAGATGGTTATACAATTATTTTTAATTATACCTCGGAAACATACCTTAATAATTTACCCTTTCCATTTTTATCTAATAAGCTAGCTCGCACTGCCAACCAATTGCGGCTTTTTGTGTTTTATAGTGCTGTAATTTTTTTTGTTTAATTTTATAGATATGTAATAATTATTATAAAGCTGTGAGGTGGCTTTTGACTCGTCATTTATTCCCCGTCCTCATTACTCGCCCCGAGAAACCAACCCTCTTATGGTCTCCGAAGAAGATTCAGAAGAAAGAAAAAAAGGTTTGTTTGTTTGTTTGTTTTGTTTTGTTTTAGGGCATAGAACATCTAGGTCATCAACGCCCGATGGTTTGTTATTATGATTGATTCTTCAAGGAGGTTATTTTTAATTCAAGTGAGATTAAGAATAAGAAGAAAAAATAAATAATAAAAATAAGTAAAGGATACAGATTAAAAAAAATAAATATAAATAAAATAATAACAGCAGAAATTAGACATTAATAGGATAATAAATTAAACAGATACATAATAAAGAGGGTATGTCTTCGATAGATGTGTTGGATAGTCAGAGGCTATTTAACAGTTTGACCCTTGCTAGAAACTTAATTACGGCATTTATTATGGTCTCATCGTCCCGCAGAGCCATTCTTATATTGGGCGGTATACCCAGCTGGTGTAATATTGTACGATAATAAGAGCATTCTTCAAATACGTGGCTGATTGATAAAATTGTGTTGCAGTGCGAGCATTTAGGAGGGGCTTCTCTCGTAATTAAATAACCATGAGTAAGTCGGCTATGTCCGATTCTGAGGCGGGTAATAGCAACTTCTTCTCGACGAGAGTTACGGATTGAGGTTTTCCAGGGGTTCACGTTTTTCTTAATCAGTTTAAGTTTACTGGATGGGCTTTCATCCCACATGGATTGCCACCTTCTTTTTACCGTTTCTGTTAAGGGGCGGGCCAGTTCGGGTGCGGTGAGGATCGCTGCACCCCTACCAGGCAGAGTCAGCGCTTCCTTGGCAGCTTTGTCGGCTATCTCGTTCCCAATTATACCCACATGGCTGGGGGCCCAGACGAAGAAAACTGTCTTACCTATTTCTTTCAGCATGAGAAGGTATTCGTGTATGCGATGGATGGTCGGATGTACAGAATGCATATTGTTTAATCCATGGAGTGCGCTTAGTGAGTCGGTGATAATTGTTATGTAGTCCATCTTGACGTTTGTCATACAAAAATAGAGAGCGGAGGCAAGAGGCAAAAAGGTTTGTAAATCCTGATTAAAAAAACAATTTGTTTTTAGGCTGTGTTAAAAAAATAATGCGTAGCGCCAGTTTATTTTGTTTAAATACTGTAGGATTTGCAATCGCCGTTTAAAGTAAAAAAAAAAAAAAATTAAAATAAATAGTAAAATTTACTCCTAGCATACTTAATATATTAAAATTAATGAATTAATTAAGAAAATATTTTTATTGGTAAAAATATATAAAACTGTAGACTTTTATTTTTTTTAAAGTATAAAGTAGTGAATTATTGATTCATGATCTGACAGTTCTGATGAACATGGTCAAATTAATAATTAAGCAATAGGGACGTTTGTTATATTTTTTTCTAGAATAGTTTATTTAGATGTTAAATGTTTAAATGGTACATAGATTACTTTAAAATAATTTACTCTACATCCTTGTCATATTAATTAATTGTATAAAATACTAATTTATATATAGTCTTGGGGAGCGGCGTGGTCTAGTGGGTAGAGCGCTAATCTACTGTGCTCCGGGTCCTGGGTTCGAATACAGATGTGGTGGAATATTATATATTCTGTTATTTCAGCCGGGAAGCGATCCTGGGGTTTGGAGACCCTCATGGGGCACACCCAGCCTCAATCAAGTGGGTACCCAAAAATGGGGGAAAACCTGGCGGCTGAGCGTAATATCAGCCGAATTACCTCATTGCACGGCCGTTTGCCTAGAAACAGTACGAATCTCTACATGTACTGAGCCCAAAACTCTTCGTGGGTTGAAGAGGTATAAGTTGTTTTTGTTTTTTTATATCTTGTCTTAATTAAACATTAAGTTGATTTTATGATACTTCTTCACTAGTCGTCTTGTTCAAATGATACTATCGGTTATTTTAGTAATTTTTTTTAATATTTCTTTTTTATCGCTTAGGCAGAAAAAAAACACAGAAGCTATAGCAGGTTTGTCGATCGCAATAAACCGTAAAGAAGTTTTGCCGACTCATAGAAAATTAAATCCAGGTCGGGGTGTCTAGATATATTACATGCAATATACGGGATCCTCTCTACCGTGTGACGTTTCATTTTCAGTTGGAAATATAAAGGGCGAGGAACAAATTCTAAAAACTGGGATGAAAAAAAAAAAAAAAGCTGATATATTTCTCTGTATAATTTTTATTTCAAAAATTAAAAATAATTGACAGTCATGAAATTAAATAAAGACGTAAACGGGCTACACGGAGTTAGGCAAGTGTAAAGAATCGGCGAGAACCCTTTTAAAATATTTCGTAGTAAAAAAAGTTGTATATTAGGGTCTTTATAGGGGCTACTTTTTAGAGGGGTTGTGGTCATTCCTAAAGAGCGGTTATTAAATACGACGCTGAAAACGAGAAAAAAACTACGGCCTTATGAAAACTAAAACACTTATCGACCCCCCTTATCTCTTATCTCACACTAATGAAAATATTTTTTTAGAAATAAAAACCTCCTGCTTATTTTTTTTTTTTAATGAAAGTATAATAAGGTTTAAAGGTATAATTACTTTGCGTTAATGATCACTACGAATATATTTACACCTGACTACTAATGAATGGAATTAAACTCCTATTTTATAATTAAAAACTTTAGAGAAAAATATAGAAAATTTTAATAGTGTAAGAGCCAATGGAATGTATCTTTAATATTTTTTTTTATAAGAACAAAAATAAAAATTTTATCAGCGTGTTCGCTAAACGAAAAAAGAGAAATACCGGCCGTAAGAGGTTTGATTGGTTCAGAACCAGAAATTTTGACTTCTACTCTTCTTCTTTTCTCTTTGGCGCGACAGACCGTGTAGGCCCTTGGCCTCGTGGTATAATCTCCTGGGAGAATAACTCACGATTCACGATGTTAGTTGACAGGGTTGGTCATCACTCCTTACGTCTATTTTCGTGAATGGCCACCATTTGGCTGACGGGTCTCACATACCCGGGGGAGAGGCTGTGAGTGAATCTCCATTTGATTGTATTCTTATAAAAGCCCCGCTGGGACTGGGATTCGAACTCAGAACCTCTAGCAGGAGAGACTTGCGCGCTAGCCACTCAGCCACGGGCTCCCCTTTTAGAAATTTTGGCTTGCAAGGAGCTGGTCGTCCTGCAAATGTTGATGATGACCAAATTCAAAAAATTGCCTGAATGATAACAATATATAAAATATCAAAGTAGGTCATTTATAATTGATTAAAAATAATTACAAGAATCTTAAGTTTTTATTGAAATAATCAGTAAAAAACGATACGAACTTTTTTTACAGCCCAACATTCCTATGTTTTGTAGCTTTATGGATAGATTATTACAACAAAAATTATTAGATAGTAATGATTTACATGAATATATACTGTAAAAAATATTTGTTTATCTCTTTTACCTATGTGGAACATTAAGTTTGTAAATAATTTAATGTATTTAATGTATTCTGGCCAAATGTGTTCTCTTTATTTATAACATTTATGAGACTTCTTAACGTCCCAGAATAAAGTATTTTTCTATCATTTCTTTTTTTAATTTTTTAGGAAGTTTTTCTTAATATTACACACTTAAAGAAGCACACCTTAACTTCCTTTTCTTATATATTTATTTTCTTTCATAATTTTTTACTTCGTTTTTTAACGTTTCGGAGTTCTTTTCCCATTATCAAGACTGAAAGAATTTTTTAAAACTTTGATTTTCGAATGAAAATACATTATTTAAATATTTGTCTTTGAAAAATTATTTTCATTAATTTGTCTTATTGATAAAGTTTTAAACTAATAATGACAAATTAATGAAGATAATTTTGCAAAGACAAATATTTAAATAGTGTATTTTCATTCACTAATCAAATTTTTAAAAGAATAATTCAGTCTTGACAATGGGGAAAGAACCCCGAAACTTTGAAAAACGATGTAAAAAATTATGAAAGTAAATAAATATATAACAAAAGGAAGTTAAGGTGTGCTTCTTTAAGTGTGTAATAGTCTTTTTCTATTTTATTCTATTCTAAAATGTATAATTTATTATTAATATTTTATACACTAGAAGTTGTTATTTTTTTTTAAACGTTTTAATACCAGTATTATATTATAAAACAGTTATTATACTTAAATGAGTATGCCTTTAGAGAATTAAATTTAAAACTATTGTTATTTATCTAATGTTAACAGTTTAATACATTTGTAAATGATTTTTCAACTTAGGTATTTCACATTAGCAAACTAATTAATTTGTTCTTTTAGAAAGTTTTATATTTTTCAATTCCTCCGAGGCGTCTGAAAAGGAGATGGCCTCGAGACCTTCTAGTTTATATTACACACTGAGTAGTGACAATGGGCATTTTCTCTTCATGTCTTTTTCATGTATTTCTAAATTTTATTAAATTATTATTTAAAAAAAATAAAATATTTATCAACATTCTAATTTGATTACAAATTATTTTATATGCTTATCCTAAAAACGTCTGTTGTATTCATTTAACAATATACCGCATTCGATGGGTAAAAAAAATAAAAATAGGTATAAGTGAAATTCAATGGAATATCAAGCTATGCATAACTTTTGTCATTGTATTTTTTTTGTGTCTTCCAATTTAAAAAAAAATAAAGAGAATTATATATGTAGTACTTATCGTGTACTTTTCATAAATAAAGTTAGCGTTTACTAAGTTTTTTTTAACTCATTAAACATCACTTAATTCTACTGTGGCTAATTGGACGATGCTACAGTAGAAGTCTACGTTCTGCCTATGAATTTTTAATTAGGAGCGGGACCTTTAACAAGTACCTGACATTGCCTTGGCTCAGGAACACCACGATTTTATGATTTTTCGGATTGATGACATAATCCAGGATTATTACTCCCTTCAAGAACTCCTAGAGGAATTTTCCGGGTTCGAATTCGGGGCGTTGGGCAATATATGCTGTCATGCTATCTACTACCCCAAATTACCTATATTTTTAATTATTTCCTCCCATTCTCAGTATAAACATTTTTAAATCATTCCTAAAAGTTACAGTATTTCATTTTAGGCAAATATTTTTTAAGCATTTCACAAAACGAAAAAAAATCAGACAGTGAAAAGATGATCCAGGAAAAAATCCCTCTTGAAACTTTTTTTAGAATAGTATATAAAACGAAAGCTTATCCAGGGGGAAAACTGAGAATAAAGAAGAACTGTTGTTTTATCCGAACAAAGAGCTTAAATTCATTCTGTGCAACAGAGATTTTCTTTTAAATCTATTTGAAGTTGTAGCTTGTCCAATATCTCTATAATTGTAAGCACAGGAGTTCTTTTTCAAGTAGAATTTGATCAAAATATAAAATTCAGGAATTCAGAATTGAACCGGTGACTAAAGAACGAAACTAATTGCTCATTTCTTGTCATCGGAATGGCACGTTCAACAGTTAATATAAAAACCAAACAGATCTCGGATTGGAGGATGTCAGCGGAGCATAAGAAGCGACAGCTGATTGGTCCTAATGCCCTTATCTAGTTTCTGCTTCCATCACCGTGGGCCAATCATCTTTTGCCTCGCCTGGCAGCCAGCCAATCCCCTTCACCGGTATCCACTCCGTCCTAGATAGCGATGGAGGAGGTGGGTGCCTTCAGCTTCCGGGATCAGGCACCAATAACCCGATACCATCCCATATCTGGATCTATTAATAGGTCATTGGTTCAGTCAACAATTAAGACGCAGATTTCCAAAGAGGTACTACAGGATATTTTTTAAACGAAATAAAAATACTTCAATACATCTTCATAATCTAATCGATTAGTTACAAAACATTAAAAACACATGTATGAAAACTGCATTTTTTAAAAAGGTACTAAAGCCACATTTTATTTCGGTCCAAATCATACTAAAACATTCCCTACATTTACGTAAAATAAGCTTATCAATACTATTTATTTATTTGGACCAAGAAATTGAACGTACATTCAATGAAATCAGTAATCTGAAATAGTCCTGTATAAGTAAATGAGCAAATAGGTGAATGAGCGGTCCATCTCAAAAGAGCAATTTGATTTCCCATGTATTCGTCAGGATAGACTAGGGATTGTTAGGACATTTTATTTTATTTATTTATTTATAAAGACAGCCCTACAACAGGTGAATTGCCCAATGGCAGGTGTTCATATTACAGACTTATAATATCATAAAAATACTAATATACAAAAACAATAACACAATATAGTAAAACAATAACCGAATAAAGAAAAATAAAACAATAACTTTATACATAAACATAAACAAAATATAATAAAATACAGTAAACGAATAAAAACGAGTAAAACAATTACTTCATAAATAAAGAGAAACAAAATATAATAAAATACAGTAACTGACTAAAGAAAAGTTAAACAAATACTTCATTTATAAACAAAAACAAAATATAATATAAAATACAGTAAATGAATAAAGACGAATAAAACAATTACTTCATAAATAAAGAGAAACAAAATATAATAAAATACAGTAACTGACTAAAGAAAAATTAAACAAATACTTCATTTATAAACAAAAACAATTACTGCATATATTGAAGTAAAAGATAACAACTTAGAAAGATAATAAAAATTATAATCAAAAGAATAAAAATATGAAATACACAGAACAAAAAAAAATGCTCAAACTCAGAAATCTATAGGTTTATATGATCTAATCTTGAATTAAAAGATTAGATCATGACAGTTACTGTGTTCCAAATTATGGATATTTTTTTTATTGGTGATGCACCATCTAAATTATTTTTGAAAATCTGTAAATAAAAATCATTATTTGCCCTGCTGCGAGAGTAAAAAACATAGAAACATAAGTAATTAAACAATTTTAAGAAAGAGGAACCTATCATTTTTTGAAACAGAAAGCTCATAACTAACCCCTTTTTTAATCAGATGAAATCCTTATGAATATCCCAGCGATGGAATAAACTATTCAATGAATAAATTTTAGTTTTAACGCTAAAACAAACTGGAAGGTGAGCACCATTACCTGATTTATTATTTAAAATGTTGTTTATCTTCAGAAGTTACGTTGAAGAGATGCATCTTTGGAGAAAGAGGAGAACCCTCTAGGAATACAGCTTTCAAAAGCGAAATAAGAGAAAAAGGAAAAAAAAAATATCTGAGAATATTTTAACTATTAATGCATTTTCTGTCTCGTACAAAACTTCATTTAGAGCCAAAAACACCTCACCAAAAAAAGACAAAACTTGCTAAAATGTTTATCTATGAGTCAAATTAAAAATCAAACGTGTATTGACATTACACATCGTAATTTCATGTGTGAAGTATTACGGTAATATTCTAAAATTATTCAAAATCTATTACACAAAAGGTTCGGATTTTATTTTTGTTCGCGTTATATCCTATTTATCGGAAACGTGCATTATCAGGTAAAGTGATTAATTTTGAATTTTCTCTTTCGACAACACACGTTAGCGGAAAATGAATGGAACCAGGCTTGGAGGTAATTAGCAACGAAATTAAATTCACCCTCCTCTCGTTTCCCCACTCAATGAAATCCTTTACAATTTAACAATATATTCGAAATTAATGAAACAGGGTGAGATAGAGTAAAGATATTATGGCCGAGTTTAATTTTATTTTATTTTTGAGCAAACGTTTTAATATTATAATATCTTCAAAAAAATGTTTTTCACAGAGATTAGACATCTTGAATTTTATATTAAGTAAGATAGCAATATTACCCTTATTATATAAATATAAAAGCAATTGACTAATTCCATAATTTGCAATATTAATAAATACTGCTAATACACTAAAACCCATCGTATCATTTTACGGACAACCATCTGAGCATGTACAGGTATAAGTTTATTTTCCTTGGTGGTCATTTTTCATTTTATATCTTAGCTCATATTTCATTTAGATCTTGGCCTATTCTTCATTATCAAAGGTTTGTTCAGTCAACTATTCCAAAGGACATTTATTTGACGCTGATTACCCTAACTATTTGCATTTTTAGGTGTTTTATGACGCGAACGCATGGTATCTTATTTTTACAATTCCGTATATTAATTTCACTAACTATATGTGAGATATGTAGTAAGGGAAAGTATTACTACCGTAATAATTTTCTAATTCCAGTTATACCCGTTTCAAGGTCCCTGAGTCCAAATGATCAGGTCCTGCAAAAAACTGTGGTGTGTGTGTAACTTTTTTTTTTTTAGATTCCATTCGGAAAAAGAATATATATAAAAATAAATCTCTGCGGTTACTTTTTCATGTAAAACATAAATTAAAGAAAAAATAATGAGGTAACTCAAAGTCGCGTGTTGCTCGCACTAGCTTTTTATTTTTTTACATTTTGAGTTTTTTACCGAACGGTTTTCGGTTTTTAGCTGCACGGAAGTCCGGTCTCTAGTCATGACTGATGGAAGTGATTGCGAATCAGACCGTATTAAATATTCCTAACCTCCTAATAGACGCGAACCCAATTAAAATCAAATGAATGTTGACAATGCAATCAAGTATCGAAGTATGGAATGTAAATATGTCGAAGTATCTTTTAATAAAACACTGAAATTCTAATGAGTTTTCCGAATAATTGGGAAGAGAAATTACAGCTGACTATTAGAATATAGTTTCCCGAGCTGGCTGTTGCTATTTCCTCCTGGGCCGAATCACTCTTCATTCCCCCTCGACTCCCGCATCTCGTCCCGTGGGATCTGCCCTGCCAGGTCTGTTCGGAATACTAAGCAGATAAATCGGAAACTGACTAATCAAATATGTAAATTGGATATATTTATTCTTAATTAACAGCGATTTACGGCTTACTTTACTGTTCCCGAGTCGAATTTAATGTTATAGCTTTCAACTCTAACCTTAGATTTTTTAATTTCACTTACCTATATATGAAATATATAGTAAGAAAAAGTAGTGTTCAACGAAAATACACGTTTTAGGTTCCCCTAAATCTAAATGACGAAGTCCCGCAAAAAGGTCTGTGTGTCCGTATGTGTGTGTGTGTGGTAAGTCCAGCGCGAATACTAAAAAGTCATATGAAACTGAAATTTCAACCTTAAGGCAAATATACGCCCGAGATGTTACAGCATCTTTTTCGCCAAAATTAGCTTACCAGAAGAGCTACTTTATACCATGCATTTTGCATCTATTTGCGTTTTTCTCAAAAACGGCTCTAACGATTTTGATTAAACTCGTCATGTCAATGTTAAATTGGATAGGCTTTAATATCATGTTGGTTATTTCTCGTTGAAATAGTCTGAAAGGACTTTTTAAAGGCCAATATTTTAAATTTTCTTATACAAAAGTACCTTTAATTTCGTAGATTCTAGAAAAATAACCATATTATCTTGTTACTACTAATGAAAGATAGGTAAATATATAAGTTGAACAAATTCGATATCTAAACTAAAGGGGAAAACCGAAAAAATATTTTTTTAATGTATTTTTTTGTTTTTAACATAAGAAAAGTTATATACATGTGTAATATACCGTTGCAAAGCTAAAGATTTCAGAAAAAATATTATCTTATACACAAGCTTGTAAAGGTTGATTAAGAGTGATGAAAAGTCGATAAAACTAACTTATTATTTTAGATAATAATATAAAAGATTTTTAAATAAAACTCATGTTTCTATTAAAATCCAATGTATATAATTCTTTAAAAATTTATTTCTTTTCTAGATTTGTTTAAAAATTCTTAAATTGATATAAATAGCAGAGGTAAGTGAAAGTCGTGTGTTGCGCGCACCAGATTTTTTTTTTAGTTTGCCACAATTAAACAGCTAATTTTAAATCAGCGAAGATACTTGCTTCACATTTACTGTAAAAAACTGCATAAAAATATGTATTGGAGAAAGCATAATCATTTAAATAAATCATAATTTTAAAGTATTGTATAATCAAGATTATTATTGAATGAGCTGTTTCTCACAATATTGTCGGTACAAGCCTGTCAATAACAGAGTAATAACTAGCTCGGTATTATAGTTTATGATCAACCAAGTCGGAAGAACATTTTTTCTAGTGAAAGTATCCTTTAATAACGAAAATTAATTTTTCACGGTTGCACTTATAACTAAACCCAGTTGATTTGGTACGTTTTTTTTTTCTTTCACCACAAAAAAATGCCTTCGTAGTTTTAGTGCTGAATCCACACATTAAATAAAAAATTAATGCGTTTTGGAGACTAAATATAATTATATTACGTATTTCAGTCACAAGTAACCCAAGCATGATCCATGGACTTTTGTTTTTCATTTCGTTTAAAAATGGTATTGATTAGGTGTTTCATCGACCTTTATCTTTACCACATATGAAATACTGTAATTAGTTAGCAGTAAAAAAGTAAATGTACACTATTTATTTTTGATAAAACTCTAAATAAAAAAAATTGAGGATAATTATGTTGCAAAAAATTTCCTTTAAGTACCTTTTGGAAATCAGCGTCTAAATCATTGACCGTTGTTAAGGAGGTTTTCTGGGAGGCGATGAAGAATAAAAGTAAATCATTACTCTAAATATTTGTTAGTAATTTGAAATTAATTTTAAACCAATAGTAATTTATAATAGTGTTGCTGTCTTTATATTTTAATCAAATAAATCATCTTAGGATTAAAAATATTGTTTTTTATTACGAACCTTTTTACGAATTTTTTATTATAATCCTTTTTAATGATGGAGTTTTTGTTGGCCGTTGAGGAATTAGATGAGGAAGATGGTTGGGGTTGCGGTCATAAATTAGAAACACAAATTTAAAATAAGTACTATTTTAATTATGTGCCGACGTTTCGGCCTACATTGTGGGCCTTCATCAGGGCTAAAAGAAACAAGATAACAACCAATGTAATTATAGACTTAATAATGCGTTAGGTATATAATAATAATATGACAGTAATATAATAGGGGAACATAAATAAAATTAAATGTAAAATGATAGTAAGATGATAGTTATAAAGTATGGAAGTAAACAAAATTAAGATGATAGGTATAAAGTATGGAATTAAACAGAATTAAGATGATGATATTGTAATAAGAATATATAAAGAGACTTTCATTTCTAAGCAAATGAAAAAATGACAAAGGAAAAATAATTGAACAATTAAATTTTAAATAAGAACAATTTTGAAGTGATATATGACGGTAATATATTATAAACATAGTTAAGAGTATAGGTAATATATAAAAAGAACATAGTCATTAAAAAAGAGAAACAGTATGAATAAAAAAAAAAAATTTAATTTTAAAGTAATGTTATATTGAACTAACAATTATATGTCAGAATGTGTAACGGAGAAAGATATGAGTATGGAAAGAGGGAGATCCTAATCAATAAGATAAAAGATACATACTTGACTCTGAGACGGTGTCTAAAGAAGTGATGTTTTTCTGTTTAAAAAACGCTCATTTCGTGGAACGGAAAATATGGGAACTAGAATGTTCGTTAGAGCTTTTCCAAGAAGCTATGTTATGTTTACTGATTCGATTGTTGGTTGAAGAAAAAAACTAAAGGATTGGCTAATTATTTTTTTTAAATACATATTAATAATATAAAATAGCGGACTGAGATTAAAAAATGCAGAATTACTGAAAAAAAGAGAAAAAATAGGAAGCGAAAAATATAACTATGAAAAGTATGACTATAAAGGGGAGGATGTAAGTACTTTTTAACTTTCTCTAATAATTGATCAATGGAATCGATAATTATAAAACTCTTATCAATATTACTGATACTATCTGATGTTACCCTACAATATTATTATCATTACAATAATAGTAAATGAACATAAATCATAAATGAATATTACATAGCTAATAAATAAACAGTTTTCATTACTTCAGTCACTTTTTTTTTTTACTATCTCCATCCTTTGTTTAAACGATTATTTATATATCTCTATTATATTGGCGTTATTTTCTCCTTGACTTTGAAGAGATGGATTGGAGTTGTAGCTAATGCTTGTGATGTTTCCAAGCACGCGATTCTTTTCTGTTCTAAATGGCTATCGACTTAGGCAAGTAGTGGAATCGTTTAAGCAGAAACTGTTGAGCAGCTGACATTCATCAGTTTGAGCTCTTCTAAGAAAAGCGGTATTTTATTCCTTTTCAAAGTTTCAGATAGTTCAATCAAGCCATTTTGTTAACCTTTTTGCAACTTTTATTATTCGAGTCATTTTTCAATTGAATAGTCCCGAAAGAATTTGAGATGAAACACAAACTTTTGAAAGGTAATGCTTTATAATTTAATAAAGATAATGTCAGAGATTTCAATTGAAAAAAAACAAAAAAACATGAAGAGTTTCACTTCCCTCCGTTAAAAAAATCTATTTAAGAATTTTTATTTTATTTATTTATTTGATTACAGTTTTAGGTGCCATGTACAGCAACAAACGTTAGAGATGATATATAAGATATGATATGATATATAACTGTATTTTTAAATACAGTTAGAGATGAAATATAAGGGTAAGAGAAAGTAAAAAGGTTTAGGAAGTAAATTGAATTTCAATATAAAAATGTGTTTTATTAAATAATCTATTATATTATTAACTACAACAATTAGTTAGCTTTATCGGTTTTTCATTACTCTTCAATAATTTAATAATAACAATTTTGTGTATAACATATTTTTTTTTCTAAATTTTTAGTATTCTATATATTATACATCTATATAAATGTTCTTATGTTCCATAACAAAAAATTGCATAAAAAATATTTAATTGCTCTTTTCTTCTTTAGTTTAATATCGAATCGATTCAAATTGCAAATTTATCCATTTCTTACCCATGCTCATAGCATGATATATTTTATTTTTTCGAATGTACAAAATTAAAGGTACTTTAGAAGAAGACAATTTTAACAATCGGGATTTAAGCCCTATTAGATTATTTTAAACAAAATGAAACCTACTTCATATTAAAGCCCGATACATTTTGCATCCTTTTAGTAAATTTTATCAGAATCGTTAGAGCCGTTTTTGAGCAAATCGTAAAAAGATGCAAAATGCATGGTTTTAAGTGGGTCTTCTGGTTTGGCGATTTTGTGGAAAACGTCTTGGTGTAGTTTTCTTTATAATTAAATTTAAACGTCTTTTCGCTTTTGTGCTAGACTTGCCACACACAGGCTTTTTTGCAGGACTTGGTCATTTGGAGTCAGAGAACCCTAAAACACGTATTTCCGTTAAAAATTGGAAAGCGAAAATTTTCACTATTGCAATACTCTCCTTAAATATATATATTGAAATATACATCACTAAATATATCAAGTAAATATAAGGAAAAAATCTAATAAGGACATGAAGGCATTAGTTGCAGGCGTAGCCCAAAATATATTTATATATTTTATGCCTTATTTAATTGCATTTTTATTCCCGATAATCTTTCGAAATACCTAAAAAGATAGTGGTTTAAAGACCTGCAAACTAGAATAAACATTGTTTATTTATTTTTTTTTTTTTGTAACATAAAGGCTTTTCAACCATAAAGGTTGTTATAGCCCTAAACTAATAATACAGATACAATATAATAATAGTAATAATACTTACATATATACTAATTTAAATAAACATTGAAGTGATACCACTGCATATATTTTTCATAAGAAATTCCAAACCAATAATTCCTGTATCCCATATCTACTTTTTGTATTGAAGTACAGTAGTGAATATTATTAAGAGAGGAAAACAAAATAATAATATTACTCATTTTATTTTATATTATAGTTTTCTTATTATATATCTATATATATATATATATATATATATATATATATATATATATATATATATTATATATATATATATACATATATTAAGAAAATATTAATCATAAATATTTGTATTATTAATAAAGATCAAATCTCGGTTTGCTTGATAGGAGATGTTTGGGTTACTCATCTCGATGATTACCTAAATGATATTAATCCATTACAACACACCATTTAGCGAAGCCATCGCTCATGCTTTATTTAGAATCTGATACTAATCAAATGAAACATTCAATCACGATCCATCATATTTACTCAGCGATGAGCCGTTGAGCAGACACAACAAAAATGATGGAGATAGTCCACCAAGGCCTACCACACCACCATCCCCGGACCACTATTAATCACAAGGTTCCAGCTGACCGTGTCCAGCCGCAAGATGAAATTCCTTCTCCAGCAACGAGCCTACTGTGTATGCCTCACCAGCGTCACCGAGAGAATTTAATACCTCAATAGTTGCCTCGACGAGTATTATCAGTTATCGCTCTTCGTTAGAAATTTTAGGTGATATAAGGCAATCTTTTTTCTCATTAGTCTCCACAACAGCCTGGCGCAGATATCTAGTTTTCCTCCAGTATTACGTAATAAGACTTTATATTTCTCACTTCATCCTTCTTCATTTCTAATAAAAGTGATGTAAGTTCGTGCTGAAAAGTCTTCTATTACTCAACAATATAGTAGTGTCATTTTTCAATTTAGAACTTGGGATAGCTGAAGAAGTCCATAAGGTTGACTTTTTTTATGTTATTATAGAAATTTACCACTTTATTGGTTAATACATCTATAGAAACTTCCCATTGACAATACTTCATTGGGCAAGCTAAACTAGAAGGCTATCTTCTTTTCAGACGCCTAGGAGGATCGTCAGGAGTGGAAGAGGAAGTATTAAAAATAGTAGGTTAGAATGGAGTTTTTCATTCATGACCAGTTCGGGCTAAATCAGCAACATATGGAACATTGAGGTCTTTATGGATCAGCTTATTCCTCACAATGTAAGGAGTGTTGAGAATTTTTGATTTTAAGGATTGAATACGGGAATAATTTAATGATTTAGTAGAGCCCCAGTGCTCAACTTCGTCCAGATAGGCCTTATGATGGTCATGTAGATAAGCCTTTTAGAAGGTCAGAGCGTTTGTCTGGTAAGTGTTGAAGTAACCGAAAGAAGTGAGCAGTTTCTTGTCATTTCATGTCTTGGGTGCGGATTCAATGTTAGACGGTTGTCAAGTAGGAGTCCTAGGTAGCGGATCTGTTTCACCAGGACAAGCGGAAAATTATGTAGGGCAGGATGATATTTTACGGCGAAGGGTTATTTGATGGGATTTGTTAAAATTTATTTTTATTCTTTAGTTCTCACACCATACTCCAAGGTTTCTGATATGGCATTGAAGACCGTGGGAGGTAGTAAATGGTTCGGTATTGATTGACAACACATAAGTATCATCAGCATAAGTAATTAGGCTAATTAAAAATCAAGTATATTACCAAGAAAGGTTATACTAATGTTAAATGGGGCGTAAAAACCGTATTAAATCTATATAACGGTATTTAAAAATGGTCATAAATCACTATCTTTAAAATAAATAAGATTTATTTATGGCCACCCCAGGTAACCAGCCGAACGATGAACGATAAAAAAAATAAATTATAACAATGAAGAGACGTAACATATAAAAATTTAGAGGATAACAAAGAAAAAAGAAATAATTATGAATAAAAAAGTGCAACTTACATTTAACTCACCACACATTTCTTACTTGCATTTTGATCAAGGAAGGCTCTGATTCTATGATTTCAGAAAAAAAAAATCTACTTTTCTTCTGATTCCATTATCAATATCATAACTACTCTATGCTTCACTTCTCTTCACCCACTCTCACTTTTCTTAACTTGACGTAACACTGGAACACGAAATGGAGTGCTTAAAATTGTGGAGCCGTTGTCAATTTTAGTTGTAACATTTGATTTTGTCCAAGAAGAATCCTTGAACAAACGTCATATTTTTGTCCTATTTTAGCAATATTTTGTTATAGCAATTTGTTTCGGAGATAAGAACTTTCCGGTTTCGGATTAATTCTTCATCAGCAGATTTACTAACTTTAAAAATACTATGAGCAATAAATTTATATTTATAAATCAGTCACAAAAGAATAAAATAAATATATATCGAATTTTCATTGACACGGAGTTTCCACAAATTCTATGTTATTCTGCTAAGAAAAGTTAAGGGATTCAGAATATTTCCAGAGTCCTCTAAATGATATTAAATTTTAAATAAATATACCGGCTCACAAGAAATCGGTTTTAGGCCTGCTATGTATTTAAATTGAATCATGAAAATTGTAATTGTCTTTTGGTGGTTTTATTAAATTAAGAAAGTAGACCCGGGCTTAAAACTTCCGACTTAATTCATATCTTTCAGGGGCCCCTTCTTAAGCAACTCCCTCGGCGAAAATTCTCTCTTAACGCTCATGAATTTCTTAGCTAAAAATATTTAGTTGATATTTATATTATAAAAATAATAAAGTGTTTCGAGACCGATTATATGAATGTAGTCTAAAAAAAATTGATAAATCTAAAAAATCATAAAATAAAATAATCTAAAAAACAAAAAACGAGTCATTTAAACAAAAAAGAACTTTTTACAAAAAAAAAAATAATAATAAAAAAAAGGAAAAAAAAAGAACAACATCCCGCTTTAAAAACTAACTAGCTTTCATCGCTTTTCTATTAAATGTGATATAATCATATAAACTATAATTGACATATACAAAACTAAAATAGTGAATTTATTGAGATATAAGTGATTTAAAAAGCACCAAACTTGAACCTCTACAACACATAAAGGGCGCCAACTTTATAGAGGCTGGATGTGCTGCAGGATGGTTTCTCTACAGCAGGCTGAAACATAATCAGCCGGGATGCGAACACCTAATTGAGAACCCCGCATTGACAGGTTTTGAATTCTTTAAAGTTTTTGGTAATTAGTCAAGCAGGATGAGCATCAGCTATTGTATTTTGACTTTATTGCACTACCACTACTAAGATTCTTTTACTTACAATAAGAATTATGAAATATTAAAAGTTATTATTATGATTATTTATTACGTCAAACACCAGCTGTAGTATTTTCTCTAAATTTTACAAAATAAGGTATAGTATATCCGAAATATTATAATTTAAAAGTTGTTAGTTAAAAAGACTATCGAGTTTGATTGTAGCTGATATAATTTTATTAATTATAACATTTCTGGACCTACTTCGGAGACTTGACATAACCTTACACTTCTCTGCAAAGACGTTGGTTCAAAATGAGTGCCTCCCTACTAACTACTAAATCCTATATCTTTATTGCTTTTCGTTTTAAACGGGTAGTTGTTCATTCGTACTATTTGAAACACTAACACCAAATCGCGTAGAAAACAAATTACACTGTTTTTCTTTAACTCTGACTTTTTTTTTTTTTATTAAACTTTTTTCCGTCTAAAATGTAACTTTTAAAAGTAGAAAAAAAGATTGAGAAGTTCTTAATTGAAAATTAGCCGGGTTGGGGGAACATCAGCTGTCCAAGTTACGTAATTAACCCTCCTGGCTTTTTATGTCGCCCCAGTGAGCCATGTTTCCCAACGGAGAAAATGTTTAGCACAATATATAACCTAAACAAACATTGTCTAACCTCTAGGATAACTTGTCCTGATTAAAACTAAAATATAACACACATTTATTTTTCTCGTATATAATATGATAATAAGAGCATTCATTTTAAAATAATATTTTACATAATTAAGGCAAAAGTTCAATTTCCAAAAAAAGTAAAACATAAATAATAATTGTCTGGTCGTTTAAGACTTCAGTTTAACAATAAAAGACAGGTTTTGTGACAATGAATAGTTATCATCTATTGATTTTAAATATTACATATGTTGGGAAGATTGATTGATACTTAAGGAGATGGAGAAATAGTTGGTGTTTAAAAGTGGATAATGATAAGGATTTACGGATGGATACAGGCAAGGAATTCTAAAATAGGGTAGCACGAATGACAAAGGATTTTTTGAAGGAAGCAGATCTGTGAGAAGGTATATACAAGTTTATAGGTTGGGATATAGTGTTTACTGAATGGACACAGGAACAAGTGGTAAGCATATCAAGAATATAACGAGGTTTTTTTACTATTGAAAAATCGGAAGAGACAGACACCAAGGAGGTACTGCGGACGGAAAGAGGGATAGAGCCAGTTCAACTCGGTATACCTTCTGGAAACATGGGAGCGCCTGGGGATTCCACATGTGAATCTAATGAAACAATTCATAAGACTTTTAAGCCTCATATCGAATTTCTCAGGCAGCCCGCCATATACGAGGCAACCGTAGTCAAACTGGGGGAAAATGAGTGAAGATACGAGTAGCATACGGTTTTTAGGTGGGTTAGAGTCACGAAATCTTAGAAATTGTTTTAGGATAGCGATGGATTTTTGGGTGATTTGAGTAATATGATTACTCCAAGATAGGGTCTGATCAATAATGACTCCAAGGTTTCTTACAGAGGTATGGAAGTGGATAGGTATGCTATTGAGGTAAAGGAGTGGATAATATGGAAACGAATTTACCAGGTTCTTAGAACCGATGAGAATGGCTTTGGTTTTTCCTGCATTCAACTTCAAATCATTTGTCAGAAAATGATGTTTATTTATACTCCATCTATTACTTATCTACTTATAAAAGAAACAGTGAGGGAAAGAATTGCGATCATGAAAATATTCGAATTCCTGTATTCAATGGAAATAAACGTTTTAGGGTCTCCTGAGTCCAAATAACTAAGTCGCCCTAATAGGTCTATGTGTGTGGTAAGTAAGTGAAAAGTTACACTAACTATTTCACTAAAATCGGCTGACCGTGAGTCTTACTTTATAACATGCATTTTTCACATTTCATCGATTTTCTACCGCTCCTCCCCTCGACTGAAGTAAGAGAATTAATTATATTCTGCCTCAGCAGGGATTCCAACCCTGGACCCCAAGAACACTAGACGAATGCTCTATCCAAAGTTTCTATTGAAACTAAATGTGATTAATTCTTTAATTTTTTTTTTATTTCAAACTGTTTGAAAAAATTCTTAAATTGATTTAAACAACCTAGTTAAGTGTGTTGTGCGCACTAGATTTTTAATAGTTTACTTTAAGTTTATTTAATAGGTCTTAAATTAATTTTAACAACCGAGGTAAGTGAATGTCGTGTGTTCCCTTCTTATTTCATTGGATAACGTTTTAGCATATAATATGTTGTTTATTCCACCCCTGAGCCCTGAAATGACAACGTGATTCCAAGTTGAGATAGAAGTTGAGCAGGCCCCGGCGGCGGAAGGACTGCAGGTGACACCGCCCAGATGTTCATGTAGTTCCCTAGTTCCGTCCTAATCCTGTTATTCCTGACCAAGCCCCAGAGCACCTCGACCTTCCTGTTAATTCACAGTATCTAGTCAAGGCTAAACCAACTTCATATCCGACCTTCAAGCCTCAATTTCCCCTATTTGCAAGAGCCAAATAGATTACAATTTTATTAAAGGTAACTGAACTAGAATAATTAAAATAATAAAAGAAGTCCGAAGCGAGGATTCAAAAACGTGTCATGTATTGAGAATAGTAAGGGTAGTTAGAAGCCATTATTAAATGATCAGAAAACAAAATATTATTGATAAACTTTTTTCGGGAAAATTGGAGGTTTCAAATTTTGTTTGATGTTTCAAATGGCTTCAAACACGTTTATATTTTTGTTCTTTATATAAATATTTGAAGCTTTTTTTTATTTTCTATTTAATAACTTTAGAAATATTTTGTTATTTTACAGGGGTAAATCCATTGTAACGTTTCGCCAGCTGCTGTTTAAGTGCGCTACTCATTTTGTCTCTCCTTATTTCTTAAGTTATTTTATCTGCTTAAATAACCCGTATAGCTACAACAAAATAAATCATAGCAGCTACGCAGCCAAATGTGTCTCAGGGTAATGAAGCTGTGAACTGCCAAACAAAAATTGAACAAATGCTTCAACAGGGTATGCAGGTAGTTTTCCAATGGATTCCGAGCTACTGTGGTATTCATAGGAATGAAGTAGCTGACAAGCTTGCAAAAGAAGGTGCGCAGCTTCAGAACAGTTCAACAATCAAATTTCCTACCGTAGAGCTAAGGACGAAGTTAAGAGTGCAAGCCATGATCTACTAATGGATTCCCTAAAAGAAAATATGATGAACCAAACTCCTTCTAGAAGAAGAACGGATACCAGTAGATTTGAAGAGAAGAGGTGCTGTTGCACGGTTCAGAATGATTTCCGGCCATGACTACCTCGCGAAGCACTTGCATCGGATGGTTGAGTCTCCACTTTGCTGCCTTTGTTCTGGTAATAGTGAAATGGATGCAGCGCATCTAGAAGTATGCTCCCGGTTACAAAATATAAGAGTTGAAATTCCATCAGGATCGGAGGGGTTTGGGCTGCCAGATCCCTTATGGCGGAAGCCAAAATGGGAAGGCATAATAAAAAAAACAAAGAAAAAAAAAATAAAGATACTTATTCTCCAACTACTGATTTATATTCATTATATTTCACCTCCACTAAAGCTTTAGATATATCTAAGTTAGCTTATCTCTCCAGTCCTTAAAAAACCTCAAGTCTAGACAACACAGGTGTATGTCCAACCTTTAGTCCTTCTGATCCTCTTAGGACGCGCTATACGGTGAGAAAACGGATAGATAAAATATCGTCAGATTTTTTTTAAGAGTGAATTATCATACACTACCATATACTTTCAATGTATTATAATAAATATTCAATTTCCGGATTTCCTATAAAACTTCATCCTTTATTTTGTTTAACCTTTATTATAAATATCGTTTAACTTCTTCAAATGGAGTTTCTACATTAAAAAAACATGTTTTCATTCTACTTATTTGTTTTGATATAAGTTTGTCATTTAGGTTTTTTTTTTTTTTTTTATCTTTTTCAAAAAGTAATATATGATGTTATTATCTTAATTTATTAAATAAATTGTGTCTTCCTCCTCTATCTCGTTTCTTCCTAGAACTCTCAAAAGACTTAGTAGACTCCAAAATACTCTTGAAGACATATTCTTCCAAAAAATATCGTAGACTTTTATTCATTGTCATCATGAAAATTAAAATGAGAACTAGGTGCTTAGTTTCCTATTTTTTTTCTCTTCATATCTTTATTCACACCTGTCAAAATCTGTTTGACAATCAGTAAATGTGCTTTACAAATGTGAGAACAGACATGGTAGGCATGGAGAAGGAAAGTGCCCAGCAGCACCCTTTCCTGGGCTTTAGTTTAGTGAAGCAGGTCTCTTATCCAGCTTCTTTTTAGCCTTTTTCTGACTGGCATTTCAGCCATTGACTTGTCGTTAATCAGTCGATTGCCGTTTCTGTTAAGTTTACTGTGAAAACTAGAATAGATTGTTCGTATTTGTTGGTTGTTGTAAGTCCGTAAGTAGGCTTCTGTCGTTTATGTACCAAGGAGCTGACGTTATAAGTATTAAAATTTTGGATTGAAATAATTGGAGTTTTTATATGTGAATCATTTTTGCTGAACCAAAAATCGTTGAAACATAAGTCCATATTGGCTTAAGTAGGTAAGGTATGTGTGTGTATATGTTTCTGTCTAATTTTAATTATTGATGATTTAGGTAAAAGAGAGCATAGTACTTTCAGTCGGCGGTTGGGATTCTGTCTTTTTATCTTGACATGTGGGCCCCAAGTCATCCTTCGATCGAGTGTAAGTCCTAGGTAACGTATGTAGTTGGTCTGAAGAATTTGGTTGTTGTCGATAAAAAATGGTGGGCAAGTGGTTCGTCGTAGTCTGAACGTTACGGTTTTGATTTGTCGTGATTTAAACGAATTTTCCAAAGAGTGTACCAATTTCGTAGTAGCATTAAGTGAGTAGAGTCAGTGAGGTCAGTATAGGATTGCCGTTTGATGTTAGGTTGTTTCACATGAAATGTCCGTTTTTATAGTTTCTGAAATAAATAAAAGATTTTGCAGACCTCTGTTGTTTTCTTCCGAATGTTTACATATTTAAAGTAAACAGTTACTAATCCTCTACCTTTGTATTATAAACATTAAGTTCCTAATCAATTACCCACTTTTAGTATAAGTCCAAATATGAACATGGAAACGCGATTTTCGAGTAATATTTTTGTACGAGTTTAAACTCGGCCATTCAGCAGCTGAGGCCGCTAGAAATATTCGCAAGGCGTTTGGGGAAGTGAGTATTAATGAACGAACCATTCGCCGTTGAGTTTTCAGCTGGGGATACCGACTTGGAAAACTTGCCCCGAGGAAGACCTCCGTCCGTAATAGACAACGATGTCCTCAAACATAAAGTAGAAGGAAACCCCTACCAAACAGTTAAAGGACTCTCAGTACAAATAAATGCAAGTGCATCTACCGTTTCCAGACATTTAAAGTGTATTGGGAAACTAAAAAAGCTCGATACATGGGTACCTCATGATCTCACTGAGCGGCAGCAAGACCCTATGTTTCAAAAAATTACCGTGCAAAAATTGAAGTTCTTCCGAACTGGAATTTAGACAACTTCGTCAAAAGAAAACTTTTTGAAAATGATGATCAAGTGAAAAGTTCGTTTTTAGATTTTGTTTCACTTCAAAGCTCAGAGTTTTTCAGTTCGGGGATAAAAAAAGTTGGTGTCACGTTGGGAAAAATGTGTAGAAAAAGAAGGTAAATACTTCGAATAAAATTATCTTGTTTCCAAATCGTATATTTAATAAAAATCCTTTACCTTGAAAACGGACATTTCGTGTGGCACAACCCAATATAATGTATTATTCTTGATGACTACACTCTTTACCAGCTTATCCATCCAAAGGCAATATAATTTTGGATTTTTTTTTTTTTTTTCTGGACAGGTATGGAAAATCAGATTAATAGGAGGACTGTTCCTATCATAGAGCTATCATCATATCATGCGAACATTATTTAACCATCTTAATATTTTTTCAGACCTAACCTGAATAGAACAACCAAAGTAGATCCTCCTCTGCAAAAGTAGATCTGTATAAAAATGCAATATCTCTTTATAAACAAGCTGCGACGAAAGGTCAAACCTCGCTTCTCCCTATTATTCGGGAATAATAATGTAAAGTTAGTGATGCAGAAGAGATTCAAAATGACGTGGGTGCCGATAAAGGGAACATGGGGTATTTCCAATCTTTACAAAATTCTGTTGAGGGGAGGGACCGGGATAGGGCCACAACGATATCCAATCAGGAGCGACTTCCGTTAGCCGACGTCCCTGATTGCTATTTAACAGTGATTGCGAAACCTCTATTACACCGGAAACCAGCCTAATCCCGTACCGCCATCATTCACGAATTAGGAACACACCTCTTCTCATCCCAGATCGGTTACGAATTTTAAATGGAAGCGCGTACCGTATTCATCGCCGAGTATGATAAATCCATTTTACAACTGACTGCCATAGTCGGGAAGAACAAGTGACTATTACTCCAATGGTAATGTTAATATTAATTAGTAACTTTTCTACATAGTTGATTAAGCTAAGTTTACACAATAGCACTTCTTTGATAAATAATTTAAGATCAGTTATTAAAACCGATTATTCTATTACCCTCACTCCTCGGTGACTAACATAACTTATACCGTTCACACTATCCGCTACTCTTCACTGAGAAATTATAGCTTGAAATCATTTTTGTGGTTGCCAATTACTTAAATAGGCGTAGAGAGTGGTGAATCTACTCTTTTGGAGTGGTGTGGCACTTGGCTAGCGCGTGTGAACAGTTCACACGTTGCCCGGAAATTTGATTAGCAAACATTGGATGATAAAGTAACTACGAGTTTATAACTTAGTGTTGGAGGAGAGCTTTTAACTCCGCCATAAATCCCTGAACCTCACCCCCTGTTCTGACATCATGCTCCCTTCATGTATAGTCTAAACAGGCGAGATAGCAGTGAACAAAAGTAATAAAATAATTAAAAAAAAATACACCCTTACCCTAACTTATACTCGAGAATCGCGCGTCTAATATCCTACTCGGGCTTTCGTGCTATTCGATTAAGAAGTTTATATTCATAGAAACCCCGAAAATTATAAAGTTAGTATAGACAGCCTGTGACCATTACTAGAAACATTTTTTTTTTTTTTTTTTGCCCTACCTCGCTTTTGAAGGCTATACGGGGGTTTCTCGGGCCAGCGAGTGAGAGTTTTCCATGTTCTGGTCCTCTATTGTTGCTAGGCAACGCGCGCTAACCCACCCCGCCCCCTAATGACCAGCAACTTAAGATAATATAACTTTTTTTTTTCGTCAGGAATTTCTTCAATATGAAGGTTTCCTCAACCAAACTCCTGCCCCAGGAGGTCTTTCCACCCTTGCCGGTCCATCGCGTTCTCCTCCGACAGCCCCCTACCAGCCATACTCTCCACCACTGAATCCTTCCATCTAGCTGGGGGTCTTCCTCTCCTTCTTCTACCATCTGCCTCCCAATCCATAATTATTTTAGGTAAGCGATTGTCTCCCGTTCGTTTCACATGGCCGTACCACCTTAGCCTCATTTCTTCCATCACCTCAAGAATGTTGTGCTTTATTTCAAGTGCTTCTCTTATAGTGACATTTTTCACCCTTTCGATTCTCGATATCCTTGCCGCTCTCCTCCAAAAATCCATTTCAACAGAAAGAAATTTTTTCCCTGGGCTATGCTGAGGGGCCAAGTCTCCGAACCATACAACATCATTCTCTCTACCAAAGCTTTGTATATGAGCTTCTTCGTTATTATCATTATATTGCTGCTCCAGAGTAATGAGTTGAGCATTCCTACTGCTTTTTTCCCGCATTCGATCCTTATACGGATTTCTGCCTTTGCTCGTCCATTACATTCGATTATGGAGCCCAAATAACAAAATGATGATATGATAATATAATTATAAATGATAAAACGATAATATAATGACTAAATGATAATAGTTCGTTTTCCGGTGCTATGGTGATTTTAATTCTGCATTTATTCCCCGAACTCTACCTTTGGTCTCCAAAATCTCCGTAAAGCATTCAAGAGCAAGGTAAAAGTGATAGACATGATACTTAGTTTTTAGAGAGAAATACTTTATTGTTTAGGGATCACTTGTAGCTAGGTGGTTAGCATAACAGCCTCCTTTGCCAAAGGTCACGGGTTCAAACCCGCAGGTGGTCCTAGGATATTTTAATGGTAGCAAAAATTCCTTAGTTATGCCGTCCTTCGGAGGGAAAGATAAAAGGTAGTCTCGAGCCTGTGCAATGTCAGGTACTCGTTAAAGATCCCTATCCTAATAAAACCTGGATTGGCAAAATTTAGGACTCCCACTGTAGCATCGTCCGATTAGCCAAAGTACCACTAAGTGACGTTAAATAAATAAACAAACTTTATTGTTTAAATAAACAAAAAAAAAAAGAAATGCTGCCCGACTGTATTGGGTTGTTTCTTTACATAGTGTACTGATAAATCAAAATGACATTTTGTATTATTTTAGCCACATTTTTTTTACTTGTTTGCAAAGTCCTTGAAGGATTTGAAATCAAGTATACCACAATCAAAAAGTGAAAACAACATCCCTAAAGCTTCGATTCGTGGCGAGAGGTTTGTCAGGTGTAAAATATTGACTTAAGATATAGGTAGTACATTGCATATGTTCTTTATTTTTTTTTAAAATGTACTCTGAAATTAAATTAGAATATAATAATATAATGAATATATTTACATACGTTCTGAAAGAAAGTTATATTGACTTTAACTGAAAAGGAATAATGTATAAGATATTAGGTGATATCTGATATGGCAGCCCTACTCTGATTACACCCTTCCGCCAGAAGACGGACAGTGGAACTGAAGATTCGGAGTGTTCCATATTCAAGAGGATCCGGTTACCAAAAGCTGTCCCTGCAGATTAGCCAGGCTGTCCTCAGGGCTCCAGTCTCTCATCTCAATCCATTTCCCCATCCCAAGCTCACCTTTGTTAAGGCAAACATTTACAAAGCACTGCGAACCGTCACTATATACAAGCAAGGTCGCTTTATATACACTAGAGGTCCTCATCGCATCGCATCCTTCAATTGCTGTTTCTGGAAAACATTACTTATTCAATACTAAGCCTTGATAAATATTAGTTATCATTATTTCTAATTTAATTTAAAACATAAATTACACGACTTTTATTATACCACAAGTGGAGGGAAAGGCCCAGTCTGGGGTCACTATAGCAGTTGTATATAGTTATGTTTGTTTGTACGATGTTTATTTATTTGCCAACTTCTTATTTATCTCAATTATAGGTTGATGTTTTGATTTGTTTTTATATTTATTATTATTTAATTCTATATATATCATTTAATTGTATTTATCTCAATTATAGGTTGTTGTTTGTTTTTTTATTTTGTATATATATTATATTTTATTTTATTTGACTTTATCATTGTATACTGTATGTATTGTACGAATGGGATATATCACTATTACTAATGTTCATATAGAAACAAATTGTAATATATCTCAATAAAAAAAAAAAAAATCTATTAAAAATAAGAAAAAATAAAATCTGATGCGCGCAACACACTACTTTCACTAACCTCCGTTGTTAAAATCAATTTTATTGGTTTTTATATAACTTTCCATTAACTTTTACAATTATGGGCATAAAATAATTTTTTTTTTCTAAAATCTTTAGCTTTCAAAGGGTATATTATACATCTATATTATTCTTTTTATGTTCTAAAACACAAATATTGCATGAAAAATATTCGTGCTTTTCTCCTTTCCATGAATTTTGGACTCGTTCAACTTATATATTCTGCCGTTTTTTATCTAGGGTAAAGATATGGCATGATTAATTTATTTAAATCTACAAATTTAAGGTAATTTATAAGAAGAAAATGCCCATGCAAGGAGGTTATTTAGCCAACATCATGGTCTGCCTGAGCCCTGGGGGGACATCCCTGTGTCTCAGGACTGTCGCTCTGCTGAAATTACAGAATTAATAATTATGCTGTATCTGCTAGTTTCTAAGCTAAGTGGTCCAGTGAACAGTTATACAGTGCCCTATCCACCGAATTGACCGTTTTGCTCCTCAGGTAGTGCTTCTTATAACATTTCGGAGCTGTTGTTTTATAAAAAAGTCAAGACTTTTTAATGAAAAGGAAATATATCTGTTGCGGGCAATACACGATTTCCACCTACCTCTTTATATTAACTTAAAGAACTATTATATAAAGTTATAGTCAAAATGTTAAATAATTGCATTTAGAATTGAGTGAAACATGTATTTAATAATAAATAATCATTTTTTTTTTTTTTTTTTTTTTTTTTTATCTTCAAATTCTATCATTCACACCTGTCAATAAATGTGACAATCAGCGAATGTGATGATGAAGGAATGATAGTTGGCGTGGTAGGCATGATGCAGAGAAGATGCCCAGCGGCACTTCTTCCGGGCGTGCTTCCAATTACGGATTTAGCTTAGAATGTCCCTCATCCAACTTCTCTAGTCGCCATGCTTCGTATTAGATTGTTACTATGTCCGTGTAAGTTGTTGTTAAAACGTTTGTAGATGGTCCGAATCTGTTCGTTGACTGTTGGCATGTGAAGGTCTGTATGTAAAGTAGTATTGCTAACGTACCATGGTAGTTTGTAATAGTTCTGAAAGTTTTGGATTGAAAAATTTGAATTTTGCGTATGTGTGTCTTTTTGGCAGTCTCATATATAGGTATGTGAGGCGTAAGTCCAAATGGTCTTAAGTAGGTAAGTGTATGTGTTCAGTTTATATTTAAGTTTTAATTTTGAACGTCTTAAGAGTAGTGAGTATAAAAGTTTTAGACTTATAAATAATCTTACTATATAAATTATCGTCTTAAACAATCATTCAGTTTTATCCGATCTTCATCACTCTCAATTATATTATTCAAGTTTGTATATGCGATTAGATAAATTTCTAAAATCTTAAGCTTTCCAACGTTAAAATATCCTTCTATATTATTATCTTATATTCATAAAAATTACCTAAAAAGGTTTTTTTTCACTTTACTGCTTCAGTCGGTTATTATTATTAAGATCTATGACAATCAGTTAGTTATATCAGCTTTTTATCACTCTCCATTAACTTTTATAATTTCTTGTATATGATAATATTTATTTCTAAAGTGTTTAGCTTTCCAACGGTACATTATACATCTACATTACTATTATTGTATTCGAAAAACACAAAAATTGCGCCTACAAATATTTTTCGTATTTTCTTCTTCTGTTGGATAACGAATTCATTGAAATTATATGTTTATCAGTTTCTTATCGATTATTCTAAAAATATTATATGGTTATTTTAATGGAATCTACTGGTACATAATTAAAGGTACTTTAGAAGACTTACATTTAAAATTTTGACATATAAACCCTTTCAGACTATTTCGATCAGTATAAACCCTACTTGATAATAAAGCCCATTCAATTCTACGCCCATATTGCGAGTTTAATAAAAATCGTTATTAATAGTTATTTTTAAGAAAATCGTAAAAAGATGCAAAATGCATAGTATCACGTGGCTCTTCTGGTTTTCCGATTTTTTATAAATAAGTTACTATAGTTTTCATAATTATTAAATTTGAGTTTCGCACAACTTTTCCTTTTCGCACTAGACACCACACAATAGACCTTCTTGCGGGACTCAGGGGCCCAAAAACGTGTATTTTCGGTAAAAAATAAAATAAAAAAATGTTCACGATCGCAATACTTTCCATTACTATATACATTCATATTGCTACGTTTTTGACCGGCTGCTTTTATAAGGCAGCGGTTTCTTGAAAACTAGCTTACTTGATATATCTAATCAATATATAAACGATATTTAATGAAACGATTGTATTTCCTTTCCAATGGTCTCGTGTTTACCAATCCAATAGGTGGCATGCAGGGTAAGATTAAAGTACACAAGATTCAATTAATACATTATTATAATTATTAGCTTACACATATATATTATATTAATACATTGCTTAGCACTTTGATTGAGAGTACTGAGGTACATTTTCACTACTACCTTTGCCATACGATATTACAAAACAGAGAAATACCTTTAAATACTTTGTAGGCTGGCGAAGGTGAAATCAGTCTTAAGCTTCATCTTACAGCTGCCCTATGACCCCCGGCGAACATCGCTTCCTCTTGTAGGTGGACCCCGACTCTCTTGCTATACTTCCATTCTCGAGGCTGGAATAAGACCCCTCTCTTCTTGAGGATAGAACTTGACTCCCTTTTCGAATCGTCACCTCGGGCAGGGCTGATCTGGGAAGTGCCCCAAGTCCTTTGTCCTAGTTTCTAGGAAGTTTCCCGAGGTACATATTGCTGGGGGCCCCATGGAGGTAAACGCCTTTTGGTGTTTTGCCGACAAAGGTTCGTTATCTTTAATTGTTTAGTATTAAAATCATTTAATAATCAACTTCCCTCAGTATCCTCAATACATTACAATATATAAGAAAGTGAAAGTAAAAATGATCTAAATTATTCCTTCAATCATTAAATAAATGATTTTTGTATTTCCTGTAATATTTTCCAAAGTATATATAATACCTTTTAGAAACCAACGTCTCAGCTATTGGCGTAATTCAAATAAAAAGGTTTATAAATATTTAACGTGAGGAAGGTGGTTGGGGGTGCGGTCATGAAATAGTAACACATATTTAAAACAAGTGCTATTTTAATTATGTCCCGACGTTTCGGCGTACATTGTGGGCCTTCATCGGGATTTTTCAAGTCAGACTTATTTAGACACCGTCTTAGAGTCAACACTGAGGAAGGCCCACAATGTAGGCCGAAACCTCGGCACATAATTAAAATAGCACTTGTTTTTAATGTGTGTTTCTATTTTATGACCGCACCCCCAACCATCTTCCTCATCTAATTTCTCAACGGTCAACAAAAAACTCCATCATTATAAATATTTAACGATCATGAAGTTAGTATTGTTTATGTTTGCTTTTTGTGGATATATAACGCAAAAAGTTTTATTTTAACAAAACCCTTCGTTCGAGTTGGGAGAGGACCGTTTATTATTCTATACAAACATAGCGTGCCTCACCGAGGGAAATAATTCCCCCAGCTGCCGGTTCAAGGGCGCACTTCTTCCCAACGGAAGGGAAAGATTATATGATAAGCCCTAGGAGGAAATCGAATCGCAAGTAAAAGCCCTTTCCATAAAATGTATTTATCCTGAAATGCGCATTCTGTTTTCCCTGAGATATTTTTCTCTCTTATCTGCTTCCGTTTTTGTTTTGTTTTTTTCAAGACATTTTTTGAATTTTTCCTAAAATCCTCAGAGTTCTTCGTTTGGATATCTCCGACTTCACCCGCTCCCCACTCTCTTATTCCTAGAAAATAATATCTGAAAAAGAATTTAATGTTAAGGATGAAATTTTTAAGATGAGAACTTATGACCGGATAACTGATTTAATTATTGTTTCTATTTATATTCTTGCTGCATGGTATACCAAATAAAATCTTAAAAACAGGAGTAATAGAGTAATTTTTTTTTTTTTTAGAAATAATATTGCTTTATTGAGAAGTAATACAATCTGCCACTATCTTGGGCAATAAGTATTAGAGATAAAAGAATTCATTCATTCCATATGTACAAAGTAAAACAAACAAAAAATAAAATACCTCAATAACAAATGAAAAAGAAAAAAAAAAAAAAAAAAAATAAATAAATAAATGAAATAAAAGAAAATAATTATAATCTTGGCCACATTCATACCTATATACAATACTTACATACTGCCCCTGGGAAATCCGAATCGAACCTCTGCATCCAGAAATGGATGCTGAGGCACAATGTCAGGAGATCCCAGCGCCTCTCAGTCAGCGCGTCACCAATCTAGTCAGTGGGGACTGAGTGAGTGCGCTAGAGCCACACACTCTAAGGCATGAGTGGAGAAGTTCCACCACCAAGCACTCCAGTTGCGTATTTATAAGAGATCTCTCGGCCACTAGAGAGACCTCAACCTACGAGGAGTATTGTAAGGATGTTTGGTACTAGATAGGGATTGTGCCAGGGGATTAGGAAAAAGAGTAAGTTTCTGGTGGAAAGTTGAGAATTTGGATGGATCAGATCAAGGACATAAGGGATCTTGAGGTCATGGTGTAAGGTCTTGTTTGTAACATAATAGGGAGCATTGACTATTGTTTTAAGGACTTTGGACGTAAATGATTGGATACGTTTGATGTTCGAAAATTTAGTAGTACCCCATAGTTCAATTCCGTAGGTCCACATAGTTTTGAGAATTATCTTGTAAATTAATAGTTTGTTTCCAACGGAAAGTTGTGATGTTCTGTTCAGTAGTCTATATGTCTTTTCAGTCGAGTATGTGGTTCCAGGTCAATCTTTTGTCTAGTAGGAAACCCAAATACCGGACTGTGTCGGAACAGGGAAGTGGTATAGAGTTGAAATGAACTTGTGGACAGGATTTACGTCGGAGGGTGAAGGTGACATGCTTACTTTTGGATTGATTGACTTTGATGCGCCAATTATCGCACCAATGTTCAATCAAGGAGAGGTGCCTTTGGAGATGGAAAGATGCTAGTTCTAGGTCTGAATGGGTTGATAGAATGGCAGTATCATTGGCAAAAAATGCTAGGAAGGTATCAGGATCTAAAGGTATATCAGCTGTAAATAAGATATAGAGGACAGGACCTAGGACGCTAATAGAGTAATTAGAAATTTATCAAACTGTTCAGTTTTATTCTCATTATTAAAGGGAAATTAAGGAACAATGGAAATTGTCACAGTCTTACTCCAAAAAAATGGTAAAAATCAACGAATGGAAAACTATCGACTCATTTCTGTATCTTGACAGTGTCAAAACTATTTTTAGTGTAATCATAGAACATTAAAAAAAACAAAAAAAAAACGAATTATTGAATATATATTGATAGAATAAGCATGGTTTAGAAAGAGGGCTTTCAACAATTGAGACGCTGATTTCCAAAAGGTACTGAAGGACATGTTTAACCAATTCGATATTTTGACATATTTGTATTCTTATAATTAACTTTTATCTAAATATTTTATTTTATTTTATTGAATGGACCCTCAAGTCCTTTTAAAACGCGATTTAAAAATGCAATGATTTTTTAAAGGTACTAGTAAATAAGAGTGTAGATTTTCGTTCCTAATCATTCTAAAACATTTCTTCCATAACTTAAAATTATAAATAAATAAAAAACCTGTACTTCTACAACCCATGAGGGTCTTGGACACAGTTCAGATAGAGATTCGTACTGTTTCTAGGCTAACGGCTATGCAATAAGGTTATTAGGCCTTGATCATGCTCAGTCACCAGGTTTTTCCCCACTTTGGGTACCCACTTTATAGAGGCTGGGTCTGCCCCAAGGGGGTCTCCATACCCTAGGGTCGCCCCTCGGCTGTATTAGCAGAATAAATAATATAACTTAAAAATAGTATTATTAATATAAGTATTTTAAGTACTAACATAAAAATGCGAAAAGAACTTATTAAGTTGGTTTAATAATAATGAGAGATTTTGCGCTATCCGAAATCAACGTCCAATTGACCATATTGATAATGTGAATCAAATAATAAAAAGCTGAGGAATGCTACATTCCTCTGTATCTTTTTTAGACTTCAAAAAGGCTTTCGATGGTATCCTTTAAGTATATTCAAAGCATTAAGAGAAATCGATATTCAAGAGGTATGTATTCATAAAAAAAATCTCAGACCTTTACGAAGATATCACAGCTTATGTAGAGACAGAAAAGAAAGGAGAAAACTTCAGAGTTTAGAAAGGTGTACGCCAAGGTAGTCCGCTATTCCTACTGTTTTTTATTCTTGTAGTGGGGTATTTTTTTAGCAAGTGAGATGCGAAAACTCTGGCAGACGATATTATGCTCTTTGTGGTAGATGATTATCAATTATCGGAAATGCTCCACCAACTCTTCCGATGTTAAAAACTTAGTCCTAATTTTTATTAAACTAAAATAATAAAAAATTGGTGCAATCACCACAACATGTATGGAAATTGAGGCATGTGGCCACTAGTAAATATTGAAAAATAAAATGATTAATCTAAAAAAAAAAATAATAAAAAAATAAAGAAAAAGAAAAGAAAAAATCATCAATCATATTTTAGAGTATGTAGAACAATATGTCTGTTTAGGCTAGCTGTTGTGTTTTATTGAAAGATAAAACAAATATGTTCTGAGTAGAATTACACTTAGCAGGAATATGTCCTGGTCGCTGAGGTTCATTATGAAGGAAGACATAACTATCGATTTTAAAAGGAAGGTCTTTGACAGCTGCATCCTTCCATTTGTTAGTTATGTTTGTCAAACTTGGTCCTTTACCAAGACCTAAAAGATCCAGGTGTGGTAGAATAAAATAGAAAGAAGTATAATTGCTAAAGGAGAAAAGGGCAAACTTATTTCTTTTTGGTAATTTTTTTTTAAATGTATAAGAATAGCAATATAGGTGTATACTATACTGTTGAAAAGCTTAGGATCATAGAATTGTTTTTTTTATGCAACGTCGCACAAATAAAAAGTAAATAAATAAAAACGACTAAGCATGGGAAGTGTTTAAAATACACATACACCGCTATTCCTAACAAATATGACAAAACGTCCTTAATACTAGAGACCCCACAAATTTTCCCAACTTAACCTTTCCCTACCGCTAAATTTAAATAAATCTATAAATAAAAGAAACTGGTTACGAGGACCCGGAGACGGAAGAGGACAATATGGAAGGATGGAATACATTAATACCTTATCATATTGTTAAGATGTAAAAAGTTTTTCTCCTCCAGGCAACTAAAGCCAAGTACAAAATTGGAATTTGAAAGAAAAGCTACTTTACTCCATTCGCTGAATATCAAGCTGGATCGGGGTTCTCTCTTTTAAGAAGTTTTTAAAACAAATTACCGTTTATTTTTCTAAAGCCCTCTATAGTTAATAATGCCATGAATATTTTAATATGATATTTTACTCTGGTTAATTCAAAAGAAATATTTTTTCTTCTTAAATCCACAACGTATAAACAAGATAGCATAAATAAAAAAAATGTAAATTTTCCAGAAGCACAAAAGTTTTTTTTTATTAACTGAGATATTGAACGTAAAAATATATTAGATGAAGTAAGTTTTAAGGACTTCATCACATGCTTGAGTACATCTTACAAGAAGCCATGGAAAAAATGGGCAAATGATTTAACCAAATTTTCGTGGTCGAACTCTAAACTATAAATCTAACCAAAGAATTATAGATTTTTTTGAAATCGTTTCTTATCAGAAGTTATTGCTTTTGTTAGTGAGCTATTACTTCCACTTACGTATGTATGAACTGTATAGTAAGGGAAAGTATAGCCAACGTAAACATTTTCGAATTATAGTTTTCAACGGAAATACACGTTTTAGGGCCCCTGAGTCCAAATAACCAAGTCCCGAAAAAAGGTTTGTGTGTGGTAAGTCTAAAAACTAAAAGCCGTACGACACTGCAATTTCATATTTAAGATAACTATACACCGGACATATTACAGCAAATTTTTCATGAAATCGGCTAACCATAAGAGCTACTTTATACTATGGATTTTGCACCATTTGACGATTTTCTCAAATACACCTATAACGATTCCAGTTAAACTTGCTATATCGATGTAAAATGTAATGGGCTTTGATATCATGTAGGTTTTATTCTAATTGAAATAGTCTGACACGGTTTAAATGACCATATTTTTAATTTTTTTTTGTCTAAAGTACCTTTAATTATGTAGATTTAAAACAATTAGGCATATCATCTTATTAGCATTGATAAATAACTGCTAAATACGCAAATTGAGCGTATTCGATACACAACTAAAGGAGAAAAGTGCAAACTTTTTTTTTTAAAACAATTTTTGTGTTTTTAAGCACAAGAATAGAAATACAGATGTATAATATACCGTTGGATAGCCAAACATATTAGAGAAAATATTATCTAGTACATGGAATCGTAAAGGTTAATGGAGAGTGATGAAAAGCCGATAAAAGTAACTAATTGTTGTAGATAAAAATATAGTAAATTACTTAATAAAACACATGTTTCTATTGAAATTTAATTAAATTAATTCTTCAACAATTTATTTTTATCTTTAAATGTATTTAACAATTCTTAAATTGATTTTAACAACGGATGTAAGTGTAAGTCGTCTGTTGCTCGCTCCAAATTTTTAATTTAGGTGCAGAATAACTCAAAATTATTTCCATTTTATCAGCATAAAATTTGCAGTGATGAAATGTTTGCATTACATCTCTATCACACTGAAAATAAGAAAACAGTTGAAATCATTTTCTGAAAATACAACATAAATTATCGGAAACTTTTCTAGCTCGGAAAGCTGCGATAAATTGATAACAAGGGTGGCAAAGGGGCCGTATTTTACCAACGACAGTTGCAGAAATATCCAACTTTATTATCAGAGGACGTAAGAATAGCTCCGATGAAATTATGGTAATGGTGAGAAAAGGACACGAAAAAGAAAAGAGAGAGAGCATAAATATCCCAACTCCCGCCTGTCGGTAGATTAAAATTTAAAGCCATTTTCCAAAGTAGATCTATAAATTAGGAAAGAAAGGGAAAAAATTAGCCTCCAAAGTGCCTTAGTAACTTTGAAAGTTATTTTAGTGTTACATATTTCTGGGAAGCTTGGTTGTCTATTGGATGGGCAGCAGGAAGTGGCACGGTTTAATCGGGAATATGCATTCAAAACGTTTTTTAAACATATAAAAATTATCTTATTTTATACCTTAATTTTTTTTTCTTGGTGATATTGATATATAAAATTGAAATTCAGAAAGAAAAAAAGTCCCGGTTAAAGGTGGGTAATGCGTATTATTATTCAGTTGCTAAGTTACTTAGTTCACGGCTTCTTTCTAAAAACATAAAGGTTAGAATTTATAAGACTATTATTCTACCGACGGTTCTTTGTATGAACAACGGCTTAAGGTTTTTGAAAAATATTTGGTCCGAAGAGAGATAAGGCCACTGGGGGGTTTAAAAGGTTGGACAACGCGGAATTGCGGAACTTGTATCCTGTGAATTTAATTGAGTTGATAGCATCGCGGAGACTCAAATGGGCGAGTAAAGTTGTTGGGCTCGATGAAGAGCGGATTCCGAGAAAGTTGGTATTTGCTGATCCGACTGGTAGGCGTCCGAAAGGTAGGCCGAAGCGTCGATGGGAGGATTGCGTTAAGGCTGATCTCGGGGGCTTGGGCTTGAACAGTGAACATTGGACGAGTCTGTGTAGGCCGAATTTGGTGGTATCGGCATCGATCGGGTTCGCTAAGCCTACTATTATTATTAATATTATACCTTAATTTTAAGTAATAATCATTTGCAAACTAATACACAGCTATTCTTATGATATTCATACTGAACAGTATTGTATCCCATAATGTGATATTAATAAATAATTATATGAATGAACGATAAATATAAAAACGCTGCAAATTAACACACAGTGGTTTATTATTTCCAAATAACAATAACAATATTGGGGTATAACTGTTTATTAGGCTGTTGACAGGCAATCATATCATAACATTACCACTGATTTCAAAACGCAGCATCTAAGCTAGTTGTAAACCAAATTCAATGATTCTTTTTTTTATTTGGTCCGAATTTTTTTTTTAGAATAGCCCTGGGATCTCCTGAAAACCTGATTTGCTATCTACTTGTGAATGGCAAAGTTTAGTTTGTCGTTACCGAGTGTATAACGTAAATCATTAGTTCAAGATAATTGTTTTGTTGCTAATAAAGTTTCTATTCATTTTCATTGTATTATTGACATGCAATATATATATATATATATATATATATATATATATATATATATATATATATATATATATAATTTTTTTTTTTTTTTTTTAATCGCGCTTTACTGATTCTAAAACCCTATACACACTTTTCTCTATCGCCAAAAATAACTAAATAATGAGCGTATTTATGTGAAAAATATCATTTTTTTTTCTTTTCTTTTTTCTCTTTTATATAATTATTCCACCAAAGAAAAAAATACCAAAAAAAAATTGGTCCAGTAGTTTCGGAAATATGACGCAGACGGGGGACAAACGGATTTTATTTTTATTTGTTATTCGGATTCTACGCATCTTGAAACGTAAACCCTTAAATTTTAAGCAGGGGTAATGTTTTTTTTTTTTTGGTCGATTACAAAGGTTCATTATTGAAAATCCTAGCACCAGTCCCCTCTCCAAGTTGTTAGTTGTGGGTTCGTCTCATATAGGTCATATAACCTCTACCTTGCTTTCTTCTTAGTGTAATTACACATTATCGAGGTGTTCAGTTTTAATAACAACCTGAATAAAACGATAGTTCTTTGAAGAAACTACGTTTCGTACTTCTTTTCGGTTTCGGGCTTGACCTACTACATACCCATAAACGATTTTGAGCGACTTGATTATTTGGGTCATAAAACATCTATTTTCGTTGTTGAATTTTGCAACTATTCCATAGTGTATATTATACATATAGGTTGGTAAAAGTAGTATATAATTATAATGACAACAAAACTAATTTAAATTTATATACTAAACATTTACACTTACCTACTGAAGCCTATTTGGACTTAGCCTCACAAATATACGGGACTGCCAAAAAGACACGTATGCGTGAAATTTAAATTTTTCATTTCAAAACTTTTAGAACTATTACAAACTCACCATGGTACGTTAGCAACACTACTTTACATAAAAACGTTCACATGCCAACATTCAACGAACAGATTCGGACCCTATACAAACGTTTTCACAAGGACATTCTAACACACTAATACAAAGCATGACCACTAGTAACATGTCGGACAATCGTCGCAGGAGGCTGAAAAGAAGTCGGATAAGGGACCTTCTAAGCTAAATGCGTAACAGAAAGCACGCCAGAAAGAGGTGCCGCTGGGAATCTTCTCTCCAGCATGCCTACTAAGCCAGACTATCATTCCTTCATCCAATTCGCTGATTGTAAACATTCATTGATAGGTGTGAATAAACAAATTTTAAGATAAAAAAAAATAAATGATCTTCGTAAGTAGGATATAGATGATCATTGTGTGAAAGAAAAACATGAATTAATAAGTAAATGTAATAGTTTAATTTAATTTTTCTTATAAGTAAAAAGAATAAATAAAATGAGTATTCAGTTATTAACCTTATATATCCACCTGTCGTTTTAAATTACTTAAATTTTATTATACTCATGACCTGGAGGTATAGTTGCAATAACTGAATTTTGCATAAGTGATGCAAATAGGTATGCTATGAGAATAAACAATTTATGAAAACAGTATGCGCTCCGTTTGAGGAAGGCAGAGAGAGAACTGGAGAGCTGGAACTGGAACCTTTATTATTCCAGGCACGAGAGAGGAATATGAGAAGGCTAAAGAGTAAAGGCTAAAGCAGATGTGCAATTAAGGAAGAAATACGGGCAATGAAACCCAATGATAAAGCTGAGCTAAAGCCAATGGAATTACTAGGCTGCTTTAGAATAACAGCATCATCTTCCTATCTCACTCAAACACCTTAATATTAATATAATTAAATATTTATGCAGATAAATTTTTAAATTTATTACTTTCACTTACTATATATAGTCACTTTATACTATGCATTTTGCACCTTTTTTTGATCTTCTCGAAAACGGTTTTTGACGATTTTGATTAAACTCGCTATAACGATGTAAAATTTAATGGGCTTTAATATCATTTAGGTTTCATTCGGATTAAAATGGTCTGACAAGGCTTAAATGCCGATATTTTAAAGTTTCTTCCCCTAAACTACCTTTAATTTTATTGATGAAAAACAGGTAAATATATAAATTAAATGAATTCGATACCCAACTAAAGGGGAAAACAGAAAAAAATATTTGTTTAATGCAATTTTTAGTTTTTGAACATAAGAGCAGTAATATATATGTATGATATACCGTTGGAAAGCTAAAGATTTTAGAAAAATTATTATCTTATATTCACGCTATTAAAAGTTAACAGCGAGTGATGAAAAGAAGATAAAACTGATTATTTTAGATAATAATACAATAGATTTTTTAATAAACACATGTTTCTATATAAATTCAATGTAATTAATTCTTTAATAGTTTCACGTATTTTTATCTCTAACTGTATTAAAAATTCATTCATTGATTTTTTAAAACTGGTGGTACGTGTGATTAGTGTGTTGCACGCACCAGATATTTTTTATCATATGGACCATTTTAACTATTAAGAGTCTATAATTTATAGAAATCTACAATGAAATATTAAGTATCGTTTTGTTCTATAACTTTTTAACGTTTTTCAATATTTCAATTTAATCTGATTCAATATTGTATATTGATTCGGGGGAATGATTTTCCTGCACATCTCATTAAAATTAAGATTGTGTAGTAAAAGATTATTAAGGTAATTTTTGGTATGAATAAAATATCCTCATCAATTATTAATTTCTCGGACCTTAATGTAATATCTGCAAACAAATTATACATAATCTCAATTATGAAGAAGGCGGGATGAGCTAGTCAGGAATATTGACCACCGTTTTTCCACAAGAGTAAAAAAATACTTTAGCTTAGTTGTGCCAAGACCAATACATACCTGGACGACACATCAGACTTGTTACTCCATTGCTACTGTTTACAATAATATTCCTCCAAATTTTTAATATTCTCACACAAATCCTCCAAAGTATTCAAATTATTACTACAATGTTAAAATATGGGAGAAATCTCTCAGTGAAGAAAAAATTGCTGAATTATTGAATTTATATTATTTATTGCTATACACATGTCCTGCGTAACTCATAATGATATTTATCCTGTATACATGTATATGTATTATTTATTGCTTTTTGTTTTTGTCAATTACTCTTTCTTACTGTGTACTGTGTTATGTTTCTTTGGGATTGTTTATTATGTAATTCAATTTTGTATTTACTTGCCTTAATTTTATATCTTGTATATATGAATTCGTATTCTTTATTGCTTTTGGTTTAGTCAATTACTGTGTTATGTTTTACTGTTTCTTATTATTGTTTTTTGTATTAATTGGGTATTATATATTTCAATTTTTTTATATATATATGCCTTAATTTTATATCTTGTACATAGGTATATTTATTCCTTATAGCTTCTAGGCTTAATCAATTACTGCTTCTTACCGTGTACTGTGTTACTGTTTCTTTATAATTGTATTTTTATATTTTTTAAGTATTATATTGTTTCTTACTGTGTAGTGTGTTACTATTTCTTTATAAAAAATTGTGTTATATTTTGTAATATTATTAAGGTATTGTAATTGTTTATTAGTGCGTACTTTATTACTGTTTGTAATTGTACTTTTATTGAATTGGCGCAGGTGAACTTTTATCACTCACACGGACTTAGTAGGATAGTGACTTCTACTTGCACAGCGGATTGTCTGTATTTTTATTTAAATAAAGAAGTTATTAAAAAAAATAATAAAATCCTCTCTGTGTTTATAAAATTATTTTTACTAGGCCATTAATTTTTACATATTCTAAAAAGCTGCAAATTATTACAAAATGGTTTTATTATTTTCCAAATATAATTGATATAGCTGTGTATAGCTGAGCTTTTAGATTTTTCTCTTTCTTCAATAATAACCGAGTTTTGTTAGAATTATATCTATTATAATGTGTGTTGAATACATAGTTCAACATTTTTTAATGAATCTAAAACTCTGTACGTATTTTTCTATATCTTTAGAAATAATTGAGTTTTTTTTTTTTTTTTTCTTTTTTATAAACTTCTTTATTCGAATCAAAACAGAGACATATTACAGTGCAAGTAGAAGTCACTATCCCACTAAGGCGAGCCCGTGTGTGGGAAAGGAGTTCACCTGCGGCAATTCAATAAAAGTAGAATAACAAACAGTAACAATACAATACTTAAATGACGGAAGACCTTCGTAGCCCAGTTTTTTCAATTTTTGCACGGTATATTTTGAATCATGGGGTCTTGCTGCCGATCAGTGAGATCATGAGGTACCCATGTATCGAGCTTTTTTAGTTTCCCAATACACTTTAAATGTCTGGAAACGGTAGATGCACTTGCATTTAGTTGTGCTGAGAGTCTTTTAAGAGTTTGGTAGGGGTTTCCTTCTACTGTATGTTTGAGGACTTTAGAAATAATTGAGTTTTTTTTTTTCTTTTTTTATAAACTTCTTTATTCGAATCAAAACAGAGACATATTACAGTGCAAGTAGAAGTCACTATCCCACTAAGGCGAGCCCGTGTGTGGGAAAGGAGTTCACCTGCGGCAATTCAATAAAAGTAGAATAACAAACAGTAACAATACAATACTTAAATGATATAACACAATTTTATAAAGAAACAGTTTATAGCTAAAAAACACTATACAGCTAAAAAAAACTATATAATACATGAGAAATATAAAATACAATTATAAAGAAAAAGTAACACAGTATGAAGCAGTAATTGACTAAGCTTAAAAGCTGTAAGGAATACATATACATATATACAAGATATAAAATTAAGGCATGCAAATATACAATTGAATTACATAATCCAAATTAATACAAAAAACAATTATAAGAAACAGTTATACAGTACACAGAAATAAACTGTAATTGACTAAACCGAAAGCAATAAGGAATACAAAGTCATATATTCAAGATATAAAATTAAGGCTAGTAAATACAAGATTACAAAGACATGATAAGCAATATAAAGTTATTGCTTAATTATTAATTCTTAATTTATTAATTACTTAATATAATTCATTAATACAAGACATGATAAGCAATATAAAGATACATAACATAGTACACAGTAAGAAATTGACAAAATCAAAAGTCAATAAAGAATACATATACTTGTATACAGGATAAATATCAGAATGAGTGACGCAGGCTGGCATTGACGACATGTCTATAGCGATGAGTAATTTGGATTCAATAAATCAGCAATTTTTTCTTCACTGAGGGATTTCGCCTCACAATGTTAACATTGTAGTAATAATTTGAATAGTTTGGAGGATTTGTGTGAGGAAATTGAGAATTTAGAGGAATATTGTTGTACACAGTAGCAATGGAATAACAAGTCTGGTGTGTCGTCCAGGTATGTTTTGGTCTTGGCACAACTAAGCTAAAGTAATTTTTCAGTCTTGTGGAAAAACGGTGGTGAATCTTCCCGACTAGCTCATCCCGTCTAAAATACAGCTTCTTCATAATTGAGACCAAGTATAATTTTTTTTGCAGACATTACATTAAGGTCCGAGAATATATTCATTGATGGGGGTCCTATATTAATACCCCAAATTACCCTAATAATCTTTCTCTGCACAATCTCAAGTCAAATTATATAAGTTATAAGTCAAATTTAAATTGAACTTGCAATACGCACACCTTTTTGCGGGATTTAGTCATTTGGACTCAATGACCCTAAAATGTGTATTTTGGGTGAAAACTCGAGTTCTAAAATGTTCAGGACCTTTAACAATATATTTCATATATAGGTAAGTGAAAGTAATATATATTTATAAAATATAAACTTCAAATGAATATGATAATACAATGTATATTAAATTAATTTCTTTCCAAAAATTAAATTAAAATATATTAATTTAAGTACTATGTAAAAATACTTTTAATGTATTAAAATGATTTAAACAAGAGCCTGAAGTTAAAAGAGCTAAAATTAAACATTTCAATAATGTTAATATTTAAATACCAATTTCAAACTCCACAAGACTGCCTACTTAATACATCTCACTAACTCCGCATTCCCCATGTGGGTGTGTGCTTTTATTCATTGAAATTCCACTCCCCTTACTCCACAGAAGCTTTTACATAGAATACTAAATTCGTCGGCGTAATCAATAGTAAAATCTCTAAAAGCTGTTTTGTCTAGAAAGAATAGCTCTTAAGTTAAGTGTTTCTTTTTCCGTCGGCGTGAATAAAATCCAAGTTTTTTCTAAGAAATTCGTATTAATAAAATGTAAGTCAAAAGTAGATTCTACTTTGCTTATAATTTATCATGATATTTAATTTTTTTTTTAATATATAGCATTCGCTGTTTACACTTGTAATTCTTTGATATCCTCTCTTCATTTAAATCCTGGGAAAACATATCTAAAGAGAAAGTAAATGTATTATTATTATTTTTTTTTTTACATTTACCCTACATTCTTTTTAGAGCAAAGCAAGCAATTAAAATTAGCATAATATATATTTTAAACATTGTATTATTCCTGATAATCCTCCGAGGCGTCGGAAAAGAAGATGGCCTCGAGACCTTCTTGTTTGAAATAGTTACTGGAGTGCTTCCATTGGGTTGCTCCTCTACAAGTCTGTCTCATGTGATTTTTCTTTTAGCATATTTACTTGTTGTAATATAAATTACAGTTGTAAATTTCAATAAATAAATATAAAAAAAAAACAAAAGAAAAAACATTGTACTATAATTTAAACTTTCTACACTATTTGTGAAATCAGTGAGCATGAACATATCAAGAACATTGTAAATTATTCCAAAGCTAATTTTAAGAATATAATTAATAAGCATAAGAGGCTAAAACATTTTGTTCTATAGTAAAAATGATTTATAGTTTTACTATTTATTTATTTATGATTTTAATATTAATTATTTGTTTATATATTTTTGTTTATGTCTGTCTCTTTAGAGTTTTTTGTTGTTGTTAATTTTCCCTCTATTAATTTTCTTATCTGTTAAATTATAACTTAGTATTCTAATAATTGCTTACATGTAGAGTATAAAAAATCCCCATCTGGCTTGAAACACCATTATATATTGTGTAACATTAAATTTTATGTAACTTTAATAGACAATTAAATGCTTATCTATCTATCTATTCGTCTATCTAAACTATGAAAGCTTATTACTAACTTCATGTAATGGTATTAATATTAAAATCTTAGCTATATAAAAGAAAAAAAATTGGTAAATATTTTGGAATGTACAAAATTAAATGTACTTTAGAAGACGAAAATACTGAAATTTGCTAATTAAGCCCTATCTGGCTATTTCAATCTGAATGAAACTTATGTCATTTGAAGCTAACTACATTATACATCATTTGAGTGAGTTTGATCCAAATCGTTAAAGCCGTTTTTACGAAAATTTAAAAAATGGGCAAAATTCAAGGACGCTTATGGTTAGATGGAAAGGTTGCTCTAACATCTCGGGTTTAAAGTTGTATTAATTAAGAAATTTTTGCTTCGTACGACTTTTTGCTTTTGTACTAGATTTTCTAGGAAACCCTAAATTCAAGTTGAAATAAAGTCACGGTTAAAGACGGAAAACGCGAGTTATTTTTCAGTAGCGAAAATATCGCGGATTTTATAAAAAAAAAAAAATAAAAAATAAAAGTTAGAATTTACAAAACTATTATTCTCCCGTCGGTTATGTGTAAAATCGTTCAATGTATACCTGTGTAAAATTCAGTCACATACTTTGAAGGGTACACAACGCATAAAGGTTGAAAATCAAGGTAATTAAGTTTTTTTTCATTTATTCTACTTGAGGAAGCTCCGTTTTATTTTTTTATATTCGAAAAAACATTCACTAACTTACATAACATAATTTATTCTTTTCAAAATTCAATTATTAGGTTGTGTCACATGAAATGTTCGTGTTCGAGGTAAAGGGTTTTTATTAAAAATTGGATATGAAAACAAGATAATTTCATTTGAAGTATTTACTTTCTTTTTCTACACATTTTTCTCAACGTGACACCAACTTTTTTATCCCCGAACTGAAAAACTCTGAGCTTTGAAGTGAAACAAAATCAAAAAACGCACTTTTCACTTGATCATCATTTTCAAAAAGTTTTCCTTTGATGAAGTTGTCTAAATTCCTGAACAGGTGGTAATCTGTTGGAGACAAGTCGGGAGAATATAGTGGGTGCGGAAGACGTTTGTAGCCCAGTTCTTTCAATTTTTGCACGGTATATTTTGAATCATGGGGTCTTGCTGCCGATCAGTGAGATCATGAGGTACCCATGTATCGAGCTTTTTTAGTTTCCCAATACACTTTAAATGTCTGGAAACGGTAGGTGCATTTGCATTTAGTTGTGCTGAGAGTCCTTTAACAGTTTGTTAGGAGTTTCCTTCTACTGTATGTTTGAGGACATCGTTGTCTATAACAGACTGAGGTCTTCATCGGGGCAAGTTTTCCAAGTCGGTATCCCCAGCTGAAAACTTAGCAAACTAACGAGGAATGGTCAGTTCATTAACACTCCTACAAACGCCTTGCAAATATTTCTAGTGGCTTCAGCTGCTGAATGGCCGAGTTTAAACTCGTACAAAAATATTACTCGAAAATCGCGTGTTTTCATGTTCATATTAGGAGGTATACTAAAAAGTGGGTAATTGATTGGGAATTTAATGCTAATAATACAAATATAGTAATTACTATCTACTAGGATTAGTAACTGTTTACTTTAAATATGTAAACATTCGGAAGAAAACAACAGAGACCTGCAAAATCCTTTATGTATTTCAGAAACTATAAAAACGAACATTATTCTCAATAGAAAGAATAAACACAACAGTCTTAAAAATGGGCACTAAAAACCGAAACGTTGATAAGATGTTATCAAATTGAAAAAATAAATAAATTATATTATGGAAGTTGGTCAGTGCTTTTTTGAATATGAAAAAAAGTAATTAAAAATTTGGTCTCTAAGAGTGATAAGGCCGCTGGGGAAGCTTATAGGCTGCACCACTCCGATCTCACATCATATTAAAGCTCACTAAATTGTTCATCAATATTATTTTCTAGAACAATTGACTGTAGAGTTCTTGTTAGATTTATGAACTTATTCGAAATTTTCATCTGAATAATTATCTTTCCGAAATTTCAATAGAAAGTTAGTCACGGAGGCACGTTGGTAATTACACTGTATTGATATTGTTAATCATGCTGAGACACATAGTGAATACAGAGAGGACGAGGGATACCGGCTAATTACGAACAAACTGTATTGAGGATAACGAACCCATTTGGAAGGATAGAGCCTTTGATCAGAGTCACTTCTTGTAAGGCATCTCATCCACTCGTCAAGTTAGCAATACGTCACAGTCAGGAGGGAGGAGGCTTGCATCCACAAAGTCGGGCACATGCTTTGTCACCTGCCTTCTTGTCTGCCTTTGGCAGCTTCTCAAGCATCATAACTTGCTACTGTAACAATTGTAAATGATTATTATCTGTATTTTAGAGCAATAATTATTATCTATATTTTATATCAATAATTATTATTTTTTTTATAATATACTCTATTAGGAACGAAAAAATATATATTTATAAAATTTCAGTTGTGTACAACTTTTCATTTTCGTGCTAGACTTAGAGTCTAGAGTTACCACACACACACACGCAAACACACACACACACACACACACACACACACCCACACCCACACACACACACACACACACACACACACACACACACACACACACACACACGTTGACCTTTTTTGGCGACTTGGTTATTTGGACTCAAGGCACCCCAAAACGTACATTTCCGTTTAAAAATGGAATTTGGAACTTTCCACTGTCGCAATACTTTCCCTTACTATTGATTTCATGTATAGGTGAGGGAAAGTAATAATATTTATATTACTTATTAAACCTAGATTTAGATAGAATGAGGGACGCAGGCTGGCATTGACGACATGTCTATAGCGATGAGTATTGGGTTGATGCAAATTAATGCAGGTTTTTAGTAGGTATTGTAAATACGCCATATCTTTACTTTAACCATATATATTTAATCAAAATAATTTCCATCTGAATCAATGCACTTTTGCCAACGTTCAACAAGCTTTCTTATTCCACCAGAAAAAAAATCCGAATCCCTGGACTCAATGAAATCACGAAAAGAATTTTCAATGTCGTCCTGGTTTTGAAAATTTTTCTCCCTCAAAAAGTTGTCCAGATGCCTGAAAAAGTGGAAGTCTGTAGGAGAGAGGTCAGGTGAATAAGGCGGATGTTGGAGAACTTCGTAGCCCAACTCGTGCAGTCGTCGAAGCGTTGGTTGTGCAACGTGTGGTCTGGCGTTACTACTGGCACCCACTTGGCCAACTTTTTTACCTTACCAATTGCTTCCAAGTGGCGTACAACTGTGGATTGGTTCACACCGAGTTCCGCCGCCATTTCTCGTGTGGTTTTGGTTGGGTCTTCTTCCACTTTTGACCTCAGCTGGTCGTTGTCCAGAGCAAGATGACGGCCCCGACCTTCCTTGTCTTCGAGGTCGAAATCTCCTCTGCGAAACTTCTGGAACCAACGCTGCACCGTGCACTCATTAATAGCCCCCTGACCCCACACTTCATTAATATTACGAGCCGTTTGCGCAGCGCTGCGCCCTAATTTAAATTCGTAAAAATAAATTTGACGAAAATCGCACTTTGACATTTTCGATTCAAGACCTTTGAACACACTGAACAAAACGATTTTACTAAACAAATTCATGGTGAAAGAGAGGGTATTAGATAAGGTTTGTTTTGGTATAATAATGATCAATGTTAGGATTAGCTTTGTTTACACAATTGGAATTAAGATATTGCAATAGAGGAAACCTGCATTAATTTCGCATCAGCCCAATAATTTAGATTCAACAATTCAGCAATTCCCTCTTCACTGAGGGATTTTGCCCACATTTTAACATTGTAGTAATAATTTGAATACTTCGGAGAATTTGTATGAGAAAATTGAAAATTTGGAGGAATATTGTTGTACACAGTAGCAATGGAATAACAAGTCTGGTGTGTCGTCCAGTTATGCTTTGGTCTTGACACAACTAAGCTAAAGTAATTTTTCAGTCTTGTAGAAAAATGGTGGTCAATCTTCCCCACAAGCTCATCCCGTCTAAAATACAGCTTTTTCATAATTGACACCATGTATGATTTTTTTGCAGACATTACATTAAGGTCCGAGAATATATTAATTGATGGGGGGTCCTTTATTGATACCCAAAATTACCTTAATAATCTTTCTCTGCACAATCTCAAGCTGAAAAAGATGTGCAGAAAAAGAATTCCCCCAAATCAATGTACAATATTGAATCAGCGACTGAATATATGCAAAGTAAATTAATTTTAATAGGGATAATAAAAACATAAGCTGATGCCCCTGAAAGGACCAGCACGACAAAACTGTTGTGCGGTACTGCATTTACGGTGTTCACGACCTGTTAACATTACACTGGTCTCTATTACCAACGCCCTGTTTGTAGATGTTGATTAATAATAAAGGATTTCATAGGTATTTATATTACATATAGTACAGATTTCTTTAGATAGTTTCCGGATAGAGGGGCCTGTGTTATTTGTTTTTTTTTTATTCCGTTGAACGGAATATTGTCGATTGTTATATAATATGGATACTTGTTATATATTGGTAGGGTTGGTTGGTAGATGAGATTGTAGTGAGGGCTGTAGAGACTGGGTGTATCCCAGAAGGATCTCAATACCGCAATGTAGCTGCACGGCTGAGATCACAATATAAATAATTTTGCCTCATCAATCGGGGTTCGAACCCGGGGCCATTCTCATTCACTAGACCACGCCCTCTCTCTATGTAAAATATAGAACATGCACACTAAAATGTTATATGGGGTTACCAATCAACAAGAATGAAAAAAATAATGTTAATCATATAATTACATTTTAATAAGCAGATAAGTGTACAGAGCTTGCATCAATACCAGATTATCACTCAACCTCTCCGAAACCATTACATTCGCGGTGTTTTTTTTTTTGTTTTTTCAGTTAGTGTAATTTCGGCACTGTTTTGAATGATGGAAGTCACGACATCACGTGACCTTCGTGAAGGTTTCCTGAATAGCTCTCCCGGGTCAGACCAAACAACAATACTACTAAAGTCCTACTAAGATTGTCATATTCTTATCAACATCTAGGTCATTCATAAATCGAAAATATAGGCTGAAATATTTTTTAGTTGTATAGCATTTGAGGTATAGCATGGGCTTCCAAAATATGACTAGAAATTTGTGGAACACATATAAAGCTTTTCTATTTGATTTTCTTGTGAAATTGATGGCAATTAAATAATAATAAATAAATTGAAATCTAGTTGGGCTTGAACAACATTAATAACTGGACTTCCATATAATCATACCTTTATAAAACGTTTTCAAGGCTGAAGCTGGCCTATCATAACCTTCCAGGCACATCAGTCACACCAGCATTACCATACTCTGACCGAGCTAGAAACGAATCCTGGAAGCGAAATATTAATGAATTGTCACGAGTTGATGAGAGGCGTTACGACACTAAAGTTGTGAGAGGCTGCAATTAAGGGGACGGAATGTGTAAAAGCTTTGTAGAGCAATTTTAAGCCGACAGGGGCGGGCCGGATTGCGGGTGTCGTTAATTAACACGCCTCTCTCGCTTCTACAATTATGAATAACTCCCCGCCAGGGCAGGTTTCGTAGCTCCGCTGGGTGCTGTAGTTTCCTCATAGCCGTTTCCAACCTAGTTATTATACTTAGTTATGTGAATAGCAGAGGTAGAACTGGTGGAATAATGAATCAGTGACTGACACGGTAAGTTTTTTTTTTTATATTAGGTCTGTCCCATATTTCTAAATATATATATATATATATATATATATTATATATATATATATATATATATATATATATATATGTATGTATATATACTAGTATATTCGCCCCTGCTTTGCACGGGGGCAATTTGAATTAGTAATTCGTGTTTAAAAAATCTTCTTGACAGAAGATATGTTTATTTTATAACGTCTATTCAATATTATATTTAATCATCAATAGAAGCGAAAAACATAAATCAAAATTAATTCAGTTTATTTGTTTGATATTTTAAATTAAATCCAATATAACGGGAAATTTATTTATCCCATTTAAAAAAAAATAAAAAAATAAAAATACATGTATGACTACAACCCATGAAGGGTCTTGGGCTCAGTACATATAGAGATTCCTACTGTTTCTAGGCCAACTGCCGTGCAATCCGGTGACTAGGCCGGGATCACGCTCAGCTGCTAGGGCTTTTTCCCCAATTTGGGTACCCACTTTTTTGTGATTGGGTCTGCCCCAGGATCATACCCTAGGCTTCCCCCCCTCCGACTTAAATAACAGAATAAATAATATTCCACTACAGCCGGGATTCGAACCCAGAACCCGTTGCACAGTAGACTAGTGCATCCATCCACAAGACCACGCCGCTCCCATTTTTCCCAATTATCCCATATAAAGAAAACTTTATTGCTATGTATTTATTAAAACGCTTCATCTTATTAGTTTATAGCTATTTACGAATTTCAAATAAAGTATTTAAAATACATTTTAGAGGTTTAATTTAGATTCCATAGGGATCCAATTTAGTTTACAGTGAAACATCTGTTCCATTAATATTATTGAATTTGAAATAATTAATAACACTGTATTATTTAACTTCATTTTGTTACAACTTGTCTTGCATATGTTAAAACATTTCAACTAAATGAAGAAATAGCTACGATTGGACCACATTTCACTCAAATAAATATAATGTTCATAAGCAATAATTGCATAGTTCATGGGCTTACAATAATTTTACATTATTTTGTAATATTTCTTTCATTACATATTAACTTTAAAGTATTCAATTAATTAATACATATTAACTCTTAAAGTCTTTACTTAAAGTATTCCGCTTTCCAACGGTATATTATATGTCTTATGTTACTACTTATATTTCAGGGATAATTATTTTTGATGACTTAGGCAAATAAATTTATTTATCTCGTAGAGAAAAGCTGAATTTCAATGTATTTTACTTATAAACCTTCAGGAAAGAATGCCCTTAATGATGGTGAATATATATATATATATATATATATATATTAACATGCCACAATCTGGTAATGCAAAATTATTTACAGTATGTCTGAATTATTTGTCCGATTTCTAGGACTTCATTTTGACAAGCGTCTTGCTTAAAATCATTTACGAGACTGAAATGACAAGAAACTGCCCGCCTACTTAGACACTTGGTGGACAAACATTTCACACAACTACAAAGTTCATCTACATGACTATCATGGGGACGATATAGACTTGCGGAATAGAGCTTTGAGGCTCTACTAAACCATCTTTTCATACCCGATCCTTAAAATACAAAATCCTTCATAACATCTTCAATGTTCCTTACTTTGTGACAAATAAAATGAACCACAAAGACCTTAATTTTTTTTAGTTTTAGATTTAGCAGGTACTATTTCATTCCTATTAAATTCAATATCCACACTAATCTACATGTTCTAATCCTTGTTTCCTCTATAATCCCCAATAATTCTCCGAGGCGTCTAAAAAGAATTATTGTGTCAAATGATTCATGGAAGGAATGAACTTTCACTCTAAAACATTGGCCAAATGTTGTACAGTAAAATACAGCTTTTGACATGCATGATTGTAGTGGTTTGGAAATTGGAAGATGTTATTTTTTCAATATAGTTTTAGTAACTTCCCCTAACCTAAGCCAAGGGCTTTGCAAAGAGATGATTAGGCCGAGATCACTCTTAGCCACAATGGTTTTTTCCCCAAATTTTATGGTTACCCACTTTTAAGAGTACAGAAGGATCTATCTATTACAGCATCATTCCACAACTGAAATAAAAGTGTGGAGTTTACCTCGTTTTCTATCTAGTTTTGATATAAAAGACAATTTCTTTATAAAACCAAAAGAATTGATATATTTGTGAAGGGATTTTAGAGTATATATATATATATTATATATATATATTTAAATATTCTTTTTGATCTACTCATCATGATATTGAACTCAGTGACATTCAATATAAGATAGGTCATATACTCATTAAAAGAGTTATTTCCTATAACCGAACCCTTTAAATCGGCTAATTCCAGATTACAATCATATTATTAATTGCTTTGTTCGATTTATCTTCGGGGTCCCGGGATACACCTCCGTCTCCGAATTTTATAGCGAGTTGAAGTGGCTTTATCCTTCCAATCGTCGGAAGTATTTCCTTGCATCATTCCTATACCAAGTTATTCAATCCCGGCGTCCATCATACATTTTCAACCTTTTACAATTCAACTCCTCTGTCCATTCCCGCTGTACACGCTCTAGGCCTTCAGATTTATACACAACGGCCCACCAATCTGCACATTTTGACAGATCGTTCCTTATCCGATCCTCAATCCTATGGAATTCTATTCCTCTTTCTATCCGTCACTCCAACTCTCTTCCTGTATTCAAATCCCGCTTATTCATTCATCTCATGACCATCCAGTCAGAACAAAATTGTAATTGACTCTATTTTATTCTATTTTCAACATATTTGCATATGTCTGTTTTCTGTTAGTTCTAGTCAAATTGTTTATAAATAATTTTTTTTTATTGAGAAAATTTTACAATCTGTCCCAATTTGGACATTAATAGTATTGCTGAATGATATCAAACATACTACATTCATACAATATTTACACAACATAAAATTACAATAAAATATATACACAATAATGAATCAATACAAAAGTCAATAATTCACTTATACCTATATACACATACACACACTCATACATACATCACATTGAGTGGAGAATCTAGCCAGTGCTAGAACTCCAATATATTTACAAAAGGTCGCGGGGCCACTGCCGTTTCAACCTTCTAGGTGGGTTGTATGGATGAGTGGAGCTGGATAGGGATTGAGCTAAAGGATTAGGATGATGAATGAGGTTCTGGTGGAATTTGGAAAATTTGGATGGAATTAGGTCTGAAATAAATGGAACATTAAGGTCGTGGTGCAAGGTATAATTGGAGACATAATAAGGAGCATTTACTATTGTACGGAGGACTTTGGATTGAAAGGATTGAATGCGTTTGATGTTAGAACGTTTAGCTGTCCCCCACAGTTCAAGTCCGTAGGTCCAGATGGGCTTCAGTATTGTCTTGTAGATTAATAATTTGTTTTCAACTGTAAGTTCAGATTTTCTGTTGAGTAGTCGGTATAACTGTCCGAATCGTCGGTTAAGTTCTTGTCTTTTAAGTCTTGTATGTGGGTTCCAAGTCAATCTTTTGTCTAACAGTAAGCCAAGATACCGGACTGTATCTGAGAGAGGAATCGGTAATGAGTTGAAATAAACTGGCGGACAGGATTTTCGTCTAAGAGTAAAGGTTATGTGTTTACATTTGGCTTCGTTCACCTTTACACGCCAGTTATTACACCAGTGTTCGATAAGGAAAAGGTGTCTCTGAAGGTTTAAGGATGCTGTTTCAGGATTGGAACTGGATGATAGGATGGCGGTGTCGTCTGCAAAAGTTGCCAGAAAGGTATCAGGATGTGTAGGAATATCAGCAGTGTAAAGGATGTAGAGGATGGGTCCCAAGACGCTGCCTTGAGGAACACCGGCCTCAACGGGATAAAGGTTAGAAAATTCTTCACCACAGCGAACTCGGAAGGAACGGTTCGAGAGATAGGATCGGAGAATGAGGTATAGGGACTGGGGTAAATGGGTTTTCAGCTTGAAGAGTAATCCAGTGTGCCATACCCGGTCAAAAACTTGCGCAATGTCCAGAAAACGCACCAGAACAATACTCTTTGCATTCAAGAGCTGAGGAAATATGGTCTACAACTCGGAGCCCCTGTTGAACTGTGGAATGCTGAGGACGGAATCCAAACTGATGGGAAGGAAGATTTTGAGATTCTAATATGGGTAGGATACGTTTTAGAAGAAGCCTTTCGAAGATTTTTGAGAGGATGGGGAGTAGACTAGTAGGCCTGTAGGATGAAGTGTTGTTGGAAGGTTTACCTGGTTTTAAAAAAAGGATGATGGTGGAATGTTTCCATAACAGTGGAAAATAGGTGGTGCGGAGGATGCAGTTGTAAATATAAGTAAGGAATATAATAGCTTTCTGCGGAAGTTGTCGGAGGATCGGGGGAGTAAGGAGATCGTGTCCAGGAGATTTACGGAGAGTCAGTTTTTGGAGAAGATATTTGACCTCAGAGGGATTAATAGCTTTAGGAGGTAGGGAAAGTGGAATCGGTGACATAAGAAAGTCTTGCACTTTTGCGGTGTGATTGATGTGGGATTCCGGGTGAGGAGTGAATACTTTGGAGAGGTGTGTGGCGAATTCCTCGGCTTTATCTTCATCAGACGCAGCCCAGGAGTCATCACCACGTCGGAGAGGATGGGAAACATGATGGTATTTTAGGATCTTTTTCGTGACATTCCACAGGGAATTATCACGAGCTGATAGAAAGGAGAGGTAGGAATTAAAGGACTGGGAACGGAAGTTCGCCAACTCCCTCTTCAATTGTCTACAATAGAAGTTATAGGAGCGGCGATCTGTTGGGTGTCGGGTGCGCTGCCATAATGATCTTGCTCGGCGTTTGGTGTGGATAAGGTCTATAATAGGTTGTTGAAAATGATTTTGGTCTGGATTTATATTGGAGTGTTTAGGAGAGGAAGCAGTCCAGACAGCTTGTTGGATGGCGGTGGTAAAGGAATAGACGGAATTATCTAGGTCATCTTGGGTTTTGAGGGTTACTCTGAGGTCAATATTATCAGTCAGGATTTGGCGGAAAAGGTTCCAGTTGACAGGGCCTCGGATGAATGATGGTGGAATGGGTTTTGGAATTGGAGTGAGAGATACTTTTAGGATCAGTGGACTATGGTCTGAGGATAGTTCATCAAGGCGAGTTAAAGACAAGTTGAGAGAGCCTAATCCGCTGTGGATAAAGAAGTCGAGGATGTCAGGATTGCGGTTAGGATCGGTTGGCCAGTAGGTAGGGGAGTCAGGAGGCAGGATATTAAAATTTCGGGAGTTGAGTGCAGACAGCAAATTTCGTCCCCGAGAATTCGTGGTTCTGGAACCCCACTGCTGATGCTTGGCGTTTAAGTCTGCACCCAGAATGAAACGATTTCCTAAGGAATCCAGGAAGGATATAAATTCAGAATTGGAAATGGAATGTTTAGGAGGGCAATATGCAGATGTGAGGGTTACCGGAAAGGAAAAAGTCTTGATTACTATGGCTGTGGCTTGTAGGAAATCATAGGTGGGAAGTGGGAGTAAATGATGAGAGAGGGATTGGTGGACAATGATAGCAGAACCGGCATGGGCTTTACCGTCTGGGTGGTCAGTACGGTATGTCATGTATTGCGGTATTTTGAAGTACTGTTTAGTCGTTAGTCTTGTTTCAGTTATAAGTGCAACATCGATTGTTTTGTCTTGCAACAACGCTGTCAGTTCGTCAGTATGATTTCTAACACCATTCGCATTCCAAAGGAGAATGGATAAGGAGTTAGGTGAAGTCATTTAAGGATTTTTCAAGGCAGGGATTAGATTCGATACTAGATTTGTAAGGAGTGATATAAGCGGCATAACAAGAGATTTGATTTCGGAGATGAACGATGTCATTAGACTGGTAAGATCTGTGACGTTTGATGGTGGAGGGATATGAGAAATTTGATGTTGAGGAGTTTTTTGAAGATTAGGTAAACTTTGAGGGATAGATTCTTGTACAATAGATTGAGAATGTTGAGGAAAATGTTGTTCCGGCAGTGCCTCGACTTCATGATTCTGGTTACCACCTCCAAGCAAGTGGGCAAATGACACGTTAGAATTTACAACTTTAGATGGTTCTCTTCTGCTTCTGGTTGGTACAGCTGTTTCATTCGGATCCTGAGGTTTTTGGTATCTGGTTCTGAGTTTCTTGTAGATTTCGCATCCCTTGTAGTTAGCCGGGTGGTCCTTGAGGCACAGAGCACATACAGCGGGTGCTGATCTTGATCTTGTACATTCTTCTGTTTTATGCTGTTCACCGCATTTCACACAGCGTGGTATGTGATGGCAAAACTTTTGGTATGACCATATGCCTGACAGTTATGGCACTGGACTATTTCTTTCTTTGTGTAAGGTTTTTCAACTTTTACACGGGTATAGTACAGTCTGCTGAGGTCATAGATTTTTTCGACTCCTGCTGATGGTTCCAAGTCCACGAAGAATAGAGGCAGTGGACTTTTATCTTTTAGAACGTTGGTGACTTGCCTCACTTGGAATCCTAATTCTGTCAGTTCTTCTTTGATTGCTTCAACGGGTGTTGAGGAATGTAGGTTTCTGATTACGACCCTTAATGCTCTCTCTTGGCGCAGCTGATAAGTATGAAAGTCAGCTTTGGTCTCAGTCAGATATTTTACAATCTTTCTGTAGGTTTCAGCAGTAGTCGGAGATATTTTAGTATCATTGGTTCTACTTATACAATAATAACTATTAGGATCTGTTACTTTGTTTAAATGCGCACACATCAGTTTAAAATTTTTAATATTTTTAACAAATATTGGTGGAGGTAGTGGTTCTCTGGGTATAGGAGAAGATTCCATGGTTTCTTTTTCATTTTGGAGGATCTGAAATGGATTCGGTGTAAAAAAACGGAGATTCATCAGTTATTCCTTGTGATGATGTGCTGGGCTGTGGTACAGATCCTAATGAGGTAGCTGACGCGGTCGCTGGTGGAATCATTTTTTTATTTTGTTCACGGCGGGGTCTCTGTTTTGTGGGAGACGAGTTAGAACCTGCAGATCTAGATCTTTTACTTACAGACTTTGAGGACATGACTTGATGAAAATATCTCATTGATTAAGAAAATAATAATAATAAATAAATTATGAGATAAGAATTAAAGATAAAAGAAAGATAATTAAAAGAAAAGCAAGCCCGAGCTTGCCGAGCTAGCGGCAATCAGCTGATCAGTGACCCTTCTTTCACTTTTTCGTGATTGTACAAAGTAAATTATAACTTTGCTTACCGAAACTTCTCCAATATTCACTGCCGTAATATTCCTGAGGTCTAGTGATGTTCTCCAGACTGAATTCTAGCGAATTCCTACTGAAAAAAGCAAAAATCTGAGAGACGATGTAACGTATGTATATAAATAATTAATTTCTCTAAGACTCTTAAGTCCAATTTACATGTTATGTAGATGTTATTCTAAAGGGACTTGTCCCAGAATAATAAAGAATTTATTTATTATTTATTTATTTATTTATTATAGACTTGAAAAGTTTACAGCTAATGGAAAAATGAGATGTCCCAACAAGGAAAGCTTCTGTCCTGAGTTCTGGGTGTCGATTTTCGATTAGGGATTCCATCATAGTTTTATAATTGGTTATGGACTGTGACTGTAGAAGTACCTCCATTATTAGGTATATTATAGAATATAATATAATAGAATTGAAAATGAACTATATTCTGGGACACAGTCCCTTAAGAATAACATTGATGTTGCAAATAAAGATAGCATTTCTAGAAATAATATACTAAATATTGATTGAATTATTTACAGAATTAATTATTTAAATTGATATGAGTGATTAAACGAGATTCAAAAGAGGGCGATGAATTCTCGCAAATAGAGAAAAAATTGATTTATTAATTGTGTGTGTGTGTGTGTGTGTGTGTGTGAATGTATATATAACCTTTTTTATTTATGTTATATAAAACACTTAAATACCGATAAGACGAAATATATGATTAGTTGCAGAAATGGTGGCGATCTTGATGATATTAATATTTTAGGTCATACTTTTGAACACGTAGAGAAATTCAAGTATTTAGGTTCAATGATAACAAGAAAAAATGAAATCCAGGAAGAAATAAAGTCCCGGTTAAAGGTGGGAAATGCGTGTTATTATTCAGTTGCTAAATTACTTAGCTCGCGGCTTCTGTCTAAAAAACTTAAAGGTTAGAATTTATAAAACTATTATTCTTCTAAATGTTCTTTACGGATCTGAAACGTGGCCGCTTACTTTGAAGGATGAACAACCGCTTAAGGTTTTTGAGAATAAGGTACTGCGTAAAATATTTGGTCCGAAGAGAGATGAGGCCACTGGGGGATTTAGAAGGTTGCACAACGCGGAATTGCGGAGTTTGTACCCTGTGAATATAATTGAGTTGATAGCATCGCGGAGACTCAAATGGTCGCGTAAAGTTGTTGGGCTTAGTGAGGAACGGATTCCGAGAAAGTTGGTATTCGCTGAACCGACTGGTAGGCTTCCGAAAGGTAGGTCGAAGCTTGGTGGTATCGGCATCGAACCTTCGGGTTCGGTAAGCCTATTATTGTATTGTATATAAAACACTGTACGTTTGTTTATTAATTTAACCTCACTTTTAAGCTATTTTGGCAGATCAGACATTGCAGGGAGCGGCGTGGTCTAGTGGATAGCGCGCTAGTCTACTGTGCTCCGGGTCCTGGGTTCGAATCCGGCTGTGGCGGAATATTATTTATTCTGTTATTTCAGCCGGGGGGCGATCCTGGGATATGGAGACCCTCCTGGGGCAGACCCAGCCTCTATAAAGTGGGTACCCATAAATGGGGAAAAAACCTGCCGGCTGAGTGTGATCTCGGCCGAATCACCACATTGCACGTCCGTTGGCCTAGAAACAGTACGAATCTCTATATGTACTGAGCCCAAGACCCTTCATGGGTTGTAGAGGTACAGGTAAGACATTGCTAATAGTGAGGGTCCTATTCTTTTTCTATACTGGTTCAATTAGCATAAAGATTTTAACGAGTGAATGTCATCTTACAGGCTTTTTATCACCATTAGGACGGTACAATCAAGGATTTTGTATTCCCTTTAAAATATTGTAGAGCCATATACTGGGTTGAAACCTGTGCTCTTTATAGAATTATATAAAACTAGCCACTACACCAATGATGACCCCAAGATTAATATATATGTCGATTAGACTATTGAACTACATAACCATTATTCTGTAGATTATAACTTAAGTGCATATTATAAAATAATAAAGTTTACTAGACATAGCTTAAGGTACCTTGGCATTAAATGACTGATAACGATCAGAGTTTTATAGAATCGAAATTACTGCAGTTAAAAGTTTATGACATTAAAAAAGAAGTAAGGACTTTGTTGGATCGTGCACCGAAAGCTAATCCCTTCTCAAAGGCTTCACGGGAATTCGAAATGTTTTAAGGGCACTATTCTTTCTAATGCTACGGTCCAATTGCGACATAAAACCGATTCTTCAGGATTAAAAAGGTCGTATAAAAATAATGTGATCGTTATACGACAGGCAATGTAGTAATAATATTGTACATGCGTGTTATATAAAACCGAGATTAAGCCTATAATAATCCCAGACTAATATAATTTAAATGTAGAACCACACTCCTGTGAATATTCAAAATAAAACTTGACTATCTTTAAGTATAGTTTGAACTAAACTTATGATAAAAAAAAAAAAGGGAAACCTTGGAAAAAAATCGATTCAATTTTAATATGATACATAAATTTTCTACCATAGATAGTAATCGAAAAACTTTAGAAAACGCCGAGAAACATGTTTTTTCTCTAAGTAGTTTTGACTGCAATTTCTGTCAAGGATGTGATTAAACGTCAGATTATTTCCCCAATTTCTGGTACCCACTATATAGATGCTAGGTGTGCCCTTGAAGGATCTCCATACCTTAGGGTCGGTATAGAGATTATTGTTACCTTGCAAAATTAAAAAAAATAAAATAAATACTAAATAAAATATATCAAACAAAGTGCCTTTTCCTTTCTGAGTGGGATATAAAAAAGCATGAAACACATGTAGAGAAGCTTCCCAATGGAAGTACTCTAAAAATATCCTAAACTAGAAGGTCTCGGGGCCATCTTCTTTTCAGACGCCTCAGAGGATTGTCAGGTATTGAAGAGGAAAAAAGTATTGAAACAAGAGGATTAGGGTGGGAATGGAGTTTGTCATGAAAGGAATGGTATCTAGATCGGGCCAAATCAGCAACATACGGAATATTGAGGTGTTTATGGATAAGTTTGTTCGTGAGAAAGTAAGGAGCATTGAAGATTTTACGAAGGATTTTGGATTGTAGGGATTGGATACGGGAAGAATTCGATGGTTCAGTAGAGCCCCAAAGCTCTACTCTGTAAGTCCATATCGGCCTTGTGATAGTCTTTTGTAGTTAAGTGGAAGATTAGAAGGTTTGTCTGGTAAGTGTTGAAGTAGTCGAAAACGTCGTGCAGTTTCTTGTCGTTTCAGTCTTGTGTGAGAGTTCCAGAATTCAAATAATTATTTTTTTCTTCCATAAGATCCTTCTCATGACTTCAATTTTATAAATAAAGATATAAAAATTATTCTTACCTTGCAAATTTAAAAAAAAAATAAAATAAAAACCAAAGAGACTTTTCTCTTTCATAAGATCCTTCATCTGACTGATATAAACATAAGAAAAAAAGAATTAGAGAAATCGATCAAACCGTTCACGCGTGATTCCATGACCAATGGAAAAGGCGATTCATTTATATATATATATATATATATATATAGCTTAGTAAAATAAATTATATTAATAATTAGAAAGAAAATAAAACAGTCGTTATTGTAGTTAACAATTATTTAAATAATTAGAAACAAAAGAGACAAAAGAAACGGGTTTTAGTGCACGTGGAACTGTCATGATCCACATTTAAATTTGAATTTAGCTTCACTCAAAAAACAAAAAAGCAAAAATATGTATTGGAAACATACATTATAGCACCCGTTTCTAATGCGAATTCACAAGGACGTTGAAAGTATAAAAACAATTATCCTTCTGCCACTATACACGAATTAAAATTCGAAGATAATAGAAACCTGCACTTTAATGAAAATGATGATTTCCCTCATGGATCCTGCATTAATCACCACTCAATAACCGTCAACTACGCTCTATCTAGGTTATGGAATTATAGGTTATAGATTAAACATTAGTGAGAGGAATTATAATGTTAATGCAGATAGAGTTATTAGCAGCTGGCTTCTGTCGGGGTAGGGTCTAACTAACTGTGGAATTAGTTAGCAAAACTGACTAACTGTCCATTACTGGACCTAACTTCCAGCAACTCTTGTCTCTTCTGCTCAAGCTCTTCATACCTCTAGGGGCTAGTCTTCAAGATATCCTTGCAAGATGGGTCTTTCGAGGTCACAAGGCATCATCACACATTACAAGAGAACTACATCAAATATATTTAGTTTCCAAGTTTGGGGTATGAAACACACTTAAACCGGAAATGAGGGAAACAGCAATAATTTGATTTATGTTCATTTGATTATATCAATTTTCCTCTATCAAGCACAGTACTAGTAAAAATCACAGCAGAAGATTGGATCAGCCGATTGAGGAAAAGTCTCTCCAAAAACTGGGAAACAATTAGAGAATAAGGCAATAAATCGTTGGATATAAAGAAAAACACAAAAAAATGGACCACGAGCACAAGAATTTCTAAAAAAGATGAGATTATTTGGTGGCGGCTTCGTAATATACACTGTCAGTTTTCCCACAGTCAATTTTTTAGAAATACGCACGCACCCACCTGGGAATATTGTAATAACGTTCCAAAAACTGTTCAACATCTATTATTAGAGCGTCTCCTATTCGAATCAAAAAGACGAAAATGAAATTGACAGGAACCCTAAAAGATGTATTAAATGATGATGAAAACAGAGTAAACAAGCTATAAAGCTATTTAAAAGAAATTAAATATTTCAGGTAAATCTAATTGATTGATTGATTGGTGGTTTTTATAGGCGTTCAACTACGGGTGGTCATCAACGCCTTTAAGGTTGCTAGAATTTAAGGTATTCCTATAATTTTATAGCTTTGATAGAAGATTCAACTCTTTTAGGCCTTTCAACAGACCGCCGATAATCCTCTCTTCGTCGCCTAGCGCCACAGTCACATCTGGGGGTACCCCATTCTGAGAGAGTATTCTTCTGATAACAGGGCATGCTTCGATCAAGTGCTTTACACTGAGCGGTGCGTCGCATTTTGGACATCTTGGTGGCTGTTCCCTTTGGATAAGATACTCATGGGTGAGTCTTGTATGTCCAATCCGCAGGCGTGCCAGTGCCACCTCCTCACGGCGGCTTCTGCGGCAAGAGCTATTCCATGGTTTAACCAGTCTTTTTATTAGTCGCAATTTGCCTGAACTATCTTCCCACATCGCCTGCCAGTTTTTATTTATCTTTTCTTTTAATGTGCGAGCTAGATCGGAGGAAGATAATAGGTTACTTCCGCGGCCGGGCAGATTTCTTGCTTTCTTAGCTGCTTGGTCTGCAAGTTCGTTACCAACTACGCCCTTATGTCCGGGGACCCATATAAGGTAAACATTTTTACCTTTGTCCCTGAGCATCGACACATATTCCTGAATTCTCGCTATAATGGGATTTTCAGAATATAACTGGTCGACACCAGACAGCGCACTCATAGAATCTGTACAGATTATGATATTATCTTTGGGAGAGGTCATCGAGTGGTAGAGAGCCTGAGCGATTGCATTAAGTTCTGCGGTATATATATTGCATAACTGGTGAAGTTTGAATGTGTAGGTTGAGTCTGGAGTTACGAAGGCTGATGTTGTGGTTGTTTCGGTCTTAGATCCATCGGTAAAAATAGTAAGATTGTTGGGTATGGTGTCAATGAGTTGTTGGAGTTTATCTTGGTATTGAGATGGCTGAGAGTTATCTTCTTTTAACTTTATCAACTGTAAATGTACGGTGGGTCTTTGGAAGGTCCAAGGAGGGATATGTGGTTCAATCGTAGTTATCTGGGTTTGCTTAATTTCTGCGATAGCTGTTTGCATTCTTTCGGCTAGTGGAAGTGTGGCATTTGGTCGGCGAAGAAATTCTTGAGAGAAGCAAGGGCGAAATATATATCTGTACGAAGGGTGTGTAGGCTGCAAATATAATTTTGAAATATAATTTATTGCCAGTTTTTGCCGGCGAAAATGTAGTGGAGGGATTCCAGATTCGGCACAAAGACTTAAAGTGGGACTTGTTCGAAAAGCACCAGTAGCGATGCGGATTCCCGTATGATGAACAACATCCAACTTCGATAATATGCTTTGGCGAGCAGAGCCGTACACAAAGCAGCCATGTTCTAGCCTAGAGCTCACAATCGCGTTGTAGATTTGGAGCAAGGTCGTCCTGTCAGCTCCCCATGACGTTCCACTTAGTACCCTTAAGATATTCATTTTAACAAGACATCTTTCTTTCAGCTCATTAATGTGGCGCTCCCACGATAGTCTTCGGTCAAAGATTAATCCTAGAAACTTGATACTGTCAACGTAGGGTAGCAAAACATCATCTAATGACAGCTCTGGAGATGGGGATATATTTCTTTTCCTACTGAAGTGTAGGCATCTGGTCTTCTCAGCGGAAAACTTAAGCCCCGAAGCTTGTGCCCAATAGCTGATACGATTGATGCTGTGCTGAAGCTTAGTTTTGATAGTGTCAATGTCACTCGATCTGCATAAGATAGCCAAATCATCGGCAAACAGCATAGGTCGGACTCCTCTTGGTAGGACGCGACCCAACCTATTGATTGCGAGCATGAAAAGTGTCGGGCTTAAGACACATCCTTGTGGCATTCCAGTAACTTGGTCGCATATCCTAGACAAAACATTTCCTATGCGGATCTTGAAGGTACGTTTGGTCAAGAATTGTTCGATGAAGTGGATAAGCCTGCCAGTAAACCCAAGTTCTATAAGGATTTTTAGGACATTGATTTTATTAATGGTGTCGAATGCCTTAAACATATCGAAAAATACAGCTACAACTTGTTGCCGCTGAATGAAAGCGTATTGGAGTTCCGCTTCGATCTGTACAAGGTGGTCGACTGTACTTCTCCCCTTTCTGAATCCACACTGGAAGTTCTGAACCATGTTGTTAGATTCAATGACCCATTTCAGTCGTTTATTGACCATGCGCTCCATCAGCTTTCCGAGACAGCTGGTGAGGAAAATAGGACGGTAATTAGTGGCATGGCGTTTGTCCTTGTTAGCTTTGGGGATCGGAATGATTTCTGAGTGGCGCCAAAGTTGCGGAAATTCCCCTTTGTGCCAAATGTGATTGTAAAATCCCAAGATCCATTCCAAAGTATCCTGCGGCAGATTTTTTATCATAACATAGTGGATTCCATCCGGTCCTGGAGAAGTTCCCTTTAGATTCTTCAATATTGATTCCAGCTCCCACATTGAAAAAGAGCGATTGTAATCCTCAGTATGGTTTTGAGTGAATAGGGGATACTTGATTATTTCTTCGTCAGATGCTTCGGGTGTGCGGGTGGAATTGAATAATTCACCGTAAAAGTCCGCAAAATGGGCAGCAACCGACTCAGGCTGGTCGTTTAAAGCACCGTTGAGTAGGAGTGTATAGCGGCTAGAAAGGTTATTATTGCTAAGTCTCTTAATTCTTTTCCAAATGATAGTTGACGGGGTTGAGGAGTTGATGGATTCGACAAACTGTTTCCACGATATAGTTTTACTTTGATTTAAAATCCGTCGACATATAGCTCTCTGTCGTTTGTATTCTATGAGGTTTTTTCGTTCATATTTTTTTGAAACCTTCTGAGGGCTTTTCTGCGGTTGCTGATGGCTGTTTTGCATTCTTCAGTAAACCAGGGAACAGGCATTCTTTTGGGAGTCCCTTTACTTCTCGGGATGGCGGCCGTAGCTGCATTTATTAAGACGTCAGTTATAGCTCGACATCCTTCCTCGATGCTGAGCTCAGGTGGAGAAGCCAAAGGGGGAATAGACAGCGCAGAGAAAAGTGGCCAATTAGCTCTTTCCAGTATCCACCTTGGTTTCAGCTTATATTCCCATGCAACCATGTTCCCGAATAAGAGACGTACTGGGAAATGGTCGCTTCCATATAGGTCGGGTAAGACTGTCCAATCAATTTTACTGTACAGAGGAGGGCTGCAAAGAGATAGGTCTAAAGCCGAATAGGAGCCGTATGCCGAACTGAGGTAGGTTGGTTCACCTGTGTTAAGAAGCAGTAGTTCAGATATATCGAGAAAGTCTTCAATGATTCTACCTCGGGTATTAATATTTTGAGAACCCCAGAGCGTATGGTGTCCGTTGAAGTCTCCTACCATCACAATGGGTTGAGGAAGTTGTTTATATAGGTGTACGAGATGTGCGGGTTGAATAGAACTATCTGGGGGAAGGTAAATATTACAGACTGTAAACGTTGTTCCCAGGTGAATTGAAACAGCAACTGCTTGAAGCTCTGAGTCAATGTCTATTTCTTCCGAGTAGACAGACTTATCGACGGCTATAAGGACCCCTCCAGATCCATGTTCAGTATTCGGTCCGTCTCTCCGGTAGATTTCAAAATTCTTTTGCGAAAAATTCTGTTGAATTTTAAGATGTGTTTCTTGCAGGCACAAACAGACTGGATGGTGGTCTTCAATCAATGTCTTCAAGTCGGCAAAATGTGTTTTTAATCCATTGCAATTCCAATGTAATAATGCCATAGTAGGTTTTTAAAGAAAATTAGACAATAAAAAATGATGAAATGAGTCGATGAGGGATAGCCCTCTTGAAGACCGCTGAACAGAAGAATAAAGGAAGGAAATATTAGGTTTAAAGGCCACTGGATCGATTAAGATAACATAAGATAAAACAACTAACGAATTAGCAAAGCAATAGAAAATAGAGAGGAAAATAGAAAAGGGTATATAGTAATAATTTAAGATGTAGGTGCATATGTAGTAATAAGGAGAGGCCGATCTAAAAAGTAATTTTTGGATATATCGTTTAGGCTGGCAAAAATCGGAGGATCTCTGATCGAGACCATTTGTAAAGATAAAATATGTTTTTAACTCATTGTATTTCCATTGCAATAAGGCTATAGTAAATTTGGCTGAAAACATGAAATAAATAGAGAAAGAAAAAACAGTAAAAAAATGATGAAATCGATACCAGATGGTTCTATTGACGAAATAAACTAATAGAACTATATGAGTGTTGGAGTGAAAGATCATAAACTTGGTTAATGATAGATATTAAATTAAAAATTATAGTTGATTTGAATTAAAATTAATTTTCAATAATCGAATTGTTACCAATAACTGGCTAATCAGATTGTAATCTGTCTCTGCTTCGCGTTTTGCTTCGAGATCGTCTATCTTTAACTAATGTCCACTCGCCCTGACGATCAAAATCATCTGGGCACTCGGTAGGGGGAGTGGCATCGGTAGATTTCAGCTGTCCCGAAAACATAGTCTTCGGTTTTATGGGTGTGTCACGAGTTTTAGGTATGGCCCCCGTGACGTTGACCAGGTCCCGGTCTCGAGACCGTGAAGTCCGGTTAGGGACTGGATTAAGTAAGGAAGAGGACGGTAGAGAAGGAGAGAGAGTAGGGATGGTGGTGGGGGTGGTGGAGGGGGGGAGCGAGGTGGGGGAACTGATAACGCCACTCTGAGTCCCACAGCTCCTCAGTACAGGTCTAGCTAAAGGCCTCTTAAAGATAAGAGAACTGTCCTGTAGTTCTTCAGTTTGTACACTAACACTTACCGTTATTTTGTTTCTTACTACATTAGAGAAAGAAGTGTGTGGTTGAAGAGGGTGTAATAGTTCATATTTCTTTTTAGCAGCATTATAAGTTATTTTTTCGGATTCTTTTATTTTTCTAATCTCTTTTTCTTTAATAAAAATAGGGCAACTTTTTGAAAATGAGTCATGTTGACCAGAACAATTTACACATTTTAAGCAACTATCACATTCTGTACCTTCATGCTTTATTTTTCCACAATATTTACATAGTGGCTCACTGGTACATACTGTTTTGGTATGGCCAAATTTGAGACAGTTATAACAACGTATGGGATTTGAAATATAGTTTTTAACAATGACATTATAAAAACCGATTTTTATTTCATGAGGAACAGTTGGGCTATTGAAAGTTAATAGGTAATTGTGGCTGTCATGTTTTATATTATTTTTAAAGTAGGTCATTCGTGTTACATCCTCGATTTTTTGGGATTTTAGTTCTTCTTTTATTTCTTCAATTGTACAATGAACCAGGTCTGGGCACCATATGATGCCTTTACTCAAATTTAACTTGCCATGCGGTTCTACTTTTACTGGAAAATTGTTAAGAAAGTTATTACATTTCAACAGTTTTTCTGATTGGGCATCCGAAAAAACTTCTATTAAAAGAGTGCCATCCTTGAGTTCTTAACCAGTTTTACATCACCGATTAAGTGTTTTAAACTTTTATGGATAAAAAACGGTGATACCTTCTTAAAATCTAAAGTATTACCGTCCTCATCCTTTTCAATTCTTTTAATAATTAAAAACCTTATAGAGTTATTAATTGTATATTCAGGATTTCCTATATTTGGACCTTTAAATCTACCTTTTTTACGTTTTACAGGGGGAGATTCACCCATTGTGTAGGCTGAATCTTATTTGAAAAAAAAAAAATTACAAAAGAAAAAATATACCAAAAGAAAAGATGAAACAAAACTAAATAAAAACCTTCTAATTAAATTATATGGAAAAATATATTAAAGTTATAGAGATCATGCAACTTATCAGATGTTGAGCGCTTAATCCTCTGGATCCTCTAGACGCATCCACACTGTACCAGACGTAAACACCAACTGGGGTAAATCTAATAAGCCTAAGTTTCCAATGACCCTATGGGGTAGATGCGAATAACAAAATGAAATAAAAAAATTCCTTTTAATTTTTCGAACTGTCAGGCTTACTGTTTTGTTTTTTTAATCATATTTCTTCATTCGCACCTGTCAGAACGTACCAAAGAACAAGCAAATGTGCATAAATAATCAGATCAGACATGGTAAGCATGGGGAAGGAAAGTGCCCAGCAGCTCCCCTTCCTAGTCTTTAATTTAGCAAAGGAGGTCTCTGGCTATCCAGTAGTCCATCCAGGTCCAGTGGTCTATCCAGCTTCTCTTCAGCCTTCTTCTGACTTGCATTTCAGCTATTGACATCAGTCGGTGGCGTGTCCGGGTAGTTTTCTGTGAAAACGAGAATAGAGAGTCCGTATATGTTGGTCAACTGTTGGTTGTTTCAGGTCAGTTTTGTAGGGTTGTTTACGTACCAAGGAGCTGTCGTTATGTCTTAAATTTTTTTATTGAAATTATTGCAGTTTTTGTATGTGATCTTTTTTATGCTGAGTCGTACATTTATGAAGCGTAAGTCCATATGGGTTTAAGTAGATATGTGTATGTATTCAGTTTCTGTCTAATTTTTAATTTTGATGATTTTGATAAAAGAGAGTATAGTACTTTGAGTCGATGGTTGAGAGTCTTTCTTTTCATCTTGACTGGTCCCAAGTAATCTTTTGATAGAGTATCAGTCCTAAGTAATGTATAGAGGTGGTCTGAGGAACTGGGTTGTTGTCTATAAAAATTGGTGAGTAAGTGTTTTGACTTGTGATTAAATCGAGTTTTCATAGAGTGTACCAATTTTGTAGTAACATTAAATGATTTTGTACAGTATGTGAGGCAAATATAGGATCGTCGTTTGATGTTCAAATTGCAGTATCGTCCGCATAAGTAGCAGTCGATGTGACGGAGTGAGTAGGTATGTCATGTATGTATGCTATGTATAGGAGAGGATCAACGTATCGATCCTTGCAGTGCTCTTGGCTAGACTGGTCGGAGTGATATTGTTAAAATTAAATAGTGACATCTGTATATTTCCTTTACAATAATTAATTTAACAATATTTTATTATACTTTGTATATGTGTGCGCTTTATTTTGCATTCATTGTGCTCACGAACGACAGGATTTGGTTTTATTGAGAGGCGATCAGGTGTTTAGTGACCAAAAGTCGCTAGGCATATATTTATTTGACTCGCTCGCGAGTGTGCACTGGTTAAAAGAAGTAATTTATTTTCCTACACATGAATATGCATTTCCTAATGATTTGCATTCACTTTAGATTGTATTTTATTACTGCACAAAGGGGGGTAAAATTTCCGAGATGTTAACTTTGTTATTTCGGCTTGATATGTGTATTGTTTGATTGCTAGTAACTGTTGTGTTACGTAAGACCTTTAAGAAAAACGTTATAAAACTAAAATTATTTCCCTATAATTTTTTTATCAAGCAATTATCAGCAAATTTTCAATTCGAGTAACTCTCTAATGGTAATACTTGTCAAAAGAAGTCTCAACGCTTAAAAAAATATACGTCATAGATCCTTAACGGTAGGTTCTAGAGACGAATGCTATATAACAAAATATATTTTACGTTAATTTTCTAATCAAGAACCTATCTGTAAATTTTATATACGGGAACAGCAAAAAAACTACAGCGTGTCGATCTTGTTACATTTTTAAGGGTTAACAAAAAATCTGTAGACCCTGTCAAAATGAATTATAATGAAATAAAATCAAAATAATATATGCGAATTGGTATTTCCAGCATCTGCAATTATTGTCATTTTCTATTTAATTGGAAGAGGACAAAGGTTTGTAAAGAGTGATTAGTGACGAATATTATGAGGTATAAAATTCCAAAGAGAGGTGACTTTGGACAGGACTTTTCAAACAATGCAGTATGGTGGTGAGAAGAGTAAAGGTAAAAAAAAACTTGTTTAAACTAACTGAAAACTGATTTATACAACCTTTCTAGACCTATTTGGAAATATGGCATTGAGCTATGGGGCTCTACTAAACCATCAAATTCTTGCCGCATCTAATCCTTGCTAACCAAAATCCTACGTAAAATCCTCAATGCTTCTTATTTTGTTACTAATAACATCATCCATAGAGACCTTAATATCCCACTAGTTGCAAACTTAGCCCAAATTCGATACACCTACTTTAATTCCAAACTAACAGCCCACACAAACCCGCTTGTCCGTAGACTCTCACCTTCATCTCTTCCCGATAATCCTCCAAGGCGTCTGAAAAGCCGGTGGCCTCGAGACCTGTTAATATCATAATCATTACAGTGTTACTTAAAAGAATGATTGAAGTGCTACCACTGGGTATTCTCTTCACGAGACTATTGCATGCCATATTTGTAATTTTAGCTCTTTTACTTGTATATATTGTAAAAATTAATAAACATATATTTTAAAATAAACAAAACTTACTGAATGGATTTTTTAAGATGGAGGCTAAGTTCTGCTTACCTTGGAAGTGAAGTAAGTGATGGATTACTGGCATCTATTATGGGGATAAAAACATTTAACTCTGCGTAGAATGGGGTTATATGAGTTTCTCTTGGGATCCCCAATTCAGATCGTATTGCATAGTTCATAATACGTAAAACTAACAACTGTGCATAATATGACAATGGAAGGTAATGTTGAATCTCATTCGCTACTCCAATGATCATATCCATTGTTTTCTTATCCTGCCATCATACTGTTCGGAAAAGGATTATTCGAAGACTTAAGACTCCACTAACAATCCCTATCTCTACTAGGCATTTTTTAATGGCGAATATTGACGTATAACTAACAATAAAAATACAGTAACTAAGCAATAGAAGTATATAGGCATATACATTTTTATAAAGACTAAAGTTAAGTGTAAATACGTGGTTAGGTATCGGCTAATGTAATGAAATCATCCAAGGGTGAAATGAAATTGGTTTTCTTGGAGAGGAGCACATTTAAGGAGCTTGTGAGCTGAGCCGGGCAATCAGGCCGAGGGGGGCTTTTACTCCCTCCCAGTTACCCACTTTATTATTGCAATACACTAATGGCTCCATTAATTAAATTATTAATATCGGTACGATAAAATTGGGATTATTATACAATTCTTAACCTTAAAATAACCAAAACTAAGAATGTAAACAAAGAAGTATAAAATGATTTAGAAAAAGCGTTGCGAATTATTACACAATAGTTTATTATTTTCAAATAACCATATACGGTGTAACTGTTTATATAGCTGCTTATTAGCAATTAACTAATATAAAAATCTGGTGCGGGCAACCCACTTACCACCTTTCACTTACCACCGTTTTTAGAATCAATTAAAGAATTTTCAGTTAGAGATAAAAATAAGTGAAGCCATTAAAGAATTAATTAAATGGAATTTCTATAGAAACATGTGTTTTATTAAAAAATCTATTATATTATTATCTAAAATAATAATTTAGTTTTATCGGCTTTTCATCACTCTCTACTAACTTCTAAAAGCTTGTGTATGAGATAATATTTTTTCTAAAATCTCAAGCTTTCCAACGGTATATCATACATGTATATCACTGTTCTTATGTCCAAAAACAAAAAATCGAATAAAAAATAATTTTTTTTAGTTTTCTCCTTTAGTTGGGTATCGAATTCATTCAATTTATATATTTACCGGTTTTTTATCAGTGGTAACAAGATAATATAGTTATTTTTATAGAATCGACAAAATTAAAGGTACTTTAGGAGAATAAAATTAAAATATTGGCATTTAAGCCCTGTCAGACCATTTTTATTCGAATAAAACCTAAGTGATATTAAAGCCAATTAAATTTTACATCGATATAGCGAGTTTAATCAAAATCGTCTGAACCGTTTTTGAGAAAATCGAAAAAAGGTGCAAAATGCATGGTATAAACTGGCTCTTATGATAAGCTTATTTTGATGAAAAAGGACTTAGTTTCATAGGACTTACCGTTTCCACCCGGGAGTTACCACACACACACAAACACATACTCAGACCTTTTTGCGGGACTTGGTTATTTGGACCCAGGGGACCCTTAAATGTGTATTTCTGGTGAAAACTGGAATTCAAAAATTTTCACGGTCGCAATACTTTACCTTACTGTATATAGTAAGTAAAAGTAAAAGCAATAAATAATTCAACTAGCTGGTTTCCATTCTCCCACCATGCGCCTTGATGATGACCCACAAAGAGGGTCGAAACTTTGGCAAACAATAAATAGTTGAAACTATTTAGTTGTTTCATTTAATGACCGCCACCCGGACTAATTCCTTCCAGTTATTCTCAACGGACAACTAATTACATCCAAAACGAAAATGAATATCATCGCTGCTAATTTCAAAACGCTATATCTTTGCTTTGTTCTGAACCAAGGGCCTAGTGAAATCTGCCCGCGCGCGTATTAGAACCAAATTTATACCATTGAGTCACACTTATGAGAAACAACCTTAAGCGAATTTTTAGTCCCTAAATTCTAATGGGAGGGAAGTGATGGAGGGGAAAGGAAAAAACAAAAAAAAAAAAAAGTTTTCTCCTGAACAGCTCAACCTATTTTCACGAAAAAAATAAATGTTATGAATACCAAAAAAATATTTTCTGGTTATGATGGTTTGGTACACCTCCAGTTTAATCCAATAAGACGCATACATTACATTGCACTCTTATAATGTTTTCATTCGACCTTAATATTAAAAACCAATTTACAGTTACCGTTATTCCTAACTATGTTAACTCGATCCCTGAAAAATGACTAAACAGCTGATGTGAAAGGAGATTACTCCTCTGTGATTCTGTGTGGCGTGAAGAGGCAGCGCTCGGGTGAATGCTGAGGATGTTGCCAAATCAGGTGTGGAACGAGGTGCTCCTTTGAATATAACACAGCCTTCAAACCCCTTGCTCGTGCCATAGGTAAATTCTAACACAAAACGATCTATAATCACTTAACTATTTTGGCGATTTTGTTATATTTTAGGAATTTACCAGACCTAAGCAAAAAATGCTATGTTTATGGTCAACTGCTTTTCTATGGCAGCCTTTAAACTGATTTTCTTTTTTCGTTTGGGCCATCCAAGGACATCTGTTGTCCTCCACTTCTGGAGTGTTGGATGGTTGTTTTCATACCGATACCTTTAGCTTTTCCGTCGGCCCGGTATTCTTTCATTTTTCTGCTGAACCTTCCACCTTACGCTCCTCGGACCATTTCTTGGATGCGTTAACATCTGTAATGGACTTGAGGAAAGGTCTTGTTTGAATGGTGAAGCGGTAGCGACTTCTGTCATTGATGGTAACTTGCTCAATATAAGTTATATTCATTAATTTATTTTATGTATTTCTATCAGCTTCAGAAGGAAGCCAACTTTATCGTATATTTATTATATTGTTACAAACCAATGAAGTTCCTTTCCAAGGGCGTCGTGTTCAACAATCTTCCTATAACATCAGGCGGCATTTCTCTAGAATGAACGAATGAATGAAGTACTAAACAGGAATTAATTAAATCAGATATTATGAGTTGTTGGGAGCGGCGTGGTCTATTGGATAGAGCGCTAGTCTGCTGTGCCCCGGGTCCTGGGTTCGAATCCCGGCTGTGGCAGAAATATTATTTATTCTGTTAATTCAGTCGGGGGGGGGGGCGACCCTAGGGTATGGAGACCCTCCTGGGGCAGACCCAGCCTCTCTAAAGTGGGTACCCAAATTAATTGGGGAAGAACCTGGCGGCTGAGCGCGATTAAGGCCTAATCACCTCATTGCACTGCCGTTGGCCTAGAAACAGTACGAATCTCTATATGTACTGAGCCCAAGGCCCTTCATGGGTTGTAGTGTTACAGGATTATGAGTTGTTAACTTAAACACATTTATAAAAACGTGCTATATTCATGGTGTAAAGTGGCTCTTCTGGTTAGTTTATTTTAATGAAAAATTTACTGTAACATCTAGGATGTATAGTTGTCTTAAATATGAAATTTCAGTTTCGTGTGACTTTTCGTTTTTGAGGTAGTCTTACGACACAAACAGACCTTTTAACGGGACTTGGTTATTTGGATTAGGGGAACCTAAAACGTGTATTTCCGTTAAAAACTGGAATTCGAAAATTTTCACTATCGCAATACTTTCTCTTACTATATATTTCATACATAGGTAAGTGAAAGTAAAAATTAGTCTATTCTTATATAAAGATATGGTTGAGAATACTGATCAGTCCGATAAATATTAACGTCATCACAAAATATTTCTTAAAAAGGTACCTGAGATAGAATTTAGTGCACATAGGTGTTCTACACCTATATAGACACATATCGGGCTGTAGTTCTTCAGTATATTTTTTCAAGCTTCACTTCAGGACATCATCCAATCTTCCAAAAACTACGTCACGCTACGCAGTCTGAGGTAGTTAAAAATTTTTAAAACTGAGGTCATGTGAGTGTTCACGAAAGTAGTGGTAGAGGAGAATGGAATATTTTCAAAAACTAAGTTCGGATAATAACATAAAATGCCACTTTTAAAAAATCCCATACCATAGTATAGTTAGTTAAGATAAAAATACTAATTGATAAGGTTATATCAAAACAAACAAATGTTACTGACCATGAAAACATGTTCTTTATTATAGAATATCCATTTTAAGAAAATAAACATTATTCATAATAAAATTTTAAAAAATGATGAAGTTTTATATAAAATACAGTAATTGAATATTTAACATAATACCATGAAATTATGTAAGAATGTATAAAAATCATAAAAAACGTGTTTGTTTCTTCCAAGTAAAAACTCTATTTTAAGAACATAAACATTATTATAATAATTGATAATGAAGTTTTATAGAAAATTCGATAGTTGAAAAATTATTTTAACACGTTGAAAGTATATGAGGGTGTTTGATAATTCACTCTCACCGAATATCAAGATATTTTACGTACCTGTTTTCTCAAAGTGTAGCGCTACTTGCCTTATGGCTAAAGGAAACGACAGTTTAAGTATATAATATAAAAATAATTTTATATATATATGTTCATTTATTCAAAAATCATACATTCATTTTAGACCGACTAAATTTATAACTCTTAAAGGAAAGGTTAACAAACAATGTTAACTGCGGTTCAGTACATATCATAATTTGTGAAATACAAAATGACTGGATCCTCTAGGAAGACAAAATACTGTCTTTGCAGGCTGGGCTGTGAGCTCATTACCTGGCAATCCCTCCTTGCTACCATTGTTGCGGCGGTAATATTTCTTTTAGATCGGAAATTTCCGTTTCCGGCTGCACTGTTAGATGATTTTTTAATCTGAAAGGTGCATTTTCTTAAGATTTTTTTCAGCGACGTCACTTAATCACATTTAAAAAAAAATGCATAATAACGATTTAAGATTTCAAATTTTCAAGAAGGAAATGTTTAAAATTTTTGAAAAATACATTTCTGAAAAAAAAAAAATGAATATTTTGAAATAAAAATCAGACACATATTTCAATGAGGTCAGGGGTTAAAACAAAATCGAACGAGAGTGGTGTTATCTGTTGTCCCAGAAACAAATTAATATCGGCCCCTTTAGCCCTAAGAGGTTCCCAAGGTCTAACATCTGGTTGACTACACCTTCTTCAGGTATGAGGGTCTCAGATAATGCAGGTTATCGCTTCAGTACCGTCACTTGCCGAAAGATGCTTACTAATATTATTTTGTATTTCAATTATTTAATAATTTCTTCTAACTACTCTCCAGTATGCTCAATACATAGCAAGAAGAATACCTTATAAAATCCCAAGGCACTAACCATATACTATCACAAAGACTCGACATAGTAAGGAAGTGAAAATTTAATAGAGTTTACGGCTAAGACTGGGTTAGTTATTGCGGTGCGGGGAAGCAATAACTTTAACAGCAGCTGTGGCACAGGGAGGATGGCTAGCCTTAACATGTACCAAACCATACTCTATCTGCAGCACATTAAACAGGCAGGAGGTTCATACAGAAATGTACTTTGTTTTTATTAAATCAAATAAACATATTTATTTCATTAATATGCTTTTGGTGAGCCTGATAATCAAAGATAATTTTTTTTTTCTTGGACTTTTCTGGGTTTCCTACAACTTACTTCAACCTCATATCACTAATATTCACTTGCTAGTTTAATTTACATTATTAATTCTACATGTCGATGATAACAAAATAATTAAGTATCTATTAATGGTCTCATAGTAATTAAACAAACTCTTAAATAACACATTTAAACAGGAGAAACAAATTAATTAAAGAAATTTAACAATAATATAGATGTATAATATACCGTTAAAAAGCTAAAGATTTTAGAAAATTGTTATACACAAAATTGTAAATGTTAATCGAGAGTGATGAAAAGCCGATAAAACAAAGTCATATACTCGTATAATAATATAATAGATTTTTTTAATAGAACACATATTTCTATTAAGATTCAGTTTAATTAATTCTTTAACAATTTATGTCTTTCAACAGTATTTTAAATATTCTTAAGAACAATTTGGATTGCTTTTAACAAGGGAGGTAAGTGAAAATCGAGTGTTGCACGCACCAGATATTTTCAATTAAAATATGATTATCTATTGAAGAGTATAACTATCAAGAGTATACATGATAGTTGCAAGTGCACAGGAAAAATGAATATGTGATAATGAAAAGTTAGAATTTAATAGAATTACTATTCATATATATGAACTTAATATGAAGAAATTATAGTATTAATTGACCTATATTGAGATACAATATGGAAATAAATATAATATTGAAAATCTGAAGATGAGGCATAGGGCACCTCGAAACGTAATAAGAGTAATCTTTGACATTTTTTGATAAATAAATATATATAAACATAATTAGAAGAGAATGTTCCAATTGATATAATCATATCCTAAATTACTCTTCTATAATAGTAATTGATATAAAATTAAAATATGGTATTATATTTAAATCATTAACATGTATCTATGCAATGTTTTTCTTCAATTAGTATCCATAAATATAAGTCCTACATCACCTGTAATTGTTCATAACGTGTGTTCGAACTAAAGGGAAATGTTTAATATTTAGAAGTCTATACTATGTGTGGAAAGGACCGGCATAAATACTACATAACAACTGTTTAAATCTTTTTTTTTTCGATGAAAGTTTATATAAAATCGATTTGATTGTCCTGATTTAGTTATAAGATGTATGTGGGATACTAATAAATTCGGAACATTCATTTTTTTTTTTTTTTTTTTTTTTTTTTTTTTTTTTGTAAATTGTAATAAATGGTTATCCATCGATTTGTAAGATCATACGTCAACTTTAATAACGGCTATATTGAAATATTTAATAATATTTCATGTTCAAGCTTAAACTAATTAGGAATTGCGCAGGGTATGATATGACACGTTGAATATTGTACTGATCATTTCCCCCAACAATGAAAGACCTACCATAGTGCAAGATAAAGAAAGGCCAAACAAGAACATCTTTGACCTTTCTTTCTCTATCTTATCTGACCATACCTAACAAAAAAACTACAAATTACTAGTTATTTAATGTTAACATAATTGTTGTTTCATTCAATAAACGAAATATTCAAAATAAGAAGATATTCGAGAAAATCTGCATTATAACGTTAATAAATCAACTTAATTGTTACAAGTTACAATTAATTAACGCTAGCTACAAAGAGAGTTGATTAGATATGATCCAAATATAATAATTAGCCTCAGGTAATTGGATCAACACCTCACACGGAACAGAGGAGGCTTTTAATGTATTCATGACACGCAGCTGGGGGATAGGATTCTGTATTCTAACTCCATTTGCATTTTGTATCCACAATAACTGAAGGCAATAAGGAAATCTCCTTCCTTCTCGGAGATGTCAGGGTGTAGCATTTAGCATCAGCTGTTCAGCTTATGGGATTTAACTGCCAATAGAAGAGTAATAACTGCTAATATATTCTATCATATATAGAAGCAATATACGTTGTAACAATATTTTGTATATTAAAATGTTTTATTAAATCCTGTATAATTCAAAAATATAGTCTCAACAGTAATTAATATTTGTTGATTTTTCGTTGTCCTTTATTTGAGACGTTGATTTCCAAAAAGTACTAACATTTGTTTTTTCGTAATCTCTATTTTGACATATTTGTATACTAATGGTTTAGTTTTATGTAAATCCGTCATAAGAGAGAAATGTATAAAAGGTCCTTTGAATATTTACTTCTTAAAATTTGTGTTCGGTACCTCGAGACGGTCCCATGTATCCCACCTCTACGACGAGTAAAGTGGTTGACCCCAACCTTTCCAAGACAATATTTCCTTGGATCATTCCTTCATCAAATCATAAGCTCCCACCATCCATTTTATGTCTACAGTCTTCTGGTATTTAAATCCTCAACCCATCACCAGGAAACAAGATCCCGTCCGTCTGACCTCCACACTCCTTTCCATAGAACCAAAAAATATTACTGCACCTTTTTAGCCCGTTCCACTGCCTTATGGATTGCTCTCCCTTCAAACATCCGTCATGCTCCTTCACTATCATCTTTTAAATCCCTCCTCTTTCAATACTTCCTTTCTCTTCAGACAGATGCTAGCATTTTTTTATTATGCCAACTTATGTAAGGTGAATATGACTTTAATGAGATGTAAAATTACATTTCATGTTTATTCTTATTTATTTATTTCTTGAATTTGTAACTAGAGATGGCACTATGACCCTTTTTTCTTTTTTTTCATTATTGTGTTATTTAATTATAGTTATATATTGTTTTTGGCTAGTTATAATTTAACATTTTGTTCATGATTGTTATTCTTAAGGGACATTGTCCCAGAATAAAGTTATTTTTCAGAAATAAAAAATATATTCCATTTCTTTATGATGAATAGACAGTGAAATCTACTTAGCCAACAAGGAATGATATTTCTCTGAGTGATAATAGGTAAATATACATAACTTAGTAATTAATACAATAAAGACGTTAGTTTTTTTTGTTTATTTATTTAACGTCACCTAATGCTACTGTCGCTAATCGGACGATGATACAGTGGGAGTTCTAAATTTTGCCTATCCAGGTTTTATTAGAATAGAGATCTTAAACCATTACCTGACATAGCTCAGGCTTTCTCAGGCTCGGGACCACCTTTTAACGTCCCCTCCGAAGGACGGCATGACTAAGGGATTTTTACTGCTATTAAAAAAACCTAGGACCACTTGCGGGTTTGAAGCGATGAACTTTGGCATATGAGACGTTATGCTAGACACCCTGCTACTGGTGATCCCTCGAAATTCATATTTCGTCATATTTGTATACTAATGCATTAGTTTTGTCTAAATCCGTCATATATGAAAAATATGTAATATTGAATATTCGCTTTCATTATGAAGAATATACAGTTAAATCTACTTAACCAACAAGGAAAGATATTTCTCTGAGTGAGAATAGGTAAATATACATAACTTAGTAATTAACATTATAAAGACGTTAGTTATGAGAAATGTTGTATGAGAAAGGTTATGATAACTATTATAAAAAGTACTATTTCCCTTTTAATTCTTCCCATATAGCGCTAAACCATGTTTTATTCCAAAAGGTACTATATCTATATTATATTGATAAAAGTCATGGGTAAAAGGGGAATAATTCAGAAAAATAAGTTGTCAATACAGTAAAAAAAATATATATATTTTTAATAATAAAAAGGATGAAGTAAATTGGTCCACTAATAAATTGCGGTCCCTATAAAATTGTCTGAAGTGGATATAGTGCCTATTGGAAATCAACGTCTCATTTATGATAATTCATTAATTCAAGAGGAAATTTGACCTGGAGGCGGTCAGAGAAAGAAAAACACTAGTCTTAATTATTTATTGTTTTAGCAACGTTCCGAACTTCCTCAGCGTTTTTAGGACAGCTAGGAAAAAAACTGTCAGTATGTCGGAGTCGATGGAGCCCTGATGATTTACCTTTAATATGAGTTGAAACTTTGGAATAATATAAATAGTTAATAATACATAGATGCTTCTTAAATCTTCCTCGAAAGTTTATTTTTACATTTGTAATAATTAGGATGAGCACTAGTCTTCTGCTCTCCAGGTCCTGAATTCGAATTCCAGCTTTGACAGAATATTATTTATTCTGTAATTTTGGCTAAGGGGCGACCCTAGGGTATGGAAACCCTCCTTGGGCAGACCTAGCCTCAAGAAAGTGGGTACCCGAATTAATAGGGAAATCATAGCGGCTGAGTGTGATCTTAATCACATCATTCCACGGCCGTTGGCACAGAAACAGTACGAATCTCTATGTATATCATAAGTCCAAGACCGTTCATGGGATGTAGTGGTACAGGTTTTTTTTTAATAATTAGGAGTCAAAGCTTTGGGAGCCTTCCCCATCTTTAGGACTGGGTTTTTTTTCTAGTCATCATTAAAAAAATACCTTTCAATCAATCTGTATTTTAATAAGAGTATTTAGGTTATATGTCTTTGTAAGCAGATCGACTGAAAATAATGAAATGGGTATTTTAAGAACATGATATATATTTTAATGGACATTGCATAGGCAGAAATAATCGGTATATGAGACTGATTTCTATGAAAAATATAAATCATGAGACTGACTCCCGATTATTTCTGTCTATAATAGTTTTTGTACTTTTGACTGAGAAACTTCATTAATAAACCGTTTTGAATACTCCGCCTTGAACTTCTGACGATTATTACCACAATAACATATTTTAATATCAGTATACTTAAAATATGATTACGAATATTTGATTGATATCGTCTTCAAGATTCAATTAATTTTTGCATTTTTCCAACAATTTTATGATCGACTATGCCTTTAGCTTTTCCATTCTTCTCTCCATTTTTTTTTTTTTTTTTTTTTTAAATTCATTCTAAATAAAGCATTATTCTCTCACTTCCCGGGAGCAGAACTCAATTCCTACCCTTCCAGAAGAAGAAAGGGGGTTCTCGGAATAGATCTTGACTTTCGTGAAGTTGTGAAGAGAAATTAAATGAAAGGTGACCGATTTTCGATAAGTCCATCGCTTTTTCGGAAATCCATTGTTTTCCTTATTTTTTCCTTCGCCGTCTGTTATCTAAAGCATTAAGAATTCCTCCTATTTTTCTCAGAGTTGATGTCTTATCATTCCTTTGGTAAAATGGCTTCGGTATTCAAAGAATAAGAGCTGAGATGGAATTTCCTTCTTCTTCGAAATTTCCCTAAAACAAAAATAATACAAGGAATAATTTAAAACAAAATTTTAAATAATACATACATTACATAACTTATGACTAAAGTAGAATTTTCACTTACATCTATAATTCATGCTAGATATTGTACACTTTGAAAGAAAAACAAATATATACATTCGGTGCTAATCTCATCATTTATTTTATATTGCATTTTAGAAAAATACAAATTATTATCCATAACAGCCACGTGAGTGAACTTTTAATTAACTTCGACAATTTTGTATGTTAGATGGTATTTTTCCTAAAACCACCAACTTGAAAGGCATATTATACATTAATATACAACTTTCTAAATGTAGTTTTTTTTTTTTTTATATGACTATAAAATTCTTTCAAAGATAAATTTAAAAGGCAAATTCGAGTGTAAATTAGTATACTGAACTTAATTAAATTAAAACTGTAAGATCCATTTTCGACATAAAAAAATAACAAAAAACTAAAACCATAGTATAACCTGGAAATCCGTTTAATTGAATATTTATATCGCCGTCGTGAATATTTACGTTTTTCCTGTGTTAGCTGCTATATCTTCTTGGGGCGAGGAGATACTGGAGCAAGTTTCAACGTGTTTAATGCCAGATCATAATAGTTACAAGCTTCCAACGCGCTAAATGTGAAATTTTTGAGGTTTTTGCATACACATATCACTTGAAGGAGTAATTATTAAAATACATAAAAAATAAATTCTTATATTATTATTTATTTTTAAAAATGATTCTTATATTATTATTACTATACATTATATTTTTATATCATATTGTTCGATTATAAATATGAAAAGAAATCACACACATCTAAATAAAATTCATAAAGAAGAGTAATCAAGTGAAATTAATCGATAAGAGTCCTGGATGTTGAAAGTTTTAAATATTTAACAAATAATCCCTTACGCTTGTTAATTTCTACAACATATAATTAAATAAACTTATTTTATAAAAACAAGTGACCCACCTGCGATGCATAAGATAGTAAGCCGGCGCGAACGTGTTAATATGTAATTTTAGTTTTGTAAAAGTTTCGTTTTTGCGCCTACTATGCACACAATATTGCTTAGGATTCTTGTTGATACTGAATCCCTGGGCGTCACCTGTGTTTTAGTGACTATTATAACACCCTTCTAAGTCAAAGGTTTCGAATTTAAAACCGGCAGATGGCCCTGGAATGTTTTAAAGAGAATAAAAATTCTTGGTTATGTCGTCCTTCAGAGGGAACGAAAAATTACAGTTGCAAATCTGTGCGATTTCAGGTAATCATTAAAGATTCCTATCCTAATTAAACCTGAATAGGCAAAATTTAGGGCTCAAACTGTAGTATCGTCTAATTAGGAAAAACAAAAGTGATGTTTAATGAATTAACACAAAAACGTAATTTTGATAAATAGTTAGATTTAAGACGAAATATATGATTAGTTGTAGAAATGGTGGCGATCTTGATGATATTAATATTGCAGGTCATACTTTTGAACACGTAGAGAAATTCAAGTATTTAGGTTCAATGATAACAAGAAAAAATGAAATCCAGGAAGAAATAAAGTCCCGGTTAAAGGTGGGAAATGCGTGTTATTATTCGGTTGCTAAATTGCTTAGCTCGCGGCTTCTGTCTAAAAACTTAAAGGTTAGAACTTATAAAACTATTATTCTTCCAACGGTTCTTTACGGATGCGAAACGTGGCCGCTTACTTTGAAGGATGAACAACGGCTTAAGGTTTTCGAGAATAAGGTGCTGCGTAAAATATTTGGTCCGAAGAGAGATGAGGCCACTGGGGAGTTTAGAAGGTTGCACAACGCGGAATTGCGGAGTTTGTACCCTGTGAATATAATTTAGTTGATAGCATCGCGGAGACTCAAATGGGCGCGTAAATTTGTTGGGCTTAGTGAGGAACGGATTCCGAGAAAGTTGGTATTCGCTGAACCGACTGGTAGGCGTCCGAAAGGTAGGCCGAAGCGTCGATGGGAGGATTGCATTAAGGCTGATCTCGGGGGCTTGGGCTTGACCGGTGAACATTGGACGAGTCTGTGCAGGCGAAGTTTTGTGGTATCGGCATCGAACCTTCGGGTTCGGTAAGCCTATTATTATTATTATAGTTAGATTTGCAATTTTACACTGTTAAATTACTTTCAGTTTTCTTATATTTAATAATTTAAAAAAATATCTTTTTATGAAAAATACTTATTTTAACGACCTCTGTTTACTTACATACAATTTTGCAAGTGTAATTTCGTTCAAGTTAGTGCTGGTTTGGGCGCCATTGATTCCTAACGGACCGACGACCTAGTTTTTTTAATCATCTGTCGCTAATTATCACACAGTTTATGGCACAAGCTGGCAACAGCTGAGTTGTAATCAGTGGCAGTGTTGGTCAATACTGGCTGTTTTGATTAATCCTCACAATCTATTGAAAACCAATGTATACACTGACTCACCAATATTTCTACCATTTTCCGCATTTCAGAGCTTGCTATTTTTTTTAAGCTCTTTTCATACCTTTAATTCATACCTTTAAGATAGCAGAAGACACACTCCTTATTGCGAAGATAGAAAACATTAGATGTTTCTAAGTTATTTCTTGGGCTCAGATCATTGAATCCTCGTATTATAGTTTATTATCTTCAGATTTTTTTCAGTCGCTTATTTATATTAATATAATTGCTTAGTTATAATTTATTTATATAAAATCACATCATATCTATTATTTTCACGGTTTAAACCTGTTTTTTTTTACAAGTGTATTGAGATCTTAAATATACAATTTCATTTTCGTAGGACTTTTCGTTTTCGTGCTAGACTGACCAAACACACACCTTTGTGGGACTTGGTCATTTGGACCCAGTGAACATTAAAACGTGTATTTCTGGAATAAAAGTTGTAGGTCATTAAATTCAACAAGCGTTGGTTCTAAGAAAAAAGCCTGGCGTCTTTCAACCCGGGGGTAGCTAAGCAGAGTTCCTAAAAATGAGGTTTTTCTTATGATCAAACATGGGGAATGAATTTACGAGATTTGCTTTTTAAGACGTTAAGGGGCTCTACCATGCACCGTGAACATTAGGCGATTCTCCAAGAAATGAGTTATTTAGATCTTAGAATGTAAAAAAAAAATCCTCTGACGGAACGAATTCTAACATATTGAGAATTCACGGTATGAAGATATTCATTGGTATGAGTTATGTAAGCTATGATCTAGCTGTGATTGATTAATAATACATTTTCAAAATTCTTCATAAATGAATTCAGTCGTTTATGCATTAATAGTCTTGTATGAAAATATTCTGAATACACACTGCACTAATCTCCAAATTTACTATAGTCTAGGAGCCATATTCGATCAAAACTTTACATGGAGTAACCATATTTTCCAAATTACCAAAAAATCCATCTCTATCCTCAAACGGCTTCTACGTTTCCGTGACTCTTTTCCTAGAAGTACCCTTCATCTCTTAGTGTCTTCTCTCATCCTCTTCCACTTTGACTATGGATGCCTGGTATATGGGGGCACTTAGTGGGGATGAGGCTAAAAATATTATTAATAAATAGGTTTATAAAATTTATGTACGGTCTTTCCAGACAGCACTCATCTCTCACTGGTGTTCTGGTCAAAGGTGGCTCTATTCCGAATTCTGAAGAGAATACCTACTTGGCATCTTCCTATTCCAATCCTTGCGAGCCAGGAAATCTTCCTATATCTTTGACCTCCTTAATCTGCGGTATTCCGAGTACCCCCTAAATACAAGATCCCAACCTACGGATTTATACTCACTCTCTCATAAAACAGCATCATTTGAAAAGTCCCTTATCATTCGTGCAACCACACTTTGGAACTCATTACCTTTCTCCCTCCGTATAGTGAGTGGATATATCCACCCCTCAAAAATCAATCTTCTACACATATGTGATAAATGTTGAAATTGATAATACATAAATAAACTCATTCGATATTGTTAACTGTTTTTATTTTGAATGAATGAAACAAGAACTTTATTCTGGGACTAAGTCAAATAATGATTACTACTGGCCAAAAAACTAATAATATTAATGATTGCAAAAATTATTTACAATTATTTTAATTGATGAAAAGAAAGAGAAATGAAAAATATAAATTAAAAAAAATATATATAGTAATATCTAAATGTAATATAGAACTAACAAACCCCCCCAAAAAAAAAATTAGAATAATTGAAAATAGAAATGAAAATAAACTTTACTATCATTTATGGTATGAAGTGTAGACATTTCTCACATAACTTTAATCGCTGTACTGAAATTAGTTGGCATCTGATTGGGAAGCAAGAAGATGTTTAAAAAGGAGATATTTGGAAGCAGATTAGGAAGGAGCATGACGGATGTGTGATGGGATAGTATTCCATAAGAAAGTAGACCGGGCTAAGAAGGAAAATTCATATTTTTTTGGTTCTATGGGAAGGCGTATAGAGGTCGGAAAGACGGGATCTGGTTTCCTGAGCATGGATTGTGGATTTAAATTGCAGGAAACTATAGATGTAAGAGGTGCGGTGGGAGCGGATGACTTGATAGAGAAAGGAACCAAGGAAATATTGCCTTCCAATCGAGGAAAATAGCCAATTTGACTCATCATAGAAGTGGGACCGTCTAGAGGTACCGAAGACACATCTTAAGAAACAGTTCATGACTCGTTTCAATTTGCCTTCAAGCAACCTCGAGAGCCCACCATATACCGCACAACTATAGTCAAAATGGGGGGAAATAAGAGAAGATACAATGAGCATTGTGGGAGAAGGTGACGGGACCGCTGAAATAGTTTTAGTGTGCTGATCGATCTTTTGGAAATTAGGGCAATATGGGGTTTCCAGGATAAGTTTTGGTCAAGGATTACGCCAAGGTTTTTGACGGAGGAAGTGAAGGTGAAGGGTGATGATCAAGCAAAAGAGAAGGAAGAGAATTTTAAATATTTTATTTATATTAACTTTCAAAATTTACTATTTGTCTATATAATTATGTATCAAAAGATGCCAGACAAAATGGACGAAATGTCTCAGAATAATAATTATTTTTCAAACATTTTGAGATCCTTAATTCATATTTAAACCCTCCACACATCGTTATTTACCATCATCCCCTCAGCATATAGTGGTGTTTTTCCTCTCATTCTTAACTTTCATAAATCCGTTCCCTATGATTACTTTTAAATTTTATAAATGAAAAATATTTTTTACTCTGGAACATTTCGTCCCCTAAGAATAAATTGTACAGCTAGATCATAGGAGAAAAAAAACGATACTATTTTGGACTTCAACTTAGTTATCTCCGTGTCCAAGGAAGCTTTTTTCTTTTATTTATTAAGAAATAATACAATCTGGCGCCTACTGGGGCAATAGGTATTGCAGCTAGAAGAAACCATTCATTTCATATGTACATCATAAAAAAAAAATAATAATGAATAAATAAAATATATTGGAAAAAAATAAATAATGAAAAAAAAATACCAGAATAATTAATAAAGAAGAAAAGATATATGTATATAAAATAAAATAAATAATATATATAAAGAAAATAATAACAACTTTTATCTCATTCGTACCTATTTACAATATTTACATACTGCCCCTACGATCACCGAATTGAACCCCGAGAACCACTAGTGGATCTCGAGGCACAATACCAGGAGATCCCAGCGCCTCTCACTCAGCCGCGTCACTGATCTTGAGAGCCAGTGGAAGCTGAGCGAGGGCGCAAGAGCCACATACGCTCAGGGTATGAGTGGAGAAGCAAGCCATTACTAGCACTCCAATGGCATATTTAAAAGAGATCTCTGGGCCACTACCGCTTCGACCTACGAGGAGGGTTATATGGATGTTTGGAACTAGATAGGGAGTTTGTCAAGGGATTAGGAAGGTGAGTAAGCTTCTGATGGAAGATTGAGAATTTGGATGGGATGAGATCAAGGACAAATGGGATATTCAGGTCATGGTGTAAGGTTTTGTTGGTGACATAATATGGGGCATCGACTATTGTTCTAAGGACATTAGACTGAAAGGATTGGATACGTTTGATATTCGAAAATTTTGCTGTTCCCCACAGTTCAAGTCCGTTTGTCCAAATGGGTTAAAGAATAGTCTTGTAAATAAGTAGTTTGTTGCCCGTTGAGAGATGTGATTTATTATTTAGTAGTATATATAGGTGGCCGTACTGTCAATTGAGTTCTTGTCGTTTAAGTCTAGTATGGGGGTTCCATGTCAGTCGTTTGTCTAGGAGGAAGCCAAGGTACTTGACTGTGTCAGAAAAGGGAAAAGGAATAGAATTAAAATGGACTGAAGGGCAGGATCTCCTTCGCAGGGTTAATGTTACATGATTGCTTTTTAATTCATTGACTTTGATACGCCAATGATTGCACCACTATTCAATCAGAACGAGATGTGATTGTGCTATATCCAGAAAGGCACCCGTGCAATATTGCTTGCTTTCAATGGCATAGGATATGTGATCAACAACCCGAAGACCTTGGTGAACAGTAGAGTGGCCTGAGCGGAAACCGAACTGGTGAGATTGGATTTTGTGTGATTGGAGCAACGGTAGGATGCGTTTCAAGAGGATTTTCTCAAATATTTTGGAGAGTTTAGGGAGCAAGCCCAAGGAAGCTAGATTCAATAGTTTAGAATTAATTCGTGTAACATTTAATGGCAACACATTTTACTATATAGGTTTTGGGGAATGAGCGATTTCTGAGAAGCTAGAAGCTGGTAACGTCTGAAAAATATGTTCGACTCTAGCTCCTTAACCACGTAAATCAGGATACATCTTCAGAGGAATTTTTTTGAGATGCATAATTCAATTCTGAAGTCTGGGCAATTAGCCATGAAATACCCTGTATATTTCATATATAGTTAAGTTAAAGTAAAAATATTTCAGAATAAATGCTCTTTTCCTTTCGTGTTTTATTCAAATGGCATTGAAGATTTTTATATGGTTTATCAGAATCGGCTATCACTAAAATTGAACCGCAAAGTTTCTCCTACCCCAGACCTTTATTTGTAAAAGTTCTGATATACCTAAGAGGATTACTTTGAACATTCCATTTCCCTTGAAATAAAATTACGCAGCTAGCTAGATAAGGCGGGAGGAGTGAGGCAGCAGTAAAACCTAGGTTTGTTTGAGATGTGGTAGAGGATTTGATATTTATGCCCGACCCAGGAGGATATCGACTATCTCAATATCGATCCCATCCGAAGCTCGGCAATAAAAATAGTAAGTAAGGAAGAAAGTCAAACATAAGAAGGTGGAGACGGAGAAAACAATATAAAAACAGTGAATACTATCAGATATTCATACCGCAGCCAGTCCACGGGGACCCGACACCGCAACCGTTCGGTTCCATCCTCCAAGAACAAATAATACTGAGAAAGAGTTTAGTTTTATTCTTCTCAGCCACCTATAGTGAGTTTTCTTTTTTTTTTTTCTTTTATCTTTGAATTCTTAAGAGTGACATATAATAAAATGTGTAAAGATACAACATCGCATATTCATTTACCTGGAGATGAAGAATTTTCGTTTCATAATAATAAGAATAATAATTAAAAAAAAAAAACTTTATTCTGGGACTATGTCCATCAAAAAAGAACAATGTTGTACAGTACATATTAATATATATAATATATATTATATAATATATTATATATATATATAATAAAACTAATTTTTTTTTTTACAAATGTGGAAACAAAATTAAACAACAATATATACAAAAAATATGGATTAAACACAAACAAAAAAAGGAAAGAAAGAAAACATATAAACCGATTATTCCACAACGCTAAGATTTAGGCAAAATGTAGATTTATATCTTACTATTAAATTAGGATTATTGAGTTGCAAATTTACATTTTTCGTGCGTTTCTTTTGGATGCCAAAAGATGTTAGAATAGGTGAGGTTCGAATGAGAGAAGGGAACAAGCAAGGCGAATATGAAAAGGTGGGGAATTCCAGATTGCTGCAGAGCGTAATGAAAATGATTGATCAAAAGATCTAGATCCATGGGCGGAAACGTAAACGTGATGTATAAGTAATATCTATTTATCTATAAAAATTACAACTGTACATAAAAAACAAAGTAAAATAAAACAATTTGCAGGGAAAATACCTAATAATGGTACTCTAATTTTTTTTTTTTCATACTTATTTTTTTATAAATTATGTAATCTACCACAATCATGGGAAATAATTAATTAATCAATAATAAATCAATAATTCCATATGTACCAAAATAAAATAAATAAAGAAAAAGAAAAGTAAAGAAAAAATAATAATAGCCTCATTTATGCCTATGTGCAATATTTACATACTGCCCCTGAAATCTCCAAATCACACCCAGACAACCACTAGTAGATGTTAAGGCATAATACCAGGAGATCCCAGCTTCTCTCATTTAGCTGCTTCACTGGTCTTGTAAGCCAGTGGAGACCGAGGGAGGGCACTAGAGCCATATACTTTCAGGACATGAGTTGAAAAGCTGGACATTGCCGGGCAATCACGAGAGGTTCTGAGCCACTGTCGGATCAACCTACGAGGAGGGTTATGGAAATGTTTGGAGCTAGATAGGGATTGTGTTAACGGATTAGGAAGGTGGGCAAGCTTCTAGTGGAAAATTGAGAACTCGGATGGAATTAGATCAAGGACAAATATGGTATTCAGATCGTGGTGTAAAGGGCTCCTATTAGATTTCCAGATGATCTCATAGTCATCTCATTGTTAGTGCCTCGGAGCATCATTAAGAATCAAAGATAATCATTAGGTCAGAGTGTGTGGAAAGAGTTTGTATTGGAAGGAATGGTACCTGCTTCAATGAAACATTAATTTCATTATGGTAAATATGATTTTCAAATTAAAAAAAGTAAATATAATTGTGGATTTCGTAAGGAATGGAAACGATGGCACTAATTAGTTAGAACACATTTGTTTAATGTTTCATAAATATTGTTTGAAAAATAAACGTAATGAGGATAAACTAATCTGATAAATTTTATTCCTTTAAATAACAAAAACATTAATCATAGATGTTTTATTGTACTATAAATTACAAATATTAAAAAACCTATTAGTGATTGTATTAACTTCTGATTAAATCTCAAAGTTAAACTTTATATAAAAGTTTAATACCATAAAAACTAATAAGAGAGTAGTTATCATAAATATGTTTTGGTCATACCGGTCAATGGTGATATCGCAGGTGGACAAATGAAGACATTCATAAAAAACGCTTTTTAAAATAATGAATTTCTTAGATAAAAGACCCTTCCTTTTTTATGTTCTAACATTGAATGTTTAGGTTGTGTTGTATAGTTCTTATTTAATTATAATTGCTTTTACTTCTAATACATTGCACTGAGTCCCAAAGATAGAGAGAGCCCCGAAATGTGAACTAGAAATAATCTTGCTATAAAAAAAAATTCTTGTAATAAGTAAGATTAATTAATAATTAATTATAATTATTAATTAATTATAATAATTATAAGTAAGGTTAGAACATCTTAGTATACTCTCATATAAAAATTTCCAAAAATTTATGTATTATATTTTATTTTAGAATTATAATAAGATTTTATTGCAAATATCTCCAACTCCTTTATAATTGATATGTTAATAATCATATTTGCCAAACGCTATATTTACATTACAAGTCGATTTTTTGTATTCCTGTTAAGTTTGCAAAACATTTAAGATAAAAAAGAAAAATGCATTTGCCAGTTTCTTCATTATTTTGTAAATTGGTTCGCAATAATAATGAATCAATTCGTTGATGAATATTTAATTCAATTTATATTGTATTGAATCATCTATACCCTTAGTGTTTCACAAGCATGTAACATGTATATTTTAAATATTTAATGTATTTATAATTGACTACTGAATAAATAAAACCAGTCTCTACAAATGAATACATTAATACAGGAAATGCCCAACTAATGTATTGCCAAAGCCTGTGTCACTAGACTAGAAAGTCAAACCAATCACAAACCCGCTACAAAACTGCTTTATCAATCAGTAAACTGCACTAATAAATATAGCATAAATAACAAATACAAACAAAAAATGAGATACAAATAAATAATTATATAGGTACGATAAATATACTAAAATAATAATCATTTCAAGGGATTGATTGAATCCATTACTCATACAAGTGTGTAAAGAAATAGCTTCAATAGATAACATATTGCTTTTTTTTAATCAAGGTCAGTAATATTTCTTTATTGATTTTTAAAAGTATATTTATTTATAATAATACAAATTTTTACTTTCACTTGCCTATATATGGAATATACAGTAAGGGAAAGTATTAAAATATTTCGATACGATTATAGTAAATAATTTAGATTAATAATTAGATATTAAAAAATTCGATTGTGAAAATCTTCGAATTCCAGTTTTCAACGGAAATACACGTTTTAGGATCCCCTGAGTCTAAATTACCAAGTCTCGCAACATAGTGTGTGTGTGTGTGTGTGATAAGTCCAGCGCAAAAAGAAAAAGTCCTATGAAACTGAAATTTCATATTTAAGACAAATGTACGCCTGAGATATTACAGCAACATTTTCATAAAAATTAGCAAACCAGAAGAGCCACTTTATACCATGCATTTTGCACCTATTTACGATTTTATCAAAAACAGCTAAAACGATTTTGATTAAACTCGCTATATCGATGTAAAATCTGACGAACTTTAACATCATGTAGGTTTTATTCTGATTAAAATAGTGTGGCAGGGCTTAAATGCCGATATTTCAAAATATCTTTCTCTAAAGTACCTTTAATTTTATAGATTTTATGAAATTGACCATATTATCTGATTAATATTGCTAAAAAACCGGTAAATACAATAGTTCCACTATACAATTCGATATTTAACTAAAGGAGATAACTGCAAAAAATCTTTTTTTAATGCAATTTTTTTGTTTTTGAACCTAAAAACAGAAATATGCATGTATAACATACCGTTCGAATGCTAACGATTTTAGAAAAAATATTATCTTATACATACTATTGTAAAAGTTAACGGAGAGTGTTAAAAAGCCGATAAAAAAAATCTAATTGTGGTAGATAAAAAAAAAAAATTAAATTCGTATGTATTAGAACTATTTTAGTACTTGGGCACATGGCGATAATTTTGAATTTACGAAGCATTGGAATACGGTAAAAAAAAAAAAAAAAAAAAAAAATTGTATGCTAGTAGCCGTATGAAAAAATTTATTATGTTTTTGGTCTATTAGGACCACTGCTTATGTTTATATATCCCATTTGGGCAATGCCAATTATTACTTTTGACAGGTGCGATTAAAAAATATAAAGGTAATTAAAAAAAAAAAAAAAAAAGTTTTTAGTAAGCGTGACACTACCGAAATTATTATATCACATAACTATTCTCATTACTACTCCTTTTAACGTTCATAAGATATATTTATTGATTTTTGAATTAATAATCTGTGATTCATATCAATGGGGTTAAAAATGTGAGACGTAAAAAGGTGGTCCCGAGTATGTGCAATTTCAAGCACTCGTTAAAGATCCCTATCCTAATAAAACCTGGATAGGCAAAATTTAGGACTCCCACTGTAGCATCGTCCGATTAGCCATAGTAGCATAAAGTGACGTTAAATAAATAAAGAATCAAACAAATACTATTTTATTTTTTTTTCCTTTTTATAAGTTATGTATTTTTAAACAGAAATAGTTATGATGAATATGACTAGATACCATTATTATAGCATCATTAACGTCACATAATCCTTATTGAAATTAAATCTGATAGTTTTTTAAGTATTTATTCATTTTTATAAGGACTAAAGTAATTGTAATAATTAACAAAAAAACTAATTTTTTATTATGGTGGTTTCCAAAAGAGTAAAAGAAAAACGTAAAGAGTCCTCTAATTTCTCTGGGGATAGTTCTTTTCCTCTTTGTTATTTGGCCACAATAAGCCTGAGTAAAACGAACAACTCTCTAAGGAATTACAGCTCTCTCCAATCAGAAAGGCTGCCCTGGAGATCCTAAAACTTAACAAAATACGCATTAAAAAAAAAAAAAAATCTGGTGCGGGCAACACACGACTTTCACTTACCTCCTTTTTTTAAATCAATAAAAGAATTTTCAAATACAGTTAGAGATAAAAATACGTGAAACTATTAAAGAATTAATTAAATTGAATTTTTATAGAAACATGTGTTTTATTAAAAAATCTATTATATTATTGTCTAAAACAATCAGTTTTATCTTCATTTCATCACTCTTTATTAACTTTTAAAAGCTTGTGTATGAGATTATATTTATTCTAAAATCTTTAGCTTTCCAACGGTATATGATACATGCATATTACTGCTCTTATGTTCAAAAACAAAAAATTGCATAAAAAAATATTTTTTTTGTTTTCTCCTTTAGTTGGGTATCGAATTCACTCAATTTATATAGAATTCAATTTATAAAGTTATTTTTATAGAATCAACAAAATTAAAGGTACTTTAGGGGAAGAAAATTCAAAATATCGGCATTTAGGCCCTGTCAGACCAATTTAATCCGAATGAAACCTAAATTATATTAAAGCCCATTAAATGTTACATCGATACAGCGAGTTTAATCAAAATCGTCGGAACCGTTTTCGAGAAAATCGTAAAAAGGTACAAAATGCATTGTATAAAGTGCCTCTTCTGTTAAGCTCATTTTGATGAAAAAGGTTTTATAATGCCTCGGGCGTGTATTTGTCCTAAATATGAAATTTCAGTTTCATCGGAATTACCGGTACCGCCAGGGAGTTACCACACACACACACACATACACATAAATTTTTTGCGGGACTTGGTTATTTGGATTCAAGGGACCCTAAAATGTGTATTTCGTTAAAAACTGGAATTCGAAAATTTTCACGATCGCAATACTTTCCCTTACTATATATAGTAAGTGAAAGTAAAAATACTGTATTGCATCTGCAAGTTCTTTACACAAAAAAGGGGTGGATGTCGTTTAAAATGTTTTGTTTTTTTCATGATCCCTTTATTTTAATTGAGAAATGTGGAATATTATTAAAGGATAATGTAGGACAGGATGTTAATAACTGATTAAATAATTATCCTGTCAGAGCAGGGTTCGATCTCGCCAAGCGGAAAACGGTAGTCCAGTACTATTGTGCCTCACCACTCCTTAATATAAACTACTATATAATTCTTTTGGACCGAATAGATTATTCGTTATAGTCCGTAAGCGAACAACGAAAAATGCAACTATTTTACTAAAATTTTTACTGTGTTTTATGCAAAACATCTATCATGGTAGGGCAAAAATACACTTCTGCCAACTCAAAATAAGTGGATTACATAATGGCAGCCATTCAAAAACGGAATATCACGAGATATCACTCTACTCTAAAATAATTATGGTTACTGCTATGGAAACATCTCATCCTATGAGGATAATTGTTAGGAAGTAAACCATCGAGTATTTAGTAAGCTTTCATTTGAGTGCTAAAATACAATTGTATTGTGTGGCAAAAGACAAATTGTATGTCTAATATTCAACGATATAGAGGTATTACAAAAAACAAAATGCGGAAAACGAGATATTACTCTTTTCTATCATAATTGTGTTTTCTATCATAGGCTTATCCTGTGAGGATAATCGTTCTAGATTTATTCATCGAGTATTTAATACGCTTCCATTTGAGTGGTAAAATACATTTGTATGTTCACTTGTTAACTATTTATATGGAGTGATTAGAACCAAAAAAAAAAAAATTGTAACTGTTCTCTGCCATTATTATGGTTCCTATCATAGAAATAACTCATCTTATGAGAATAATCGTTATGAAAGTTAATATAGACAACTAAATCACCTTGAATTTGAGTTGAGAAACAAGTCTGTATGACTAAAAGTTTTTAAAATATGGTTCTTACAAAAAACTGGAAACCGAGAAACTTCTTATTTTTGTCATTGATATGGTTGATATCATGAAAACTGCTGTTCCTAAATATATGATGGTTGCTACCTTTTTCACTACTTTACGAGGCATAAAATAAGATTTAATTTGAGTAGTAATAGAAATCCGTAGGTCTAATACACACCGACAACTTAGTGGAATGGTTACATGGGTCAGAATATCGGTCGTTATAAACGCGTCTGCTGCGGCTTCTAGCCCACCTGTAAATGGCAGACTAGCGTCGCATAGTGGAAAATATGTCCAATTTAGGTGGACGAAATTCTGAAGCTTGTCTATATTTAACTTTTAGGGTTCCAGATTACGGGAAAAATATTTTAAAAAAAATATAAAAATAATATTTTGTGGACAGAAAAAGGATTGATGAAACAAATCCTTGGGGTAACTTGGTGGTTATATAGTTGTTCGTTATGGAATAGGGACACACATTTACAAATTGCTAAATTAACCTCACAGGTGAGATTCAATAACGAGTTTGGAAATAAAATGTCTTACCTGTCTCAGCAATATCTATTGTTAAATAAGAGTAAAAAGCATTACTCTAAATGTACTTTGAACAAAATAAATGACTATCAGATAAAGATAACCCACTGCCGGTTATTAGGCACTTGTGTGAACAGGAATGATTCACTCATTTACTATTTATTTGTAAATACGGTATGGGGGAAATATTAGTATTAAGGGTCCACCTAATAATAAAAAGGTAAAGCACCGGAAAATTCCAAAATTTGACCTGACTTTTGTCCACCTTAATTGGTGATTTTGCCCACTGGGCGTCGTTCGTATTATCGCCTAGTATTATAGAGTCAAAAGGAAAATAGTGGTAAAATGTATCATAATTTTGTCTTTTTTGTTCAGTTTTTTAATGGCCGTCATTTTTTTATCCACCCGTTTTGAGTGGATGATAGTTGCATAAAACATACTAAAAATTTTGGAAAAATGGGTTGCATTATAGTTGCTTGCCCACGGACTATCAAGGAACCAGTATGCCTGAAAGTTTTTATTAGAGGCAGGAGAAAATTGCCTTAGCATCGAGTACGTTCTTGGGCATTTTATTTGAATTTCATTCGATTGCAGATGCTATTCCTTCTCCATTTTACCAAAAAAAAAAAAAAAAAAAAAAAAAAAAAAAAAAAAAAAAAAAAAAGAAAAGAAAAAAGGCAATGCATATTTAGAGCAGTAGGCCGAGCTACCACGACGCCCTTCACCATTTCATCTCGGATGCCATTATCATTTATAGTGCTTACATGGCCGTCGGTCAGGATCAAAGGGTCTCTGTTAGCTTCCTTCCCGATCTAGATTAGATTATACTCTCCTGTGTTCTTGCGATAGCTTCGCCTGGGTATGAATGTTCTCAGGTCAGGGGTTGGCGGTTGACGATTAAATGAAGGATAATTTTAAAGCGGAATGCCATAAATAATTAACTTGTTTTAGCCCAAATAATACTTTAAGGTTTGATCCTGCCCGTAGATACCGATTACTACAACACTTACTAGATAAACGTTCAAATCTTCCAATTCACTACAAAAAGCTCATTTATATTACTGTCATCAGACCCATCTGGACATATGGAATCGAGCTTTGGGGTTCTACTAAGCCATCTAATTCCTTGCGCATCCAATCCTTACAATCAAGATCCTTCCCAAAATCCTAAATACTCCTTATTTCGTCACAAATAAAATCATCCATAACGACCATAATATCCCATTTTTGGCAGACCTTTCTCGTACCAGATATGCCACTTTTAATTCCAAACTCTTAACCCATATAAATCCTCTTGTCCGCATCTATTATCTATCAACCTATCATATCAATCTATCGACCACACATATTCTGACAACCCTCCGAGGCGATTGAAAAGAAGATGTCCTCGGGATCTGCTTACATAAATAAACATCGAAGTTACTACCGCTGGGTAGTTTCTTCACAAGCCTTTTATTATTATTCATCACTTTTACTTATTGTATTTATGTAATATACAGATGTAAAATTCAATAAAATATGAAAAATAAAAAAAGATCCTAAAAAGAAATGTCTAAATTTCAAACCCATATTTCAGCCGGAGAAGCTTCTACTTGAGACTTTAAAAATAAAAATACATGGCCCATTAAATTTAACACTGACGTAGTAAGTTTAATCAAAACTTTAGTGCCGTTTTTGGGAAAATGGTAAAAAGTTAAATAATGCATGTTATAAAGTGGCTCTTCTTCGTTTGCTAAAATGCATCGTATAAATTGCCTTCGCATTGAGTACGTTCTTTGAATTTCATTCGATTGCAGGCATTATTCCGTTTCCATTTAACTAAGCACATTGTGATAATGTTTGATCAACATTTCGTGTCCTTTAAACCAGTATTTCTTTAATTGGAACTCACTCAAATGTGACTAAAAATTACAAAAGACGAAAAATTGCATAATGTTTTTAACCTTGGCCGCTTTTCTCCACATTTATAATTTTCTTATATTTTCCTTTGTTTACCCCTAACCTTGCTTTTGTAGGCTATTCACGGGTACCTCGGGCTAGCAGGGGAGGGCGGTTGATTAATTCCTAGTTTAAAGCTCCCCGGCCGAGCCGCGAACGCTTTATTATTTTTAGTCATCCGGTTGCTGTGCAATGCACCAACCCACTCGGCCACCCTTTTTCCTCTTCGTCAAATATGAGGACTTTCAGTTTTTTACGATTACTGTCAACACAACAAAGATTTGTTTAAAAAAATATTCATTATAATATCTCTTAATAAGGGAAGTTTTTCATTTTTATTTGGCTGCACTGGTTATGGTTATTTCCCATGTACGGTTAGGAATTATAAAAGAAACGTGAACTTTTACTCTGTAATTTTTATAGCATAGCATAAAATTAGTGAAATGAAAAATTATTATTAATAAAAAATACCATGATTCATAACATTTTTTTCAGGAGTGGAGGTAGGAAATAAATTTCAACAATAATGAAACCTACTATTGCTATGCCTCATTTGAACGTAAGGCCCTCCTCATGATAACCAGAGCTTGATACATAGAGACAAAAATGAGCATTTAGTTTTATCGTATCTACCCATGCATAAACATCGCTGCAATAAACCACTGCTAAAAAAGTCTAAAAACCAAACAAATGGACTCGATAAAAGAAGAAAAATAGAGCAATATGGCAATACAGAAACAAATGACTATATCGAAGCTAACATAGAGGCAACAAAGGATCAAACAGATAAGCACAAGCAGTATTCTGTAAAAGGTAAATTCAAACATCTAACAACCAGTGCAATTATAACTATCAAATTGAGTCATATACAATTTTGATTGGTCCTTTAATTCTATTCTTCAGGTAGCTTGGAACAAATATATTAAAAAAAGGGGAAATTATTTTACTGTATTAAAAATTAATTCAATCAAGAGAGTTTCTTTATCTACTGCCCTATGCTTACATTTTTTTTTTCAGTCTACCCCTTCTACCCTTTGAAGAATAGCCGGGGATAACACTAGGCAGGGGGTGAGAGCGGGTGATAAAGTGCCGAGTTAAAAGCACCCCAGCGTGGAGACGCGAACACCACTGCATCTCATAGTATAATAGTATTATCTAGAAAAAAAACCTGTACCTCTACAACCCTTGAAGGGTCTTGGGCACAGTACATATAGAGATTTGTACTGTTTCTAGGCTAATGGCCATGCAAAGAGGTAATTAGACCTTGATTACGCTCAGCCGCCAAGTTTTGTTCCGATTTTGGGTACCCACTTTTAAGAGGCTGGGTCTGCCCCAGCATTCTCCATACCCTAGGGTCGCTCCCTGGCTGAATTAACAGAATAAATAATATTCTGCCATAGCCGGGATTCGAACCCGGAGAAAAGTAGACTAGTTCTCTACCCACTAGACCACGCTACTCCCATTAGTGTTTTTAAAAGTTGGTTCATATTCTACAACCTATTATACACTGCATTTTTCATTAAATAGAAAGAAAAAAAAAATCAAATCACGTTGATAACAAAGATTTACATATATAACACCATGCTCTGTGAAAAACCTCCGGTTGATTCTCATATATTATAAAGGTGGCTATTTAGTAAGATATAAATTACGAAGATATAGGTAGCTCATATCTTTACCCGAAGCCACAAATCATCGCCAATAACAAGGGAGTGCAATATTATTGGCGGGTTTCTTCGGATTTCCCGCCATTTTAGGGAACCTATAACTCCTTAATATCTATCTTTGGAAAAACAGTCGTAATTTCGGTGACCGTCCCACACAGAGGAATCAATAGCCCACAATGACGTAGCTACTCCCGTTCGCGAAGGGCTGGGATCTATTTGATGATTTTGCCATTCATAATATTTCAGCACGTTAATGAATGACTCAATGGAATATCTTTAAATTAAACTAAAAACATTTCTATAATAGTATGAAAAATAATAGTACCTCAAAATGACAATGCCTTTGTTGCGGAATATTTTAATAGAGGTCAGTCGCCCATAGATGAATAACAAGGCTGATTAAAAAAAAAAAGAACTGTCCTGCCTATGGCCTAAAATGGATTAAAAAAAAATTGTCTGAAATAAATACAAAAATGAGCTTCCGAAAAACAGGAAAACTAAACAAATGCTAGTACTTATAATAATAATAGGCTTACTAAACCCGATGGTTCGATGCCGATACCACCAAATTCCGCCTACACAGACTCGTCTAATGATCACCGTTCAAGCCCTAGTCCTCGAGATCAGCCTTAACGCAATCCTCCCATCGACGCTTCGGCCTACCTTTCGGACGCCTACCAATCGGTTCAGCGAATACCAACTTTCTCGGGATCCCTTCCTAAAGGAGGCAAACAACTTTTCTCGCCCATTTCTTCGATTCCATTCGAGTCCATGACTGTTAGTGGTATTTTGTGAACTAAAATATGCGAGTAGGGACTAGATCAATTTTTGTTTTAGTTTTATTGTTATGTCATCCGCTCTATACTCAGCCATCCACATATTATCATCAATTTTTTTTTCAAACATTTATTACTTTCACTTACTAGATATAGTAAGGGGAAGTATTGCGATCGTGAAAATTTTCGAATTCCAGTTTTCAACGGAAATACACGTTTTAGGGTCCCCTGAGTACAAATAACCAAGTCCCGCAAAAAGGTCTGTGTGTGTGTGTGTCTGTGTGTGTGTGTGTGTGTGTGTGTGTGTGTGTGTGTGTGTGTGTGTGTGTGTGTGGTAACTCCCGGGCGGAAACGGTAAGTCCTATGAAACTGAAATTTCATATTTAAGACAACTATACGCCCGAGACGTGACAAAACTTTTTTCATCAAAATGAGCTTACCAGAAGAGGCACTTTATACTATGGATTTTGCACCTTTTTTCGATTTTCTCGAAAACGGTTCCGACGATTTTGATTAAATTCGCTATATCGTTGTAAAATTTAATGGGCTTTAATATCATGTAGGTTTTATTTGGATAAAAATGGTCTGACAGGGCTTAAATACCGATATTTTAAATTTAAATTTTCTTCCTCTAGAGTACCTTTAATTTTGTAGATTCAATAATAATAACTAGATTATCTTGTTAACGCTGATGAAAAACAGGTAAATATATAAATTGAATCAATTCGAAACCCAACTAAAGGAGAAAACAGAAAAAATATTTTTTTTAATGCAATTTTTCGTTTTTGAACATAAGAGCAGTAATATACATGTATAATATACCGTTGGAAAGCTAAAGATTTTAGAAAAACAATCATCTCATACACAAGCTTTTAGAAGTTAAGAGGGAGTGATTAGAAGAAGATAAAACTAACTGATTATTTTAGATAATAAAATAAAAGATTTTTTAATAAAACGAATGTTTCTATATAAATTAAATTTATTTAATTCTTTGATAGTTTCACGTATTTTTAACTCTAACTCTATTTGAAAATTCTTTCATTGATTTTTCAAATTGATGTAAGTGAAAGTCGTGTGTTGCCCGCACCAGATTTTTTTTAAAGAAATATTTTTAGCTCCTGTTCGATCGATGAGATTAAACTTTAAGGCCTTATTTTAAAACGTTTCTTTCCAAAGTTAGGTATCAGTTACATAAGGAAGAAGAATTGTATAAAACATAAAATTAGGTCGGAGATCATTGAGAATATGAACATGAAATTGATTGAATATAATAAAAAATATATTGAAACCATTAAATAACAGAATATTACGATTTCCGATTACTTTTGACACGGCATGATCTTGTAATTTTACATTTGCAAGAGAATATTTTTGAAACAATATAATTCGGTTATCTATTTAATAATTTGGCTTTATGGTAGTCTCTTTTAAAGATTTATTAGTTGAAATGAATTATATAAATTAGTAATCGTGTAAAATACTTATTAAATGAAGTGAAGTACTGATTCCGAATACATTTGAAACTCACCGAAGAAAGCGGGTTTAAAGATTATTAAGTCTACGAATATTATTATCACGCCAATTAAACAAAAGAAATTATTTACAAAAATAATTACTTACGTTTATGTGTTTTTCTTCAATCTCCATTACTATATGTTATACTTTCATTGGATATAATGTACATATATATAATAAATTGTGTCTATGTTATTAAATCAAAAACACAATTGTGTTATTAAAACAGTAATTTATATTCATATAATGTCAAGAACGTTATATTAAATAAATGAAAGCGTCCTGGATTCCAGATATTGGAAATAGGAATGTGATGTGAGATAAAAGATGTAAACAAACACATTTGTTTTTAAATCGATATTCTCTCTGAGGAAGGAGTGACGAGACCGGAAATCTAATTAGCTATAACAGTGTTTACACTCAGCAATATGCCTTTTTAATATGTCACTTCCATAATATTAGTCAGTCTTGTATTAACCACGGTTCGGTTCGGGTCTCCCCAGTTCTTTTGTTTTAATTTTTGTGTTTCAACAAAATTTATTCTATTGTTTGTGCGAACCGCGTAGACAACGGTTTTTGATAATCAGTAGACTGTGGTTTTTGATGAACCTCTCAGTAATAATGTAAGTACATTAATTTTTTTATTTCAATGAATAAAATTTTTAAAATATTTCTTATGTGATTATTATTTCTAAACATTTTTATACATTATAGGAAAAAAATAAAAACGCGAAATATTTGCACTAGGTAATATATGAATATATATATATATATATATATATATATATATATATATATATATATATATATATATATATATATAATATATATTCTGAAATTAATATTAAATATTATTTAAGTCCCGTTCATTTCAGTTATCATTTTTTTTATGGTTTAAAAAATAAAATACTATTAATATATACCTAATATTTTAAAGCATTTTTAATATTATATTATTATTTTACGGCATAAAAACACTTACATGATGGTGATAAAGACATTTTATAACAAAATTTCATTTCGTAAATTCATTCTTTTTTTTTTTTTAAATTATTATAAAATCAAATAATGAAATTTCTATATTACCCTTCATCGTATTTCATTTTTATTATATTTATTAATATTTAAGAACAATGTAATATAGTTAAGAATAAGTTGTGGGATTTCTATATTAGGGAATGGTATAAAATAGAATATTGGTTACATTTTTTCCATAGAAGGTTGTAGAGAAGTATGGCGGCGGTAAGGCTCAGCCAATAAGAAGGCAGCATTCACTATGATCAAGTCAGCATCCGCCACCTTAGGTCACTTCACTTGTAATTAGATTCTCCTGAAGTTCGTTCTGTCTCCAGCGGTTAATTATTTATTTAAATAGTTTATTAAACGTTTTTAAATATACTAATGTGACTTAATATAATAGTTTCGTTAATATACTGCTCGGTTATTGTATTATTTAATTTAGTTTCGAATTGAACCTGTTTTAAAATACAAGACTGATATTGAAACAGAAGAGATGCCATTTTGGATTTCACTGCTGTGAGTTAATAATTTTTAATAACCCGTAAACAATATATATAGTTTTTATTTAGCATTTTCTTATTTCAAACCTGATAACTTTAATGTGTATAAGTAGTTTCTTATTCATATGCAATAAATGTAGTAACTATAAAAGTCTTGTATGGTCAGATCAAACATATTTATTCTCTTAGCTATTAAAAAGTTCTTTAAAGCTTATATATTTATATCTAATATTCAATACAATAAAAATATAATAAATGGACTTTCTGAATTCTAATAATTGAGGCAGGTTATATTATTTTCTTGAATAACTAATTTATGACGATTAAAAATAAAAACGGTGATGTATTTAATTAAATATCAAAAATTTGAAGTATGAAAACTAGTAATGTGTAAATACAAGGATTTCTTGTATTAGATACAATTGATACTGATACTTTTTTGTATTTGATACTTTTGTATCGGTTACTTTTTGGTTTAGTGCTTGATATGGATGATATGATATGGATGTTGAGATTGAGTGAGAGGTGGGTGGAGAAAGCAGTTGTGTAGAAACCTTAAGTGATAACTATAGTCCATTATCTATTAACTATTAAGGATTTCTCTGTTTTAAATATTAGATGAAAAAAATATATATCATGGACCATATTATGTAGAAGTTAAATTTATTCATAAGATGAAACTACATCAGTATTTGTGGGAACACCAATATTTTTATTTGGTGAACATTGATAAAGTTTTGTATTATCTTTTTTACATGCTAATCTATTCTTATTATTTATATTTAATAATTTCAGATAAATAACAGGATCTTTATTTTCCAACTAAAATTTGAAAAACCGTGTGCAGTCGTTCATTTAGAATAAATAATCAGAGAGGATTGATATTTTAAAAAACTGAATTCAATGTCTTTACCAATCTGCTCAACTCCGTAGTAGTATTAAACCTTCTTTTCCAGCATTCCAAACTGACTATGCCAGTCAATGAAATATTTTTAGTTAAATAGCTAGTATTCAGTATTTTTTCCGCAAGTATTTATTTATGAAATTTCAACTTTTTTATCTAGAAAACTTTTGGTTCACTCGTAAGATACAGAATACTGTTATATATATATTATATATATATTGTAACTAGAAGAATTAATTTCTAATAATTGTATTCTATTTTTTTTTTAATTTATGTGTAATTGGTTTATCTTTCATTAATTCTTGGCCAGATATAGATCCTCTATTATTTCAAAGCTAATGTTATTCTTAAAAGGCTAAGTACCAGAATAATGTTTCTAATTATTTACTTTTGTTCTTCTTCTTTTATATTTAAACTCTGTTATTAATTTATATATTTTTTATTTAGTCCGAAGAATGGAAAGAATCAATACTTATTCCGATTCACAAAAAAGGACCGAGGTCGGATTGTAACAACTATCGTGGGATCTCTCTTCTCCCAGTATGCTATAAAATATTCTCGTCAATTCTAACTAGTCGAATCACGGAATACGCTGAGGAAATTATCGGAGATTACCAATGTGGTTTTAGGCGGAATCGCTCGACTATCGACCAAATATTTTCCTTACGTCAAATATTAGAGAAAAAATTGGAATACAACGGTGTAGTCCATCAACTTTATATCGGTTTTAAAAAGGCTTATGATTCAATAGACCGTCAGAAGCTATATAACATCATGATTGAACAGGGAATACCTAGAAAGTTAGTAAACTTAGTAAAGATGTGTTTGTCGGAAACACTCCATAAAGTTAGAATCGGTCATAATTACTCCGAGAGATTTGAGGTGCGATCGGGTTTGAAACAGGGTGACTCCCTTTCACCTTTGTTATTCAATATAGCTTTAGAATATGTCATAGAAAAGGTGATGTGTACCGAGAAAGGTATAAATATGAGTGACAAGATTCCGGTTTTGGGGTATGCCGATGATCTGGTACTGCTAGGTGAAGACACGGAAACCATACAACTAAATACAAGTGTGTTAATAAAAACCGGTAAAGAAATAGGACTCGAATTAAATACCGATAAGACGAAATATATGATTAGTAGCAGAAACGGTGTCGATCTTGGTGATATTGATGTATCAGGTTGTTGGGCTCGATGACGAGCGGATTCCGAGAAAGTTGGTTTTCGCTGATCCGACTGGTAGGCGTCCGAAAGGTAGGCTGAAACGGAGATGGGAGGATTGCGTTAAGGCTGATCTCGGGAGCTTGGGCTTGAATGGTGAACATTGGACGAGTCTGTGTAGGCGGAATTTGGTGGTATCGGCATCGAACCTTCGGGTTCGCTAAGCCTATTATTATTTAGTCCAACACATATAGTTTCTGAAGATAAAATCTTCTTAAGTAATCCATGATTTACTTCATAACGATTATCCTCATAGGATGTACCGTTTCCCTTTTTGAATGGCCGCCATTTTGTAATCCATCCATTTTGAGTTGGCAGACGTACATTTTTTGCTTTAACATGACACATGCTTTGCACAAAACATACTAAAATTTTTGGTAAAATGGGCTGCATTTTTCGTTGCTGGCTCACGGACTGTAATGGTAGATATAGCATGGGGAAGAGAAAGATAGACGTATCATGGGAAAGCTAACAGAGCTGGGCTCGGAGTTGGTGGTTTGAGAGAATACAACAAGCAGTCTCTGTTTGTAGGGACCAGTTAGCTGATTATGTATGCTCTCTCCGGCTCTATAGCAGATATCTAGGGGTCAGGGTACTGTCTACTTTATATCAATATCACCTTTAAGCAATCAATTTAAGTATTTTCACTTCGTGTAAACACTTAAATCAAAAGTACTTATTAAAAAACAAATATTAACCCTCTGTGGGTAAGGTGAATTTCAAGTCGTGCAGGGTAAAGTGGGGTTGGATTCGACACACTACTTTCAGAAATAAGTTAAAACGATTAAATAAGTTAGTGTTGCACCAACCCAGGTCCCAAGTGCAGTAAGGGGTAAGCTCCGTTGAAATCAGCCATTGCCCGTTGCACCATCTAGGTAGACATGCTGAATCCACGGTAACTTTACTGGGCAAGGCTCCCGTTTAACCTCCAGTAAAGTGGTAACCTTCCTGAATAGTTTGAAATAGTATCACTTTTGTTTTATATAATTGTTTTATCTGCTACCATTTCAAAGAAATGGATTTGATTAACATTGAACACTGACGAAGAATATATTATTAATTTGTTATTAATTAATTAATTTGTAGTTATTATTTCTAACGGTATTTTAATTTTTTTTTTTTTTCGTAAAATTTGAATAAATATTTTCATTTATAATTACAGTTTTATTATTTATTCCATTGAAATAGATGCTCTTTAAATAATCGACAATGTTTGGTTTTGTAAATATTAGTTATTTAAGTTGTTATCATTATTGATAGTTCTTTAGTGATTCCTAGACCTATAACTTTTTAAGTCATTTAAAAATCCCAATATATTCCTGTTAAAAATAGTTGTCTACATTCTTTATCTGGAGGATGGTTTTTAGTAAGTTCATATCAGTTATTGAAAATTTTGAACACAAATGATTGATTTTTCATTAACCAATTAATTTTATTATTAATGCATTTAAATGTAGACTAGAGACAAATATCTCCTAATTTTGTACACAATGTTCTACAGTATGTTTTATATAATTAGGGTTCTACTTTTCAATTAACAAGAGGGGGTATGTTGTTAATTTCATTCTTAGGACTCACATGAAATTAAAAAAGTGACTAAAAACCAAAACAGATGATATTTTGTTGACTTATAAACAATTGCTGTGAATAAAAGTAAAAAATCACAACAATCAAACAATTTATTCAAATTCAGGAAACCAATAATAAATTAACTATATTCTTTTAATAACCACGATAAATAATAATATAATAATGAATTAACTTATTTATTTTAATAACAAACCTAGAAATAGAAGAATGTATTTCTTAAAAAGAAGTTCCTAAGTAGCTAAGCTGATAAAGTTAGGAATTGAAATCAGGAAGTAAAATGGCGGACCAGTAGTATAAGTAAACGCCGTACCAACAACGCTCCCAGCTGAAATCGGAGTTCAGCTATCTACCTTAGACGGTATATTATACATCTATATTTTCATTTTTAATGTTAAAAAAAAAAAAAAAAAAAAAAAAAAAATACATTAACACATTGTTTTTCTCTTTTCTTTTTTTCAATCTTCTTCATCAATTGGTTAAATTTTTATATTATCCATTTTTTATTATTCATAATAAGGTGAAGTGATTAACTTTTTTTAATATACAAAATCATAATTTTACAGGAAGGAAATAATAAATATCGGCATTTAAGCCTTTTTAGACTATTTCAAACAAAATAAAACCTACATTATATTAAAGATCATTAAACCTTACATGGATATATTGAGTTTAATAAAATTATTAGTGCCGTTTTTGAGAAAATCGTAAAAAGGTGCAAAATGTTACAAAGTGATTTTTCTAGTTCGCTGATTTCAATAAAAAAACTTACTGTAACATGTTAAGCTTATAGTGTTTTTAAATATGAAATTTAAATTTTCGTGCTAGACATTCTACACACACAGGTTATTATATTAATAATAACCCTTAAACGTAGGGTGACCCTTAAACGTATATATTCATTGAAAACTGAAATTTGAAAATTTTCACAATCACAATATTCTCTCTTACTATATATTTCATATATAAATAAGTGAAAGTAAATTTAATTTGAATTTAAGAAAAGATACGTCCAATCTCCATGGCTCTGCATGCTAAAAGTGTTGTAAGAATGATAGTCCAGACGGGCACAATATAAAACTCCTCTCAACTTCTTTCTAATTAAGGACCACTAACTTTTTCAGAACCGAGATTGCTGAGGCAACAAACGTAGGGTTCACCGAGCGGCATAATGTTGACTTTTTCTTCTCTCGCGAGCTAGCTAATTAATAGAGGAGGTAACTCAGGGTCCTGCCAATGAGCTCGGCTTAACTTAAACTAGGGCTAAACTTGAGATCAACTACCTAACTTAATATTTAAATTATTAGCCTCTGAATAAATATTGTCGAGGCAGTGGTCGTCCCGAGAAGGAGAAACTTTAAAAATTTTCAAAGGAACTTGATTCTTGAATACTAATGAGTTAAAACCTGTAAAACATCGTATTACTCTCAGTAACTTATGAATGAAAGGGGGAGCCCGTGGATAAGTGGCTAGCGCGCTAGTCTTCATGCTACAGGTTGCGAGTTCGAATCCCAGACCCGGCGGGGCTTTTATAAGGATGTAATATAATGGGGATTCACTCGCAGCCTCTCTCCCGGGCATGTGAGATCCGTCAGCAAATGGTGGCCACTCACAAAATTAGGCGTAGGGAGTGATGACCTTACACTATAAATTGTATCGTCAAACGCGAGTGTAAACTCCCAGGAGATTACACCGCGAGACCCAGGGCCTGCATGGCCGCGTCACTGAAAAAAAAAACTTATGCATGAAACGTACAGTAAGTATGGGGTTGTAAAGTAAGTTGTACCGTTTTTTCTTTCACTTACCTCATCGGAAATACACGTCTAGAGTCCCCAAAATCAAAATAACAAAAGGTTTTTTTTTGGCGTGGTGGTAGAATCTTTCATGAGAGGAAGTGCAACAATCAAGTCACACTACGGTGTGAGATTCCTACTCACTAAAAAACCACCTCCCAATTCATCTTTACCACCCTACGTATACGGAGCATTACTTCGCGGGGAGCAGAAGATGTGTGTGTGTGTGAGTGTGGTAGCTCCCGGGCAAAAACGAAAATTCCTACGTATCTCAAACTTCATATTTAAGACAACTATACGCCCGAGACGTTACAGAAACTTTTCATCAAAATCAGCTTACCGCAAGATTTACTTTATTGCATTTTGGACCTTTTTACAATTTTCTCAAAAACGGCTTTAACGATTTTGATTAAACTCTATATGTCGATGTAAAATTTAATGGGCTTTCATATCATGTAGGTTTTATTCTGATTGAAATAGTATGACAGGGCTTAAATACAGATATTTTAAATTTTCTTCCTCTAAAGTACCTTCAATTCTATAGTTTCTATAAAAATAGCTATATTATCTTATTAGCATTAATTATAATTTACAACCAAATATGCAAGTTGGGCGAATTTGATAAACAACTAGAAGAAAAACTGCAAAAAATATTTTTTTAATGCAATGTTTTGTTTTTTAACATAAGAACATTATTATAGATGTACAATATACCGTTAGAAAGCTAAATATTGTAGAAAAATATTATCTTATACACAAGCTTGTAAAAGTTAATAAAGAGTGATAAAAATACAGTAAAACTAAGTGATTATTTTAAATAATAATATAATAGATTTTTTAATAATACACATGTTTCTATAGTAATTCAATTTGATTACTTCTTTAATGGTTTCACTCATTTTTATCTCTAACTGTATTGGATAATTCTTTAATCGATTTTAAAAAAGGAGGTTAGTGAAAGACGTGTGTTGCCTGAACTTGATTTTGTTACTGGTAATTACAATGATAACTTAAGATTATTGTAAATATTTTTAATCAGTTGTCTTTGACCCATTTTGATCTATTAAATGATGTGTAAATTTTGTCATTCTCAACAGTTGGAGGACGATCTGAGCACTTTTAAGTCATATTTATCGGTTCAAAGCAAACCAAGTTGATTTATTCTAAGACATCTTCGCTATACACACAACGAATGTCTTTAAACGTCTGTGAAGGGGATTTTCTTTTCCGGAAATAAAAGAAAATCATTAAATGACAAAAATGTGTTTTTTTTTTCTCTTTCATTTTGAGCTAGCAGAATACCACTTTAGGATAATGACTCTCGGTTTAAACTATTGCATAAAATCACTTACTAATTCTTTTGTATAATACTTAAATATTTGACCAAGTAAATATGACTTTTTAAACACTTTATTAAATTGAAATACTGAAAAGCGCAACGAACTTATTTTACAGCCCAATACCAGAAATATTTGTGATATATTATATATATATATATATATATATATATAATTTTGTATCCCAGTAAAATACACGCTTTAAGGTACACTGAATACAAAAAAAAAAAAAAAAAAAAAAAAATGTTTTCTTGAAATCAATCTAAATAAAAGCATGGATTTCCCTCTTTGTGGTGTATTTATTTAAATTTTTCTCTGTTGCTATAGCTCAATAATGAAAGGTCGTTCGAAACTTTTGTTAAATTGCTAATCAACCTTATAAATTTACCTGCAAAGCAATTACGTCATTCATTTTTTACAATAACTACATAAGTACCGCTCCCTGGAAAACAGTACAGACACTTTCTATTTAACATGTTGTTTTGGTTTTTAGGGCAAAAAACTTTGAGTGGTTATTATTGCCCAAAACATCTTCAGAAGACGATTAACTTACCTATGATGAAAAGAAAAAGGAAAAAAATATATATATATATATATATATATATATATATATATATATATATATATAAAATAATTAAAAAAAATAAATAAATAAAAATTGAGTAAAATATCAAAAATTGCGTTAAATAGCCTGAATGTGTTAAATGACATGGTATGTTAAACATGGTATGTATTGTGTTATATGTATGTTAAACATCATGAAGGTTTTCATCGTAATTAAAAATTATGTTTCTTTATCGTTCCTTATCCAGGTTTTATTAGGATAGGGATCTTTATCGAGTACCTGACATCGCACAGGCTCGAGACCACCTTTTAACGTCCCCTCCGAAGGACGGCATAACTCAGGATTTTTTACTCCCATCCGGACCACCTGCGGATTCGAACCCGTGACCTTTGGCATGGGAGGCTGTTACGCTAGCCACCCAGCTACAAGTGATCCCCCTTATTGATGGTGTGGCATATTGAACGATAGTATATTGGTAGTTCTAAATGGTTCCTACCCAGATATAATTAGGATATAGTACTTGAAATCGCGGAGGTCCTTGACCGACATTGTAGGCATACGATTACCAAGTATTTTTTCACATTTAAAAAAAAATTCCTAAAGCCATCTATCCGCTTGCACAAAAAAGACGGTTATGCAAGTGACCCCACCATAGGTGACAACAAGTGCCTTATAAATGGAATACGTATAATAATATTTTAATGAAACAAAGGGAGCTTTGTGGTCTAGTGGATAGAGCCTTTCTAACTTTCTCTAGGTCCTTGGTTCAAATTCCGCCTGTGCAGAATATTTTTTATTTTGTTAATTCAGCCGGGAAGCGACCCAAGGGTATGGAGACCCTCCTGTGGCAGACCCATCCTCTTTAAAGTGGATGCCCTAATTGAGGAAAAAACCTGGCGGCTGATCAAGGCCCAATCACCGCAATGCACGGCTGTTGGCATGGAAACAGTACGAATATACATATTTACTGAGCCCAAGTACCCTTCATAGGTTTTGGAGGTACAGGTTTTGTTATTTATTTATTTATTTTTTTAATGAAACAAAAGTTTAAAAATAAGCTATGATAAATAAGGAAATAATATATTGGATAGTTAAATTCCCAGAAAAAAAAGGTACTTTGAAACATAATATTATTAAATATATTTCAATGAAAATTTCCAGATATCATTATTATGCAAAAAAGTTGTAAAAGTGAATGGAAAGATATAAAATTCAATATTTTTCATTCAATTCGTTTTTCATTATTGGGAAACATCGTGTTTGGAATTATCCAGAATGCGTGGGTTGAGGAATCTCCCAGTCAGTGATGGCACTCATGGCTTGGAAATTTATAATTAACAATATTTAATTTCCGATAATTATGTTTTCAAGAAATTTAAATTCGTAAATTTTTTAATTTACTTAAAATAATTAAATACAGTCAAAATTAATTTTAAGGAAATACTTTTGTAAAAGTTTTACACAGCGTCTTTGATATTATTTAATAAAAAAATAAAATTACAATATTTGCAAATGAAGTAAATGATTAGCAAAGCATAGCGAGAAATCGGGGTGCGAACAGTCCTTCAGAAAAAGTTAGTAAAAGTAAAAATTGTCCTCAGCTGAATTTAATTATCTCTTACTGCTTCACTTAACTTCAAAATCACTCGAGATCGAATAACTTTACACCTATAACCAACTTTTTCTCTTGGTTCGAGAGAAATTTTTCGGAGTTTTTTAAAGTTGACTGGTTAATACAATAACCAACATCAAAAAAAAAAAAAAAAAATATTTTACATGTATTATAAGGCTGCAATATATATACGGTTTCATAGCAAAATTTTAGGCAATAAAATCCTATTTACTATGAAAATTATAGGTTGCTTACGCTCATAGGATAATCCGTGATACAAAAGATATATAAAATAAAAAAAAAGTTTACAAATCATCCGTTACTATTGTAAATATTTATTTTTGTAAAACTGATTTTTTTTTCTTTTCTTTAAAATGTTTATTTTATTTACCGAGGCCAAAGTTCTAGACATTATTCGGAAGCTTCAAATAATATAACCTGAGGCAGAAAGAAATACATACTGCTTGGTAAAGGCATTTAACCCACAATAACTCCTGTGAACATTAGCCTTTTTTTTTTTTTTTTTTTTTTTTTTTTTTTGGTTTCCTTGGACCTTGGTATGGTTTCCGAAGATTCCACACCGCGTTCATGGATAATTTATAGGGTAAGGTCGTCACTCCCTACCCCTATTCTTGTGAGTAGCCACCTGTTGGCTGACGGGCCTTCACACACCTATGGGGAAGATTGTGAGTGAATCCCATTTAACTACATGCTCGAAAAATTCCAACCGCACTATGATTCGAAATCACAACCATTGGCCTTGTAGGCAAGCGCGATAACCACACAATCGCGGGCTCCGTCTTATTTTTTTTATTATATTTTTTCTCTGATATTCTACTTTGTTTTATCAACAACACTCGAGAAATAACACGAATAAACGATTTGTGATGAAAAGGCATGAATAACAATAGTGAGAAATAACGAAGTAGATGTTAAGATAGAGTGATGAAAGTCATATTTTAAGCAATTCGTGTAAATTATAATTATACTATTCCTGATGTTTAAATAGAAAATAAATACGATTGCTATTTCACATTTTAAACTTACGTTCGCAAAGTCATTTAATATTATAATATAAACGGCCATCTCCTTTGTTTGTTTATTTAACTTTACTTTATGCTACTATGGCTAATCGGACGTTGCTACAGTGGGAGTCCTAAATTTTGCCTATCCAGGTTTTATTAGGATAGGGATCTTTCAAGAGTACCTGACATCGCACAGGCTCGGGACCATCTTTTAACGTCCCTCCGAAGGACGGCGTAACTAATGATTTTTTACTCCGATTAAAAAGTCCTAGGACCACCTGCGGGTTTGTACCCGTGACCTTTAGCATGGGAGGCACGCTAGCCACCCAGCTACAAGTGATCCCTAGGCCATCTCCTTAACACTAACAATTTCCTTAAGAATTTTTTTTTTTTTTTAACTAAAAACTTCTTTTGACGCGTTGTGCGATTTTCGACATGGGTAAGCTTTGATATCGTAATCTGGTGACGTTACTAACGTGTTCTAGACTCGTTCATGCGCATCGGTCTGTGTTTACCTGTCCACTAAAGATAGGGTATCGATATCAATTTCCGAGAACGTTATCGATTTCGATGTAATTTCGGCATAAAAATATTGATATTTATTATCTGTATTTCAGTATTTAATTTAATTAAAATCAGTTGCTAATGAAATGAAGTAAAACATCGTGGATAAACTATGACTTAGAAGTTAGCTCTAGCTGTATATAATGTTAATATAATGAATATGAACGCTGTACCCATTAACCCTAATACATCATCCAAAGCAGTTAATATGAATAAAAGTATAAAAGCAAAACGAAATAATTTTAGATTCATTTCTCCTTTTGCAATGACTATTCACAAATCACAGGGAGGTACTTATGACTCTATTGTCTATGAATACGATCGCAAACATCCTAGAGAATTAGTATACGTAGCTTTAACTAGAGTAACGAATATTGAATGTTTATTTATTGTTGATAAAGAAGAAACTGGAAATTCTGGATTCAACAACCGGTATACCTATTTGCTAAATTTTGCCAACGTTTTGGCTCTCATGTTAGAGCCGAAAAGTCAGCAAAATTAATACTTTTTTCTTACGTGAACGATTATTTCTACCTACAAGGATTTCAACAGTGGACCATACATCCTCAATAAGATTATTGTAACTATTATTCATTAAATTACTTGGTACATACTGTGTATTTCGATTAATAAAAAGTTTTATAAAAATTGAGAATATTATAACATGGAGTACCAATAGATGTAAAAATTAGAAAAATATATTTGAGATTATTAATTTTTCACTTCTACCGGCAGTGCCTATGACCACCAGACATTTTTTTTTTTGTATTGTTTTCACCAACTCATTAGAGTTTTATTTTAAAAAATAATAATGTTGCGCTTACCAGATTTTTTTTAAATTTATTATCACCTAAAAGCCACACACTTTATGCTACTGTGGCTTTTCGGAAGGTGTTTTAGTGGTAGACATGAATAGCCTATCTAGGTTCATGTAGGATAAAGATCTTTGAGTAACTGAAATCGCATAGTATCGGAAACACCATTTTACCCCCTGCGAATGAAGGCCAAACCAAGGATTATTTTATCTTTCCGATGGGTTTAGAACCCGCGACCTTGGGATAGAGGTCTGTTATATTAGCCACAATACCACTGATGACCCTAGGGGTCACCCATAGCGTAGTGGTTAGCATAACAGCTTTCTATGCCAAAGGTCGCGGTTTTAAACCCGCGGGTGGCCCTAGGATTTTTTAACGGGTGTAAAAAATCCTTAGTTATGCCGTCCTTCGGAGGGGACGTTAAAAGGTGGTCCCTGGCCGATGTGCGATGTCAGGTACTCGTTAAAGATCCCTATCCTAATAAAACCTGGGTAGGCAAAATTTAGGACTCCCACTGTAGCATCGTCCGATTAGCAATAGAACCATAAAAGTGACGTTAAACGAATAAACAAATAAACAAAACCACTGATGACCCAGAAATACAAGTTATGTGATTCGCTTACCAGACCTATTTCTGGCCAAAGTAATCTCTCTTTAGAATTCTATCCCTCCATATTTTTTTTTTGTATTGTTTTCACCAATGCATTAGGGTTTTAATTTTACAAATAATCATTTACTTACAAAATAATTGTTTATTTTATTTTTTTCTTAATCCCAGATATATCTCATAATTAGATCAATTTACCATAAAAGTGAAAGAAAAACCGTTCCTAGCTAACATCAGAGAAATTATTTTATTTATTTTTATTTTACGTAAAGAAGTTGCTCTGACCTGTCTAACAGGAATATACAACTAGATTAATGGAAGGAATTAGTCCGGGTGGCGGTAATTAAATGAAACAACTAAATAGTTTCAACTATTTTAATGTTTGCCAACGTTTCGACCCCCTTTGTGGGTCATCATCAGGGCGCATGGTGGGAGAAAGGAAACGTTGGCAAACAATAAAATAGTTGAAACTATTTAGTTGTTTCATTTAATAACCGTCACCCGGACTAATTCCTTCCAGTAATTCTCAACGGTCAACTAATTACATCCACAACTAGATTAAGATTTATTTTAATATCAGAGAGAAAATATGTAGAATGAATTATATAAAAATATGTTAAACAGTTGGGAAGTTAAAAATGAATGAAGGATGGTGGATAAAGCCGAAAAAACGCTGAAAAAGAAGAAGAGGTAGACGAAAAAAGATGAGATAAAAAATGAAAGAATACACAATGGGACGTGATCTACGGTAGCTAAGGGTCTTAGCAGAATATTCGTCAGGGTCACGTACGTTCTCCATCGAATACTTCTTAATATTGTCTCTTCTAGCACAAGTAGTTTTAGAACTCCAAGAATTCTGATCATAATACTTTTTTTCCTCATTACCATCCCTATCCTATATATAAAAAATATAGTAAGGGAAAGTGTTGTAATCGTTAAAAATTTTTAATTACAGTTTTCAACGTATTTACACGTTTAAGGATCCCCTGAGTCCAAAAAGGTCTGTGTGTTTGTTGTGTGTCTCGAGTCCCGCACGAAAAATGTAAGTAACTAAAATTTTATATTTAAGACAACTATACGCCCGAGATATTACAGTTACTTTTTTAATCAAAATAAGCTTACCAGAAGAGCCAAAAAGGCTTTAACTATTTTGATTAAACTCGCTATATCGATGTAAAATTAGACGGGCTTTAATACCATTTAGGTTTCATTCTGATTGATATAGTCTGACAGGGCTTGAATGCTGATATTTCAAAATTTCGTCCTCTAAGGTACGTTTAATATAGATTTTCTGAAATTGGCGATATCATCTGATTAGCATTGCTAGAAATCAAGTAAATGTTTAAGTTGAACGAATTCGATATCCAACTAATGGAGAAAACTGCATTTTTTTTTTAAATTTTTTATTTTTGAAATTAAAATACATGTATAATATATATACCATTGGAATGCTAAAGTTTTAAGAAAAAATATTATCTCATACATACTATTGCAAAAGACGATGATGAAAAGCCGATAAAACAAACTGATTGGCGTAAATAATAATATAGTAGATTATTTAATAAAACACACATTCCTATTAAAATCCAATATAAATAATTCTTAAACAATTTATTTTGGTTCCTAAATTTGTTAAAAACTCTTAAATTGATATAAATAACGGAGGTAAGTAAAAGTCGTGTGTTGCGTCCACCAGATGTTTTAAGTTTATTATCATCTAAAAGCCACACACTCCATGCTACTGTGGCTTAACGGAAGGTGCTTTAGTGATAGTCCTAAGTTACCTATCCAGGTTTAATTTGTATAAGGTTATTCAATGAGTACCTGAAATCGCACCATCTCGGAACCACTGAATAACTCTATAACCAAAGCTCAAGATAACTAGCTGGGTTTCAAACCCGCGAACTGGGGCATAGAAGTCTGTTGTATTAGACACAATTCCACAGATGACCCCGAAACGAAAGTTATGTGATTCGCTTACTAGGCCTATTTCTAGCCAAAGCAACCTCTCTGGAATTCTATCCCTCCTGAGATCCGTCATGTAAAAACAGCTTCCTCCTTCAAATCGTTCCTTTTCGACCACCTTCTCCTTATCCAGTCAAACAGACTATAAATTCAAACTGCAGAAACTAGAAAATACCAATTTTGTTGTGTTTATGCTATTTCTTCTTTTTTACTTTCACTTGCTATATTGCGTATTATGAACATTTTCTTAAGATTTGTCTTCGGTACATCAGGGAGGTCTCATGTTACCCACTTATACGGTGAATTAAAGTGGCTCCTCCCCTCAACCCGCAGACAATATTTCCTTGGATCATACCTCTACCAAACTATTAACTCCCAGCATCCTTCCTACATCTACAGTCTCCTTCAATTTAAATCCTCAATCCACTCACTTGAAACTCGATCGCGACATTCTGACCTTTACCTTCCTACTCACAGAACCAAAACCTTTGATCGTTCCTTTATTGTTCGCTCTACCACACTCTGGAATTCTTTACCAATCCATATCCGCCATGCTGCCTCTTTATCCTCATTCAAATCCCAACTTTTCCTATACCTTCTGTCATCCCAAATAGACGATTAGCAAATGTGATGTCAATTTTATCTAGAAATCTACATTGAATAAATAAAGATTACCGTTTACCGCCCAAATTTTAATTTGATTTTGTTTAAATAAAATTTTCATTTTCTCATAAGATAAAATTTAGAAGATATATATTTTTATTAATTTCTTTGTTATTTTTTATGTATATAACTCCTCATTGTAAATAATTGTAATTTTAATAATCATTGTAAATAATAATTAATCATGTTTTTATTGTCTGTTGGCCAGACATATTATATATTCAAATTGTACATAACTGTTATTCTTAGGGGACCTAGTCCCAGAATAAAAATTTTTTTCTATTCTATTCTATTCTATTCTATAGTAAGGGAAAGTGGGTGTGTGTGTGTGTGTGTGTGTCTGTGTGTGTGTGTGGTAATTCCCGGGCGGAAACGGTGAGTCCTATGAAACTGAAATTGCATATTTAAGACAAATATACGCCCGAGACGTTACAAAACCATTTTCATCAAAATGAGCTTACCAGAAGATCCACTTTATACCATGCATTTTGCACCTTTTTTCGATTTTCTCGAAAACAGTTCCGACGATTTTGATTAAACTCGCTATATCGATGTCAAATTTAATGGGCTTTAATATAATTTAGGTTTAATTCGGATTAAAATGGTCTGACAGGGCTTAAAGCCGATATTTTAATATTTTATTCTCTAAAGCACCTTTAATTTTGTTGATTTTATAAAAATAACTATATTATCTTGTTACCACTGATGAAAAACAGCTAAATATGCAAGTTGAGCGAATTTGAAAAGCAACTAAAGGAGAAAACTGGAAAAAAAAATTGTAATGCAATTATTGGTTTTGGAACATAAGAACAGTCAGTAATATACATGTATGATATACCGTTGAAAAGCTAAAGATTTTAGAAATAATATTATCTCATACATAAGCTTTTATAAGTGAATAGAAACTGATGTAAAGAAGATAAAACTAAGTGATTATTTTAGATAATAATGTAATCTATTTTTTAATACATCACATGTTTCTATAGAAATTCAATTTAATTAATTGTTTAATAGTTTCACGTATTTTTATCTTTAACTGTATTTGAAAATTATTTCATTGATTTTAAAAGTCCTGTGTTTCCCGCATCAGATTTTTATTTTCATTCTAATAGTCTGATTAGTAAATATTTACATGTTTTACAACCTCAATTATTTTTTTAAGTTTAGAAAATTTGTATGCCTAAACCCACATTGTTTCAGTTATCAATTCTGTATCATTATTTTATTCTTAGAGACATAAGTGCCAGGATGATAAAGAAGTTTTTCTTTTCATTTCAACAATATTTTATGAGATTTGATTAAATGTAACTCTAGCTTAATTGAAGTTATTAATGCATGATAATAACGGATTTGTTCCGTGATATGGAGTTTTCAACATATCCATTACCCCCGATCCTGTTATATAAAAGCGAGGGTTTGTTTAGTGAAATGTTGGAGCAAGTTCATTACCCGATTACCATGCAGGCTGCCTTTCGATATAAATTCCCCTCCCCCTAACTTTAAGATGCGATTTCCTATGTGGAGGTCGGGGCTCCCTCCTCTTTGCCGAGGTAATTGAAGATATCTCCTATAGCGCCGCATCTAAAGTTAAGTCTTCAAAAGTTTCACCTTCCACCGCGCCCTATAATCGCGGTCCAAAACGTGGCCTGAATTTAAATGAGCTGATTTGCTTCAGACTTTAATTATAAGGTAAACACGACCTGGCCAGGCCACCCTAGCGTATTATATATTCCACTTTCGTACCCTGCCCTTCTAATGGGCTCCCACCAACTTATCTGGAAAAAAAAATAAAGTTTTTTTTTCTCCCTTTGAAAACCCTAAACAGCTACTTTCCAGGAAAACTGAAAATTAATTAGATATTGAAAAAGTTCATAAATATATTTCAGGGAGGGTCAGTGCCCTGGTAAATATTTATGGATGGTTAGTACGAACGGATTATTCCAATTCGGAAATCAAAAATATTAAATGTCTATGAACAACTTCGAACTGGGAACAGTTTAGTAAATAACTTAAAAAGATTCAATACCGATCTTATATGTATCAAGCAGTTTGGATTTTAAAACGCTAAAAATGATTATACAATGATCTATTATTTTCAGATAATTATATTAAGGTATACAAATTTATATATGGTCAATGCATTCGAAATCTTCCAGACCTTGCCGCTCGTAGTTTTTGATTTTCTTGATTTTTGACCTGTTATTTTGTATCCTTTCGTAGATATAAAACTATAAATAAAAAATAAAAATAAAAAATAGGCCAATACATTCAATATTGCAGCTGTATTAAGTCAGCTCTGTGGGAAAAATATGTGTTGGAATATGTAATTTGTTAGATATAAAATCATACAAAAATAAACAATGAGATAATGACATTCTTTGTATTTTTTTCCCCACACTACATTACCTAAATAGTGAAAACAGTTATTTAAAACATTCTCAAAAATGGATGAAAAACGGGACTTTAACGTAATAAAAGTATATAAAGAAAATGAGACTAAGAATTAATTATTTCTCCTTAGATATCTTAGTCATAGTCCTACTTGCTGTAAAAATTTCGATTTAGAGAACATAGTGCTTTTTTACTTTCACTTACTATATATAGTAAGGGAAGTATTGCGATCGTGAAAATTTTCGAATTCCAGTTTTCAACGGAAATACACGTTTTAGGGTCCCCTGAGTCCAAATAATCAAGTCCCGCAAAAAGGTTTTTTGTGTGTGTGTGTGGTAACTCCCGGGCGGAAACAGTAAGTCCTAAGAAACTGAAATTTCATATTTAAGACAAATATGCGCCCGAGACGTTACAAAACATTTTTCATTTGTATGAGCTTACCAGAAGATCCACTTTATACCATGCATTTTGCACCTTTATTCGATTTTCTCGAAAACGGTTCCGACGATTACGATTAAACTCGCTATATCAATGTAAAACTTTAATGGACTTTAATATCATATAGGTTTTATTCTGATTAAAATGGTCTGACAGGGTTTAAATGCCGATATTTTAATTTTTCTGTATCAAAAGTACCTTTAATTTTGTTGATTCTATAAAAATAACAATATGATCTTGTTACCACTGATAAAAAACAGCTAAATATGCAAGTTGAGCGAATTTGAAAAGCAATTAAAGGAGAAAACTGAAAAAAAAATTTTAAATGCAATTTTTTTTTTAACATAAGAGCAGTAATATACGTGTATGATATGCCGTTGGAAAGCTAAAGATTTAAAAAAAATATATATTATACTCAAGCTTTTAAAAGCTAATAGAGAGTGATAAAAAGAAGATAAAACTAACTGATTATTTTAGATAATAATATAATAGATTTTTTAATAAAACACATGTTTCTATATAAATTCAATTCAATTAATTCTTTAATAGTTTCACGTATTTTTATCCTTAACTGTATTTGAAAATTCCTTTATTGATTTTAAATATGGAGGTAAGTGAAGTCGTGTGTTGCCCGCACCAGATTTTATATATGAATTTTCAAAATTGGCCAAAATTCCTTTCGAGCGATATTTACACGGAAATATTACAAAAGGAACTGAGTGAAAAATTATGAAACTGATACAGATTACTCATCTATAAGGTGAGTTTAATTTATATAAAAAAGACGCGAACTCTCGTATTTATAAGTTTACAATCACCTGGTTGCTGGACAATTCTTTGTTTGTTTATTGCTTCTTTATTTATTTAACGTCACTTTATGCTACTATGGCTAATCGGACGATGCTACAGTGGGAGTCCTAAATTTTGCCTATCCAGGTTTCATTAGGATAGGGGTCTTTAACGAGTACCTGTCATCGCACAGGCTCGGAACCACCTTTTAACGTCCCCTCCGGACGGCGTAACTAAGGATTTTTTACTCCCATTAAAAAATCCTAGGACCACCTGCGGGTTTGATCCCGACAATTCTTTACTTTTGAATTTAACAAGCGGTTGTTTATAAATATAAAGTAACAATATATTAGCATTTTAAACATAATGAGAAGTGCTAAAATAACGACTTAGATAACCCACTTTAACTAAAATAGAAATAAAGTGGTTCTCTGGATACTGTCCTATAAAAGCTAGTCGGGACAAGGTTTTTTTTTCTTCTTTCGGCACTATGATTGAGGAACGACGTATTCTCTTCTGAACCGCTATTAAAAGAAATAGTAGACTAAGAGCAGTCATCAAAGATGCTTTGTGGATTCAGCCTACCTCTAATGGCTTACGGCCAGGAAAAGATTGGAACCGGAGAGCACGAAAAGTAGATTAAAAGATGAAAGAAAAGTGTGCTGTGCAAATTGAGAAGTGAGGAGAATTGAGAGGTTTGTAATTGTGAACCAATGATAGTAGACAACATTAATCAAGGAAAGTCGGAGCTTTAAATTATCCTATTGAATAGTTAATGAAAATAAAAAAAATAACACAAAACATTTAGGTCTGTTCTTGTTGTTTCATAGAACTGTTGCGTGCAACAAACATTAAGTTTACAAAACTTACCTTCCTTCTTCTAATCAATATTTCAATAGGCTTAAACTGGATAAAAGAATTATGTTGTCTTGATAGAAACATTTATTTTATAATATGTCGATAGAAATTATTATTTACAACTACTAATCTGTATGCCCTTTCTTCACTATGTATTATTTACTACATTCTATGTTAGCTTATTTTTGTTTTCTAAAGTAAATGGTTTTCTAAGGATATATTGTCCGTCTTTATTGCTGTTCTTTACTGAAAAGAAAAAATAAACAGGAAAAATATTTCCATGGTCGTTTTTCTTTCTTTGGTAAGAAGTGTCAATTAGTATCCATATAGTCGTGCAACTGCCAGACGGACTTCTTTAAGTCGTTATTTAGGTTCCATATTCTATTTAAGAGTTTATTTATCGTTTTCACCTTTAATCATGGTGAGAAACCCGGGATTGCATTACAAACTCCGCAATTTCCTTCCCCCTATATACTTCCTTATCTTCAAGTCCTACCTCACTGACATTTCCTTCAAAGTAAATAATAATGATTCCTATCCATTCGTTTTTAGTCAGTTTGCTGGTGTTCCTCAAGGCAGTATCCTAGGACCTATCCTCTTCACAGTTTATACAGCTTTCTTTCTCTTCAATTCCTGACAATCCTCCGAGGCGTCTGAAAAGGAGATGGCCCCGAGACATTCTAGTTTAGAATATTTTTAGAGTGCTTCCATTAGGAAGCTTATCTACATGTATTTCATGAGTTTTTATACTTCATTCCAATTTACTTGTTGTATTCCATTATACAGTTGTAAATTTCAATAAATAAATAAAAATCATGGTGAATGCAATCTATTTCCAGGATAAACCTATTCCAACATCTCAAGAACTAAAATATTTAGGACTGTACTTAGACAAAAGACTGGTATGTAACCCAAATTAGACTTAGAAGAAAATATCCGAACAGACGATTTAGTCTACTTTCCCGCCTACTCGAAGAACGATCAAAATTATTCTTGAACACGAAAATTACTATTTACAAAGTACTGATCAAACCCTCATAGACATACATGAGAGAGCTATGGGGATTTTTCAAAACCTTTAACATTCAAATAATTTAGTCTCTTCTGTTGAAATGATTACGAAAAACCGACTTGGACATACTCACTGTTTCGGACACAGCCAGAGAATATTATAAAAGATTTCATGACAGACTGACTTACAACATGAACCCATCGGCCCAAATACTTAAAACCAACACTAACCCGTACAGCTCACCCCGAAGACTTTTGAGGCGGTAGCCTAGAGATTCCTTGCATTAGCCTATTTTTCGGAAGTTAACATGTTTGCTTATTGCAAATTTTTTGCTGATAGAAAATAACAAAAGTTTTTATTGCTACATTTAGCATAGTAATCATACTAATAGGCTTAGCGATTCCGAAAAATCGATATAGGTACCACCAAATGTTGCCGACTTAGATTCATGCGATGACCGCCTTTTAAGCCCAGCCCCGGAGATCAAACTTGAACGAATCCTAACATCGACCCTTACCAATCAATTAGCTCAGCGTATACCTACCTTTCCAAAAATCTTTTTAATTTAACGTCCTTCTAACTTCTACCGATGGTTAAATATAATAATGTATAAAGGTTATAAAAAATTTTAAAAAAGTTTTTTTTTTTTCATTATTGCACTTTCCGTTACGATAAACTCTTAACCAGACAGATATATTTTTAAACATAAATGACACCTCATTCTAAATTCACCTGTGCGAAGCAGGGTGAGTCCGCTAGTAAAGAAATAAATTTAAAAAATATATATATATAAATCCATACTTTAATATTTAAAAAAAAATGGAAATAAAGTTTATGGCATTTTTATCGGTAATAAAAGCTTTATAAGAGAGGGATAAATGATAAAGCCGCTGACCAGAAGAGGAAATGATATCCTCCAGGGGCAGGACTTACTGGAAGCCTTTTGGAGATTGATGGCAGCCTCAGCTCTTGATAAAAGAAGCATTACTCCTCCACGCTCATGATCGCTTCATTTATATTGTGTTATCCACTCTAGGATATCGATCCTCGTCACAATCGATACCCTCTTGATGGACATGTTAGCCGAGTACTGTCAAGTCATGAGTGAGTGGGGTTCGACAAATATACAAGAGTAACAGCAGGAACATAATTTCATAAGAAACTTCACCTAAAAAAAAAGTTTCAGAAATATGTTCATCTAATGTGTATATACATACATAAAAAGATTCCGCAATCTCCTTCTGAGCCACTGATACGGTTTTGCTATCGTTTGGAGAATCTTTTCTGAAGATTCATTTGTCGACAAAAATGCTAGGAGATGCAACAATGATCTTAACAACTTGTCCTTAATATCAGCCCCGTCCGGTGTTCCCTAGCTGATTGTAAATATTGTACATACGTATGAATGTGACATGTTTTGTTTATTTATTTGTTAACTTCATTTATTTGTATTTATTTTATCTACAAATTTTGTTATTGTATACGTTTATTTAGTTTGGTTTCATTTTATGTAATTTGGCATTTCTTTTGTTTATATTGTATGAATGGGATCCTTTAGCAATATTATCATTGTCCATTGTGACAAACTGTAATACATACGAATAAATAAATATATATATATATATATATATATATATATATATTATATATATATATATATATATATATATATATATAGCTGGTTATTTTCAAAATGGCGGTCGATTAAAAGTAATTTAATTCGACAACTCAGTTATTTTTGAAGATAGAAAAAAAATTAATTAGTGTTTATTAACCGAAAAAAACGTAAATAATTATAGAGTTTATTATTAAAAAAGGAAATGACAAAAAAATGTAATTTTTTCTATAACTCAGTTATTTTTGAGGATAGACAAAAAATTGTCGTTTTTTCAGTAAAGGTCGTTAAACAAGAAAAACATTAACAAAAAAAGAAATATCTTGAAATCTTGCCCATATATACGCCAATATATCAGTTATTTTTAAAGTTGGAAAAAAAAAATTATTAATGTTTTTAACCAAAACCCCGGGAATAACTATAAAAAACTGAGAAAAGAAAAGAAAAAAAGATGAGTAAAATTCATTGCAATTCAGCTTTTGTTTAGGAGGGAAATTATTTTTCTGTAACTAAGTCATCAAAAAATTATTTCTGAAATCTGAGTAGTGAGATAGAAGTATAACATGCCGTCAAAAAGCCTAAGATCTTAAAAAAGTCAATATGTCATAAACACAAGTAACAAGTTAACATAAAGGTTTTTAAAAAAAACATTTTTATTGATATTTACAGCTGTATTTAAAAAATACATTAAGCGAGTATGTGATAGTTATATAATACAATTACATGAAATAAATGTAGAGAAGCTTCAAATTGGAAGCAATCTAAAAATATTCTAAGCTAAAAGGTCCCGGGGATATCTCCTTTTCAGGCGTCTTGAAGGATTATCAGGAATTGAAGAGGAAGGAAGAATTGAAACAAGTGGTTTAGAGTGAGAATGGAGTTCGTCATGAAAGGATTGATACCTAGTCCTGGCTAAATCAGTAAAATATGGAAAAGGATTTTGGATTGTAAGGATTGAATGTGGGAAGAATTTGATGGATTAGTAGAGCCCCATAGCTTGGTTTTATAATAATTTAATTGGTGTTATAATAGCCATGTAGATGAGCATTTTGTTGTTAAAAGGAAGGTTTGACCGTTGATCTAGTAACTGTTGAAGTAGCCTAAAACGGCGAAAAAAGGTTTTATAAGTTCATAAATTTATGAACATATGTTTTTAGAATAGAATAGAATAGAAAAAAAAATTTATTCTAGGACTTTGTTCCTTAAGAATAACATGAAATTTACAAGTAAAGGTAGCACATCTGGCCAGATAACATTAAATAGACATAATAATATACATAAGTAAAAGAGGTAGAAAAAGAAATTTATATAAATTTATGTACATACACATCTCTATGTACCAAAGATAGGAAAAAGCGTAAAAAAAGTAAAGTAAACAAATAGTAAATTGAAAGTAAGAAACAACTAATTTTGAACACTCAAATGAAAAATAATAATAATATATACATGTATATATGAAATAAAATAAAAAAATAAATAAGAAGGTAAACATAGGATATTCCTTCCTTATAACGATTATAATGAAAAATCGAATTTAAAATTAAAAATTAACAAGCGTCAGTTTGGAATGATAGGTGTTGGAAAAGGCGATATTTGAATGTGGATAAGGAAGAAGCATTACGTATATTGGAAGGAATGGAATTCCAGAATGTAATGGAACTGGCAAGAAAGGATCGATCGAAGGCTTTAGTACTATGGGATGGCATATAAAGGTCGGAATGGCGCGATCTTGTTTCAAGCTAGTGGACTGAGGATTTGAATTGAAGGAGACAGTAGATATAGGATGGATGCTGGGATTTTATAGTTTGGTAGATAAATGACCCAAGGAAGTGCTGTCTGCGTATGGAGGGAAGGAGCCACTTCAACTCGGCATAGCGGGGGGGTCACATGAGACCGCCTCGAGGTACACAAAACAAATCTTAAAAAACAATTCATGAGACATTTTAACTTGTTCTCAAGCACCACAGGGAGACCATTAATGTTTTGGATGATTATAATTGATTCATTCTAATTTAGAATATTTTTTTAGCGATTATGATAGTTCATTGCTTCCACTGCTCTACAGTATCGTACAAGTTATATTCTTTCTTTCAGTACGAAAGATTTCAGATGCAATATTCCGTAGCAATTTAAAAAAAAAAAATTAATTGCAAGTTGCATTAAGTCTATATATAAACTAATATGGTTTCAACTTTTAAATTATTTCATGAAAGCAGATCTTTCACTGTAAAATAAATAGGATTCCCATGAAAACTTAATTAAATCTTTAAAATGTATTTTAAATAGTTTATTTGAAATATAAAACAATAATAAACCTAATAGGACAGGAAACTTTGTTATTTCTATAGTTTTTGAAAACGTGCATTTTTTACAAAAACATGGGCTATTCACAAAGCACGTTGTTAAGTTATAAATACAATATCAAGTGAATGTTAACGTGTTCTTCTACCACATTACGTTGTTTTGCTAACATGTTTAAATATTTCGTAAATATTTTTTTTGGCTATTGATTTACTGCACTATGTCATCTTTGTTAATCAAAACTGCTTATAGATCCCCAGCATGAATCCTAATTTTTAATGTCGTCGTCAATAATAATAAAATATAATTTTGAATATTTTTTGTGAGACTTTGTGGTATATTAAGAGCATTTTATAAACAACAAATATTTCTTACTTCTTAAGGACTTTGATGATAAAACAGAATAGAACATAATCGTTAAAGCAATAAATCGAACGGGCCTTCCTTGAAATATCTCTCCCTGCTCGACTATATTGGATGTCTGTCAGGGACCAAGTTCCACGAGGCTCTATCTCAACGTTTTATTAAGGCCTTGTACAGCATAGCTTTCTAGGGTTCAAGTATTGAAGGCGAAGAATTCAGATATCAGATGAAGATATCAACAATCTATACTCCATTGTGTCTAAACACATAAAATTGTTAATAATACTAAAGTAGATAAATATGAAATTCAATGAAAAATTGAAAAACGCACTTATGCTAAAAAAAAAAAAAAAGTATATATATATATATATATATATATATATATATATATATATATATATATATATATATAATAATAATATATGTGTGTGTGTGCGTTTGTGAAAAAAATCTCTTATACCTTTCGGAAAAGACGATTGAAATTTTAGGGCACATTATCAGGATGGACAGTGGTAGATTAACTAACAAAAATTCTCAACCTAGCCCTCTCCTGGCTTCGTATAATTGAAACAGATCTCCAGGAGATCAACATCTCAGAAGACAATGTACGGGACAGATGTTAATTCAGGATCCTAATCAACAATCACCAATTCAAAGATATACCCAACACGAGGGCCACTTAAGCTTGGACTGAAGAACGAAGAAAGGAGCTCAGCGAGAGGATGAAGAGATTTTGGAAGAAAAAGGCCAACGCATCAACTAAGCATGTTCAACCGTGCTCCTGAGTCGGGCATATATATATATATATATATATATATATATATATATATATATATATATATATATATATATATTTAGAAATATGGGACAGACCTAATATAAAAAAAAAAACTTACCGTGTCAGTCACTGATTCATTATTCCACCAGTTCTACCTCTGCTATTCACATAACTAAGTATAATAACTAGGTTGGAAACGGCTATGAGGAAACTACAGCACCCAGCGGAGCTACGAAACCTGCCCTGGCGGGGAGTTATTCATAATTGTAGAAGCGAGAGAGGCGTGTTAATTAACGACACCCGCAATCCGGCCCGCCCCTGTCGGCTTAAAATTGCTCTACAAAGCTTTTACACATTCCGTCCCCTTAATTGCAGCCTCTCACAACTTTAGTGTCGTAACGCCTCTCATCAACTCGTGACAATTCATTAATATTTCGCTTCCAGGATTCGTTTCTAGCTCGGTCAGAGTATGGTAATATATATATATATATATATATATATATATATATATATAGTTATTATTTTGACATCGATACGTCTTTGTCTGTGAAAAGTAACTTTCGTTAGGACTGTAGCGTTTTTTTCATCCTTATTTTTATTTACTCTAGCTCAGTTAGTGGACAGTACTATTACTAATTCAGTATATTAGTGGAAAATATTTTATTTTATAACTTTTTTGATATAATTTATTTCTCTGTTAAAAATAAATACCTTTCGAAAAATCCAAAAGTTGAAAGAACGGATGGATCAAGCAAAAATTTATTACTTTTTCCTCTACGTATGGCTTATGCATTTCATTAAGAAATTTATGTTTTTAAAATCTGTTTTTTAATTTTTTTTTTTTTTTAAACTACTCGAATCATATCTGGTAAAATTTCTCTAAACTACAGTAACTGTACTGGAGCCTTTCATGATGTAGAACATTTGATTTGAGTTTTTTGATCGAGTCTGGCACCAGGGGCTGCTTTACAAACTCCGTAAATTCCTCACTTCTACATATTTTCCATTAATGCGTTCCTACCATACTGGCAGAACCTTTAAGGTAAACAATAACTTTTCCTACTCATCCACATTTTCCCCATCTGCTGGAGGGCCTCAAGGTAGTATCTTAGGTCCTATTCTCTACTCCCTTTAACAGCTAACATTCCACACCATTCTCGCACTGTCCTCCATACTTATGCTGATGTCACGTGTGTCTTATCCGTCCATAATGATCCTACTACTGCATCCCAAACCCTTAAGTCCCACATCACAGCCATTGAAGAATGGTGTCAAAATTGGAGGATTAAAATAAATCCCAACCAATCCCACCAAATCGCCTTTACCCTTCGTCTCAAACCGATGACTTCCTCCTACCCTTCAGTATCCTATAATAACATTACCCTTACTCCTGTAGAACAAATCCGATCCTAGGTCTCCATCTTGACAAGCGCCTTACTTGGAATCCTCACACAAGACTGAAACGACAAGAAACTGCACGAAGATATCGATTACTACAACACTTACTAGACAAACGTTCAAAACTTCCAGTATATTACAAAATACTCATCTACATCACAATTATCAGATCTATTTGGACATATTGAATTGAGCTTTGGGGCTCTACGAAACCATCTAATTCCTCCCGCATCCAGTCGTTACAATCCAAAATCCTTCGCAAAATCCTGAATACTCCTTTTTTTGTTACAGATCAACTCCTCCATAATGACCTAAACATCCCATTTGTTGCAGACATAGCCCCTGATAGATACTCCTCTTTCCATTCTAAACCCCCTGCCCATACAAACCAATTGTCCGTAATTTATCTTCCTCAGATATCCCTAATAACCCTCCAAGGCGACTGAAAAGAAGGTGGCCTTGGGACATTCTGTCTTAAAATAGTTAAGTGCCACTGGGTAGTTCTTTCTCAAGACATTTTCATGACTTTATTTTTTCATTATACATATTTACTTATTGTATTCTTAGTACAGTTGTAAATTACTATAAATAAATAAAAATATAAAAAAACTACAGTTATTAAAGAGCTTTTAGAGGGAAAAGAATTAAAAATTAAATAAATAAAAGTGCAATTACCAAAATACAAGAATTGTTAAAATTGTATGACGATGAGATGGGAGTTTTTTTTTTTTTTTTGCCAAAATTTAAGTATTTAATTTGAAAATGGTTATTGTTGTTATTGTTTTAATTTTAAGGGAAAAAAAAAACTGCTAATGGTTATTATCGCCCTCACATATTTACAAATAACAAAACAAAAAGAAAACCGATTTACTAATATGAGGATAGAAGAAAAAAATTAAGAGAGGAAACAACGAACAAAATACTCGAACAAATAAATAATGCTAAAATAAATAATGATAGAATAAATAAATAATAATGATAAATAAAATATGAATATAACAAAGAAAATTAATAATACAATAATTAAAAAATAATAACAAAATTTATTTGTTGAAACAAACGAATATTCTTCATAAATGTAATGGTACTGTTGATAGTTGCTTCATTATCGCCCAAAGCCTCTGAGACGTGGCGCGGCACGCCACATTTTTCAATTTTTATCCGGTACCGTGGAAGGACCTCCAAAATATGACTCACCGTTAGAGTTACCTTACAGTGATTACATTAATTAATCACAGTGATTAAATTAAATAATTACAGCGATTACATTAACTGATTAATAAATTTAATATTAACACTCTTATTAATTAATATTAATTAACCGTGTTAATAAGTTAATTATTAATTAAAGTACTATTAATACACAGGTAATTAATATTAATTAGTTGTGTTAATCAGTTAATTAAGTATTAATTCAGTTAATATTATTACAGTGATTACATTAATTAATGAACATGGTTGTTATCTGGTACACACTGTGTTGTATGTAAATGATTTCGTGTTTTAGTAGTTTGCTTTACCCTTACCTCAAAATACCCTACTGAGCGGACATTCTCTTTTCTATTTACCTCACCACTAATAGAAAAAAAAAATGCAGATTGAAAAATAAAAGTTCCAAACTCCTCAACTGTCTTGAATATAATTAAAATATATTAAAAGTTTGTACGGGTGTCCAGCAGGGCTCTTTGTCGGCGATCTCCGGGCGGAAAAAGTGAAATTTTAAAGGTCAATGAATTTCATGAAAAATTTAGGATTATTCCTCAGTGATAGATAATACTAGTTTCAGAAGAAAAATGAAAAAAAAAAAAAAAAAAAAAAAAAAAAAAAAAAAAAAAAAAAAAAAAAAAAAAAAAAAAAAAAAAAGTAATTAATTTGATCACTCTGTTTTTTTAACGATTATTGGACCTTAAAAAAAAACAATGCCCAATATGGTGTATGATTTAAAGTTAGTTATGCTGCTTATTTATTTTAAATATAACATAATGCTGGAATACGATTTATTGTTGATTCTGATTGATTTCAATTAGACAAAATAAGGGAAAATTCTGTAATGGTATACAAGATTTTCAAAGCCCAAACAGAATGTCGCTGACCATTTGTGAATAATCATAGTGATAAAATTAAATATTTTACTTTTTAATTTGGATTACTCTTCAAAACTTAATACTTTATATATTATTTTGGTGCTGTTTAGATCGGAATTTGACGATAGTTTATTTTTCAGAAATTTAATTTAGATTTTTTTTTAAATATTTTTTTGTTCAAATGTTCAAATAGCTCTAGATAATCGATGTATATATCTTTCGTTTAAGTTCATGTTCGTAAAAATAATTATATAAAAATTAATGTAAATAGTATTTTGATATAAAAAGAATAAATTTAAACTGAGATACTAACCATAAGTTCCTTAATTTGTTTCTTGCCTTATTATGAAGCTCGAATTATTTATTTATTACAATTTAAACTTAGCATAGGTTCTATGAAGTACAAATTAATAATTATTTTCTATTATAAATAAGATCGTTGAAGTTGAAGTTTTTTAATCGTAATGAAATGACAGTACAACATTTTTTATGTATAATATTATTTTTCTTTGTTCGTATAGTTTCAAAAACTGTGATAAATAATAGATCAACATTATATTTTTATCACTCTTCAGCTAGTCTGAAATCAAAATAAGATTATTTGAAAAATAAAAAATAACAAAAGAAAACTATGACGGCACATTGATACATTATAAATGTCAGTTCCTTTTTGACAAAGTGCCTTTATCTCGGGCAGGATAATCAACTTGACAGGAATCCAACCTACACTGCATCGACTGTTTTTCAAGAGGTTAATGTCGCTAGAAAAATATGTTTTAGTATATTTCTTTTATTTTATTTATTTATTCGTCGTATCATTTGTTATATCTGAGACCTTGAAGTATGGTGTTAGAATTGGAGACTAAAATTAATTCTAACAAATCCCACCCTTTACCCTTTTTCTTTAACCTATGACTTCTGTAACCTTTAATCTCATTTAACTAGTTCCTGTTGAAGAGATGTGTTAGCCAGGAGTCCATCTTGACAAACGCCTAACTTGGAATCCTCAAACAAGACTAAAACGACAAGAAACTGCACGAAGATATCGATTACTACAACACTTACTAGACAAACGTTCAAAACTTCCAGTATATTACAAAATACTCATCTATATCACAATTATCAGATCTATTTGGACTTATTGAATTGAGCTTTGGGGCTCTACGAAACCATCTAATTCCTCCCGCATCCAGTCGTTACAATCCAAAATCCTTCGCAAAATCCTGAATACTCCTCTGAGAAACTGCTCCCTGTTTTCGGCTACTTCAACACTTACTGGACAACGGTCAAAGCTTCCTAGTAACTACAAAATACTCATCTACATAACTATCATAAGACCAATCTGGACTTACTGAGTAGAAATATAGACATCTATAAAGATCCTAATGTATCAAACATTTCATGGAAAACTTCCTTCCCACTCCAATCCACTGGTTTCCATACTTTCCTCTTCTTCAACTCCTGATAATCCTCCGAGGAGTCTGATAAGGCGATGGCCCTTTTCATTTACCTTCTAGTATAGAATATACTTCCAGTGCTGCCATTGGGTAGTGTCTTTATATGTATTTCATGTCAGTTTACCGTTTTTATATAGCATTTACTTTATGTATCTTAATAAAGTTGTAAATATAAAAAAATATGTTTAATAAAAGCATTTGTTATGATAACTATATTTTTACCATATGAAATTTATATTAAGGGGTAGGAATATACTAAGGCTTTGCTTTTAAGAAAAGAAAAGTGCATGCAATCCATTTTTTGTTCTACTTTCACTTACTTATATATGAAATTTATAGTGAAAGGAAGTACTGCGATCGGGAAGATTTTTAGTTTTCACCGGAAATACACGTTTTAGGGTCCCCTGAGTCCAAATGACAAAGCCCCGCAAGGTCAATAAGGTCTGTGTGTCCGTCCGAGTATGTGGTAACTCCCGGGCGAAAACGAGAAGTCCTGTGAAACTGAAATTTCATATTTAAGGCAACTATACGCCCGAGATATTACAGTAACTTATTCATCAAAACCAGCCAACCAGAAGAGCCATTTTATTCCATGCATTTTGCACCTTTTTACGATTTTCTCAAAAACGCCTGTTTGGTCTAACCGTCATTATGAAAAATGATTGGGACTCGACCAAGTGGCAGCTATAACAAGTGGACTGTATTAAATAAGTAAAAGAAAGACTGTTGGGATTAAATATTGGTGTATTTTCAACATTGGGTTAGGTTAATGATTAAATTTAGGTGGGCTCCATATTTACATGTGGGTATGTTCGTCTTCTCAGTTCATCTCTTCTCTCTCCGCCTTGTCGTCCAGCCTAGGGTGACCTTTTCTTCTTCTACTCCATTCTTATCGGAACGTACTCGGAAAAGACGAAGGAAGATGGTGTGTAGCGTGCACGCTTCTGCTGTACTTCAGCTTCTCTTCTTACCAAATGATTTTCTTATAACACAATATGACCGCTTGTGGCACATTATTAAATTGAGCGTACATGTTACGGGAACAACGCCTTTAACGATTCAGATTAAACTCGCTATAAAAATTATATCGATGTAAAATGTAATGGGATTAAATATTGTTTAGAATTCACTCTGATTGAAATAATTTGACAAGGAACTAATGCCGAATATTTCTCCGCTTAAATTTAATTTTCTATATTCCCAAAAATGAACCTTATTGTTTTATAAGCGTTGATAACAAAAAGATAATTATGCAAGTTTTACGAAGTGGATAACCAACTAAAAGAGAAAATATGAAAAATATCTTTTTAATGTCATTTTTTTTCATTGATATATATGTTTAACATACCGTTAAAAAGCTGAAGGTTTTAGAAAAAATGTTATTGTACATAACAATTTTATATTGTTATATTATTTAATCTAAAACATATGCTTTCAAGGAAACTTAATATAATCTTTAATCCTTTTTGAGCTTTATTTTATTCAATAGTTGTTTAATTGATTTTAAAAATCAAGGTAAGTGAAAGTCATGTACTGCCCGTACCAGATTTTTTTTTTAAATTTTACTAATATTTATTTCTTTATCATGTGTTTAAAAATATGTTATCATCCCAATTTCGTTTTGTTATTTGCAGGAGTGTCCAACCCGTCCTGCGACGAGACCGAAGAGCGGGTGGCTGAGGCCGACAAAAACACAGTGATCATGTTCCCGCCATCGCTCCCCGGGAAGTGGGTCTCTGAAAAGTAAGTGCCCTACTTTTTACTCGCTATCATTTCTTTTCATTGAGGCATTTATCATCCCTGCCTTTTGATTCTGCTACATTAATTCCGAAAACAATCTTTTTTTGGGCGGATTCATCCCCCTTTTGTTTACCTCCGCCTTTCAACAGTTAGCAAAGAAAGTGCTTGACCCAGAATAATTTCTTCTCAGATTTCAGAATCGTAGAAAAAGATTAAAATGAGATAGTATCCTCTAGAGAACTGCTGCATATTTAATCATACCTAAATTCTACTTCATATAGGCTTAGACAAATTATTAATGAAGTATTCTATTCTATTCATGTTTACTCATATTCTTCATTTTCTATTACTCTTCGTGAAATTGAAGTAGTTATCTTCAACAAGCGAGCAAAAAAAAATCAATATAAAATGAAGTACTCTCTAATAAATTGTAAACATGTAATGACAGTTTATTTTTCTGCTGTATTTAAATATAATAATTATCGGAGTTGAATCCTGAAATGTGTGTATATAATCAGAAAATGTGTTCGCGAATTGAGACGTTAAGTTCCAAAAAGTACTATTTCCACTTTAGACAATATTAAAAGAAACGCAAAATTATTTCATTTATTTATTACTGGACCAATTTAATTGATTAATTTTTTATTATAATCTAAAGTTGATTCTGCTACATTAATTCCGAAAACAATCTTTTTTTGGGCGGATTCATCCCCCCTTTTGTTTACCTCCGCCTTTCAACAGTTAGCAAAGAAAGTGCTTGACCCAGAATAATTTCTTCTCAGATTTCAGAATCGTAGAAAAAAGATTAAAATGAGATAGTATCCTCTAGAGAACTGCTGCATATTTAATCATACCTAAATTCTACTTCATATAGGCTTAGACAAATTATTAATGAAGTATTCTATTCCTATTCATGTTTACTCATATTCTTCATTTTCTATTACTCTTCGTGAAATTGAAGTAGTTATCTTCAACAAGCGAGCAAAAAAAAATCAATATAAAATGAAGTACTCTCTAATAAATTGTAAAACATGTAATGACAGTTTATTTTTCTGCTGTATTTAAATATAATAATTATCGGAGTTGAATCCTGAAATGTGTGTATATAATCAGAAAATGTGTTCCGCGAATTGAGACGTTAAGTTCCAAAAAGTACTATTTCCACTTTAGACAATATTAAAAGAAACGCAAAATTATTTCATTTATTTATTACTGGACCAATTTAATTGATTAATTTTTTATTATAATCTAAAGTTGATTTTTTGCTGTATTAAAAATTTATTTTTCAAAATTATTACATTTTTTCCAATGTTTACAATATAATATGGATATACTACTTTCTGAAATGAAACGTGGATATGTTTTTTTTTTTGAAAGAATTAAAAGACATAGAATAGAATAGAAAAAGATATTTATTCTGGGACAATGTCCCTTAAGAACAATTCATATGTAAAATTAAGATATATATAATGTGTCTGGCTACAAGACCAAAGGAATAAAGTCATTTCTTATTCACAATGATACATAAAGAAAAGAAAGGATATAATAAAACAAAAGAGTAAAATAAATAAATAATAACTTCTGGTGCGTTAAACAAAACTAAATATTGAACTTTCATTATTGATCCTTATAAAAATATGAACAATAAATAACAAATTTTCTTTTTGATTTGGAATATCTTATTGAACGTCTGTTTGGAGTAGGTACTGGAATAGCTGGGACTTGAATGATGGTAGGGAAGAAGCATGGCGGATATGAGTAGGTTAGGAATTCCAGAGAGTAGTGGAGCGGACAATAAAGGAATGATCAAAAGTTGTTGTTCTATGGGTTGGAATATAAAGGTCGGAAATGCGCGATCTTGTTGATGAGGGAGTGGACTGACGATTTAAATTGCAGAAGTCTGTAGATATATATTGAGGTAGCTGGGAGTTGATTGTTTGGTAAAGATATGATCCTAGGAAATATTGTCTTCGGATAGAAGGAAGGAGCCAATTTAACTCATTGTATAAATTGGTCACATGAGACCTCTTCGGTGTACCAAGGACAAATCTTAAAAATATTTTCATAATTCGCTTTAGCCTGTCCTCGAGCACAGCCGAGAGGCCACCATATACCATACAGAATAGTCAAAGTGGGGGAAAATAAATGAGGATCCTAGGAGCTTACGGGTAGACAGTGGAAGAAGATGACGAAGAGCGATGGAAAAATTTGAGGGTACTTATTGTTCTTCGGGACATTTGGGCAATATGGGGTTTCCAGAAAAGGGTTTGGTCGATGGTAATACCTAGGTTTTTGACAGAGGAAGTGAAGGTAAATGGTAGACATATAGTACTTTTTGGAAGAATATAAAGATAACAGTCATCATAACCTTTCATACAACATTACTCATAACCAAGTCATTTATTATGTTTACACTAAGCTATGTACATAATTTCCCTTTTATGTTATGTACATTTGTTTTGAACTTTGAATAATTCATTCTGTGAATTTACAAATGCATTTTATATTATTAACTACGTGTTAACAATATTGACCGATAGTATAAAGACTGATAAATAACTCATTTTTGTCTTTTACCTTTTTAAAATAAAAAATGTCTATTAGATTAGATCACGCACGGTTTTTCTTCTCATATTCCATCACATCCAGGTCATGGAATTCTAATTGCATTTGCATCAACCATTTGCTGGATCAAATACCATTATTATATTAAAATGTAAGTTTCTGAAAATGTTTATATCTTGTTGTTTAAAACATCCTAAAAACAGATTATTAGGTTAAAACCATTGGTCAAAATCATAGAGATGATTCAAGACGTACCATTTAACCAAAAAGAATGCATAAAATGTAGAAAACCTAGATTAATGGGTATTCCGGGTTTAGGTGCTTCCGCTATGCAATGGGAAATATAGTACCTTTTTTGGGTGACATAAAATGTGGATTTAGTAACTTTTGGAATGAAATACAAATTTAAAATACATTTTTAAAGAATTTTTATGTTTTTTAGATAAAATCTGATGACGTATTAAGATAAAACTAAACCAATAGTGTACAAATATCAATTTAAAAAAAAATTTCTTTTAGTACCTTTCCCAAATGTATATGTCTCAATTGCAAATACATAATAGTTTTCTGAAGCCAACCTGTTCCATTTCTGATAGGAGATTTTTGGTTTAAGCAAATAGCCATGATACACAATTGTTATTTATTAATTAGTTGGTGGTTATTTATTGAAAAAGTAAATATAAGAAACTTACTCATTGAAAAAGTTTAATTACGTCTGAAACTTAATGTATTGTTCCAACGTTTCTGACCAAATATTAGACCAACTTCAGGGTGATTGAGTGAAGGATGAGACTGCAATGGGATTGATCCATTATTGTAAGATGAGTATTCGAGAACAATGAGTCACAAGTGTTTCTATGACTGCTCCATTATCCAGCTTTCCCTTATATACTATCTACAATAAACTATTTTTCTACCATTATATTGATATGTATACATATAATAAGGATTCATAAACTATACTAAAATGTTATATTATTATCTATTTGGGTTGAAAAGGTATATAATTTGAAATGATGAAGGGATACAATTCGGGTGGCAGTACCAAAAAAACAGTGAAATATATTTGATTATTTATTAACATCGTTTCTACCCCCGCCCTCCTATAGGTCTTCATGACGGAACAGTGTAATAAAAATCTCCAAAGTGAAACTAAAATATGACATTTTTTTACTTTTATTTTATAAAATATTAATTGGGATATATTACAATTTGTTTTCAAAATGAACAAAAATAATAGTGATATGATACCAAATTCATACAATATTTAAAAACAAACAATGATGAAGTCGATACATAAAATAATATATTATAATATTTAATATATTAAATATATATATATATATATATTATATGATATATTAATATAATAATAATATTTAGTTTGTATGTGTGTGTGTGTGTGTGTGTGTGTGTGTGTGTGTGTGTGTGTGTATGTGTGTGTTTTAAACTTTCTAAGCAATTTTATATTTATACCAGTATGTATGTTTTTTCTTAGCCGATTGATTTTCGTTTTTTTTTTTTTTTTTTTTTTTTTTTTATCTAAAAATTAATGTAAGCACATCATAATTAAAAATTCAGATCATCAGTGAAAAATCCTAATATTCTATCATAAATGCTTCAGGTTGTAATCTAGCTTTAAAATATAAAATTTGATTTAATCACTGAATAAAAGTATGGATTATATAAACCTTCTCACTCAAAATTATTCTGAATATAAGCATTTTCATACTATCCATTGTGTGTCATTTTTCGTTCCGAATCCGACTAGATGGCGATTCAAGTGTTTTTTATTTATTTTCAGGATTACATGCAATTTACACTTAAATAATGGATACAAACTTTTTTTTCTCTATCCTATGTTTAGATTTCGGAAGGCACATACACAAAATCGCTAAATTAAGCATTCACCGAAGGATATTTCTCTATATTTCCCAGTTTATCTTGAGTGTTTTTAAAACGACGATCCCCCAAAAAGGCAGAGATAAAGCTAGCTGGATGGAGTGACGCGGAAGATAACCTCGGGATGTACCTTGAGCCGTATCAGTATAAATTACTGATGAGCCAGAGAACGGCCTTTTCCTTTTTGATCCGGATTTAAATGGTCCTGAACAAAAGCTTCACTTCCTCTCCATTTCCAATAACTCCCCTTTCATATTTAGCTCAGGGACGTATACCTTACCTTGTTGGTGGCACGTATGCTTGCAGACTCTATTTGATTTCAGTACTTTCTGTATTTAAAAAAAATCAAATTTCTTCTTTTTTTTTATTAGAAAGATATTTAATTCACGATACCTATCATGAAATTCAATGGTTGGATTTCACAAAAATAATATTCTTTGCTTGGTTTTATACGGATATGGAACGTAGTTGCTTACTTTTGAGTATGAACATTAAATGTTTTTGTAAAGGTAAATTTTTTGATCCGTAAAGATATGAGACCACTGTAGATTTCAGATGGCTAAACAAGGCGTATTTTCAGAGCCATTTTATACACATACAAAAAAGTTAAGAATTACTCACACTATATATTTAAGAACTAGACATATATATTTTTTTTTTCTCGTAGGCGTAAACCACTTGGGTCATTTTCACCTTAAGTCACTATGATAAACAGATTAAATATTATAGTCTATTGTACAAGTCGGTCTATCGTAGGAAGTCAAAAAGTTTTGCAGTTGCCTGTATGTTGTCTTGTAAAACGGTTGGTAAGTCAGTGTCAATTGCATTATGTGCTCTGTGAGTATCACGCACATTGCATGCCAAATACCTCTACCGGAACTCCGTATTCTACAAATTGCTTTGAGTACTGCCCAAGCGGTATGCCGAGGCGTAGGTGTATGTGTATTAATGCAATCCTCCCTTAATTTGGGTCTCGGAGAATTAGGGTTAGGCATTACATTGAAAAACACCTTCCAGCATTTCAAGTCTCACGTTTTAAGATACGTAGGGCCTAAAAAGAAAAAAAAAAAGTTTGTCCGCTATACAATTTTATACTATTCAGAATACTATTAAGTCTATCTATGATAGATAGAGAATTGAATTTCTTATAAAACGAAAAAAATAATCATTGTAATTTTTTAGGAACTAGAGGAGATAAAGCGTTTTGAATTTGAGCAGTCATGATTCGTCATTTTCCTTAAATATAATTAGATAGTTTTGTCTTACATTAACTCATTACTTTTAATATGAATTAATTGCATACACAGCTATATAAGTTACAATACCACGATTGAATTATTAGTAAATAATAAACCATTGTGTCATAATTTGCAGCGTTTTTAATATATAAACTAGTCCATCTGTTTAAATTTCGTTGTTAACATATATATAGATGGTAATTAGTGCTTTACAAGGTATAAAAAAGTCATCAACAACCCCTGTATGCAATTAAAAGACCCTACAAGTACTATAATTTACTAATTATTGGGAAGGGTCCAGGGTTCCTACATCTGCTGCAAGTTTAGCTAGGCTAATGTGTTTGACTCTGCTTCTTGGCACTAGTGTATATTAGTATAAACATTATTTGTTTATATATAATAATAATAATAATAATAATAGTCTTTATTGATATACATATAAACATTCATAATACAGTTTTATTTACATTTTTTCTTTTTTCTTTATATACATATACATATATAGACCTTCCTTTTCAGGAGTTTAAAGTCTTTAACGGTAACTACCCGTACTTGAGTTGAAGAGTTCGCTCGTCTTCATCTTCCATTTTTTTTTTTTTTTTTTCCATTCTCGTCTTCAAGGTGCATATATGAAATTCATTATTCTTGAAATTATTTTTGAATTTAGGTTTGTCCTTATCCATGCCATGGTCGAGCCTTCTAAACATAGGGCTAGTTTTTGGCTATACTTCATTTTCCCTAATTTTATGGTTTTCTATTTTATCAGAAGATCCTCCTTTCATTTCATTTTCTGTCTTCATATCTTCTTTATGAGATATCAGAAATTTATCCAAGCTGGACGATCTTTGATGAGTTTTATCATCTTTCTTTCTTTTCCCTTTAGGCTGTTCTGGTTTTTTGCTTAGACTTTTTACAATTTCTTCTCTATCTTTATCTTCACTCCTCTCTCTTTTTTTCTTTAAAGTTTCTTGAGACTTTAAATCTTCTAGTGAGAAAAGCTGATCATTTATTAGAAGTTTGTCATACCTCAAGGTTGCCTTATTTCCTTTCTCCCAGTGCTCTTTCATAAAAGGGAACAATTCTCTTCTGATATCTCTAACAGACTTTGGCATATCGTTTTTAATTTTTATTGTTTTAAATTCATCGGATTTTCCTAATTTAAATTTATTTTTCATAATATCATTTTTCAGAAATAGTGAATTTAATTTAACTATTATCGGGCCATTTCTACTTTTGGGGTTAATTTTCCTTATTTCAGTTACGTCATAAGGTCTAATATTAGATACGATGTGTCTTAATATTTCCATTATCGTGTTATTCATTATGGATATATTTTCATTAACTGAATATAATTATATTTCTTTTTCGAGATATATTTTCCTCTTTTTCTCTGAAAGCTTGCATGTTAGTAGCTAGTTCAGTGAACTGAGATTTTATTTCTTTGATTTCTTCCTCTTGTTTTTTTCTATTTTCATCAAGTTTCGTTTCCAGTCCTGATATTTTTTCAATAAGTATATTAAATTTTTCTTCAATTGTTGACATTGTGATATGTAGAATAGTTAGAGGTACGAATATATATAATATATATATATATATATAAATAATAATATATATATATATATAATTATATATAAATAATATTTAATATGATACAAAAGTCGAAGGACGTAACTTTACGTAGTATTTAACGGTACCTTATCGTGAGAAGTGAGGATTCAAGGTGGGGGATGGGCGGAGCCAGAGACTGGGAGGACTTACTCCCGCCGGAGATTTTAAAGATAAAACAGACTGATTTACCTGGATATTGTGAAAATATATTTTCTGATAAAATTAGTTTCCCTGGTCTGATTTCTGTCAAACTTCGTAATTGATTTCTCTGTCCACTAAACTACACTTAGTTCAAAAACTGTTACAATTGGTCCACTTTTACTGATACTATGCACGTTTATTTTGAAGACGATCTATATATATATATATATATATATATATATATATATATATATATATGTATTACTTATTTATGAAAATAAATTGTTTGTTTATTTATGTCGTCACTTTATGCTACTATGGTTAATCGGACGATGCTACAGTGGGAGTCTTAAATTTTGCCTATCCAGGTTTAATTAGGATAGGGATCTTTAACGAGTACCTGACATCGCACAGGCTCGGGACCACCTTTTAACGTCCCCTCCGAAGGACGGCATAACTAAGGATTTTTTTATGGAAATAAATTAACATAAAAAAAATAAATAAAAGGATTTGCAAATCACGATGTTGGACTCGAATACGATCGATTATATCCTACATTCACACTTTCTTGGAACCTATCATTGGCTAAATAAATTCACATTATCAGAAATGAAATAGCACACCTACATGGTTTCGATCTGTACAATTAGGACTTGTTGAGGAATCGATTCGAGGATGACCTTTTCAGTTATTCCTTTACTATTTAATCAAACAGCTCTTGAAAACTGTATTCATGTTGAATCATGGCAATTCGGGTAATTCAATAAAAACGGGGTTTTTCCTCACTACATATTCACAAATAATATAAATAATTTAAAAGGAAAAAAAATGAAGGTATATATAATATAATAAATCATTTTATTCGAATTGATTCGTAGTCCAGATATTCTATAAGCCAATTATAATCGATATTAATTAATATTATTAATACTTATCGTGGCATTTTTGCTAATAATGTGGGAATTATAAAATATTTTCAAGTTAAAAATAAATTTATTAAAAAAAAAATCCGATCGAACCTAAAGAAAAAAATAATGCTATATGTAATATACAGAGGATGATATTCCAGATATTCTATTAGCTAATTATAATAAAAACTAATTACTATTAATAATACTCATCCTGGTATTTCTACTAATAATCTGGTTATTATAAAATATTTTCAGGTCGAATTATAATTATTTAATAAAAAAATCCAATCGAACCTAAATAGCCCAGTAAAAAAGGCTAAAATTCAAGGTTTCTGGGAAGTAATTCGGACAAAGCTGAAAATCGTTTTAATACCTCTTAAGGGTCTTAAGTAGAATGTAATTTGAGATTGCACCATCACGGGTGGTGAGCATATTTTATTGGAGCGGAAAACTTCGACTTTCGAAAAACCGTTAGTGCATTGGCTATAAAAAGTTCCCCATACTCAAGTTACTGTCCCCAGTATCAAGATAAACGGAAAAGCTAAAATAATTCTTAAAAAAACAAAAAAAAAAAAAAGCATGATCATTTAACGAATCCTCTACTAACAAATCAATTCTTCTTCTTCTTCCAGTGGTGCGACAGGCCGTGTAGGCCCTGGGCCTCGAGGTGTAAACTACTGCGAGTTTACACACACGTTTCACGATGCCAATTTTAGTGTAGGGTCATCACTCCCTAGGACTAATTATGTGAGTGGCCACCCTTTGGCTGACGGGTCTCACATACCCGGGGGAGAGGTTGTGAGTGAATCCTCATTTTTTTACATCCTTATAAAAGCCCCGCCGGGACTGGGATTCGAACTCAGAACCTGTAGCATGAGAGACTAGCGCGTTAGCCATCTCACCACGGGCTCCCCGCAAATCAATTACCTGTATTATTATCGAAAAAATCAAATAAGTTAAAATTAATTGATAGTAGTTCTTAAATTAAATTATTTCATAAAATAGCATTCTTGCGAGTTCGAACCTGACAGTTGGCCCTAGTCTTTTTTTATGGGGGTAAAAATTTCTTGGTTTTGACTGTGATTCAGAGTGAATGTAAAATAGTGGTCCCGAACCCGTTCGATGTCAGGTATTCGTTAAAGAGCACTGTCCCAATAAAATCAGGATAGACGAAATTTAGGATCCCTACCGTAACATCTTTCATTAAGACACAGCCGCATGAAATGATGCTGAATAAGTAAAGAAACAAATAAAGTAACTATTTCCATATTATTTTTTTTTAATGCACTCTTTGAAATAAATAAGCAGTAATTAAACCATAATTATTTTTACTTCCACTTACATATATATGATATAATATGTATGTAAGGGAAAGTTTTGTGATAGTGAAAATTTTATAATTCTATTTTTAATACGAGAATACACTTTTTATTGTTCCTTGAGTATAAATAAACATGCCGCACAAAAATTGTAAATTTTCTTTCTAAGAAGTACCTTTAATTTTGTAGATTCAAAAAAGTGAAATATATCTAATTAGCATTAATATATTGTTTGTTGACCCGTTATTATTTAACGACTCTATCACTGTTAGAACCAGAGAGAAGGATATTTTGGAGGGCTACTGCAAATATATGAGAATGAAGGATATAGCCATGCTCCAAGAGTCTTCCTACGGTACAGCAAGGTCTTTGTGACACCGTCCTTCCGCAAAATTATCTAATGTTAGGATGCAATATCTTGAATGTTAGGACTTCAGCCCAGATCAGACTGTCAGGAAAGTACGCCATCTCCTTTAGTGTCGGCCCGCAGAAGTATAGTCTGGACCCACAGTTGTGATGGAGACGCATTGGAAGATTGTTTCCATTTTTTCGCTCGATGTCCCACATCCCATGAAAATAGAACCCGTTTCATGCCCGTATTATATGATGTGAGTATTGATGGCTTTTATAAAATTCTTGCGGAACCCCACGTAATAGACCTGAAATCATTATTTATTTTTGTCACAGAAAATCTTAGAATAAGATTTCAAGATCTTTCTTCTCTTAAAGGTTTCGGGACTTGTTAGTACACGTATTTTGTAGGGATTTAGTATTTGCTTTAGTACTATTATTTTTTATTATATATTCTTATATTTAATTTATGTTATTATGTATATGTTGGATGAAATTAATCATGAAGGTACAGCACCTTTATGCTTATTGATGTATATGTGTTTTGTTATTTTTGTTTTAAATATTTATTTGAATTGTAATTAATAATGTATATTGGCTGGTGATAAATTTATTAATTTGTGCTGTGCTAGCCAGCTCTATTTGAATGGGGATTGCCCTAAAGACAAATAAATAAAAATTATTATTATTATTATATATATATATATATATATATATATTTTTTTCTTTAGTTGGTTATTAAAAAAACATAGCAAACATGTTTTTTAGGTATTTTTTTCCGAAAATAAAAAAAGTAAGTATGTATCTTATATATAACTGAATACGTAATAAAACTAAAAGAGCACTTACCTAAGAGTTCATACTATATGTTTGAATGGAAACGATAAATAATTTTTTTGCGGTTTTCTTCAATTTTTATATTTATTTAAAAATTTTTAATTTGATTCAAGCAACGGAGGTGAGTGGAAGCCCCGTGTTTCCCGCACTAAATTTCTCAAATTATATTTGTCTTAGAATTTATTTTATTTATTCCTTTATAGTATCGTTTTATTTTTATTTTTTTATAACCATACTTTCAGAAAATGTAATCAAGTTAAAATCTTAAATTATAACCTTAAAAAAAATAATATAAAAGGGTTTAGATTGAGTAATTTTGTGCTCTGTAGGCAACCTCAGCATTTTTAAGTGCCAGAGTCCTTCCTAAAAAAGGGGAAAAGCAAGAAGGAAAATGGTAGAGGAGGCCCTAAGAAGCAGTAATAAAGGGCACTAAATTGCCCGGAAAGGAATAACCGTTAACTCGCCCCCTTCCGAGTCCCATGACATCATTGTAAAGCCCAATTAATTTATTCTAAGGAGGAATAAAGTCCCCCATCCTGGTAATAATTCGCAACCTATTAAACGAGTTATTATCCTCTTGTTTATGGCCACGACAACGGTATGAGGAATATGGCACAACAATGCCAGGCTCCAGATTACTTCCAAATCTAAATCCAACTCCGAAATCTATAGTTCTAGGAGAACATGTCTTTGTTACTATGTTTTTCCCATTTTCACCGGCTGAGCCGTTGGGGAGCTATTGAAAACCGTTTCCAACTTCAGCGATAACTCAAAACCTTTTCTAACTTAGACGTAAAATAAATAAGGTGAATTTCCTTTTCCGAACACGTTGCCAAGTTTATTTAATGTTATTTTAGATTTTTTTTGAGAAGCTAAAAAGCAGCTTATGGTGGAATATGTTTTTAAAGTACTAGATCCAACATCAAACAGATCGACACGTGCTATTTACAAGACTATTACTCTAACTAATATTTTTCCTTGTTGAAATATATATTTCAATATGTCCGCCCTTTAGGAATTTTTAGGACACACCATACCAACTAATGTACGGCAAAGCAGGACTCTAGGAGACCACAGTTCATTCCCAGTCGCGTCTTAAGTGAGTATTAAGTGGAGACTGAGTGACACTAAATACGCAAGAAATGTTTAGTCGAAATTCCATTGCATAAAAAAGATTGCCAGACCATAACCGTTTCAAACTTCGAGGAAAACGATAAGTAAGGCTAGGATTGTGCAAAGGTATTCAATTGCAAAAGTATAGAAAAAGTCAAACCCTTTTCAAGCTTAAACGTAATATAAATAAGGATATTTCCTTTTCGGAACACGTTGCCAAGTTTATTTAATGTTTTTTTTTTTTAGCTTTTTTCGAGAAACTACAAAAGAGCTTATGGTGGAATATGTAATTAAAGTACCACCAGGTCCAACTTTAAACAGACCGGCAAAGTGCTATTTACAAGACTATTACTCCAATATTTGTCTTTGATACTAATCTATTTCTATATGTTCACACCTAAGTAATTTTTAAGCCAAAGCTTAGCAAAAAATGAAAGGCAAAAGAGGTCTAGGAAAGCTCTATTTACTCAGTCCCGCTTAGAGTGGCATTAAGATCAAGTGAAGATTGAGGTGGCACTAAATACGCAAGATAATTATTAAAAGCATTGCCAAAATTCTATTACATTTGAACAAAAAATCTGCAGACTATAACCATTTTAACCTTGAAGGAGAACAATTATCACATACAAGGCAAGTATTGTGCAAAAATATTAGTATGTAATTTTTAGGCTTCTGAAGAAATATTGAGATGTAGATGAAACTAGATCAAGGATTGGGAAGGTAACTTGGGGTGATAGAAGTTTTTGTTCGTAACACGATATAGAGCACTCACTAACTTTTGTTCAAAGCACTTAGCACTGAATAGATTAGATACATTTAATGTTCGAAAATTCAACGTTTTCGTTCGTCCAAAAATATTTGGTTCTCACTTGACAGGAGATGATTGTGATGTAATTAGTAATCGTATATTTTTTTATGATTCATTTTTCCACTAATTAATACCTTTTATTGATAATACATTTTGTTGTAAATATATTTAGAATTGAAAAAATTATTTTGTCCATTATGTTTTTGTCATCTAAGAAAAAAGTGATTCAGGTGTTATTAAAAAAATATATATAATTCACAAGGAAGAGATAGGGTGGATGTGGAAGAGGTTCATATCTAAGATTCAACAGTGAAGACTGTTTCAAGAATTTCATCTTCCCCAATACGCACCAGCCTGCTAAGTGTCCTAATTCTAAGTGTACCTCTTATTGTAATATTGTGCGGCAACGTTTATAGTAATCAGGCCCTCAGTATTCTCAATAATATCCCATGCATTATTTAAATAAAATAAAATAGTGATAGATATGACTAATTGAACATTATGATTACAATAACTTAATTTATGAAATCTTGTAGGTTATTTAATCACCCTCTGCACGCTACCTAATACGACACCCTTGGAAAGGCATAAAATATAATATAATAGGTTAAAAAATAATTTATATTTTGAGACGAGATCCCTTAAGAACAACGGATATGTAAAATTAAGATGCACAATGTGCCTGGCCAAAAGACCAAATTATCATGATTAATTCTTATTTATGGGATCACCTGTAGCAGGTTGGCTAGCAAGACACCCTTCTATGCCAAAGGTCTTGGGTTTAAATCCGCAGGTAGTCCAACGATTTTTTAATGGGAATAAAAATTCCTTAGTTATGCCGTAAAATGGTGGTCCCAAGCCTGATATAAGCAAAATTCAGGACGCCCACTGCCCGGTTAACATCGTACGATTAGTCACAGTAGCATAAAAAGACGTTAAATGAATAAGCAAACAATTATTATTTACAGTAATGTCAGAAGAATAAGAGAAAAAAAAAACAGTACATATATAGTAAAACAAAGGAACTAAATAAATAAACTACTTCAGATACATACATTTGTTAAACAAAACTAAATCTAAAACTTAATTAAATGACCAAGTTATGTTCGAGCAATAAATAATATTTATTTTTTTAATTTATAATCTGATATTTGATTTGAAATATTATTATTGTTGAACTTCTATGTGGGGATTCAGAAGGTATTGGGCTTGAATGATGATAGAGAAGAAGCATGGAGGATATGAGTAGATAGAGAATTCCAGAAATTAGTTGAGCGGGCATGAAAGAAATTATCAGAAATTTTTGTTCTATTGGTAGGAATGTAAAGGTCTGAAATACCAATGGTTTTAGACAATTTTTTTCGGTTAGCGCGACAGGCCTTGAAGACTTGATGATATAAAGTATTTAGCAGGTTTAGTTTCTTAAGTTTCTACACCGCGATACTCGATGACATTTTATAGAGTAGGGACATCACTCTCTACCCCTATTTTTGTAAGTAGCCATCAATTGGCCGTCGGGTCACACATTCCCCGGGAGGGAGGGGGGAGCGGGGAGTGTGAGTGAATCCCCATTTAATTACTTGCTTGAAAAAGTCCTTCTGGGACTGGAATTCGAACTCCAACCTTTGGTGCGCTAGCCACTCAACCACGGGGTCAGACAATACCGTATATAAATACATTAAATTTTTTTCTTTATCCGTATTACTTGAGGAAGAATTATTACTTGAGGAACTTATTTATTCATATTAAAATAGCACATTTTTTTTCGAAATCTTTTTATTTTCATTGATACACAAAATTTTCATAATTGGTAGTCAACGTTTCGGGGCCTTTTCCCCATTTTCAAGATTTTTCTTATCTGTACATACTAATATTCTATGGCGCGTCAGCATGTAAAGTAAGCCAATATTCAACCTTACATGCTGACGCAGCTGTGTGGTATTATTAGAATGTACAGAAAAAAAAATCTTGAAAATGGGGAAAAGGCCCCGAAACGTTGACTACCAATTATGACAATTTTGTGTATTAATGAAAATAAAAAAGATTTGGAAGAAAAAATGTGCTATTTAATATGATTAAATGTGTTAATTACTGCAGTTTTTAGAGCTGCCGTTGCTCTAAAAGAGGAACCGGCTAAAAACATATACACATATTGTATATAAATAATTAATATAAGATAGAAACATGTATACTACCAAAGAATTATGAATAAAATTTGAAAATAAAAATGTGCTATTCTATAGCTTTGGTATTTATGGTACATATTTCATTCCAAATTAAGAAGACCACTTATCTTAGGCAACCAATTTTCAGTCATTTAATAATTATATATTTTCAGTAAGCCCTAAATTCCTTGAAAACGTAAATATAATAAAATAAAATAATAATATACTGATTTTATTTTATCTAGTATGAGTGACATCTATGTGGATATGTATATAAAAGTATTATTGAGACAATTGTGTACATTTTTTTTAAAAAGTTTTTTTTTTCGTGTTCTTATCTTTAAATTGAAATGACTCAGAGCTGGGGCTGATTTTTATTTATTTTTTAATTCTATTTTTCTGTTGTTTTTTTTTGTTTTGTTTTTTTATTTACTTCTCTATTTCTCTGCTTCTTTTTGTTCCTTTCTTTTATTGTTATGTTTTTTTATCTTAATATAATTAATTTTTTAGGAGCGTATATATGATGAATTGTTTAAAGTTTTATTTATTTTTTAGTTAGATTATGATATTTGTAAGTTATATATCTTTTTTTTTTATTTTTTTTTTGTTTCATTATATAAATTAAGCCGGTATGTAGTACATTACTATTTAGTTAGAATTTCAATTATTATTATTATTTCAATCATTGTATTGTAATGTATTTTTTTTTGTTTGATTTACCACCTGTAATTGGGCTTAGGCCTGTTGGTGGATGATGTAAAATAAAATAAAATAAATAAAAAACTTGTCAGATTTTGTTTTTCTTTTTTCACAACATATTAATGTTTAAAATTATAAGAATATTCATTAGCAAATACATATTCATGAAGTTTATTCCATATAATTATTTTATAACTTCGTGAGCTGTATTTAGATACTACAGAAGAGGGAGTGACGCGTAATAATCTAAGCGAGACACGGACTATTGTATTAATCCGCCTACACCCCACACTGTCTGCTAGTTGGCGCGGAAGAGCGAGACAATGGCGTCGTTCTACCGCTCTATACAGGTACAAGTAGTGGTACCTTTGTAGCGGCTAACCTTTCAGCGGGTGGATCTCTCTTAGTCTTCGGATGGCCAACTTCGGATCAGTTTTGTAATTATGAAACTTGACTTGAATGGCCATCCCAAGTTGCGACAATCAGCTGTGAAAGGACCAGAAACAACTCTCCAATCTAACTCCGGCCAGCGGCCAATTGTTCTAGATATTTTCTCCTAAATTGTTACAACGCAACCACTGTTCAGGGAACACCATGGATAAATAATATCAAATCATTAAAGCAGAAGCGATGGGCAAACATTTTTTTTTTTTTTTTTATCAAAATAACTGTATTTCATGTTTTCCATATTACAGTCACTCTGTAATAAATGTTATTCATTTCTACGCATACCGTCTAGCAATAGGACACCTATATTGCGTAACATAAGTTAACATGTTTTCGCTCACATATTTTGAAACGAGAGTATATAAAGAAAAACAAATCAACAATAATGAAAAGGAATCTGGTGCGGGCAAGACACGACTGTCACTTACCTCCGTTTTTTAAATCGATTAAAGGATTTTAAAATACAGTTAGAGATGAGTGAAACCATTAAATAATTAATTAATTTGAATTAATATAGAAACACATGTTTTATTAAAATCTCATAAGATTATTATCTAAAATAATCAGTTAGTTTTATCGGTTTTTTTTTTCACTCTTTATTAACTATTACAATCTTGTGTATAAGATAATATTTTTCCTAAAATCTTTCTCTTTCCAACGGTGTATTATAAGTCTATATTACTATTCTTATGTTCGAAAACAAAAATTGCATAAAAAACTATTTTTTCAGTTTTCTCCTTTATTTGTTTATCAAATTTGCTCAACTTGCATATTTATCCGTTGTTTGTCAATGCTAGTAAGATAATGTACCAATTTTTTTTTTTTTTTTAAATCTACAAAATTAAAGTTACTTTAGATGAAGACAATTTAAAATATCGGTCTTTAAGCTCTGTCATAATATTTTAATTAGAATGAAACCTAAATTATGATAAATCCCAATAAATTTTACATTTATATAGCAAGTTTGATCAAAATTTGTTGATCTTTTTTTGAGAAAATCGCAAGAATGTGCAAAATACATAGTATAAAGTGGCTCTTGGTTAGCTAATTTTGATAAAAAAAGTTGCTGTAACATTTTAAGCTTTAATAGATGTTGTAAATATTAAATTCCAGTTTCATACGACTTTTTGTTTTTGCACTAGACTTGCCAAATACCTTTTGCGAGATTTGGTTATTTGGACTCAGGGATCCTAAAACGTGTGTTACTGTTGAAAATTGGAATTTGAAAATTTGCACGATCGCAATACTTTCCCTTACTATTTATTTGATATGTAGGTAAGTGAAAGTAAAAATAATGATATGAAATAGAGAGAAGAAATCTAGAGACTGAAATTAACTAACCAAGGCTGTTTAGATAGGGATGGTTATATGAAAAGATTAAAAAGAAATACAGTCCTGTAAAAGAGAGATGCAAAAAAAGAGTGTCTTGGACCGAAGAAAAACAGAAGGAGAAATCGGAGAAAATGAGGAAGAAATGGCAAGAAAGAAAGGTGGAAGGGTGGGATATGAAGAGAAGTAAGAGTAGTCATATTCCCCATGTCTCTAAGGCTGTTCAGTGAAAACAAAAAATAGGCGATAAAAATAAAATAACGAAAATTCACAAAAACAATATTTACAGCTCCCAAATATTTACAAGGTCTACGAGTCGTTCTTTTTCTAGTTTTATACCTTTTTCATAATCCACCATGTTCACAAATGCATCGAATTCATAAAAAAAAAAAAAAATTGTAAGAAGGTCCAACTTTGAAGGCGTCCATTTGTCTCAGTTAGATCCATCTCAGTATAAATCAGCTCGAGTCTATGTATGTCCAGTTTACAGCTATCAAATGAAAGATGATCGAATGTTTGTTCACATGGACACTTATAAATTTTGTCGTCCGTTAGTTTGAATCGAAACACAATTGACAAAGACAAAAGAAAAACTGTTGACAAAGAGGGACCAAAAGATAAATGTTATCTCTTTGTCAACTGAATTTAAATAATTTAAAAATGTAAATTTAAGGATGATATTGCATAATCACATGGTATAAAGTACAAATTAAGATAAAATAACCATTAGCAACCGTCCAAAAAAAAGGAACTAATCAAGTGAGAAGGATCCGAATATTTAGTAAATGTTTCATTAACTTTAGTACATTTTGTAACAATTGAAAAATATCTAGTTAAAGGGTTTCGTTGTATTTCTTGGCCAACGCCCGTTGGACGTAAATTGACTAAAACCAACAAGTTTTTTTTCCCAATTTTATAGAGGCAGAGTGATCCCCAGGGGAGTTTCTGTATCCCAACACCACCCTAAAAGAATAATTGAATACGAAATGAAGGAAGAAATAATTATGCTGTCACAGCCGGGTTCGAACATACATTAAAACAAAAGTATTCTATTGGGTTGTGTCACATGAAATGTCCGTTTACAAGGAAAAGAATACTTATTAAAAATACGATATGAAAAAAAGATAATTTTATTCGAAGTATTTACCTTCTTTTTCTACACATTTTTCCCAACGTGACACCAACTTTTTTATCCCCGAACCGAAAAACTCTGAGCTTTGAAGTAAAACAAAATCTGAAAACGCACTTTTTACTTGATCATCATTTTCAAAAAGTTTTCCGTTGACGAAGTTGTCTAAATTCCTGAACAGGTGGTAATCTGTTGAAGACAAGTCTGGAGAATACGGTGGGTGCGGAAGAACGTCGTACCCTAGTTCTTCCAATTTTCGCACGGTATGTTTGAAGACATCGTTGTCTATTACGGACGGAGATCTTCCTCGGGGCAAGTTTTCTAAATTGGTATCCCCAGCTGAAAACATAAAAAACCAACGGCGAATGGTCCATTCATTAACACTTCCCCAAACGCCTTGGAAATATTTCCAGCCTCAGCTGCTGAATGGCCGAGTTTAAACTCGTACAAAAATATAACTAAAAAATCACGTTTCCATGTTCATATTTGGAGGTATACTAAAATGTGGGTAATTGATTGGGAAGCTAATGTTTATAATACAAAGGTAGAGGATTAGTAACGGTTTACTTTAAATATTTAAACATTTGGAAGAAAACTACCGAGACCTGCAAAATCCTTTATTTATTTCAGAATCTATAAAAACGGACATTTTATGTGATACAACCCAATAGTATCCAATAGAATACAGCACATGGAGTGACATTTGTTATAGTGGAAAACGTTAGAGGCTTCTATGCCAAAGGTACCAGATTCAAACCGGGCAAAAAGCCATTGAAGAACTTTTAAATTGAGTAAAATATCCTTAGCTATGCCGTCTTTCGGAGGGGTGGTATAATGGTAGTTCCGATCATGTGCAATGTAATGAATTTATGGAAGATTTCTATCCTATTTGTTGTCTTTTAAAGTTTACTAGTTCTTGTTAGGCAAGAATTAGAACTCCAACTCTAGTATCGTCCGATTTGCCACAGTTTCATAAAATTTACGTGAAATGAATAAACAAAATACACTGCATTTATTTGTTAATGTTTTTAAAAGTTGTTTTATTTAATGTTATTTTAATCATCACACACACATACATTGTAAAACATCAGCCGTATTCTTTGGGCAACAATCGCGATTCACCTTACTCTAATATTAAGGGAAAACGGTTTGTATCCTTAGAGTAGGTATACAACATTATTAAGCACTAGCTGCTTCTAGTGGAGAATCGGGTATCAAATATTGAACCACGTAAACACAGAATTTGGCGTAGCTTCCGTTTACATTAATTAAATCTTTTCTACATGTTAACACTCCGACGTTTGCTACAGATTTTAGTGATTCACTTCCTGCATCCATTACGGGACTATTATGATAGGATGCTCATTTACTTACATTGTCTTTTTTACCCGTAAAAAAAAAAAAATAGTGGTTTCCCAGACATAATTTGTTACTAACACCTACATTTTATGTAATATATAATAAGAGAAAGTATTGAAATCGTAAAATATTTCGGATTAGAGTTAGTATCGGAAATAATCGTCTTTGGCCCTATGCACGGTAAGTCTACCTCGAAAATGATTATATATAGTGTATGCCTGAGACGTTAAAGCCACCTCTTCCATAAAACCAGCCTACCAAAAGACCCTGAACATTTTTTTACTTTTCTATAAAGTTGTCTAAATTGATTTTGCAACGAAGGTCAGTGAAAGACGTGTGTTGCAAGCATTAGATTTTTCGTTTAGTTTTGGACAGAGGTTCTTTGTATTAATAATGCAACATAATATACAAATATATATATATATATATATATATATATATATATATATATATATATATATATATATAATATAACAAGATCACACAAAAACCGTTTGATACACTAGTGTTTCTGAGATATGCGGTTAAGTCTAGAAAATGTACAAGTCTTATCAGAGAACCAACATAGTTCTGCCATAAATACTGTTAAAAAAAGTTGAAGTTGGTATTAATCCTTGGATATTATTTAGATAATCCTCACCTCTATTAGATTATTTTCTTTACTTGTCAGGGTAATAATACAAATTAGTTTGTATTTTTCTTTCGCTCGGTTAACATGGAATAGGGTGATGGTAAAACTGAATAGGTGTGGTCACCTAAAAATGAAGGGTAGAGATTTTCAACACTTCAAAACCTTTGGGTAACAGCAGTGTGCTCGTTAACCGCACTGTAAATTGATCTTATGAGACCAGGGTCGTCCCCGCACTGTAGAACGCCGAATCCTGTGAGAGAAGAGACTGCTCGAATAAAAAGAAATCCCATTCGAAAAACACCAAAACATAACTCGAGAAATAGGAATCCTTGTCGCTCATGTCTCCGTGCCATAAAAGAACCGGCTTGTGGTGTTATGACCGAATAAATAATGATACTGCCATCGTTGGGGTTCGAACCCGACATCCGAAGAACAATTACCTAGTATATTTTTTATCCCAAAAACTACACTTTCTTTTATCATAGGTAAACAGCAGTATTTTCAATAGTGTTGAACATTTAAAAACAAAAAAAGAATAAATGCTTTAAATTAAAATAAAGTCGATATTGTTTGCCTACAAGGAGAACCGCGGTAGGTTTGAATGAGAAAGGGAAACAATTTTCAAAGGGATCCATACAAAGGGACCATCTATAAGGGTTTTCATTTTAAATATTTCCCTGTATTTTCAGAAGGGAAGATTAAGGCTTTTTTATTTTATTTTTAGTATTCACTTTCTCCCAAAAGAATCCAAACAAGTTCCCTAACAAAAGGGCTTATTCACGTCTGCTTAATTATATAATTGTGAATAACATATGTTTACACATATAGATACAATATGAATAAATAAATTCGAATTTGTGATTTTTTTTGTCCTATTAAGAGCCCTCTGAGTAATTTGGAAGTTGACACAACACGGATTCTTGAGCTTATAAAAAAATACTGCTAGTATCATATTCAATATAGTATCATCATAGCCAAAAGGCCTTAATTTTTGTAAGTTCACAAATAATTAAAATTCATATGAGATAATATAAGACTCACAATCCAATTTTTAGATGTTTAATTTTTCTGTAATGGAACAATAATTTAAAATCAACGCAAAAACAAAGTCTGTTGCGTGCAACACACGACTTTCATTTATCTCTGTCGATAAAATTAATTTAATTTTTTTACAACGAAGTTAAAAAATGTATATCTATAAAAGCATAAAAAAAAAAATAATAATAATTATAATAATAAGTTGGTAAAACATTAGATGAAATTAGGGAAAAATATATTTCATTTTCTAGTAGTAATTATATTTCCGTTAAAAATATAATATCATAATATTATTTATATATGATGCTAGTAGTTTGAAACCTTAATAATAGTTAACAATTAATTTAATAAAATTTATTATTCAGTCAGAGTTTATATTATAGAATAGATTTTTTTGTGTTATGGTGAAACAAAGTTTCAATACAAGAAAGAAACAGAAAGCAATCGATGGATCGCCTAGAATATAAAAACTGATAGTATGAACTCATCCACAATGGGTTTCGGTCGGAATAGAGTAGAGTGCTGTTTGGAAGGTCTGATTTAGCAAGAGCGATCCATCAGTATGTATGAGCCCGCGGGGGAGGGGGTTATCAGGGAGATCCCAACGCTGCTTCCACGATGTTAATAATCACTGGCTCGTTAGCCTAACAGCATCGCCCAACTTACACCACTTTGTTTGAAAAGATAAAGCGAAACACAGTCGTCTATTCCATCCATTCAACTAATTAATTCAGCGTACTCGTTGCAATCTTGTTTTTAGATTTGAAACCGTGCGAAATGGCTGAAATTATAAACCTACAGCTTATGCATTATGTTTTTTAATTTGAAGTTACCTTTAAACTTAGTTTTCCAGAGATTTCCAGATTTTATTTAACTTTTTTTTTATTCAAGGAGCTACGTAATCAAGTGAATAAACAACACTGTTTTTAATGGTTTAAAAAATGTTTTTGATGCACATTTTCGCTCAACAACTTTTTTATTTTTTATCTCCAACTTATCAGTCCTATGCTATTCTCAAGGATCCTATTAACATCAGTTTTATAAATTACAAGATAATAAAAATCTCTTTTCACATCGGTATAAAATTTGTTTGCATACCTTGAATTAACATGTGCTGGATTAACGTAATATATTCCTTTCACTATTAACAACATTTAATATTAAAAACAATATTTTTGTATAAGAATGTCTAATATAATATAACAAAATATATCAAATAACAATTAAAATAATAATTTATACATTGTTCCATAATTTATTGAAATTTACATTTCCTCATACCCTGATTAATTAATTTTACAATAGTCTTGTTAGTTAGCAAAATTATTATAAAAAAATAAACACCACATTTCTTATAAATAGATGTTTCGACATATATGCGTTCTAATTCTTTAGTTTTAGCGTAATCCTTTATCCGATTTTGTTAAAAAAAAGCTTCGTCAGGGTTCTATGAGAATCAAAGGTTATTAGACAGAACCCAAAAGCATCCGGAATCGTGTCTGGTATTGGTATGGTAAAGTTGATGAAGGAACAAAGCAAGGAATTTTTTATTGTCTTATTAATTCAAACAAATATAAAAATATCGAGAATGCCTTCTTGTCCCAAAACAAACTTTTGTTGGATATCTTTGACTGTATTGTTTATTTATTTATTTAACGTCACTTTATGCTACTATGTCTGATCGGACGATGCTACAGTGGGACTCCTAAATTTTGCCTATCCAGGTTTTATTAAGATAGGGATCTTTAACGAGTACCTGACATCGCACAGGCTCAGGACCACCTTTTAACGTCCCCTCCGAAGGACGGCGTAACTAAGGATTTTTTACTCCCATTAAAAAATCCTAGGACCACCTGCGGGTTTGAACCCGTGACCTTTAGCATGGGAGGCTGTTACGCTAGCCACCCAGCTACAAGTGATCCCTTCTTTGACTGTATGTAGATATTGAGGAGAAATTAATTTTAAGAAATTAATCATGAAAACGATTATGTAGAAACTTAATTTATTAGGTTTAAAAACGTCATATATCGTATATTTAACTTTGTTCACACCATAATTCAATTATTAATTCAAATTAACTTTTATTAAATATTTTCTTGTGCTCTTTTCCTTCTAATTATTATAATAATTCTAAATTAGCATAACTAATTGTAAATTATTTATTAAGATATATTACAATTAATTAGTATAACTACTATTCTATTTTGTTTCTAATTATTAACATAATTTTTATTAAATTTTGTTTTGAGTTCTATTCACAAAATGATACAACAATTTTTGGTTTTCGCAAATTCCTTATAATCCACTGGATCGATTAATACAGTTTTTACTATCATTTAGAACATTCATTGCTGAAGGTTTTTAAATTAATACGCATTGGAATTTTGCTTTGCTTCAAACGGGAAAATTTCATTTTCTGTAACCATCATCAAAATATTATTCATAAAATATAAGTAGTAATACAATAGGCGTATAATATACCGTTGGAAAGAGGGATATTCCAGAAAATTTAATATGCATTGAAATAAATAGTACAAGTTAATATAAAGTTATTGTAAGGCCATAAACTTTTGATCATATGTTTTTGGTAAAGAGGAAGGTTATGACAGTTAAATGTTGCCACCGTCGTACAGGATCGATCAAGTTATATTCTTCCATTTAGTACGCATGATTTTAGAAAAAATATTACCCAACGCGAATCACCTTGTTGGCTATAGTTTGAAATGAATATTTTAAAACAGTAGATAATTATTTTAGTTTAATTTATATCTTTTAATGTCGGAAAAGACCTGGGCTAAGTGTTAGTTGAAACGGATACTAACAAAACTTCAAAGGAATGCAGTGTTAGTGCTGTAATCGGGAGGAAGGTGTAGGGTGACAGAGGGGAGTTGATACCAACCGGCAATCTGATCCAATCTCGCTAATAATCAGTCTCTTGCCGGGGCCAACGTCTCTTCTCACTGTATCAAACAATATAATTTAAAACTATAATAAAGGTTTAACCATTATGTGGGGGCGTGGGGTATATAGTTCCCCAACGGACTTTCAAATGTTTCCCTCAAACTGAAATATATTTGTTGAAATATTAATATTTTTCCAATTTTTCCTAAAATAAAAAATACAATTTATCATACAACGAAATTTGTTGAAGTATTAATAACATTAAACAATCTTCTGTTGGGACACTCAGTACCCCACCTCCCAATGAAAGTAATTTTTCGTTTATTACTATCAATAATGAACCTTTGTTATCGACTGAAAAAAAAAAAATTAACTCTCTCAAAAATTGAGTTCTTAACTTTCAAGTTACGTTTTCTTCTTCCTTCTTCCAGTGGCGCGAGAGGCCGCATAGGGGTTATCACTCCCTACTAGGTGAGTAGCCACCATTGGGCAGACGGGTCTCACATACCCGGAGGAGAGTCTGTTAGTGAATCTTATTTATTATCTATTTATTGAACTCACAACCCTTAGCATGAGAGACTAACGCGCTAACCACTCAGCCACGGGCTCTCCATGTTACGTAGAAGGTATGTTCCATATACGTAGAACCCGAAAAATAGATTAAAAAAAAAATCCAATTAGCCCGCCGTCTCCGGTACACCGTCTGCGGCTTTAGTAGAGTTTTTAGTCTCTGAGAAAAAAAAAGCGGATAATATATATATATATATATATATATATATATATATATATATATATATATATATTATATATATATATATATATATATATATATATATATATATATATATTAAAAAAAGTTATATGGTCAAGCCACGACTCAGAAGTGGTGTCATTTTCTGATATCTCGGCTATTATTGATGATCAATCCACATGTTTCATTTCAACTCTATACCACTTCTCTGTTCCAACACACTCCGGTATTTGGTTTTCCTGCTAGACAAAAGACTGACCTGGAACCCACATACTCGACTTAAAAGACAAGAGCTCTGACAGAAGATACGGACAGCTATATTACTGAACAGAACATCACAACTTTCCGTTGGAAACAAACTATTAATTTACAAGACAATTCTCAAACCTATGTGGACCTACGGAATTGAAACATGGGGTACTACTAAATTTGTTAGCATCAAACGTATCCAATCCTTTCAGTCCAAAGTCCTTAGAACAATAGTCAATGCTCCCTATTATGTTACAAACAAGAGCTTCCTTATGTCCTCGATCTCATCCCATCCAAATTCTCAACCTTCCACCTGAAACTTACTCTTCTTCCTAATCCTCTGGCACAATCCCTTTCTAGTACCAACCATCCTTACAACGCTTCTCGTAGGTTGAGGCGGCAGTGGCCTAGAGATATCTCTTATAAATAAGCAACTGGAGTGCTGGCAATGGCCAACTTCTCCACTCATGCCTGAGAGTGTGTGGCTCTAGCGCTCTCACTTAGTCTCGACTAGCTGGACTAGTGACGTGGCTGACTAAAAGGCGTTGGATCTCCTGACTTTGTTGCCTCGGCATCCATTTTTGGATGCTGAGGTTCGATTCGGAGTTCCCAGGGGCAGTATGTAAATATTGTATATAGGCATGAATGTGGCCAAGTTTATAATTATTTTATTTCATTTACCTTATTTTATTTTTTATAATTGCTTTTAAAATGTATTTATTTATTTTTCATTTGTTATTTAGGCTAACTTATTTTATTTAATTATTTGTTTGTTTTACTTTGTACATATGGAATGAATGAATTCTTTTAGCTTTAATACTTATGACCCGAGATAGTGGCAGATTGTATTATTTCTCAATAAAGCAATATAATAATAAAACAAAAATGATTAATGATAAAAAAATAATATTTGTAATTATCATATGAACATCGAAATAAAAGAAAAAATAATCTCAAAATTTTAAGGGCTGATGTTTCAAGATACGTAGAAGCCGAAAAACGAATTAAAAAAATCCGTTTAGGCGAAAACATAAATGAATGCCAAATGAACGAATTTAATTTGATCTATATATAATTTGATTTACTACAAAACAAAAAAAGAGTCATTGAAAACGGTTAAGAAATAGCAGAGATGTAGCGTTTTGAAGTTATCAGTCGTGATAGGCCATTTTCCTTTGATTTATTTATTCCTTTTCATATTGATTAACTTTCTATAAATAGCTTCATAAAAAAGTATGCCCTAATATTGTTGTTTGGAAATAATAAACCATTGTTTTAATAATTCGTAGCGTTTTTCTTCATTCCGGTCAACACTAGGACGTGGGGTACTGTGTACAAGTTCTCTTTATTCCGTCAATAACTGATCCAAGTCCTTTTTTGTGTCTTTTTATATATATATTTTTTTAAATTTTACTTAACCATTATTAAGGAAAAGACCATTTTTAACTAGATAATTATTAAATATTGCATTTTTATTTATCTCTATTATATGAAATGATAAATATAATTTTGAATTTGTAGTGTCCCCAATCAATCTTCATAGCTTTTTCTATTCTACTGCTCAATCAATGATTCCAACATTAGAGTAGTTACAACCCTCCCCCTCCCCTCCAAAATAAAAAAAAATAAATAATTAAAATTGTTGTTCCTTTCTCTGTGCTGTTCATTACTTCATTCTTAGAAACAATTATTTTGCTTTGATATCAATTGAACTGACGATGACTAAAAACTGTTTTATGACAGAATTTATTTTAGGTTCGACCTACCGTATGGTCGTAACCATGTACTAACCAATGGCTGTTGACGCTTTATAAATAAGAAGGTGAAGATAAAACAGATGCTAACTGTGAGCAGGCCGTTAAGAATGAGTTGAATTATTGAGGATTGTGTCGTAAATTCCTTGTCTCTTAAGAGCCAGTGCAAGCTCTTAACAGCTTGCGAATTATACACAATGCTATATAAAGCTACTTTATTTATGCACATAGTGCTATGTAATGCACATTCTTATATGACCACTGATGTGTATACAAATAAAAATAAAGAGTATTACGTCTATAAATTGTTAGGTTCCGTACTGTTTTCAGACATGCTGTGCAAGCATGAGATTTGGTCAAAATAAACTAATAACCCTCTGATTTTCGTTCGATTTTGGTCATTGTTTGAGCCTAAAGAGAGTAAGGTCGTCGGGCCATGTCTGATAGAAGACAAAAAAAAGATCTACCACAATAGGCATCAAACTATAATTTCAAATGTTAGTGGCTCCTTGGTCACTTCAAAGACTATGTTGTGCCGTCCTTTGTAAGAAACTTAAAAAGTGCTCCCGAGCCTATGATATGACATCTAGAGATCTCTATCTTGAGGCCTAATTTAGGACACTTTAAAATAAAAGAGACGTTAAAAAGTCAGTTATATGCCACTAAATCAACCACATCTCATAACCGCTGACGCTAACCTTTTGCTAATATTTTTACTTTCCTTACCTATGTATAAAATATATAGTAAGGGAAGTTATTGCGATCGAGAAAATTTTCGAATTCGAGTTTCTGCCAGAAATAAACGTTTTATGGTACCCTGAGTCCAAATGACAATCCCGTAAAAAGTTGTGTGTGTGTCCGTGTATGGTAAATCTAGCTCTAAAACGAAAAGTCATATGAATCTGAAATTCTATATTTAAAACACCTATTCGGCTAGTATGTTACAGCAACTTTGTCATCAAAATTAGCTAACCAGAAGAGCTACTTTATACCATGCATTTTGCACTTTTTTACGATTTTCTCAAAAACGAATCGAAATAATGATTAAACTTAGTAATCATATTAATGGAAATTTTAATGGGCTTTATCATGATTTAGGTTTCATTCTGATTGAAAAAGTCCGAAAGCGCTTGAATGTCGATATTTTATATTTTCTTCGTCTAAAGTACCTTTAATCTTGTAGTTTTGAAAAAATTAACCATATCATTTCCTTAGCATTGATGAGAAATGGCTAAATATAAAACTTTATCGAATTTGATAATTAAATAAAGGAGAAGTGGGCAAAAACATTTGTTTAATGCATTTATTAATTTTTGAAAACAGGGACAGAAACATAAATGTTAAAAAGGTAATATTTTAGTAAAAAAAATATTATCTTATAATAGAAGTTGTAAAATGTAATGTACATTGACAAAGGACAGGAATATATTACTAATTATTATACGTAAAATTTAATATTGTTATATTATTTATTCTAAATCATATGTTTCCAACGATGCTGAATAAACATTTTATATAAATTATCTTAAAACTTTTTCCACTTCAAGTTTACATAATAGTTCTTACACTGATTTTAACTGCCGAGGTAAGTTAAAGTAGTGTGTGGCTCGCATCAGATTTTTTTATGTACTTTATGTACAATCCTAATTGAGCATATCGGAAGGCTTGTACGTTCCATTTACGAACTAATTATTTTCTGAATAAATTTCTCAAAAACGGAATCCCGTGAGACACGAGGTCTTTGAACTTAGGGCGGGGTCTTTATTTGAATGTTTGCCTCCAACGGCCCTTCGAATTCTACACTGCAGGCTAGGAGGTAAAAAGGTCTGATTAGTCCAACTCAAGTCAAAGATACCTTCTGACATTTGTTTTTTTAAATTGGTTTCTAGATGGAAACTTATTCTCCTCCTCCCCCCTGAATTAGGAATAAGCAAAGAGAGGTAAATTAAAAAAAAAAAAAAAAAAAAAAAAAAAAAAGCTCTTAGGTCGGATTATCTAAAAGCTTAATAAAATGTTCTTCATGTTTCAGGTCAATGACCTTTTCCAGAAAATAAGTGGCACGATGTATAAAAAATGAACAGATATTACAAGATCACTTTTAAATTACTTCCTTTGGAAATATTTACTATTTTATCAATTTAATTTCTTGTCTTATTCCCATTTCCTCATAGAGAAATTTGATTATTATTTATCTCATTATTAATATATATATATATATATATATATATATATATATAATATATATATAGTAAAATCAAGAATTGTATTATTCTTAATTTCATTATCTATACTAATATAATAAAGCTGAAGAGTTTGTTTGTTTGAAAGCGCTAATCTCAGAAACTACTGGCTCGAATTGAAAATTTATTTATTGTTGGATAGTTCATTTATCGAGGAAGGCTATAGGCTATATAATATCACGCTGCGACCAATAGGAGTGAAGAATCGGTGGAAAATCCGGGGAAAGACGGGGATAATTAGGTAAAAAAAACCTCACATCCCTATAATTCCAAATGAAAAAAGCACCTTTCCCTTGTCGAAGACAGGTGTAACGCTTGGCGTATTAAGGTGAACGAAAACAAGTGCTCACACGTCACATTCACTCTTAGACGCAAGTCCTGTCCAACGGTTTATTTCAATTTCCTGCCGCTTCCTTCCTCTGACACAGTCCGGTATCTTGGCTTTTTACTAGACAAAAGACTGATGTGAAAGCCACACACAACACTTAAAAGAAAAGAACTTAACCGCAGATTCGGGCAGTCATACAGACTACTAAACAGAAAATCTCATCTTACAGTTGACAACAAATTACTAATATACAAGACAGTATTGAAACCAATATCGACCTACGGACTTGAACTGTGGGGGACATCAAACGCATCCAATCCTTCCAATCCAATCCATGTAATGTATGTTTGTGGCTGTCGCGCCCTGGTTCGGCCTCCACTGATTCACACCAGTGACGCGGCTGAGAGCGAGGCTCTAGGATATCTTGGATTCCGCTTTTTCCTTCACAAACGGAGGGAAATTCCCAGTCTGGGGTCCCTATACCACTTGTATATTTTGTATATAGTTATGTTTGTTTGAATGATATTTGTTTATTTGCAAACTTTTATTTATCTCAATTATAGGTTAATGTTTTGATTTGTTTTGTTTTTATATTTATTATTATTTAATTCTATATATATCATATATGGTTATGATGGTATGTAGATGTAGATGAGTATTTTGTAGTTAAGTGGAAGGCTAGAGCGTCTGTCTAGTAAGTGTTGAAGTAACCGAAAGCGGCGAGCAGTTTCTTGTCGTTTCAGTCTAGTGTGGGGATTCCATGTTAGACGTTTGTCAAGAAGAAGACCTAGGTAGCGGATCTGGTCAACTGGAACAAGCGGAATATTATTAAAGGATGCTGTAGGACAGGGTGTCATGGGTTTACGATGAAGGGTAAAGGAGACAGGGCTTAAATACTGATATTTTAAGTTTTCTTCCTCTAATGTAACTTTGATTTTGTTGATTCTATAAACATAACCATATCATTTCGTTAGAATTAATAAGAAACAGGTAAATATAAGAGTTGAACGAATTCTATCTCCAAGTAAAGGATAAAACTGCAAATATATTTTTAATGCATTTTTATTTTTATTTCTTAATATAAGAACAGTAATATACATGTATAATATACCTTTGGAAAGATAAAGATTTTAGAAAAAAAAATTATCCAATACATAAGCTTGTAAAAGTTAATGAATAATAATAATAAAAGGCTTAGCGAACCCGAGGGTTCGATGCAGATACCACCAAACTTCGCCTGCACATACTCGTCCAATGTTCACCGGTCAAACCCAAGCCCCCGAGATCAGCCTTAATGCAATCCTCCCATCGACACTTCGGCCTACCTTTCGGACGCCTGCCAGTCGGTTCAGCGAATACCATCTTTCTCGGAATCCGTTCCTCACCGACCCCAACAGCTTTACGCGCCCATTCGAGTCTCCGCGATGCTATCAACTCAATTATATTCACAGGGTTCAAACTCCGCAACTCCGCGTTGTGCAACCTTCTAAACTCCCCAGTGGCCTCATCTTTCTTCGGACCAAATATTTTACGACGAAGGGTAAAGGAGACAGGGCTTAAATACTGATATTTTAAGTTATCTTCCTCTAATGTACCTTTGATTTTGTTGATTCTATAAACATAACCATACCATCCCTTTACAATTAATAAGAAACAGGTAAATATAAGAGTTGAACGAATTGAAAGTTGAACGAAAAAGTTAATGAATAGTGATGAAAAACCGATTGTCGTAGATAATAATATAATTTATTTTTTAATAAGACACGTGTTTTTATCCAAATTCCATTTAATTTATTCTTTATTAGTTTCACTCATTTTCATCTCTAACTGTGATTGAAAATTCCTTAATCCATTTTAACAACGTGTGTAGCTCGCACCAGCATTTTTGCTGTAGAATTGAAAAATATACATCCAAAAAACTGAACTAAATTTTAGTATCACTGTATAGTTTGAAATTCAGAATGATCGGGAACCTAATAAAGACGAATACAACTACAAAATACTACTCCTGAGTAAGAAATATCGAAGCACTCGCCGACATAACTTGTTTAATCCCCGCCAGAAGCCGTTATAGCTGAGCAACTTCTTAAGCAGATTTAGGGCCAGGTTTTTTTAAATTTATTTTACCTCTCTTAAATCAAACCTCAACTCTCCGGTTAAAAGGGCGTTGTTATACAAAATACCTGAGCTTTTGATTTATTCATTCCTGTTCTGCTCTTATTTATATAAGAATCTTTATTTAATTATTCAATCTTTCAGTTTATTTATTTCTTTTATTAATTATAAGGTTGCAATATTACCTTGTACATATATATGCGTCTGTTAAAGTGTATGTATGCATTTTTTTTTAATTCATAATTGCAGTACGATGCATAAATTACAGACGTGATAGCCAGAAGATTATTACTTTAATGTACATTTATATTATTCTTCGGGGACTAGCGGTCCCAGAATAAAAATTATTTTTCATTTCATATACATAATTTATAATTGTTTTTTTCTTGTAGGCGTAAACTGCTTGGGTCATTTCCGCCTTAAATCACTATGATAAACGGAATAAATATTATAGTATATTGTACAAGTCTGTCTGTCGTATGAAGTTGTCTGTATGTTGTCTTGTAGAACAGTTGGTAAGTCAGTGTAAATTGCAATATGTGCTCTGTGAGTATCATAAGCCCTACACTCTGTCAAAATATGTTTACCAGTAATCGGGAAACCGTATGTTGGGCAGTCCGTAGGAGGTTCCCATATGTATTCCCGTTTATAATCTTTATATCATATGTGTGATATTTATATTATAAAAAAAATGTTGGCATTGAAGAAGTAATATACAATTCCATATATAAGATTCAATGGCTTGATTTTCATTATATACCAATTCAGTCGGCTGATTCATTCATGATTCCGTTGGCATTGTTTTATTAAATATGATAAATCACCACTTAAGTCGCTATCTAGAGTATTATAACGTTTAAAATTTTTGATAGTATTTTTTCTTAAATCTTTAGCTCTCGAACACTATATATAACACAAGGTTCTTATTAATGTTCAAAAGCGCAAAAACTTTCCGGACCACCATTTGGCGAAGTTGCAGACGAAGTGTGCCAAGCTACTATAAAGAATGATACGTCTGCCATGATCTCTATAGACTGTACGGAAGCGTTCGACTCCGTGTCATATAGTCTTCTATGCAAGACACTACAAGATAATGAAGTTCCTGAACAGCTTTATACCCTCCTGCGGTCCTTTCTGCAGCGGTACATCAGAGTACAAGTTGGCGAAGCGGTATCCGAAGACATCGCACCAACCTGTGGAGTTCCCCAAGGGTCTGTGCTATCCCCAATATCTTTCTCAATTTAAGTGCAGAGACAGTCTATGGCAGGTGGAGACGGTCTGTTTGGTAATCACATTGAAAATGGAAGGACTATATATTACAGTCAATCCCAAAAAGACGGACTGTATTATTTTCTCCTTCCAGAAAAACAAGCGCCGACTTCCAAGAACCTATAAGGTAGTAGGCATAGTTAGCAAACCGGCGAACAGTACATTATTTCTTGACATTACCCTCGATAGGCACTTGACACTAACTCATCCCTGCTTTAAAAAAATAAAGATGGTGAGGACCAACACGTACCGACTGAACCATCTTCTGACATCTCCAAACCTATCACTCCGCCTTGAATCGATGATTTATAAAAGCGTGATTTATAGAAGGGATGGTCTCTGCTGCATGGTGCGCTCATGTTAGCTAACATAAAACCTACCACGGCGAAGAAGCTCCAACAGTTTCAAAACTGCTGAGAAGTATCGTAAGACATACGACACTATAAAATACTAAAACAGACTTACTGCACTCTACCTTCGCACTCCCGACAGTAACTGACTACATCACTAAGAAAAAGATTAAATACTTTGACAGTGTAAAATTGTATACAAACCCTTTATTTCAGACTCTTTCCTCAACAGGTAGGGCACAAAGCTGACAACAGTATGTTGGGAACCTCAGCCTTGGCTGAGGATTAATCAATAAATAAAAAATCCGGTGAGCCCCGTCACAGGAAGAAGATTAATGACATACCTACAAAGATGACATACGCCTCCTCATCCCTCTCTTAAAATGTACCATGTACAGTAGAAGAGATAGCCAACAAACCAACAGATTTGAGAATTTCAACCCAAACTACAAAGGGCTTTTAAATAAAAAAAAAATGCATATTAAGATATGTCTTTGCTATTTTTTCTTTTGGTTGGATACCTTATTCGTTCAACTTATATATTTACCCGTTTTTTTATTAATGCAGAGCTTCCGGAATTCCGTCCTTCGGTGGATAGTCAAAGGAAGCACTCTCCAAGCTGCTAGAAACGCCACAATCTATGAGGAGCTCCAGCTACCTCGGTGCCTGAGTTCTTGGTGGTGGAGGCACATCAAGTTCTTTGATGGGCTAAAGGCCTGTGGGAACCCTCTCTTTAGGGATATAACACCACCTCCCAGGCCCAAGTAGGTTTAGATGTCCAGCGAGTGAGTCGTGAAAATGTTTGTAATATTTTTTAATGATATCCGTTACGATTGGTATGTTGAGGTCTTTGTGTAATGATTTATTGGTTACGTAAAAGGTACGGTTAGTGATGAAGCGGAGGAATTTAGATTGAAAGATTTGAATTGTCTGCAAGTGTGATTTTTTGCATAAGCCCCACACCTGAGTACCGTACGTCCATATAGGTTTAAGTAACATGTTGAATATAATGATTTTGTTGCTTAGTGATAATTTGTTTTTTTGGTGAAGAAGTCGTCTAAGTATTGATAGTCAATGATTCAGTCTTTTTTTTAAGGGAGTTACGTGTGATTTCCATGTCAGGCTTCTATCCATTGTGAGTCCGAAGTATTTTTTTTCTGTTTGTTCGGGTAACTAAACATTGTAAAGTGTTAGTGGAGGACAATCAGAATGCCTAACCTAAGCGTGAATGTTACTAATAATGTTTGATTTCTGTATGTTTTTTTCAATACGCCATTTATCAAGCCAATCTTGAAGTAAATTTAAATGAGTTTGAACATTGTGTGAGGCTATGGTCGGATCAGTACTTGTTGAGAGTATCACGGTGTCGTCTGCGTATGTTGCAAGTAATGTGTCGGGTTTTTGAACATATAATCAATAGATTAAAAAAAGATAATATTTAATGAAAATTCTTGGTGTTATGTACATAAAGAGGTTGAGAAGTCATATCTTGTATTATATTTCAAAATAGACATAAACGTAATAATAAGATATTAATACATTAAAAAAAGGGAGAAAATAAAAGAACGTGCCTGTGAAACAAAAGAGACATACTTTCTTTCACTCTTTGCGATGAGGTCCCCCAGGCTATTGGCAGTTCGGGGAAAAGGGACACATCAAACGGAATTCCTCTTTTGTTTTTTGCGGGGGGTCAAGATAATAAATACTTCTTTAGCTCAATATTACCCAGAATAAAACATATATATCCAAATACCAAAATATTCCTGTCTTTATTATATTAAAGCCAGTTATTTAAGAAAAAAATATATGAAGACAGAATATATACAAGTGCTGTATACAAATATTCAATCTGTTTTATAGAATCTGAAAAATAATATCACCCATTAATTATCAGCTAAAAACATAAAAGTAAATTTTCCATCACATTTAAAAGATATAAATGAGCTTCATGAATGTTAAATATATTAAATTATTATTAACATTTAATTTAACAGGGCATCTTTAAAGTTTTGTGAATCCCAATGTCCCGATTCGATCGGCTTGTGAAAACCTGACATTTTATGTCTCGACATGATTGTATTGGGTTGTGCCACATGAAATGTCCGTTTTCAAGGTAAAGGATTTTTATTAAAAATACGATTTGAAACAAGATAATTTTATTCGAAGTATTTACCTTCTTTTTCTACACATTTTTTCCAACTTGACACCAACTTTTTTATCCCCGAACTGAAAAACTCTGAGCTTTCAAGTGAAACAAAATCTGAAAACGCACTTTTCACTTGATCATCATTTTCAAAAAGTTTTCCTTTGAGGAAGTTGTCTAAATTCCTGAAGAGGTGGTAATCTGTTGGAGACAAATCGGGAGAATATGGAGGGTGCGGATGAACTTTGTAGCCCATTTCTTTCAATTTTTGCATGGTATGTTTTGAAACATGGGGTCTAGCGTTGTCGTGTAAGAGTATAGGAACCTTCCGATTTACCAATCCAGGTTGTTTTCTTAATAATTTTGTGTACATTTTGTCAATTTCATTGCAGTAAGTTTTAGAGGTAATGGCTTCACCTCTAGGTAAAAAGGAATAATGAATAATCCCAGCCATGGACCACCATACTGTAACAATCAATTTTTTTTTATGCAAATTTGGTTTTGGCATTAGCCCCGGTGTTTCGTCGATGTTCAACCACTGCCCCGACCGACGCTGATTGTCATATGCGATCCATTTTTCATCGCGTGTAATTATTCTATCGGAGGTCTTCCTCGGGGCAAGTTTTCCAAGTCGGTATCCCCAGCTAAAAACTTAGCAAACCAACGGCGAATGGTCCGTTCACTAACACTCTCTCCCCCCTAACGCCTTGCAAATATTTCTAGCGGCCTCAGTTGCCGAATGGTCGAGTTTAAACTCGTACAAAAATATTACTCGAAAATCGCGTGTTTCCATATTCATATTTGGAGGTATGCTTAAAAGTGGGTAATTGATTGGGAAGCTAATGTTTATAATTCAAAGGTAGAGGATTAGTAACTGTTTACATTAAATATGTAAACATTCGGAAGAAAACAACAGAGACCTGAAAAATCCTTTATGTATTTCAGAAACTATAAAAACGGACATTTCATGTGAAACAGCCCAATAGATGGATGACACTGTTTAAAAATATATATGGTACCCTATTTATCACACGACATATTATAATTGTTAATATGTTCGTATCATTTGTCTTAGATAATAACCATGTTTTATTTTATTAAATATCACTACAAAATATAGACAAATAAATGCTAATAAAGGCTTCTTCTGGCTTCCCTGAATAGCCCATGAACGTAGGTTTTTTCGTGCCTTTTTAAGCTCACAAAATGAAGAAGTTTTATCTGAGACTTTTTATTGAGAGGTCACATAAATTTAAAAACTAGCGATTAAAGAGTAATAAAAATTAGACGAAAACTTAAATTTTGATTTTCTTCCTTGAACGTTAAGAATCTATGGACCATGGGCCGTACGAACTTTTTTTGTTCCAATCGAGGTCCAGTATCCGTCCTATAATATAACCTGGCATCTATGAGATACCCCCGATGGTAAGACTGAACAGCAGGCGAAAACATTATAAAAATAAAAAATGTTATACAGCAAAATTAATTGAAATTTGACAATTCCTAATACATGGTATCAGAATAAAAAAATTAAACACATCATAAAGGCTTATAATTATTGGTGAAACGTCTGCACAGAATAAACTATGTTTCATTGCCCACAATCAAATTCTTCAATATAAACAGCGTAATTATAATATTCATAACATTATCAAATTATTTTAAAACGTTGTAAATCATTACACAATGGTTTATTGTTTCCAAATAATATCTTTTTATTTAGAGTATATCTGATTATATAGCTGTTTAAAGAAAATTAACTAATATGGAATGAAATAAATAATACATAGGAAAATGGACTATCGCCACTAAAAATAACTGAGTTAAAGGCGTAATTTAGGGTAAAATTATAATTGTTTATTAAATATTTGTATAATATTTCGCATTTTTTTTTGGCTTATAAACCATTAAAAACTGGTTTAACTATTATTTATTTAAACGAAACCTAAGTTTAAAATGAAACATAATAAAAGAAAATATAGTGTTCTTAACATAAATGCCCTGAGATATAAAGACTTTTATCAATAGAGAAGTTAAAAGTACATTAGAAGTATTAATCAGCATTCTAGAAAGTAACTGTATTTATTTGTTGAACGAGATGTCGACAGTATTTTTACGTTCCATCCTCAAAAGGGTGATAAGGGCATTATGCCTTATCATTATAATAAATAGGATTTTCGTTATTAAACTCTCTTTACATTTCATTAATATATTGTAATTCTTTATCCGAATAAAAAAACTTTAAAGAGAAATATAAAAAAGTAATAGTACGATAAATTAATAATAAATAAATGCAGAAATATTTATAGGCGTATTTATGAGTAAAATTTCAATTATTTTTTAAATTATTAGTGGCTTCTTTGTTAAAAAACTCTAATAAAATTTCTATCTATCTTCAATAGTAACTTAGTTATTGAATTAATTCTAACAGGCGGATATTAATGTGTAGGCGTTAAAGTCATCGTTGGATGTGCCAGTTTTTTTTGTACCGAATTGAAAAAAAAAAATGGTCCCGTAGTTTTGGAGAAAAGACGTCGGACACACGGATTTTTTTTTTCGTTATTGGGATTCTACTTATCTATAAATGTAAGCTCTCAAATTTTGAGGGGGTAGTTGTTAATTTTTGGTAGATTACAAAGATTCATTATTGAAAATCATAAAAAAAAGAACTATTTATTTATTTTTAAATTATTTGCTTAATATAAACTATTTAATACTATGCGTAACATGGAACAGCCACGAGTTTATAGCTAATTGAGCCCGCTCACGCCACCTGAGGTCTTCACTGACAATCAGTGTAATTGGCCGGACCACAGCTATCTGAGCGGGTCAGAATGGACCCAGTTGGAACGCTACTACCCTCGCAGTGACTGGAAATGTGATCGGCTAATCGCTGGAATATTGCCTCCCTCCAGCTGCCGCTAGGGCGGGGCGAAAAGATCTGAATAATCGATTGCTAGATTATCGGATCGACTGCTATTAGCCAATGAGCGGGGATTATAGCACGTTCAAGGCGATTGCAAACAGTATCTAATATAGATGAGATTAACGGTTCTGCTCCCACCTTGCCTTTGTAGGATTACCATTATCTTAAGATTAATGCAATTAATTGTAAAAGAAACTTCATTAAAGACGAAACATAAAATTAAAAAAAAAAGAAAAATATTCCAACAATTACCATCAATCATACCTTAATTTCTAAAAATTGTATGACTTTCGTCTCCCAGTAATAGCAAACAGGACGAGCAACATCTAGAAAACCAACCTATTCTTACTGGACTTGTTAGACACAAGATTTTTTTCATAAAACTGTCAATCTCCATATACCTTCGAACCATTTTAAAATTTAAAATGTAACCATAGAAGGGAAATCAAAATTTGATAGAACATTAAAAATTTGATTTTCCTTCCTAAACGTTAGAATCGGACTATGGGTCATATATACGTTTTGTTCCACATACGTCGAATATCTGACTATTATATGACTAGCATTTTATGAGATACCCTGTATAGAAAGACTGAACGATAAGGGATATCAGGTGAAAAAATGTCGAGTTGCGAAATTAATTGATTTTGAGCGATTTCTGATGGATTGTTTCTAGTTTCAGGAATTCAAGAAATGTTAACAATGTTTAGTACAGCACATTCAAGGGATTGCAAACAGTATCTATTATAGATAAATCTATCTATGTGACTATGTGATGGTATTTTTTAAATAATATCTCCAGCTTTTCAACGGTATATGATACTATATATATTATTTTGAGAAACGTTGGCTACCTTATGCTTTCATCTTGTATATTTACTTTTTTATTTGTAATGATGAAATGCTTTTTTTTTTTTAATCTACAAAATGAAAGGTAATTCAGAGAAGGAAAATTTAAAATATCGGATTTAACACTATCAGACTATTTAAATAAGAATGAAACCTACATTTTATTAAAGTGTATTTATTCCTACATCGAGTTTAATATACGTTTTTCAGAAATCGTAAAACGGTACATGATGCATGGCATACAGTAATGATATTCTGGTTGCTATTTGTTAAAAAACTGATGGAATACTCAAACATGTACTAAAATATGATACTTCAGTTCATAAATTTCATAAAAAGTGTATTTATCTACATCGGTTTAATTAATCAGTTTCAGAAAATCGTAAAACGTACATGATCATGGCATACAGTGAATTGATATTCTGGTTTGCCTATTTTGTTAAAAAACTTGATGGAATACCTCAAACATGTACTAAAATATGATACTTCAGTTTCATAAATTTTCCTCCTCTGAATTACAGTTTCATTTTGTAGATAAAAAAACAAAACAATTGTTTTTGATTGACGGACCACATACACATATACGTAGAAAGGTCTTTTTGCGTGACTCAGTGGAACCTAAATCTTCTAATTTCCATGAAAACTCAGATTCTAAAATTTTCCTATCGCAATACTTTTCCTTGCATATATTCCATGAATAGGCAAGTGAAAGTAAAAAACAAATTGATTTTTGATTTTTTTTTTTTTTTTTTCGGCTATGATTTAGAATGCACAAAGGAAAAAATGTAGCATATCACATTTTTTTTAAGGAATTGGTGGAATTCTTACATTCTAAAACTCTCACATTCACACCTATGTTTTCATAGGTTCAAATTGTAAATACGCCATAGAGTTTTCGGAATAAGGAAGTTGCATGTTTAAAAAATTTTGTTGAATTAATTATATTTAATTAACTGATAGATGATACCTTAACGATGTTGTAAGCACGGTATATAGAAATCGCTCCTTTTAACACACCCATTCAGCATTTACGGCATCAAGTTACGGAAATGTTTAACAAAAGCCTTTTTTATACAGAAAAGGGAGTTAAATTCTAAGCTATAGGAATATTTAAAAAAAAAAAACGTAAAATGTTAGAAAATAACGCATGTAGAAACTACAACTCCTACATCTGCACATTCTTTTAAAGGTGACGACACCGTAGCCTATTTGATCCCTACTATGTAAGCCTACGGTCTCTATTCAACTACGTCTTACCAACGAATCTGAGAAATCACGTTTAGGAATTTTGATTGAGAGGAAATATAAAATGAAAAACTAGCGATCGAAGAATTAAAATTTGATTTTCCTCTCTAACCGCTAAGAATTTATGGATTGTGTGCCCTACTATGAGGTACCCGGTATAATTAGACTGAACGATAGGGAATAACAATATAATTATTGGCGAAACATCAAAACAAATAAACTAAGTATTCTTGTCAGCAATCAAATACTCCAATAAAAAGCAACGTAATTAGAATATTGAGAACTTTAATTAAATAATTAAAAAAAAAAAAACGCTACAGATTATTACACAATGGTTTATTATTTCCAAATAACATGTTATAGTATAACTGTTAGTATAGATTTTAGATTAATTTTTTATTTCTTCTTTTTTATAATATTTCGCGATTTCTTGGTAAAAAAAACTCTTATAGAACTGATTTAACAATTATTAATTTAACTGGAGCCCAAGTGTAAAATGAAACATAATAAACGAAAATATAGTGTTCTTGATATAAAGACCCTAAGATATAAAGATTATTATCAATGGAGAAGTTAAAAGTACATATATAGTATTCTAGAAAGTAACTGTATTTATTTGTTAAACGCGATGCCGACGGTATCTTTACGTTCCAGCCTCAATTGTAGGTGTTAAGGGCATTATGTCTTATCTCAGATCATCTAAAATAAATAGGATTTTCGTTATTAAGCTCTCATTATATTTTTTAATATACTGTATTTTTTATCTGATATAAAAAATACAAAACTTTAAAGAGAAAAATAAAAAAGTATTGGTACCATATATTGAGGGATCACTTTTAGCTGGGTGGCTAGCATAACAGCCCCCATATTCCAAAGGTCACGGGTTCACACCCGTAGTTGGTCCTAGGTTTATTTAATGGGAGTAAGAAATCCTTAGTTATGCCTTCCTTCGGCTGGGACGTTAAAAGGTGGTCCCGAGCCTGTGCGATGTCAGGTACTCGTTAAAGATCCCTTTCCCAATAAACCCTAGATAGGCGAAATTTAGGACTCCCACAGTAGCATCGTCCGGTTAGCCATATCAGCAGAAAGTGACATTAAATAAATAAACAAACAATATATTGATAATTAATGAATGCAGAAAAAATACTATTTATATTTTTCTAAATAAAATAATACCTAGATGAAACATATTCAAAACCATTTGACGTTATTATACATCGTATTATAAACTTTTATACCCCTTAACCAAAACATTTGAAAGTTCCTTTCTTGACTGTTTCATCAGCTTTGGAATTCCCTCCTATCAAACATCCCCCATGCGCTCTCTCTTTCAAATTCCTCCATTTTCAGTACATTCTCACCTACCCTAATGCCTGTACAGTATTATGAATATTTACTCCTAAGTTAAACGTTTACTTAGTGTATAAGCAAGGCCTGTACTGTAGCATTATCTGTTTTTGCAATTGTTTTGTTTATTGTTGATTATCTTATATAAAATGAGATTAGAAAAAAAAAAAAGTTAGTCTATATAATGATTATCAGAGGTGTTTAGAGATGCTAATTATACTTTTTTTTTTCTTTTTGTTGATTATAAGTTTAGAATTTTTTATATTATCAGCAGAAAATATTTTATAAATTTCTTCTTATTGTTCCATATTTCTTATGTTGGCTTGATTTCCCATTTTAGTAAACATATCGCTTTTGTAATATGATGTGAATTTTTGAATACTTAGTTCTAGTTTTTTTTTCAATCAATCACTATAATTTTTAAAAAATGTATACAAATCAAGCGGGTACCCAAATGAAAAAAAAATAGGGAAAAAAACCTGGCAGTTGATTGTGATCTAGGCCGAATCAGCTTATTGCACGGCCCTTGGCCAAGAAACAGTACAAATCTCTACATGTACTAAGCCCAAAACTCTTCATGGGTTTTAGTGGTACAGGTTTTTTTTTTTTTTTTTTTTTTTTTTTTTTTTTTTTTTTTTTTTTTTTTTTTTTTTTTTTTTACTATTTAATTGTTAGTTTCGCTATTATCAGAGCTTTATTATTTATTATCAGAGCTACTGAACCATTTCCTAAACTAATCTTTACAGTTTAAATCCAGACTGCCCTTATTTAATCACAAATAACATCATCCATAATTGTATGTATCATTCACTTTTTATGCCTGCCTGTAATAAGTCATTTATGCATGTGAACATTTCTAATATTTTATCTATTTCTTTGTGTAATAAATTGAAAATTTGAAAAAAAAAATAAATAATAGTAAATAATTTAAAGCAGTTGGAAACTTATAAAAGTACATCACTGATATGAAATTTATCGTCCTCAATCAAAAAATAAAACCTAACAAGATATTGGGTTGTAAAAAAAAAACGTTTGTAGCGTTTTTCGCTGGTGATTTCAATATAAGCCTCAGGTTCTTGTAAATAGTTTCAATTTAATGACCCATTTTAATCTATTACATGTTTCCATCTGTCTTGTATTTTTTTAAAATTTGTTATCGTCAACAGTTGAAGGATACACGCTACTAATTTCATTAACCGTCTTTGCAGCGAATTATCCTTTTCGGAAATGAAAGAAATCTTTGAATGACAAAAAGGAATATTTTTCCCTTCCATTCGTGCTAGCAAAGTACCACTTAAAAATAAGGAATCTCGGTTAGATGCATAAAAGCACCTTTATCAATCCTTTTTTAGAATATGTCAACTTTTTCGACCAAGTAAAAATGATTTTATATCCTTAAAGAGGATTAAATTGAAATATTGAAAAACCCTACCAACTTATTTCACAATCCAATATAAATATAATTGGAATTTTTCTCATAACCTTTGTTTTAGAAATAGTTGTTCTGGATAAGCTCAGTTTGTTGAGTTTTTTTTTTTTTTTTTTTTTTTTTTTTAAGCTACCTTTAGAAATATATTATTGTTATTTGTTAATTTTTTTGTACTCTAACTTAATATTTTAGTATTTACATATTTTACACATGTTGTGGTAAAATAAACAACTCGTGCGATAAGCACTTAGGACTGTTGACTCTTGAACCTAATATCGGGTAGTGTTAGGCAGGTCTCTCCAGTGCACTGTTGTCTTAAGACAGGTCACCTGGAGGATATTGGATTCAGCTCTCCAGAGTGATGGCTGGTTTCTCCTGGAAATGTCTGTATCCTACTTCCGTATTATGTAATGCAACTGATTTCTGCTCAATACAGATCGGCATCCAGGTGTAAATTGCACATAAAAATAAAATAATAATTTTAATTTTGAAACAAAAAAAATCTTTTGTATATATTGTGTGAATTTAGTACTTTATCACTATTTAAAATGTCCTAATTAGGACAGGTTGTAATATTACACAATAAAAATTGTTTGCAACAAAAGAAAAAAATTAATTATGTAATAAACTGCTAGATTTTTAGACCGTTGAAGTATTACTGAGCCAGAAGAAGTTATATATTTTAGTTGAACTAAAAAAAAAAAAAAGAAAAAAGAGAATGATTAATGTCGATATTTCTTATACGGTTAACACTTTTTTATTTCATTAAAATCATAGGAAAACATCTTTTATATTTCCTATTCCAATTCATTGGAATGTATTATAAATTAGTATCGTTTTTTAATATTTCTATTTTATCCTATCTGTGTTTATAAACCATGTTTTCTTGATGAGTAACGTTTACATATTCTAAAAAACTATTAGTTAAGGTTCTTTTATGCATCCGCTTCAAATTAAATTCCTTATATTCAAGTGGTAATTTGCGTGCTCAAAATTGAAGAGAAAAAAATTCCTTTGTGTCATTTAATGCTTTTTTTTATTTCCCTGAAGAAAATCCGGTGCACAGACTGTTTGACAAAATTTGCAACGTGTATGGGAACGATGTGTGTATATTTGGTAACTCCAGAGCGAAAACGATAAGTTTTATTTTACTGAAATTTTATATTTTCAGCGCGCATATGCCTGAGATGTTACAGCAAATTTTTCATCAAAATCAGTTTACCAGAAGAGCCACTTTATACTATGCATTTTGAACATTTTTACGATTTGCTCAAAAACAGCTCGAACGGTTTTGATTAAACTTGCTATATCTATGTAAAATTTAATCGGCTTTAGTATTATGTAGGTTTCATTTTGATTTAAATAGTCTGATAGGGCTTAAATGCCGATAGTTTAAATTTTCTTCCTCTAAAGTGTTTTTAATTTTGTGGATTCTTACATTTAAACTGTTCTTTTTTGTTTGTTTTTCAAATGGCGTGACAGGCCAACCGATGTTATCTTCTAGCAGAAGTCACTCGCGATTCTCGATGATAAGTTATAGGATAGGCCTATCATTCCCGAGGACTATTTTTATTTTTTAGTGACCTTCATCTAGTTGACAGGGCTCATTTACTCAGGAAGAGGCTACTTATATTCTTGAAAAAGTTCTTTCGAAACTAGGGTTCGAACTATAAAACTTATTGAGCAGCCACTGGTCTTCCATCTAATATTTCAAGGGAAAAAAAAAACTAATTTCTCCTACTCGTTTTAACGATGAATTGCAATTTGAATAATTAAATTTGCATTTAAGACAGAATCGAAATACATAAACCAAACAAATTTACAATTTTTTGTAACAAAAATCATCCGTAGTACACGTCTGATATGACAGTTTGGTCAAAAAGTTTAAGAAAAATGGGTTCATCTATAGTTGCTTGAGAGCAAATGGTGTTTTTTTTTTTCCAAACTATCATCTTAAGCCAAAACCATTAGAGATTAGAACTTGATATTTTGCTATCTCCATAAATGAGCTGGATCTGAGCATAAGAAATCTCTATTTGACAATGTTTGAAACAAATTTCTTATAAGCCAATCCCGAAAAAAATAAACATACACCCTTACTTTTTAATATCTCTCACTTTTTCAAAACAGCCTACTTATTTCTGGTTTAGAAGAACTATCAATGATAAATGTAGAGAATATTTGCTACAATACTTTAATTTATAACACAGGACGGCAGAACATATTGTCTCTAGTAAATAATATATGATAAATTAATATATACAAATATACGATATTTTAAAATAAAGATTTTTTTTATTTTAGCAAATTTAATGTAACCCCCCTATGCTTTCTTGTTTTATTCAATTATGTAAACTGTGGTAAATAACTGACTTGAGAAATGGGTCTGAAGTCTGCGTTTGTTTTTAGAATGACTAATATAAGATCAAAAGTTTCATTTCCTTGATAATATAATACTATAAACATGTAAAAATTTCATCATTCCTTCTTACTCTAACTACATGTTTTAAGATAAGGAAAATATATTTTTTCTAGTGTGCATATAAACGGTGTAGTGTATATTTTTACTAACTAAACAAAGCGGTGTTTTATTTTTTTAGGAAAGTTTAAACCACTAGCTCAAATGAGATTAATTCTTTTTGATAAAGGATGTTATTGTTTGATGGATACTTCTTGACTTTTAATAATGAACGTTTCTGTCACCCTCATTCAGGAATTCATCAGGGAGTGACATTCCGAAGATTCAGGTAGTGACCTATTAATCTAAAGGAAACGAATGTAACCTTTTGTTCCCTCCATATCTTCCAAATGTCACCCGCTGATGAAGACTTGAAACGTAGGTCGAAACGTTGGACGAGAACAAATATTTTATACAACCCTGAAATCCATTTTCGACAGTCACCCAATCTTATCAATTATTTAATCAATTGAGTAAATAATTTAATCGTCGAAATTATTAGTTTTAAATATTAACATAATTATTCCCTATAATATATAAGAGTTAATCCTCTTTATCCTAGGGAGCAAAGAGTTATTTTCTTTTGGAAAGCGGATAAGGCTTAAAGTGTCTTAAACTAATCCTTCTCTTAAGTCGTACAATGATTCAAAAGGATTCAGGTCTCTTCCAGTGACAATCTCATTAAGACTGATCCTACAACCAAGTTTTCAGGCTAAAGAAGATGAAATTAAAATTCATCTTGAAAATTCGAAAATTTAAATTTACAAATTACTTGTTAATCAGGAGAGAGCATTTTTTTTTTTTTTTTTTTTTTTTTTTTTTTTTTTTTTTTTTTTTTTTTTTTTTGAGATGTCATTTAATGAGTTTTGACGTTTTTATTTGTAGTCTCAAAAACGTATGTTTGACACTCTCTTGCTCTTTTGGTTTTGATCGGATATAATACTTTAGGATGGTTTCCAACTCAGAAACTTGATGCAAAATATTTATGTATGATACGTTTTGCCACTAGAACATACCGTTTAAGAGTTGTGTAGGTTTGAATAAAAAAAACTAACGTTTTGCCAATATTTTTAACAGTCAAAGCTTTTCTGGCAGGCTCTATTTCTGTGTTGCTCAAATCAACAATTTAATGATGGTCTCCAAATCACAAATTTAATAGAAATTTTATTTATTATAGAACATTTAACGCTAAAATCTACTGTTAAAGGAGCTATATTGTTTTGAAGACACGGTCTGTCTATATTAATAAACATTGGAGCTTATTACACACTTTAGTTGGTGTAGCTAGTTACAAAATATTTACGATAATTGTTCTGAATAATAAATGTTATAATGTCTTGATTATTAAAAACGCTTCAAATTATTCCGCGATGGGTGATTAGGGTATAATTGTTTATATAGCTGTTTGTATGCAATTAACTAATATGAAAAGCAATAAATAATTTAAAAGTAAATAGCATATCACTACTGCTAATTCTCTGCTAGTTCTGAACCAATTTCAATGATTCTTTTTTTATTTTGTACGGAATTTAATTTATAAATAAGGTGGTATTTATTTAATAGATTTGTGAATAAAAGTGAAGGCTGATTTCTACATCACCACTCTTTTATTAAAAATAATTGCACTACGTTTCGGCTAAAATGCCATCTTCAGGTGCAATGGAACTAATTTATCTAATGTGAGTAGACGCTTTCATCCATAAGCCTCATGTCTAAATCACTAAATTAGTTCCATTGCACCTTAACATGGCATTTTAGCCGAAACGTAGTGCAATTGTTTTTAATAAAAGAGTGGTGAAGTAGAATTCAGCCTCCAATTTTATTCACAGAAATTAACCTTCACCTAAAAGAATCTACACCTTATATAATAGATTTGTATTTATTTATTTATGAATTAGGAAAGACAGATTTTGAAATTCATTATTCTGGTTCTACGTATCTTGAAACGTATGCCCGCAAATAAAATTTAATTTGTTTGCATTTCGCTGGTCTCTTTTTTTATAATTATGCGCGTCTTTTCGTTGAAAAATACTAGTAAATTTTTTCTCTAAATATATCTAATAAATAAAATCACTTTTAATCGGCCACCATTTTAAAAATGACCAGCTGATATCAACGTTTTAGGATCATCGTTGGATGTGCTAGTATTGGGTTGATGCAAAATTAATGCAGGTTTCCTCTATTGCAATATCTTAATTCCAATTGTGTTAACAAAGCTAATCCTAACATTGATCATTATTATACCAAAACAAACCTTATCTAATACCCTCTCTTTCACCATGAATTTGTTTAGTAAAATCGTTATGTTCAGTGTGTTCAAAGGTCTTGAATCGAAAATGTCAAAGTGCGATTTTCGTCAAATTTATTTTTACGAATTTAAATTAGGGCGCAGCGCTGCGCAAACGGCTCGTAATATTAATGAAGTGTGGGGTCAGGGGGCTATTAATGAGTGCACGGTGCAGCGTTGGTTCCAGAAGTTTCGCAGAGGAGATTTCGATCTCGAAGACAAGGAAGGTCGGGGCCGTCATCTTGCTCTGGACAACGACCAGCTGAGGTCAAAAGTGGAAGAAGACCCAACCAAAACCACACGAGAAATGGCGGCGGAACTCGGAACTCAAAAATTGCAACGTCTTTGCCCAGCATTGATGAATCGGAAGGGGCCGATCCTGCTCCACGATAACGCCAGACCACACGTTGCACAACCAACGCTTCGACGACTGCACGAGTTGGGCTACGAAGTTCTCCAACATCCGCCTTATTCACCTGACCTCTCTCCTACAGACTTCCACTTTTTCAGGTATCTGGACAACTTTTTGAGGGAGAAAAATTTTCAAAACCAGGACGACATTGAAAATTCTTTTCGTGATTTCATTGAGTCCAGGGATTCGGATTTTTTTTCTGGTGGAATAAGAAAGCTTGTTGAACGTTGGCAAAAGTGCATTGATTCAGATGGAAATTATTTTGATTAAATATATATGGTTAAAGTAAAGATATGGCGTATTTACAATACCTACTAAAAACCTGCATTAATTTTGCATCAACCCAATATTTTTGTGCTGAATTTCAGAAAAATTGGTCCTGTAACTTCGGAAAAGCGGGTTGTGGACAAGCGGAATTTTTGTTTATTCGTTCTTCTGGTTCTACGTATCTTAAAATCCTAAGCCCTCAAATATTTAGGGGAGGGGGTGGGGTTTGGGTAGATTACTAAGATTCATTATTTAAAATAATAAACTAAAAACAATAAAATAAAATAAACAAATTGCAATTTTTTTAGTAAATTGTTTTCGATTCGCCCCTCCTGCAAACTAAATTTTTATCCTGACTGGAAAACTCAGAGAAGAAAGAAGCATACAATTGACCTATTGTTTTTCCCAGTCAGGAAAAAATGTAACTTCCGGTAAAATGTAACAGGAAAATATATAACTTCCTACCCACTAATGTAGCTTTATAGTACAATTCAAAACAACTAAATTTGAATTTGTTGTCAATTGAAAACGTTATTCAATAAATTTTCATTTTTTTTGTAACATATTTGACAGAATATTAATCAATTGCTCGAATTTTAAGTTGTTCACAGCTGAAATTTCTAAGACATGATATAGATTTATTTTTCTTACCCTCCGACTTTATTTACAATAAATACATGCATACTTATCCTATTTATATACAGTATAGACTATAACTAAATATACATTTTACGGCTTAGACCTCGTTTTGCCCGTAGGCATTCTATGGTTCATCGTTTCAAAAATAAAGAAAACCATTATGGCATAGATGCGAAAAAACGTAAATAAATAATTATAATTAGCAGATTATAGTGTATGGGGGTGTCTCTGGAAGTCTTGAAGAAAAAACTAAAACGGTTATTTAATTTCTTCATTCCATTTATCTATGGGATCTCCAGGGACACTTCTGTAACTCGATGGTTGGGGGTGCGGTCATAAATTAGAAACACACGTTTAAAATATGTGCTATTTTAATTATGTGCCGACGTTTCGGCCTACAATGTGGGCCTTCATCAGGGTTGACTCTGAGACGCTGTCTACAAAGAGTTAAAGTGGCTTTATCCTTCCTATCGTCGCAAGTACTTCCTGGCTTCCTTCGTTCATGAAGTTATCCGATCCCGCCATCCATCATACATCTCTGATCTCTTATTATTCAAATCCTCAATCCATTCCAGCAACACCCGTATGCGGCCTTCTGATTTGTATATTACGCCCCATCGAACCGCGACTTTCGACAGATCTTTCATAATCCGATCCTCTTCCATATGGAACACTATTCCTTCTGATATCCGTAATTCTACTGCCCTTACGACTTTTAAATCTCGTCTATTTCATTACCTCCTATCCATTCAATTTCCAAACAGTCCTGACTGATCCTGTTCCATGAAAATGTGTAAATTAAAAAGGTTAAAGAAGTCTTTATTAATTTTTTATTTTTTTAATTAAGTAAAAAGTTTATTTTATTTTTTAGTCTAAGTTATGTATGGAAACATGATAATTATTTATTTATTATATTCTTTAATCATCTCTTATAATATTTTTAATTTTTATCATTTCTCTTATTGTTTCTTTTTTACTTATTATGCGTTTTATATTTTTTTTTTTAAATCTTACTCTAAGACAGTGATTGTCTCATTATTGTATATTGTATTATTCTAAAGGAACTTGTCACAGAATAAATAAAGAAATTATTATTATTATTATAAAATAAAATATCTCCAAATATATCTAAAACTAATAAAAATGATAATACTTTTTATAGAATTACTGATTTCACTATAGCACAATGTAAATAAAACATACCTTTTATCGTAAATGGAGTATTTAATAATTTTTACGATGAACACTATATTGCTAAGTCTTAAGTTTTTTTTCATGGCTGAAAGAGCAGATGTGTAAACAGCAATAAAAGAAATAACTTATAACTATTTTAAATATTTAAAAAAAAAATGGTATTGCACTGAAAAATGTCTCATTATTAATCTTTTTTTATTATACAATACTAATAAAATTGCCTATCCATACTTATTAAAACGAATATCATCTTACGCTTTCCAAATGAAATTACGCAAGCCCCTCTGTTAGTTTCTAACACGACTTTACATACAGACATACACATTCCTACTGTCAGAGAATACATACAAACTCAATATTCTCGATTGTATAAAAAATTACCAGGACATTGTAACTACCTGTTAATAAATATGTCTACTTCATAGTGAAAAGATCATGGATGACAGACCTTTTGTACTTTTCTTTCAAATTATATAATTCAAAGAAGGAATTATTGGTTATTGGTATCTCTCTCATCCCGGACTTTTAATTATCACATACCTGACAGACAATCCACTGATCCCCACACACATACATTGCTATGTTTTTAACCGGCTGTTTTTCTAAGGCAACGGTAACTTCAAAACAGTAATTAATATATTTAATTTAATTATATATTATACCTTTCGGAACTATTGGATTTCCTTTCCAAAGGTTTCGTGTTTATCAATTTCAATGGGTAGCATGCTGGGGAAGATTAAATTACTAACAGATTTAAATTAGAGCAATTATTATTAAATATAACTATGACATAGATTTTAGGCTAACACTCTACACATTTACACAATTTCCCGACCTATGATTGAGATTACTGAGGGGTTCGTTATTATTATCTTTGCCATACAATATAACATTAAAAGGTTACCTTAAAAACACAGCTACCGAAGATTGGTCACTACTAAGTTTCGTACCCCAGCGACTTGGCTCTGCTTTGGCAGCTCTGCTGAACTGCTGTTCGACTCAACGACTCAACTGCTGTTCTCGATGATAGGACGGACCCGTCTTGTCTCTCACTCCACTTCCACTGCTTCTTCTTGTGGCTCGAACACCCTCGTCACTTCTATCCCCTCTTCTTTTCATAAAAAGTCCCATATTTTGGAATTTTCCGATCTTTTGTCGAATAAAGGAAGGCATGGCTGAAATAGGAGTGCCCAGTCCAGTCTTTGTCCAGCCTAGCGGCTGGGGTCTAGAATGTTCTTGGGGTATCACGCTGCCCATGGGGAATCTCATAGGGGGATATGTACAATCCTTTTAACTTTTGCCGACACAGGCTTTTAAACCTTTACTTGACTAATTTCAAACTTATTTAATACTGAACTTATTCTCCTCAGTATTCTCAATACATAACAATATATATATATATATATATATATATATATATATATATATATATATATATATATATATATATATATATATATATGTATATATATTTATTATAAACATTTGTGGGTAAATTTATAAAGTGAAAACAAATATTATGCAACTTGAAGTTGAGAGGAATATGAATAATAACTTGAAAATTATATAAACACAAGGATAACCGCCTTGTGGTAGGAATGAGATATAAATTTACATGAGTCAATTTAATATTTGCGATGGAACGGGAAGGTATTCGAATGAGGCATTCCTCTAGTCGCCTGAATCAACAAGTAATAATATATCTGCAGCTTCATCTGATGTCCATTCCGCTCTACTCAATGATCAACAGATCCTCCTTTAGGCTTTTAGTTACTTTAAATGGGAAAAAAATAGGTTTACGTCTTTTATGTACGATTTTTTTTTTTTTTCATTGATTTAGGTTCAAAACCTTTGTGAATTATTTTTAAAACATAGCATTTTTTTCTACGATGTCTCGCCTAAACTTAACCTTTTGAATACACTGGGGAACAACAATTTTTTTGTCTTAGATCAGTGACTTGTTTGTAACTAATTAATTTTTGGTCTCTAAATTCAAAAATGTTAGCAGCTTTTCTCTGTCACGTCATGATTTACTCTATCTCTACAACTACACGATACTCTTTCTCTACCCTAAAAGTAATAGAAACTGGGCATTCAAAGAAAAATAAAGTATTATAATATTTAATTCACACAAAAATTATAACAATATTAAAAGTTAATTTTTTTATAAAAAACAAAAATATATTAGGGTAAACATTTTAGCTTGTAACTTTTCCTAAAATGTACAATCTGAGGACATTCTCGCTTGATGCTTAAATAGTAGTCAGCCATTATACTGACATCCTATCTATCTTGATACCTTGCCTCTATGATCTTCAGATTTTGGTAGAATTGCTCACCCTTTTCATTGCTAAGAGCATCAAGATTTCTGGGAAGTTAGCAAGATAGCTATGTAAGAAATGCAGTTTGATACTCGTGTTGCAGTTAAGATTTTTAAAGCTGTCTAAGAGTTGTTGAGCGATTTTGACGTGATTCTGGGCTTGTGTATTTCCTTGACAGTACTTATGAATACCAACCAAGCATTCTTTTCAAGTTCGATCATTGTTTTAATGAAACGTTCATCTTCAATAAAATGCCAAATCTGTTCCTCATTAAAAACAACATCCTTTATCTTCTCATATGACATATTATGTACTTAAAAGAGCCCCCTTCAGTAGACAAAGCTTTAACGAATTGCTTCCTGGTCTATTATATCATTATCTAAAACAATCAGATACTTTTATCGGCTTTTCATCACTCTTTATTAACTTTTACAAGTGTGTAAAATATAATATTTTTTCTAAAAATCTTTAGCTTTCCAACGGTATATTGTACATGTATATTACTGTTCTTAAGTTCAAAAACGAAAAATTGCATTAAAAAAATATTTTTTCAGTTTTCTCCTTTAGTTGGATATGGAATTCGTTGAACTTACATATTTACCTCTTTTTTTATCAATAGTAATGAGGTTATATGGTTTCTTTTAATGAATCCATAAAATTAAAGGTACTTTAGAAGAAGAAATTTTGAAATTTCGGCATTTAAGCCCTGCCATACTATTTCAATTAGAACGAAACCTACATGATATTAAAGCCCGTTCAATATTATATCGATGTAGCGAGTTCAATGAAAAATCGTTAGAGCCGTTTTTGAGAAAGACGTAAATAGGTGCAAAATATATGGTTTAAAGTGGTTCTTCCGGTTAGCTGATTTAGGTAAAAAAGTTGCTGTAACATCTCGGGCCTATATTTGTCTTACATATGAAATTTCAGCTTCATAGGACTTTTTCTTTACGCGCTGGACTAACCACGCACAGATCTTATTTCGGGACTTGGTCATTTGAACTCAGAGGACCCTAAAACGTGTATTTCCTTTGAAAACTAGAATTCGAAAATTTTTACGATCCGATACTTTCTCTTACTGTACATTCCATATATAGGTAAGTGAAAGCAAAAAAAAAGTCAATAGTCAATAGTTAAGAATCCTTTCAACGAGAATGGCGACTTTAACTTAAAATGAAAAAAACAAAAATTAAAACAGTCCTTAAAATATGAAAATCGGGCATATCCTTTGAAATAGTAAATTAGTCCTTTTCGGGCGTAACCCACCTCACCCACCCTAATATAGACAGACTTAAGTTATTTCGGACCGCTTCTTGCATCGGGAAGAGAGTTTCTATATTAAAAAGTGTCCTTTTTAGTGTGGTAATCCTAGTTACCAGTGAATTATTTCGATTCGTATCCTTTTAAAAGGAGAATCGAGTCAAAAAATGGAGGTTCTCTTCCATTTTAAACCGTATCCTGGTTAAAATAAAAGTCAATAGTTAAGAATCCTTTCAACGAGAATGGCGACTTTAACTTAGAATGAAAAAAACAAAAATTAAAACAGTCCTTAAAATATGAAAATCGGGCATATCCTTTGAAATAGTAAATTAGTCCTTTTCGGGCGTAACCCGCCTCACCCACCCTAATATAGACAGTTAGACTTAAGTTATTTCGGACCGCTTCTTGCATCGGGAAGAGAGTTTCTATATTAAAAAGTGTCCTTTTTAGTGTGGTAATCCTAGTTACCAGTGAATTATTTCGATTCGCATCCTTTTAAAAGGAGAATCGAGTCAAAAATGGAGGTTCTCTTCCATTTTGAACCGTATCCTGGTTACAATAAATGTCAATTGTTAAGAATCCTTTCAACGAGAATGGCGACTTTAACTTTGAATGAAAAAAAAAAAAAAATTAAAACAGTCCTTAAAATATGAAAATCGGGCATATCCTTTGATATAGTAAATTGGTCCTTTTCGGGCGTAACCCACCCTAATATAGACAGACTTAAGTTATTTCGGACCGCTTCTTGCGCCCGGTATGTTTGCTGCCACATTTAGGACAAATTTTCGAAAAAGTAATTATCAACTACTTAAGAGATTTCTGCACGGATCACGACATTATTCCTCCCGAGCAAACAGGGTTCCAATCTCAGTTAAGTACTGAGCATCCACTGATAAGGCTACAAGGTAATTTTAAGGACACCAAACAGTCAGAAGCGAGCCCCGTCGCAGATATACTTCATTTTGAAAATAATTTTAAAACAATTAAGAACTCCGTAATTCCTTAAAATGTATGCAAGTTACAGAAAAAGGAATAATTCAGTAACGAAAACAACTAATTAAGAATTTAAAATTAAGGGGATAAGGAAAAAAAAAACATGATTTAAAACCCTATATAATGTATTCGAATTAACGATTCTTTCCAGAGAACATACTCCGAGCCAACTTAAATTATTGTTAATAATCATGACCCAGATAGAGAAGGAATATAAAAGATAAGGTTGGCAAGCCTGTATTTATTTCTTTATAAATAAGGGCGAGGGAGTGATGTTACTAAGGTAGATGTATACTCGATAAAAAGGAGACGATTGACAAATAACATGTAGTAATTCCATCAATTTGGGAATATTTTCGCCATTTTCCGTTCCATTCGTTGAACTACCCGGCGGAGCGTACAATGCCTCCTAACAAGCCTAACTCGGGCAAACAAACTAAATAAAGGAGGAGGCTCCGTGTGACAGTCAGGGCACGCGTTCTCCTCCTCCCACCCCATTCAATCTCACCGATTCATAATCACTTTACTAGCGCAAATTATTTTTACAATAGTATTTTACTTTTCCTTCCAAGCTTTCTTTAAAGGAACTATACAAAGTTTATTTAATACTATTGTAAGTTAGTAAGATATGCATCAAATAAAATAAAGTACTAGAAAAATAATATTTATTTATTCGTATGTATTACAATTTGACACAATGGACAATAATAATATTGCTAAAGGATCACATTCAAACAATATTTACAATATACTGTTGTTTGAGATTTGTTTTTGGTACCTCGAGACGGTCTCACGTGACTCACCTCTATGGCGAGTTGAAGTGACTCATCCCTTCCACACGCAGACAGTACTTCCTTGGGTCATTTCTCTACCAAACGACAAAATCCCAGCATCCTTCCTGTATCCACAGTATCCTTCAATTTAAATCCTCAGTCCACTTGCTTGGGACAAGATCGCGCCACTCCGACCTTTATATCCCATCCCACAGAACAAAAGCCTTTGATCGATCCTTTCTTGCCCGTTCCACTGCATTCTGGAATTCCATTCCTTCCAATATACGTCGTGCTTCTTCCTTATCCACATTTAAATATCTCCTTTTCCAGCATCTATTATCCCTCACAGACGCCTGTTGATCTTAAATCTGATAATTTATTAATTATAAAGACTAAATTCTTATTTTACTTTGATTTTGTTTGTTTTTTTTTTGCAAAATTAGTTTTTTTATTTTCTCATTCTATTTTACTTATTATTATTATTACTTTGTCATTTTTGTATGTATGTATGTGTGTGTACATTTATTTTTTTAATATGCCTTATTTATTGAAGGAATTAGTCCGGGTGGCGGTCATTAAATGAAACAACTGAATAGTTTCAACTATTTTATTGTTTGCCATCCTACCAATATCCAGCGCATTAAAAAGATCCTTACCTTAAACAGCTTCCCACTGAATATCATTAAACAACTCATAAACTCATACAATATCGTAAAAACGACCATTACTCTCCCTACAATACAAGACCAAAATTCATCCACAATATTTCAATATAGATCCCTACCGTATATTCCACACCTATCTGAAAATATTAAAAAATCCTTTAAATCTTCTTTACCCTCCCTGAAGCTAGGATTGAAGACCCAGAACAAACTTTCCCACCTCTTCACTAATACTAAAGACCCAATAAATCCTCTATACCGGGCAAACAATAAAATAGTTGAAACTATTCAGTTGTTTCATTTAATGACCGCCACCCGGACTAATTCCTTCAATAATTCTCAACGGTCAACTAATTATATCCACAATGCTTTATTTATGTAAATAATTAAGTTTGTAATAATTCAATCAATTTAATGTATTTTGGCCAGAAGAGCTATATTTATTTGTAACATCAATGTTATTCTTAAGGGACTATGTCCCAAAATAAAGTTCATTTTTCTATTCTATTCTATAAACGAAAAGAAAGTCAAATTACATAAAATGAAACCAAACTGAATAAACGTATACATTAACAAAATTTTTAGATAAAATAAATACAAATAAATGAAGTTAACAAATAAATAAACAAAACGTGTCACATTCATACGTATGGACAAGCAGAGTCCCTGAAACATCACAGCGCTTCCCTCTCAGCCACATAACTGGTGAGAGCCAGCGGGAGCAAAGTGAGGGGACCATAGCCCCAATCACACCACCACTTGAGAGGAGAATCTGACCAGTGTCAGAAATGCAGCATACGTATTTACAAAATACGTATACGTATTCTCGGGACCACTGCCGTTTTAACCTTCCAGGTGGGTGGTATGGATGAGTGGAGCTGGATAGGGATTGTGCTTGAGGATTAGGATGATGAATGAGGTTCTGGTGGAATTTAGAAAATTAGGATGGAATTAGGTCTGAAATAAATGGAACATTAAGGTCTTGGTGCAAGGTATAGTTGGAGACATTGTCTTAATTAATGTACTAACGCATCAAAGTAGAAACGAGAAACAGCAAAGATCAAAAACGCATGTTTCAAAGAGTTTCTAGAAAATAGATCGATCCTCAAAAATATAAATTTTGGGATTGTCACGAGTTAAAGACAAATGTTTGATATCCCAACTCATCCTAACACTTTTCTTTCTACATATGCTAATGACACTTATCAGTTAATAACGATGCAACTATAGCCTTTCAAACTTTTTTGAAAAATTTCATCTATGGTTGAGTGACGCTTTCCAAAAAGGAGTAGTATAGCCTTTTTAATACCATCTATTTTTCGAAAACCAAATTTCCATCTGGTAAAAATTTCGAGTGATTTAAGGAAAGGCAAGGCTGTTATCATTTGAGATGGACTTTCAGGGGCACTCATGTGTTACTTCCAGACTACATTATGTACCCAACCAAAATATTGGCTTGATGCAAAATTAATGCAGGTTTCCTCTATTGCAATATCTTAATTCCAATTGTGTAAACAAAGCTAATCCTAACATTGATCATTATTATACCAAAACAAACCTTATCTAATACCCTCTCTTTCACCATGAATTTATTTAGTAAAATCGTTTTGTTCAGTGTGTTCGAAGGTCTTGAATCGAAAATGTCAAAGTGCGATTTTCGTCAAATTTATTTTTACGAATTTAAATTAGGGCGCAGCGCTGCGAAAACGGCTCGTAATATTAATGAAGTGTGGGGTCAGGGGGCTATTAATGAGTGCACGGTGCAGCGTTGGTTCCAGAAGTTTCGCAGAGGAGATTTCGACCTCGAAGACAAGGAAGGTCGGGGCCGTCATCTTGCTCTGGACAACGACCAGCTGAGGTCAAAAGTGGAAGAAGACCCAACCAAAACCACACGAGAAATGGCGGCGGAACTCGGAACTCAAAAATTGCAACGTCTTTGCCCAGCATTGATGAATCGGAAGGGGCCGATCCTGCTCCACGATAACGCCAGACCACACGTTGCACAACCAACGCTTCGACGACTGCACGAGTTGGGCTACGAAGTTCTCCAACATCCGCCTTATTCACCTGACCTCTCTCCTACAGACTTCCACTTTTTCAGGCATCTGGACAACTTTTTGAGGGAGAAAAATTTTCAAAACCAGGACGACATTGAAAATTCTTTTCGTGATTTCATTGAGTCCAGGGATTCGGATTTTTTTTCTGGTGGAATAAGAAAGCTTGTTGAACGTTGGCAAAAGTGCATTGATTCAGATGGAAATTATTTTGATTAAATATATATGGTTAAAGTAAAGATATGGCGTATTTACAATACCTACTAAAAACCTGCATTAATTTTGCATCAACCCAATACCTGTGGAAAGATAAAGATTTTAGAAAAAAAAATTATCCAATACATAAGCTTGTAAAAGTTAATGAATAATAATAATAAAAGGCTTACCAAACCCGAGGGTTCGATGCCGATACCACCAAACTTCGCCTGCACTCGTCCAATGTTCACCGGTCAAACCCAAGCCCCTGAGATCAGCCTTAGTGCAATCCTCCCATCGACGCTTCGGCCTACCTTTCGGACGCCTGCCAGTCGGTTCAGCGAATACCATCTTTCTCGGAATCCGTTCCTCACCGAGCCCAACAACTTTACGCGCCCATTTGAGTCTCCGCGATGCTATCAACTCAATTATATTCACAGGGTTCAAACTCCGCATCTCCGCGTTGTGCAACCTTCTAAACTCCCCAGTGGCCTTATCTCTCTTCGGTCCAAATATTTTACGACGAAGGGTAAAGGAGACAGGGCTTAAATACTGATATTTTAAGTTATCTTCCTCTAATGTACCTTTGATTTTGTTGATTCTATAAACATAACCATATAATCCCTTTACAATTAATAAGAAACAGGTAAATATAAGAGTTGAACGAAAAAGTTAATGAATAGTGATGAAAAACCGATTAAACCGATTGTCGTAGATAATAATATAATTTATTTTTTAATAAGACATATTAAATATATATGGTTAAAGTAAAGATATGGCGTATTTACAATACCTACTAAAAACCTACATTAATTTTGCATCAACCCAATATTAGGCGGAATATCCAACAAGAAAAAACTTCACTTAAGGAAAAAAAAAAAATCTTTACTACTACAAACCATGAAGGGTCTTAGGCTCAGTGCATATAGAGATTCATACTGTTTCAAGGATAATGCGAGTACGATGAGGTGATTAGGTCTTGAAGTACCCACTTTATAAACTCTGGGTCTGCCTCAGGGGGTCTCCATACCATAGCCCCTTCTTCCCTTTCCCGACTGAATTAACAGAATAAATAATATTCTGTTACAGCCGGGATTCGAACCTAGGACCCTGCTAATAGTAGACTAGTGCTCTATCCACTAGACCACGCTGCTCCTTATACTTAACAAAATATAAATAAAAAATCTGGTGCGCGCAACACACGACTTTCACTCACCTCCGTTGTTAAAATCAATTGAAGAATTTTCAAATACATTAAGAGATGAAAATGAATTGTCAATGAATTAATAAATTTAAATTTCAATAGAATCATGTTTTACTAAATATTCCAATGTATTATTATCTACAACAACCAGTTTGTTTTATCGGTTTTTCATCACTCTCCGTTAAAATTTACAATTTTGTGTACATAATATTTTTCTTAAATCTTTAGCTTTCTAACGGTATATTATGCATATTTATTATTGTTCTCATTTTCAAAAACACAAAAACTGCATTAAAAATTATGTTTTCTCTTTTCTCCTTTAGTTGGTTATCAAATTTGTCCATTTTGTTTATTTAGCAATTTTTTATGAATGCTAATCAGAATATGTGGTGTTGGGATGCGTGACGTTAAAAACGAAATAAAAGAAAGATGGGCTAACGTAGACTCGATCCCGTTTCGAAAAGAGCTGGTCTTGAGTACTTAACATTAAAATAAAATAAAATAGGTTATTTTAAATTAAGATTACAATTGAAAGTAAACAAAATAAATAAAAGTTTAATAAAAAATGAGGAAAATATACAAAAAAAATAAAATAAAATAAATCATTTGATTTATAAAATATAAAAAACTTCTTCGATTAACCAAACTGTAAAAAATAAATTTAAAAATTGGATTAGTGTGTTAGTAATACTACGAATGGTACAAAAAAAAATGAACAAATATAATGAGAAAAAAATATCAAGAATAGTTAACTGTCCAAAAATTCTTCAGTTCCGCACGACTGGTAGGCGACTCTGGAAAGACAGTGATCCTCTGGAAGGACGGTGATCTTTAAGAAGACGAGACGAAGTCCTGATCAAAAAATAGTTTGAAGGTGCCAATCGAGAAAAGCTTACTAGTGCGATCGGTACTGGCTTGAGGGCAAGGGGGGCACTCTTATCTGGCTAATCCCTAACTAGATTGAAAAGAAACACTAGATGATGCAAACTAACAAAAATTACAAATATTTTCCTCATTCAAATAGAAAAAAAAAAATAATTTAATTTAATTTTTAAATTCCAAACAAAATATACCGGTAAAAAAAAAAAAAAAAAAAAAATATATATATATATATATAATGTCCAGACTCAAACATATGGTTAACTTTATGAAACCCACCAAGTTAAAGGTACTTGAGAGGAAAAACATTTAAAAAATCGAAATTTAAGTCTTGTCAGACGATTTTAATCAGAATGAAACCTACACGATATAAAATACCATTACATTCTACATCGATATAGTTACATCAAAATCTTTAAAGCCGTTCTTGAGAAAAACGTAAAAAGGAGCATAATGCATGGTATAAAGTGGCTCTTTTGGTTAGCTGATTTTGATGAAAAAGTAGCTGTAACATCTCGGGCTTGTCGTCTTAGACATGAAATTTAAGTTTCATACGATCTTTCGTTTTCGCACTAGACTTACCATACATAGAGACACGCACACACCTTGTTTCGATACTTTGCCAATTGGACTCAGGGTGTATAATACACTGCGTGTATTTCTGGTGAAAACTCGAATTATAAATTTTTCACGATCGCAATACTTTCCCTTACCATATATTTCATCTATAGGTGAGTGAAATAAAAATATTGTTAGCTATTTTACATATCATTTTTTTTTTTTTTATGATTATAAGGAACTATAACCTTAAGTAGGTTCACCCCTAGATATCATCTCCAGACGCTTTTAGTTAAGGAGTTGTGTCGAGAAACGACATATTTACGAGTCACTTATAGGTTAGGATCTCTGCCAAATCCGTAAAACTAGTTTTCACCTTTAGTGTAGTTTTCGCCAGTAGGTGTTTCCAGACTTTAAATTAAAAAAAAGAGTTGGAGCAAAGGCGTGGGTGAAATGTAATAGAAGTTAAATAAGCGAGAATAGTATATTATTGTGGGGATGACAAAAATGGCGGGATAAAACGGAGGAAAAGAGCGTAAATTTCGTGAGAAAAATACTGTTTTGGCGGGAAGCCAGGGGTAAGGCCACTAACACTGTTTCTAATTTAGTGAGTCGATATGTGTTGCCGGCTAATAGTGGCCCTTTCATCGCTTCGGCAAAAATTAATCGCTCTCTCCTAGGTTATGGCGCCCAAACCCTATGCCCATGCTCTAGCCAGCGACCCATATATCAAGCCGCTCAGATCCGATTTTATGGTTAGGGTGTGAGAGTTCATTCATATTTTTAATATCTTCCGATACAAGTATTCAGCTGAAGTAGAGAAGGTGTGTATGCGGGTATTATATTTCGAAATATTTTTATTTTATTTTATTTTTAATAATTTCTTTATCTAAATCGAAATACAGACATTTTACAGTCCAAGTTGAAGGCATTATCCCAATAAGGCAAGCCTGTGTATGGGAAAGGAGTTCACCTGCGGCACATCAATAAAATTACAGTAAAAACAATACAATACAATACATACAGTATTACATTTAGTTTCTTCAAATTTTGAAAGCGATCTGCTCAAACAAACAAACAAGATTCCCCATCTGTCAGAATCTAGGTGTATGTTACACTTTATTTTTCGCCATCCTTCTTCTTAACCTTACTATTAACTAAAACATCAAATCGTGTTCTGAGCCATACTTAAAGAAAGCCGGGTTTTTGATTCGTTATTCCCTTGTCCCGACAACTTTTAAATCCTATTCACCCTTAGCGGTGATATCTACTCAATTATATTTATCTGCTGACATATTCCGATGGACTAATTCTTCCGTCTAATGTTATAGCACGACTTTATTTTTATAGTATATCCCTTAAGAATATCAGGAAATATAAAGTTTTTCAACATTTCAGTTTATTTAGTTTCTATGATTATTGCACTAGACTACTTTTCTCCGAGTCCTGGGTTCTGATATCGGCTGTGGCAGAATATTATTTATTCTGTTAATTCAGTCGGGTGTGGAGACCCTCCTGGGGCAGACCCAGCCTCTATAAATTGGGTACACAAAAAAACATGGCGGGTGATCGCGATCAAGGCCTAATTACCTCATTGCACGGCCGTTGACCTAGAATATCTGCTGAGCTTTTTTTTTTTTTTTTTTTTTTTTTTTTCCATCATAGAGGTACGAGCTAAGTAACTAAGGAAGATTACAATAACCGGCTTCATGCTCATTTAATTACTCTCATTTAAAGTCCTGATTTAACTATAGCTGCAATCTATAGCGTGTTAGCTACTGACCATGTATTTTTTTCCATATATAGGGGTGAAAGAGAGGAATTAAAAAAAATGAAGAAAGAATGACTGAAAACTAGATATTTGAGGAAGGGAGGTGAAATTATTCTGAATGTATGAGAGATATTTGTAATACTATGAAGTTTGATTTTCAAAATATGAAACGTAATGGTTCGGAAGCATCTACACAAGTGAAAATCGCTTACACAACTGACGACATTCGTCTGTTTACATTGTTGATCGAGATAATTGCAGACTTAAGACTCGTCCTATTAGATAAAATCTCAAAACTCCTTAGGCGTTCACATAACGCCTCATTTATTTTCCCCTCACCTGCCATGGTGTTATGTTATTAATATACATATTTATTATAAAACGTTTACTCAAAAACATATTCAAATTTCAGCTATACAAAGAAAGTTTATTTTACTTATTCAACTTTCAATTCACCTGTCACATACTTTTTGTCGTTGTAATAGCCTATCAATTTTTTTTTCAAGATTTACAATAAATAAACTACACCTATTACATTCTCATGCTTACAGATACAAGTTTTTTTCTCTATTTTTTTTACAATTTAAAAAATAAATTCCTCTCATTTAAAGTCATAATTTCATTATGACTGCAATCAATACCGTTTTAGCTACTGACCATGTATTTTTTTTATCCATATATAGGGTCGAAAGAGGGAAATTGAAAAAAAAAAAAAAATGAAGGAAGAATGTCTGAAAACTAGGTATTTGAGGAAAAGAGGTGAGAGATGTTTGTGAAACAAGGAATTAAAAAAAAAAGACTATCTAAAACTACTAATGCTCTCTTTAGAATTGTACAGCCCTATTTCTCACTATTCATCATATCTATAAATTACACTGAAATAGCTGAGACAATGGAACTGTCCCAGAAATAAGACTTGGATATAATTCGGAGCAGAAGGAAAAGTCGAGGTAAATGTAGCAAGAAATAAAAATGTGGTGGTTACTTGGCTGAGGTTGTAACCGGTCCCTTCCTTCTCTTTTTACCTAACGTCCTCTTTTATCGCTCTTATCTTTCTTTCTTTATGTCTACATCTTTTCTGTTTCTCTTTTATTTTCTTACCTCAAGCTTTCTATTTATTTTAACTACTTCTTGTCTTTTATTTCTTCTACAAGACTTCATAATTTATATAATAAAAAAAGATTAAGGGAGAACGCTCTTCTTTTTGAGAACCTGCGTAAAATAAAACAAGAAATAGAACTCGTGTCTAATTTTTTAGTACCTTGAAATTTTATGCAATGATCCATGAATTTGTTTAGTTGTCGGGAACAGTCTAATTATTAAGATAATTTAGCGCTCCAGCAAAAACATAATCCTGCAAAGGATTTTTTTTTTTTTTTTTTTACAATAAAGTAGAAAAGAATAAAAAATAAATTTTATTCTGGGACGAAGTCGATCATAATAACTTTTTTTTTTAATGTATTTATTATAGAGATGTTTACAACTATATTAACCAAAAAAATACATAAAGTAAATTTGAACATTGAGATATGGGTATGATAGCCGTAAAAAGAATCTACCCAGTGGTAGCACTTCAAAGATTATTCAGATAAGTATGTCCCGAGGCCACCGGCTTTACAACCGTCTCGGAGGATGATCAGGAATAGAATGATATTAGAGATTGCGAACAAGTGGGTTTGGGAGAACAGGTAATTTTAAGTGAAAGGAAGTATATCTAATTCGGGCTAAGTCTACAACTAATGGGATATTCAGGTCTTTATAGATTATTTTATCGGTGACAAAGTAAGGGGCATTTAGGATCTTTCGGAAGATTTTGGATTGCAAGGATTGAGTGCGAGAGCAATTTAATGGCTTGGTTGTTGTTGTTTGGGGTTTTGAGGCGTAAATGCCAATAGCTCTCTTTAAGTAAAAATTAATAAATAAATCAAAACTAATAAACTAGCCGTATAATAATTAGATAAAATAGTAAACAATAAAACTAAATCAAATTAAAAGACTATATTTTATTAAATAATAGGTGACTCTTATGAAACCTGAACAGCGCAGAGATAATGTTTTCATTACCGAAGAGTATGAAGGATATATTTGTTTAAACCTGTCCTATAAGAAGGGCATTGTTCTAAAATGTGGCTGATAGTCAGGATATTGTTACAATTTTGGCACTGAAGAGGTGGCTGCTTGGTTATGAGATGAAAATGGGTCATGTTAGTGTGGCCAATCCTTAATCTGGCCAGGACAACTTCCTCATTGCGGCTAGAGCGACATGATGAGGACCAAGGCAACACTTTTGCTTTGACGACTTTCAGTTTGCTAGCAGGACTCTCGTCCCACATGGACTGCCAGACAGCCGATATTTCCTTTCGGAGTGGCTGAGACATATCTCGTGGTTTTAGGATAGCTACGCCTTGACCTGAAAGGGTGAGCGCCTGTTTGGCGAACCTATCCGCCAGTTAATGGCTTGGTGGATCCCCATTGTTCAATTCCATATGTCAAAATAGGCCTAAGTAGGGTAATATAAATTAGTTTTTTGTAGTAGGTGGGAAGTTTTGAACGTTTGTCAAGTAAATGTTGTAATCAACGATATCTGCGAGCTGTTTTTTTTTTCGTTACAATCTAGAGTGAGGATTCCAAGTAAGTCATCTGTCAAGATGCAGTCCGATTACAATAACATAAATGAATAAAAATAACAATAATAAAACTGATGGTATTTAAAATTAAAATGAATAAATATAATGAATGGTATTTAAGTAATTAGAAGAGACAAAAATGACAGGATATTAAGTATTGGTTTTTTTCACATGAAATGTCCGTTTTTATAGTTTCTGAAATACATAAAGGATTTTGTAGGCCTCTGTTGTTTTCTTCCGAATGCTTACATATTTAAAGTAAACAGTCACTAATCCTTAACCTTTGTATTATAAACATTAGCTTCCCAATCAATTACCCATTTTTGAGTATACCTCCAAATATGAGCATGGAAACACGAGATTTTCAAGTAATATTTTTGTACGAGTTTAAACTCGGCCATTCAGAAGCTGAGGCCGCTAGAAATATTCGCAAGGCGTTTGGGAAAAGGAGCGTTAATGAACGGACCATTCGCCGTTGGTTTGCTAAGTTTGCAGCTGGGGATACCGAAGTAGAAAACTTGCCCCGAGGAAGACCTCCGTCCGTTAGAGACAACGATGTCCTCAAACATACAGTAGAAGAGAACCCCTACCAAACAGTTAAAGGACTCTCAGCGCAACTAAATGCAAGTGCATCTACCGTTTCCAGACGTTTAAAGTGTATTGGGAAAGTAAAAAACCTCGATACATGGGTACCTCATGATCTCACTGAGCGGCAGCAAGACCCCATGTTTCATAACATACCGTGCAAAAATTGAAAGAACTAGGCTACGAAGTTCTTCTGCACCCACCATATTCTCCCGACTCGTCTCCAACAGGTTACCACCTGTTCAGGAATTTAGACAACTTCGTCAAAGGAAAACTTATTGAAAGCGAAAAGTGCGTTTTCTGATTTTGTTTCACTTCAAAGCTCAAAATTTGACAGTTCGGGGATAAATAAGTTGGTGTCACGTTGGAAAAAATGTGTAGAAAAAGAAGGTAAATACTTCGAATAAAATTATCTTGTTTTCATATCGTATTGTTAATAAAAATCCTTTTCTTGGATACGGACATTTCATGTGACACAACCCAATAATATGAAAAGCAATAAATAATTCTAAAAAATGTCTTACATGAAATGCGAAATTATCATCAAGTAATGTCCTCCAAAGCTTCAACTAAAAGATCTAGATCTAGTGGTTCAATCACGTCTCCTACAAAACAAAGACCTCGCCGTGATACTAATAAAAGATTAAATCTACAAGCAACCCCTTCGGGTACTAATTCAGAATCTGAACCACAACCTGGCACATCGTCACAAGGGATGACTGACGAATCGCCGTTTTTCACCCCGAATCCTTTTCAGATTTTGCATAATGAAAAAGAAAACATGGAATCTACTCCTATACCCAGTGAACCACGGCCTCCTCCCATATTTGTCAAAAATATTAGAAATTTCCAGTTGTTGTGTGCGCAATTGAACAAAATTACCGAATCTACCAGCTACTACTGTATGAGTAGAATTAATGATACCAAAATATCTCCTACTACTGCCGAGACATATAGAAAAATAGTGAAATATTTAACTGAAACCAAAGCAGATTTCCATACCTATCAGCTACGCCAAGAGAGAGCTTTAAGGGTTGTAATCAGAAACTTACACCCCTCGACACCAGTTGAAGCAATTAAAGAAGAACTAACGGAGATGGGCTATAAAGTGCGGCAAGTCACTAATGTCCTAAAGGATAAAATTCCTCTACCTCTCTTTTTTGTGGATTTGGAACCAGCAGAAGGAGTTGAAAAAATCTATGACCTCAATAGATTATACTATACCAGCGTAAGAGTTGAAAAACCTTACATAAAGAAGGAGATAGTTCAGTGCCATAACTGTCAAGCATATGGTCATACTAAAAGTTATTGTCATCACATAACTCGATGCGTGAAATGCGGTGAACAGCACAAGTCTGTGGAGTGTACAAAACCAAAATCAACACCAGCTGTATGTGCTCATTGCCTCAAGGACCACCCAGCCAACTATAAAGGATGCCAAATCTATAAGGAACTGAGGACCAGGTTTCAAAAACCTCAAGTACTGGATGAAACAGCAAGACAAGTAAGAAACAGAAGAGAACCCTCAAAACTTATTGATGCCAATGTATCATTTGCCCACCTACTTGGAGGTGGGAATCAAAGTACTGAAGCCGTGGCCCTGCCGGAACTACAGAATGTACCTCAATCCATTCCACATATACCTCTTCCTCAAAATGTAACCAATCCTAAAAATCCTAATCAACCACAAATCTCTCATATCCCTCCTCCTTCAAATGCCACAGACCTTACCAGTTTGATGACATCCTTTATCTCCGAAATTAAATCCCTTGTTATGCCCCTAATATCACTCCTTACGAATCTCGTAACAAATCTCATTCCTGCCTTAAAAAAACCATAAATGACTACACCTAATTCCTTATCCATTCTCCTTTGGAATGCGAATGGTGTTAGAACTCACACTGACGAACTTACAGCCGTACTGCAAGACAAAAACATTGATGTTGCACTCATTACTGAAACTAGACTAACCACTAAACAGTACTTTAAAATACCAGGATACACGACATACCGGACAGACCATCCAGACGGCAAAGCCCATGCCGGTACTGCTGTCATAGTCCGCCGATCCCTCTCCCATCACTTACACCCACTTCCCGCCCACGATTACCTACAAGCAACTTCCATTGTTATCAAAACATTTTCCTTTCCGCTTATCATCGCATCAGCATACTGCCCTCCTAAACATCCCATTTCCTCTGCCCAATTTGAATCCTTTCTCAACTACTTGGGTAATCACTTCATTTTGGGTGCAGACTTAAATGCCAAGAATCAACAGTGGGGTTCTAGAACCACCAATTCTCGTGGGCGGACATTGCAGTCTGCACTCAACTCCCGACGCTTTCATCTCCTACCTCCCGATTCTCCTACCTACTGGCCAACAGATCCTAACCGTAATCCTGACATCCTTGACTTCTTCATCCACAGCGGATTAGGCTCTCTTAATTTTTCCATAGCTCGCCTTGATGAACTATCCTCTGATCATAGTCCATTGATTCTAAATGTATCCATAACACCTATTCCTAAACCTATCCCACCGTCATTCATTAGAGGCCCTGTCAACTGGAACCTCTTCCGTGAAATCCTCACTAATGATATTGACCTCAGAGTGATTCTGAAAACCCCAAATGACCTTGACGACGCCGTATATTCCTTTACAACCGCTATTCAACAAGCTGCCTGGACTGCCTCCTCTCCCAAGTACTCCCAAATAATTCCTTATAAAAGCCATTTACCACAACACCTGACAGACCTCATCAACAGCAAACGCCGAGCCAGAACATTATGGCAACGCACCCGCCACCCAGAGGATCGCCGCTCCTATAACTTTTTTTGTAGAAAATTAAAGCGGGAGTTGGCGATCTTCCGTTCCCAATCCTACAATACCTACCTCTCCTCTCTCTCGACTCGTGACAATTCCCTTTGGAATGTCACGAAGAGAATCCTAAAATCCCACACCATTTCCCATCCTCTCCGGCGCTGTGATAGTTCCTGGGCTGCTTCTGACAAGGATAAGGCCGAGGAATTCGCACAGCACCTTTCCAAAGTTTTTACTCCTCATCCAGAGCTTAATCCTACCCATACGGCGGCAGTTGAAGAGTTCCTTATATCACCAATACCGCTTTCCTTACCACCTAAAGCAGTTAATCCCTCTGAGGTCAGATATCTTCTTAAAAAGCTTCCTCTCCGTAAATCCCCTGGATACGATCTCCTTACTCCTCAAATCTTAAGACAACTTCCACCTAAAGCCATTACATTCCTTACATATCTCTATAACTGTATCCTACGCACTACCTATTTTCCTCTTTTATGGAAACATTCAACTATCATCCTTTTCCTAAAACCAGGCAAACCTTCTAACAACACGTCATCTTACAGACCTATCAGCCTACTTCCGATCCTCTCAAAAATTTTCGAAAAGCTCCTACTAAAACGAATCCTAGCCAAATTTCAAAATTTTCCTTCACATCAGTTCGGATTTCGTCCTCAACATTCCACGGTTCAGCAAGGACTCCGTGTTGTGGACCACATTTCCTCTGCCCTTGAGTGCAAGGAGTATTGTTCGGGTGCCTTTCTGGACATATCTCAAGCTTTCGACCGGGTGTGGCACCCGGGATTGCTCTTTAAGCTCAAAACCCATTTACCCCAATCCTTATACCTAGTCCTCCGATCCTATCTATCAAACCGCTCCTTCCGAGTTCGCTGTGGCTCAGAATTTTCCAAACATTATATTGTTGAGGCTGGTGTTCCTCAAGGCAGCGTCTTGGGACCCGTCCTCTACATCCTCTACACCGCCGATATCCCTACCGATCCCGATACCTTTCTGGCAACATTTGCTGATGATACCGCCATTTTGTCATCCAATTCCGATCCTGAAGCAGCATCGCTTAATTTACAAAATCACCTTTCCCTTGTCGAAGACTGGTGTAACGCTTGGCGTATTAAGGTGAACGAAAACAAGTGCTCACACGTCACATTCACTCTTCGACGCAAATCCTGTCCAACGGTTTATTTCAATTCCCTACCGCTTCCTTCCTCTGACACAGTCCGGTATCTTGGCTTTTTACTAGACAAAAGGCTGACGTGGAACCCACACACAAGACTTAAAAGAAAAGAACTTAACCGCAGATTCGGCCAGTTATACAGACTACTAAACAGAAAATCTCATCTTACAGTTGACAACAAATTACTAATATACAAGACAGTACTGAAACCAATATGGACCTACGGACTTGAACTGTGGGGAGCAGCTAAACATTCTAACATCAAACGCATCCAATCCTTCCAATCCAAAGTTCTCCGAACAATAGTTAATGCTCCTTATTACGTTACCAACTCTACCCTACACCACGACCTTAAAATTCCGTTTATTTTAGACCTGGTACCATCCAAATTTTCCAAATTTCATCAGAACCTTATTCATCATCCTAACCCTCTAGCACAATCCCTATCCAGCACCACCCATCCCTACAATCCTCCTCGAAGATTGAAACGGCAGTGGCAGCGAGACGTATTGTAAACGTTTAAATTGGAGTTCTGACACTGGTCAGATCCTCCACTCATGTAATGTATGTTTGTGGCTAGTGCGCCCTAGTTCGGCCTCCACTGATTCACACCAGTGACGCGGCTGAGGGCGAGGGTCTAGGATCTTTTGGATTCCGCTTTTTCCTCCACAAGTGGGGGGAAAAGCCCAGTCTGGGGTCCCTCTATAGCACTTGTATATTTTGTATATAGTTATGTTTGTTTGAATGATGTTTGTTTATTTGCAAACTTTTATTTATCTCAATTATAGGTTAATGTTTTGTTTTGTTTTGTTTTTATATTTATTATTATTTAATTCTATATATATCATTTATTTGTATTTATCTCAGTTATAGGTTGTTGTTTGTTTTCTTATTTTGTATATATATTATATTTTATTTATTTGACTTTATCATTGTATATATTGTGTGAATGGGTTCATATATCACTATTACTAATGTTCATATAGAAACAAATTGTAATATATCTCAATAAAAAAAAAAAAAAAAAAAAAAAAAAATGTCATATCACCACTGCTAAGTTCAAAACTCTATATCTCTGCTAGTTCTGGACCAATCACAATGATTTTTTTTTTCATTTCGTACAAAATTTAATTGTCTATAAAATAGCACTGTCAGACTTTTAAACCTACATGATAATAAAGCCGATTGAATTTTACATCGATTATTCAAAAGCATTTGAACCGTTTTCGAGAAATATTAAAAAGAGCAAAATGAATAGTGTAGAGTGAATCTGGCTTATACCTTCCGCAAATATCAAAAACATTTTTTAAACAACTTTTCGTTTTTCAGCTATGATAAAACAATTGAACAAATAAATGTTTTCGTGGAACTTGTTCAATTGACTCTGGAGAATCTAAATCGTGTATTTCCAGTGAAAAATGGAATTCGAAATTTTTTACCATCACAATACTTTCTTTTACTATATATTGCATAGACAGGTTTGTGAAAGTACAAATAGAACAAAGGTAATAGTTACCTGAATTTAGCATCTTAATTATTAAATACTTTACCTAAAGTTATGCGTTGTCAGTACTCCTTTTCAAAACTTTTCAGATCATCGCCTTTTATTTTTATGAAATGAAATCGAAATAAGTTTCCTCTATAGTTGGGAAACTAACTAGTAGTATATTTGCGAAAGAAAGATCGTCGAACCCAACGCTAAGCTGGTTCTATCAGGTATGGTCTGGTTCCAGCAAGATCCTATCTAATATCTGGAAGAGTACATTTCATGGAATTTCCAAAAGCGAGGAAACATTTGCCAGGATATTCTATAGACTTTCCTAATCTAAATAACTGGGACAAGACAATGCTATCCGGCGGTATTGTTCTCACTCCGACTGGTCAGGCTGTACTGCACCAAAAATATTCCATCTCTATCTTTTATCTTACGCTTTTGTTTTTTTTTTTGGTTTTAATTTTTGCTGGTGACGGAGAGTGTGAAATAAAAAGTCGTGGGTAGTATATTGCGGAACGGAATTTCTATGGTTGTAAAAAAAAAAAAAAAAAAAAGTCCTCATTTATTTTTGTGCAATCACTAAAATGGATCCGACACAAATATCCATAGAAAATATTTTTAATTTTTTTTCTGCATATAAATAATTAATTATAATTATATCTGTTCAAATATGTAATGGTTCAAATAATTAAAAAAATGTATATATAGGCTTTATCATACATTTCGTTCCTCGTGTACAAAAAACTAAATTTAGCAAAATAAGTAATAAATCCTTCCTAGTTAGTTAGTATTTAGGAATAATAATTTAATTATAACCGCGATTAGTATTTTTTATTCAACCTTTGAGTGGTCCGATTTACTTAAAGAAATTATTTTGATCGCGCATGCCCTTTTCAATTAGCCGTTATTTTTGTTTAATCGCCTTTGATTTATATAGCATTCTTAGGAAATTAAATGTTCTGATATCTGTTTCTTTTTTTTTTTTTTCTTTTTTTTTTACGTTGGATTTTACATGCTTCAAAAATGTTGAGAGATGGAGCTGGGGCACTGGGACATATAAAATCTGGACATATAGACTGCATCAGTAACATAATTTTATAAATTTATTTTTTTTTTTTGTAATCTAAAAGTGTGTTTGATATGGACCGAAAGATGAGCATTGTACATAAAAGTAATAATAATTATTCTCTAAAGAAACTTCATTGAAATATCAGTTGGAGCGTCAACTTATTAAATTAGTCAAACCGAGCTATAACAATTAATAATGAAATATCAAAAAATACATTTTATTTTTCAGGTACAATGCTTATATAATGCAAACACAGATAAAACTGTAAATAATTTGTTTGCGTTCCACGGCGTAAAACCCTATACTTTTATTTTGTTTATAATCAAAATTGATTTCATTGTAATTATTTAGATTTGAAAGAGTTTTGGTTTAAAGAAAAAAGTGACCCAATAACAAAATAAAAAGTTAAGACATAATATCACTAAAAAGAATAAGAAAATTATGATTTTGTGTTTATATATATAAATATTGTTCTCATACATTAATCAAAAGTACATTAATATTCTTATAAAATAATATAATATATGATGTTATTGTTTAGATACAGAAATAATACTTCGAACAATGAATAGACAGTATATATATATATATATATATATATATATATATATATATATATATATATATATATATATATATATATATTATTTATTTATTTATTTTTTTAAAGTTATTCTCCGACAGGGTCCCTTAAGAACAATTGATATTTACAATTAAGATATACGATATGTCTGGCCAAAAGACCAAAGGATTATAATTTATTTTTATTTACAATGATATCAGAAGAAAAAAATGGATTAAAGTATACACTAAAATAATAGAGTAAAATAAATAACTTCTTATAGATTAAAGTGTTGAACAAAACAAAACATTGAAACTTATTCATAATAACTGATTCATTGACTAAGTTTAATATATAAAATAAATAATAAATTTTCTTTATGAATTGATATTGGATTTGAAATATCAGGCTGGTTGAGCGTCTGTTTGGGATGACAGCAGGTACTGGAATTGCTGGGACTTAGAATGATAGTAGGGAAGAACCATGGTGGATATGAGTATGTAGGAAATTCTAGAGAGTAGTAGAGCAGACAAGAAAGGAATGATCAAAAGTTTTTGTTTTATGGATAGGATATACAGGTCTTGTTTCGAGGGAGTGAGTTGGCGAGTTAAATTCTGTGGATATAGGAAGGTAGCTGGGAGTGGATGGTTTGGTAAAGGTATGATCCTAGGAAATATTAAATAGATATTTCTTATTAATATTAAATAGATATTATTGTTAAATAGATATTTCAATCAGAATTTACAATAAAGATGTTATTATAAATTCACCAACTGTTTTAGATAAAATAGTGTCTTACATAGATATATGTGTATAACTTTGATTTTTCAAATTATTAGTGGAGTCAGCGGATTTCTCCTCTTGTTTATTTGTTTTTATTTTACTTTGTATTTATTATTATTATTATCATTCAGATATTTTGTTAATATCTGCTTATTAAATTTTAGCATCAAGCATTAAGGTTTTGGACATCCGATTTTTTACTTATGGCGCAATTTTTATATTTTCTATGATAATCATTTCTTTACCATTTCGTTTGAAGCTTCTTTTTTTTCATAATGAATAATTTTAGGTGTATGAAGTTTGAATTTATGTCCCATTTTTCTGAAACGGTTGGTGAGAGCAGGTTGATCTGGTTTATTAGGGTATTTTTAATTGAAGTGCAGCTATATTTGTGTTGATACACTCTCTTTTTTAAATAATGTTCAAATGTTCCAAAACAACACTTTCCTAATTTGTTTTTACAAGCAAAATAAACGTACTATAAATAAAATTGTTTATATATATATATATATATATATATATATATATATATATATATATATATATATATATATATATAATGGAAATAGTTGTTACAATGAGGATAGTAAACACTTTTAAGAATCTTCAATTTTAGTATTTTAACATAATCTACACTGGACGTTCAATGATACGAGAAAATGACCTTTTTTGTGTAGTATCACAACAGTAAAAGACACCAATTGACAAATGTCAAAGCTGTTTGGCGCCAAACGTTATCCGGCCGAACCCTAATTATCAGTGCTGCCAATCCCGACTAATCCCCAGTTAACAGGTCTGCCAATTAACAACTGCTGATATTTAATTCCACCCGGGAGAAGGGGAGGGGGGACCAGGTGGTCTTTTCCGCTCTAAATCACCTCCTCCTTTCAAAGAAGGATTTAAAAATATTGTTCTTTGTCGGCCTCTTTCCCCTTTCAGCTTTTCAATTATGATGTTGTTTTTTTCGTTCCTGATCCAGAATATTTTTTTTCTTATTAACCGTTCCGCAGTAAGCTAAGGATTTAGTGAAAGCAGTATCCAGAAAGGGAATGAAAGCTTGCAACTGTCAATAGAGTCAATTTTCTCATTTCCTGTTGAAAAGAGAACGGTTTTCTCTCATCTCTAGATTGCTTTTTATTAAAAAAAATTATAACAAACATTTCCTTAAAAAAATACTTTTCAGGTTGTTTGTTTTTTTTTCACATTTTTACAATTATTCTTTATTCTATATTATCAATATTTCGAATCCACGTGAAACAAATCCCACAATATAGTAATATAATTAAGTTAATTACAAATCTTAGAGATATTGATTTATATAAACGATTTCAAAGAGAAATGAAAATAATTTATCATATGATGAAAAAGTTGGTTGCAATTGCGTTCATCAAGATAATAAAACACTAATTAAGAAGATTATATCTGTGGCGGTCGTGAAAAAACTAGATAACTCGAGTTATGTTAAAAATGAGTTAACTTCACGTATCGCTCCCTCAGACCTTTTCCTACGTCGTGTTAAATTGGTTAATGAAATTTCTTGGTGGAAGAAATTTCAGGTGGTAAAAAAGCTGTAAATAATAAGTCTATTTTGGTATTACGTAAAACTTTAAGTCGCTCACCGTAAAATGAAAGATTTTGACAACCACTTATTCACGCCCGCCACAGATAATATAATTAAAAATTCTGCCTTTTTTCGTATAATTATTATAACAAATTACATCTCTATTATAAATATATAATAGAGATATATTTATGATGTATGATATATGATATATTTATTGAAAATAATACATACTATAAATAGTTTAAATGTGCATTTTACTTAGCCTAGATAAGCATTGATTTTATAGGTTAGTAAATGCTAAACTGAACTGCAATATTGATGGAAAACTTATTTGATATTAAAACTTTTACTTTGAAAAGATTTTTAACAATTTTTCGTTTCTTCATTTAACATCACTTAAAGCCACTATGTTAGATGGGACGATGCTACAATGGGAGTCCTACGGTAAATTTAGCCTACATATTTAGCTATGATAGGAACTTCCTCCGAAGGTCGGCAAAATCAACGAATTTTACTCCGTTTAAACAGTTTAAAGACCGTCCATTTGAAATACAAGGTTTGAACTCGTGACCAAGGGCATAGATGTCTTCTATGATAGCCACTATACCACATGTGATTTCCACCAGTGTGTTGTTAATGGATGGATTTTTTGTTGATTAAACTGTTTTCACATATTATAATTTAATACTCAATCAGGTCTGTTAAAGCTTATTAATGGTACTGATATTTTTATTTAATGTACCAAACTATTTGAGTTCTGCCTGTCGATTGTGTCTCTACATGTCTGTCGTTGGACGCTGATATGCTAGCCACTACCCAACAAATGATTTTACAAAAATCATTTATATCATTGGTTTTTTTTTTTTTTTTTTTTACAATTTAGCCTATAAGTCTACAGGAGTCTTTTTAGGGGAATTGCATATTTCATACAAGTAGATTCTTAAAAACTGCCTTCGTAAGTACAGTATTTTTGTTAGTATATTTTATTAATAACCAAAATTTAAAATATTACTTTTTCGAAAAAAAGCATATAATTATGCGCTGTTTCTTGGATAAGATGGGACATGCAGGGCATGGTTCATACAATTCCTATGCTTTGAAAAATATACCCTTTCGCGCAACTGCGCTGAGTTTAATTTCATTTGAATTGTCTAATACAAGTTTTGAGTAAAGTTGTTGGGCTCGATGACGAGCGGATTCCGAGAGAGTTGGCATTTGATGATCCGACTGGTAGGCGTCCGAAAGGTAGGCCGAAGCGGAGATGGGAGGATTGCGTTAAGGCTGATCTCGGGAGCTTGGGCTTGAATGGTGAACATTGGACGAGCCTGTGTAGGCGGAATTTGGTGGTATCGGCATTGAACCTTCGGGTTCACTAAGCCTATTATTATTATTATTATTATAAATACAACTTTTAAAGGAAATAATACATAATTTTTATGCGGATCCTTTAAATAAGTAGAAATTCTATGTTTTGATGCAGGTCTCTTAACTTTTATAAAGTTATTATAAATTATTTAGACACCGTTATTAACAAATTAATTATATATATATATATATATATATATATATATATATATATATATATATATTAAAAACACACGTATTAACAATAAGTTGGCGATGATAGCACCAAATTGACCCATCAGGGCTGATGGCGGAGTGCCTAGGGCGATTACGTAGGACGGACGGCTGTAATCTGTCCCGAAGCAGGTTACTCTACCCCATATTGCATATTAGCCCTTAAATATATAACCCTATAATTACATGTAGGCATGCAAAATATTAATATATTCATAATAATCTACAGACAACCGTATTTTAATACATATTTACAGGTCTTTTAGTCCTTTCTGATTCTAGTCGATGAATTTTTTAAGGCGGCGGAAACTTAAGGAAAAACTAGATTAATTGCTATCTTTAATAAATATATAAACTATATTTAATGAAACCATTGGATTTTTTTCAAATATATCGTGTTTACCGATCCCAGTAGGTGGCATGCAGGTTTAAGATTAAATTAGACTATCTTTCAATAACTGATCTTATTATTTGAATTAACTTTAACATATTCCATTTATTTACACAATGGCTGAGAATACAGAGGGACATTATAGTTAATCTTACTATACAATATTAAAAAACAGATAAATACTTTTAAAATATTTAAAGTCGGCTGGCGGAGGTGGAAATTGTCTCCGGTGTCCCTTCTAGGCTCTCAGACCTCCAGCTGCTCTTATCTCAGCCAACTGACTTCTTCTGGATCTCTGATTATTCTCTTCTCGTGGATGGAACTTGCTGTTCTCTCCCTGGACTTCAACTCTCGTGGCTGGAAAAGACTCACCTTTTCGAATGTCCTTTCTCATCGTCTCACCTCGGGAGGGGCTGATATGGGAAGTACCCCAAGCCGGGGTTCTTTGTTCTAGAGTTTAGGAAGTTTCCCGAGGTACCGCTGGGGGGCCCCATGGAGCTAAACGCCTTTTGATGTGATCCAACAAAGGCTTCTTAATCTTTAATTGATTAATATTAAAATAATTTAATAATGAATCACCACTCAGTATCCTCAATACATAACAATATATATATATATATATATATATATATATATATATATATATATATATTTCACTTTCATTTACATACATAAAACGGAAAACACGTTTTAGGGTTTCCAATAGGTTGTTTTTCTACATGTGCCTTATGTCTTTGGTTTATATTCTACTAATATTTACTGGTTGTATTATAGTAAATACAGTATGAAATTTCAATAAGTATAATAAAATAAAAATAAAACATTGCCATTCATTACACAATGTTTTATTATTTTCTGGGTCCATTCTATGTTAGGGTATAACTGTTTATAGGCAATTAAATAATATGAATAGCAATAAAATGTTCCAAGGAAATGGCCTAGATACATCTCTGCTGTTTTTAAACCGATTCCTAAAGATTCTTTTTCTGTTTAGTAGGAAAATTAATGCTCTGTCGTATATAAATAACTATAGCTCAATATAAAATCATCTCATATTAGTCGTAGCCCGACCATATAACATTTTTTTTTTTATCTTTCAATTTTTTTCCATCTTCAATAATAACCGAGTTTTGGAGGAACCATAACTGTTATAATTTGTGACTTGAATACATATATTAATTATTATTATTTTATTTTTTTTTTTAAACGCTTTACTGATACTAATATTCTCTACATATTTTTCTTAACCTTCGAAAATAACTGATATAGTTATGGTCGTATATATAGATAAAATCCCTTCTTTTTTTACTTTTTTTTGTATTTTTAAAATTAATCACGGTTTCTTATTAGAAGCCTCTAATAGAATTGTTTCTCTATCTTCAAAAACTTAGTAGTTTTGTGAAATCATTTTAAATCGGCCCCCATTTTAAAACTAATCTGATAATATCATCGTCTAATGCCGTCTTATCTTCGTACCCAATTTTCGAAAAAAAAATAGACCAATAGTTTCGGAGAAAAACCGCGAACGGCGTTCGGAGGATAAACTTTTTTTTATTTACGATATTCGGGCTATACGGATATTGAAAATTAAGCCCTAAAATTTTGATAGGGTGCAATTTTTTTCGATTAAAAATATTTATTATTGGTAATAATTAACCAAAATTTAATGACATCAATTAACTAACTGATTTTAAGATAAAATGTCCTTAAACGTTAGTTTAATGTAATTTAATGCGATAAGACCCTCAGAGAGACTTGTTGATTCATCTTAATATTCTGTAGGTAAACACCAGGGGCGGTTAATTAAGACCTCGGGTTAGCTGAGGTTTCCTATCCTGAGGTAGAAGGACCTCAGGGTCAGAGCTGGCTCAAGAGATTGCGACAAGGTCTAATTAAAGGTACACCTACCGACAGTTAGCGGGGGGAGTTCTCGAGGGTACAGTTGGGGGGAGGGTGATTACCCTTCGATGGCTCAGCTGTCTTCTCTCTCTTCCAGCTCCAGTCTCCAGGGATCTCTCCGGGCCCTAGGGGGCAGCTTACGGGGAACTGTATCCAAGGGTGGGATTAATTGCGCTATTAAAAGGATATTAGGGGATGATTCTAACGGGATAATAGGATAGCGGGAAATAGTTAAGAGCCATCAGAAACATGGTTCCTGGAATACGGATTACTAAGGTTGATAATATTAATAAATTAGGTTTAATACCCAAAGGGTTTTACTCCAATAAACAAACAATTATTTATTTATTCTTTAACCCTCCCACTGCTTTCCAATCCTTTAAGAGCTGATGTTCTTCTTGTATGATTCAAATGTTTTATTTTTAGAAGTTATCGAACTATAGATTTTTTGTTGGAAGAGTTGGAAGTAAGCTATGTGGAAAAAAAGGAACAAAAAATTTTCTTACAAATTTATAATTGTATGATTCTTTTTACATTTAAATTTAAAACTGTTCGTTGATTTTCTTTTACTTCTTCAATTATGTTTCATTTTCCTGTACATATTCATATTCAATAAATTTCTTTTGCTTTTCCTGTTATACTTTATGAGGATGGCAAATATAGGCGACTTTTCTGTTGCTAAACCATATATAATGAAGAGAAACTGTAATTCATTTTAAAACATTATGATTGAGCTTTATATCTACAAAAAAAGAACTTAGTATTATGTTAGCCAAGAAACAGCTCATCCCTTGCTGTGCAGTAAACTTCAATGAAAGACTCACATTTTAGCGTAGTTCTTACAATACTAAAACTTTAAGAAGAATGATTTCCTTAGGTTTACGGCAAAATTGTTCATAATAAACTTAAAGCGAGTAAGGGAGCGGTGTGGTGTTTTGAGTAGATCAATAGCCTACAATTCTCCTGGTCCCGGGTTCGAATCCCGCTGAGGCAGAATTAATTATTTAGTTATTTCAGCCGTAGAGCGACCCTAAGATATAGAGACCCTCCGGGTCATACCTAGCTTGTATAAATTGGGTACCCAAACATTAGCGAAAAATCCGTTGTGGCTAAGCATGATTAAGGTCTAATCACCTAATTTCACGGCTGCTGGTCGTGAAACAGTACAAATCTCTACATGAACCGAGCCAAAGATTTGTTAATTTATAGACAACAAAAGACTTAATTTGTTCTAGATGTGAGGGTTTTAATGAACTGAAAAAGTAGACTTTTTATTAATTTATTCTTTTAGTTTTTGCAATAATCATAATTATGTATGAGTTTATGCTAATATGTTTATTTAATTTTTACTTTCACTTACCTATATATAAAATATATGATAAGGGAAAGTTTTGAGATCGTAAAATTTTCGAATTTGAAATACGCGTTTTAGTGTCCCCTGAGTCCAAAAAAAAGAAAAGAAAAACTACATTTGTCCCTTTTTTAGGATTTTCTCAAAAACAACTGTAACGATATTTTATTAAACTCCCTATATCGACGTAAAATTTAATGTGCTGTAATGTGACGTTGGCTGGACTATGATTAAAATATTCTGACTGGACTTAATTAATATGCCGATAGTTGGAATTTTCTTCCTCTAAAGTACCTTCAAATTTGTGGATTTAAAATATTAACGATTTCATGTTGTAAGCATTGTATTGGATGAATTTGATGATAAAATGAAAAAGGAAACAGTAAAAGTATTTTTGAACGTTTTTTTTTTTTCCAAGATAAGAACACTTTTGTATATGTTGTGTGTGTGTGTGTGTATATAACATACCGTTGGAAAGCCAAATATTTTAGAAAATATATTATCTTATACACAAACTTGTTAAAGGTATTGTGAGTGTAATGAAAGCCCGAAAAACATAACTCATTTTTTTATTGGGTTGATGCAAAATTAATGCAGGTTTTTAGTAGGTATTGTAAATACGCCATATCTTTACTTTAACTATATATATTTAATCAAAATAATTTCCATCTGAATCAATGCACTTTTGCCAACGTTCAACAAGCTTTCTTATTCCACCAGAAAAAAAATCCGAATCCCTGGACTCAATGAAATCACGAAAAGAATTTTCAATGTCGTCCTGGTTTTGAAAATTTTTCTCCCTCAAAAAGTTGTCCAGATGCCTGAAAAAGTGGAAGTCTGTAGGAGAGAGGTCAGGTGAATAAGGCGGATGTTGGAGAACTTCGTAGCCCAACTCGTGCAGTCGTCGAAGCGTTGCTTGTGCAACGTGTGGTCTGGCGTTACTACTGGCACCCACTTGGCCAACTTTTTGACCTTACCAATTGCTTCCAAGTGGCGTACAACTGTGGATTGGTTCACACCGAGTTCCGCCGCCATTTCTCATGTGGTTTTGGTTGGGTCTTCTTCCACTTTTGACCTCAGCTGGTCGTTGTCCAGAGCAAGATGACGGCCCCGACCTTCCTTGTCTTCGAGGTCGAAATCTCCTCTGCGAAACTTCTGGAACCAACGCTGCACCGTGCACTCATTAATAGCCCCCTGACCCCACACTTCATTAATATTACGAGCCGTTTGCGCAGCGCTGCGCCCTAATTTAAATTCGTAAAAATAAATTTGACGAAAATCGCACTTTGACATTTTCGATTCAAGACCTTTGAACACACTGAACAAAACTATTTTACTAAACAAATTCATGGTAAAAGAGAGGGTATTAGATAAGGTTTGTTTTGGTATAATAATGATCAATGTTAGGATTAGCTTTGTTTACACAATTGGAATTAAGATATTGCAATAGAGGAAACCTGCATTAATTTTGCATCAACCCAATAGATAATAATAACATACATTATTTAATAAAACGTATGCTTCTATCGAAAATCAATTTTTTAAACTTATTTCATCTCTATCTATATTTGACAATTCTTTTATTGATTTTAAGGCCGAAGGTAAGTGAAAGTCGTGTATTGCATTACATTTTTATTTTGTATTTATTTAAGTTAGATATTTTTGTTATCATATATATATATATATATATATATATATATATATATATATATATATATATATATATATATTTTTTTTTTTTTTTTTTTTGTTTTTTTAATGAAATTTTTGTTTTTCTGTAAATACTGTATGAATGGGGTCCTATAGCATAATTACAATTATCATCTCAATAAAAAATTGTGCTTAGCTAAACAAAAATGATAGCAGCTTGTGTTATACCTGTACTATAAATAAATTCTACCCATTACAATACTAAGTGTTAAATATAGAAACTGAAGCAGGATAACTTGGAACTTATTGTTAGTATTATTTAATTTAAATCTAGAAAATGTTCTGTTACTCTCCGGCGGAAACATCTTTTAACCATTTGCTTTGCTGGCACTTTGTGTGGGTTAGAGTTGATGCTAATAGGAAGCATGAACATTTCCTAAGGAAAGTCGTTAGTATGAGGCTAAGTTCATCCCGGAGCTTAAGCGGAATCGAATTAACAAAGCCCGAGAGCGCGTTTCTTCTTTGTCCCCAGCTTCTTGAATAACTTTCGAAATTCCTCCAAAGGGGCGCCATGGAGTTAGTAATGAGTTAGCGGGCGAAGTACCTCGGCGAAGGAATGTAAACAAGGCTGGAGGGCAACTTTACGAAGCGAGTACCGATAATGGAGAGGCGACTGATACACGTGGTTATACACGAAGGGTGCCTGGAGGATGTCGATAACTCCAAACTACCTCTGGAAAATTCATCATTTGTCTCTTTAAGGGTCCTTCAAGGAGGCCATCCAAGCAATAAGCCTTATCATAGATTATATTACGGGGGAGCCTGAGTAATGGGAAATTCCAAGGTTAAGGATTGAATAGTTACCGGTAAAATTCCACTGGGAAGAAAAGGTCGGGAAAAGGCGCATTCACATATTAATTTCAAATGTTTGATAAAGCCATCTAATTCCTCCTGTTTCCAATCCTTACAATCCAAAATCCTAAATGCTCCTTATTTCGTCACAAATAAAATCATCCATAACGACCTTAATATCCCATTTGTTGCAAACCTTTCTCGTACCAGATATACCACATTTAATTCCAAACTCCCAGCCTATATAAACCCTCTTGTCCGCAACCTATCAACCTCACACATTCCTGACAACCCTCCTAGGAGATTGAAAATAAGATGGCCTTGGGATCTACTTACTTAAATAAACATCGAAGTTCTACCGCTGGGTAGTTTCTCCACAAGCCTTTCACGCCCTTTATTCTAATTTAACAGTTTTACTTATTGTATTTATGTTAATACAGTTGTAAAATTCAATAAAATATGAATTAAAAAAAAAAAAAAAATGTTTGATAGAAAATCATTTAAGGCAAGGTTGATTTATGAATTTCTAATAACATTCAAAAACATGTTTCCAAAAAAAAAAAAATAATAATAATAATTTAAAAAAAAAAAACGAAGAGTTTCGGCTAACTTGAAAAGTACATGTAATAATGGAGTTATTTTTACCGTTGACAATATTTGATGAGGAAGATTGTTGGTGGGTGCGGTCATCAGAAAGAAACGCACATTAGAAAGTAATACTTATTTTAATTGTGTACATTGTAGGCCTTCATCAGGGCTAAGAGAAACAAGATAACCAATGCAATTATAAACTTAATAATATGTTAGGCGTATAATAAAAATATGGTGACTGTAATATGGTATGGAAACAAACATAAAATAAATGTAAAATGGTGATAAGATGACAGTTATAAAGTATGATACTTAACTAAATTAAGATGATAATATTTTAATAAGAATATTTTAAAGAGAAACTAATATTCTCTATATTAGTTTATATATATATATATATATATATATATATATTATATATATATATATATATATATATATATATATATATATATATATATATATATATATTGTATCTATTATTTAATTTCAAGAACCCTAAATTAACATATATTTAAAAAATATAAACTAAAACGTAACATATTTTTTATAAATATTTATTTTTAGTAATATTTCATTTATTTCCATAAGGTGGAATTGTAATAGTAATAAGGAACATGATTAATAAAATACCTGATTCGTGTAAATTCAAAACAATATTTAACAAAATACAGTGATTTCTAGATTGTCTCTGAATCATGAAAGGTAAGGAGAATTTTCAACATAAACGACGCATAAATAACAGTAAAACAAACATAATATCTGAAATTAATTTGATGTTCTCATTTCTCCTTAGGAACTTTATGATAAAATAACTGAGAGGAAGAAGGCGATGAGTAACTTGTTATTTGAGAGGAACCGTTCCTTCCGAGTTCGTGTTCCGCCACTTCCTTCCTCTGTCCATCATTTAGCCTTCTAATTATTTCCTCCTTAGAGTTTCCTCGAAAGGAACCTGACATCTTACTTACATGTAAATTAGAAATTCTAAATAGTAATTTGCTGTTTAAATAGTTTTGTTTTTCATATAACGAAAGGAGAAATAAATTTTTATATAATTTTTTATCTTCATATAAGTTCATATAAGCACATGTCAAAAGCAGTAAGTGACAACAAGCAAATGTTCCATAGAAAAATAGCCCAGCAGCACCTCTTCCTAGGCTTTAATTTAGCAGAGGAGGTCTCTCATCTAGCTTCTTTTCAGCATTCTTTGAACAGATATTTCAGTTAATGACATTTCCTTTTCATAAGTCTATTGCCGCGTCCGTGTAATTTCCTATGAAAAAACTAATATAGTTCGTCAACTATTGGTTGTTCTAGTCCGTATGTAAAGTTACGTTATATCAAGGAGCTGTAGTTATGAATCTTAAAAATTTTTATTAGAATGATTGCAGTTTTTGTGTTTGAGTCTTTTTTGCTGAACTATAAATTGTAAGGCGTAAATCTATAACGGTTTAAGTAGGTTTGTAAATGTATTCAGTTTTTGTATAATTTTTAGTTTAGATGATCTGGATAAAGAAGAGTATATTAATGTTAGTAGCTGGTTTAGAGTCCCTTTGGAACCTAAGTCATCCTGCGGTCTACAGATTGTCTGAGGAATTTGGTTGTGGCCGATAAAACATTGCTGGGCAAGTAATGTGTCGAAATGTGGCCGTTATGTGTTTTGACTTGTCATGATTTAATCTGATTTTCCAAATAGAGTACCAATTTTGTAGGAGCATTTAGTGATTTTGAAACGTCAGAGATGCCAGTATAGGATATATATTATATATATATATATATATATATATATATATAATAAGCTAATTAAGATGGATTATTTTTATTTCTAATTTTGTAAATAATATTGGATATTTTTTTACTATATCTAAACACAATCATTAAAAATATTTATTATTTTTTAAATATTATTTATTATCATAGGAAAATTTAGTTTAGAGAACGTGGTGAGGATGAAGTAGGGAGTTAACTTTACTCATGCGATGATCTATATGCAGTAATAATTTCTTCGAAAGTTTTTAAATCGACATATTCTTTAAAACAAGATCTAAGATATTTCAGGCTGATTTTAAATGTAAATTCCTTTGAGGTTCATCTATTTCAACTTCTCCATTTTGTCTTGAAATTGGGATAAACTCTGGTCGAGCAAAATGATAACTTAGTCATAAGTTTGCATCCTCCAATCCCGAAACATCTAGCCCACAGAGCTGTTCCTTAATAGTTAAGTGATGAAATAGTTTATAACCCATGATACCTTGGATTATCTTTTCTTAGAATCGAGAGCTCTAGAATAACGTGGAATGGCTGGCATAAACATAACTTATAACGCAGTTTCAATTGGTTACCCTTAGGGCAGAACTATTGTTTCAGATCGCAATAGTTATTATTAACCAGAAAAGGCTCTACGTCTTATTATACACGAAACGCTTGTTTTTACTTTCACTTACTATATATAGTAAGGGAAAGTATTGCGATCGTGAAAATTTTCGAATTCTAGTTTACAACGGAAATACACATTTTAGGGTCCCATGAGTCCAAATAACCAAGTCCCGCAAAAAGGTCTGTGTGTGGCAAGTCCCAGGCGGAAACGGTGAGTCCTATGAAACTGAAATTTCATATTTAAGATTACTATACGACCGAGATGTTACAAAAACTTTTTCATTAAATTCGGCTAACCAAAAAAATAACTTTATCCCAAGCATATTGCACCTTTTTTTCAATTTTCTCAAAAACGGTTCCGACGATTTTGATTAATCTCGCAATATCGATGTAAAATTTAATGAGCTTTAATTAATGCAGGTTTCATTCGGATTAAAATGGTGTGATAGGGCTTAAATGCCGATATTTAAAATTTTCTTTCTCTAAAGTACCTTTAATTTAGTTGATTATATAAAAATAACTATATTATATTGTTATCACTGATGAAAACAGGTAAATATATAAATTGAATAAATTCGATTCCCAACTAAAGGAGAAAACTGAAAAAAATATGTTTTTTATGCAATTTTTTGTTTTTGAAGATAAGAGCAGTAATATACATGTACGATATACCGTTGGAAAGCTTGAGATTTTAGAAAAAATAGTATCTAATGCACAAGCTTTTGAAAGTTAATGAAGAGTGATGAAAGGCCGATAAAGCTAACTGATTATTTTATATTATAACATTATTGTGTTTGAAAATTATTTAACCGATTCTCAAAACGGTGGTAAGTGAATGTCGTGTGTTGCCCACACCAGATTTTTTTTTTTCTCAACTCAACGTAACTTAGCGTTAATGTTGCTAACACAACAATGCTACAGTAGCAGTATTATTTTTTTCTTATTCAGGTTTAATTAGGATAGGTATCATAACGCGTACCTAACATCGCAAATGCTTTGGACCACCTTTTCATGTGCTCTGAAGGAAGGCATTACCTAGGGTTCTTACTCCCTTTAAATCCAATGCCATCTGCCAGGTTGAAAACCACGACCTTGGCTACAGAAGGCTGTTATAAAAGCCACTAAACCACAGGTTACCCCTTGAAAGTGGGCAACGTTGAGGTGATTTTATATGTGGGATTTCTTAAGACCCAACACTCTTAACTTCTTCACTTTAACCTCTTTAAATTTTGCTTTATCTAGTTCCAAACCATCTAACCTCTAAAAGCTTCAAGTAGATTATTCGATTAATGATGTATTAATTTCTATTCCTAGATCTTGTGGATCCTGAGTATACATATTTGAGACTACTAAGAAAACATAGAATCAAGTTGAGAAATTCAAGTACTTAGGTTCAATGATAACAAAAAAAAATGAAATCCAGGAAGAAATAAAGTCCCAGTTAAAGAGGGGAAATGCGTGTTATTATTTAGTTGCTAAATTACTAAGCTCGCGGTTTCTGTCTAAAAACTTAAAGGTTAGAATTTATAAAACTATTATTCTTCCGACAGTTCCTTACGGATGTGAAACGTGGCCTCTTACTTTGAAGGAAGAACAACGAACAACTCGAAATAAATACCGATAAGACGAAATATATTATTAGTAACAGAAATGGTGGCGATCTTGGTGATATTGATATATCAGGACATACTTTTGAACACGTAGAGAAATTCAAGTATTTAGGTTCAATGATAACAAAAAAAAAAAAAAAAAATGAAATCCAGGAAGAAATAAAGGCCCGGTTAAAGGTGGGAAATGCATGTTATTATTTAGTTGCTAAATTACTTAGCTCGCGGCTTCTCTCTAAAAGCTTAAAGGTTAAAATTTATAAATCTATTATTCTGCCGCTTACTTTATAGGATGAACAACGGCTTAAAGTTTTCGAAAATAAGGTACTGCATAAATGTTTGGTCCGAAGAAAAATGAGGCCACTGGGGACTTTAGAAGGTTGTACAACGCGGAATCGCGGAGCTTGTATTCGATGAATATAACTGGGTTGATAGCATCGCGGAGATTCAAACGGGCGAGTTAAGTTGTTAGGCTCGTTGAGGATCGCATTCCGAAAAAGTTGGTAATTGCTGATCCGACTGGTAGACGTCCGAAAAGTAGGCCGAAACGTCGATGGGGGGATTACGTTAAGGCTGATCTCGGGGGCTTGGGCTTGGACGGTGATCATTGGACGAGTCTGTGCAGGTGGAGATTGATGGTATCGGCATCGAATCTTCGGGTTCGGTAAGCCTATTATTATTATTAAGACACTTGTCTCATCAGCGTAAGAAGTGAGAACAGTGCTAGGGTGGACAGTAATATAATCTTTATAAACGGAATAAAGTATAATACCTAAGATACACTAACGTGAGGTACTTCAGCAGATCAAGAAAATATGGATGTGTAGGAAAAGTTATGGTTTACCTTAAAGGTTATGAATTTTTATTTATATGAAATAATAATTATCTCTATATTGAACTGGGTTAACAAAAGGTAAGTCCTGAAGATAAATACCACGTAGAGTCCTTTCTCGTTAATAAACGCTATTGACCTTGGAATCAATAGATCCGCTCTTGTACAGAACTGAATCAGCTTAGGCTGAGCTTTGCAAGTTACATCTATAAACAGCCATTCCATGTTATTCTAGAGCTCTCCATTCTACGAACAGATAATCGAAGGTACCAGGGTGGTGTAAACTATTTCATTACTTAACTATTGTATAATCCTACAGCTCACTGGGCTAGATGTTTCGGGATTAAAAAAAGCAAACTTATGACAAAGTTAGTATCTTGTTCGACTAGAATTAATTCCACTTTTAAGGACAAATAAAAAAGTTAAAAGCAATGAATCTCAAGGGAACTCAGCTCTAAAATCAGCCTGACATGTCGTGCATCATGTTTTAGAGCAGATGTCTTCTTAATATCTTTCGAAGAAATGAATTCTCATTCAAGATTAGCTCACGTGTAACGTCAGGCGGGTTCCTTGAAAATCACGCACTGTCCTTATCATTATTTTTTTTTCTTCTTCGACATGCTATATTTCAATCACAAGAACGCTATTGATTATTCTTAAAACTCACTTTTACACTGGACTAAAAATATTACAAATGCAGAATCATGGAAACGAATTACAATATTTTCATAAAAATTCATATTTTTATGCATCTATTCATAATTATTGCTATAGAAAAAAAAATTGAAATAAGAAATTTATTAGCCATATATATTATATATATATATATATATATATATATATATATATATATATATATATATATGTGTGTGTGTGTGTGTAGCAACAATAAGATAAACGAAAGAGGCTGTAAATAAATTATAGTTTGTTTGGTTCATGTAATAATAATAGCAATATAAAAGCAGACATAAAAGCTATGATTGAACGTAAAATAAGTGAAAACATCTTACCAACGTCTGGATTTGAATATATTATTTCCTAGCTAGGTATCAAGTTCAATATTTTCACAGTACGTCATCCTAATTTTAAGAAAATTCGATACAAGAATTTCATTTTATTTTCTTGTTTAAATCAATTTTAAATACTCATATGAATATATAAAGGGGAAAATGGAAAAATAAGAGATAGTTATTACCATCCATGGACAATTTATTTTTATATATATACTACCGTAAAAACGTATTTTATCTTACTAAAAGTGTCATTTTTATTCATTTTTGAGAATTTTTAAAACCACTTTCTTCACAATTTAGGCAATAAGTTGTTATCATATAAACAATCAATAAATAAATAAACATATAAACCAATAAATCAATAAATCGTCAAAACATATAAACCATATCCTTATGTTATGGTTAGTTTTTATTTTGGATTGATATCATTAGAATTAAAAGAATTAGAGAGATTTTGGCAAAACATGTTTTATACCGCGAAGCTGAATTAAAACAGCTGTAACACTAAAATTATTTGGCAAACAAATATTTCCTATACGGTTTTATATTCAGGAAAGGATTGAGAATAACTAATTGTAAAATATTAAAAATCAAAATTGTTGAGCGGCAAAATTAATAAAAATTGGACGATTCCAATTGAGACGTTGATTTCCAAAAGGTACTAAAGGACATTTTTTACGAAATTGATTTTTTTACATATTTGTATTCTCATCATTTAGTTTTATCTAAATATTCTATTTTATGTTACATAATGAATTCTCAAGTCCTTAAAAACGCGATTTAGAAATGCAGTCATTTTCTAAAAGTACTAATTACGCATTTATTTTCCTTCCAAATCATTCTTAAAAAATCATTTCATAACTTTAATATGATCTTATTATTATAATAAAAAAATAATTCTAAATTTTAAGGCAAAAAGACCTAAATTAGCTGGTTTAATAATATAGTAATGAGAGATTTTCGCGCTTCCTGTAAAATTTCCTAGAATGGATATAGTACCTTTTGGAAATCAACGTCTCAATTGGATTTACCCATATAAAAAATAAAAAAAATTATATATATATATATATATATATATATATATATATATATATATATATATATATATATATACTAGCTGTAACCCGCGGCTTTGCTCGCGAATATATTATTTTGTCTTTATTTAAATTTGCATAAATGCGTTTATGAGTAGTGACTATAAAACGCATACGATTAAGCAGTTGTTTGGGATGTGGTAACAAAGGAACGGCCAATAAAACACACTTATTTTATGTTTTTCTTACTGTTGTACTTTCCTGGTGGACACCATCAACAAACTTCTTTACAATATAGTCAAAATGGTCAACAACTACTCCATCATTATAAGACGTATAAATTTTCATGAAATATAAATATTATATTTTTAGCAATTACAAGTAAATGTTTTCAAGTAAAAATATTCCCACTCGTTGGAGAAATGTATATCAATCACATTTATGTTGCAAACGTGACTATAAAACATGATTACGTTATACCTAAAATATAGTGAGTAATTTTGGCTATGCCTACTTCTACCGGATCGCTATTGTATATTCAACAGAATAAAATGGCAACTTATTAGGCTAAAGTTAGAATTACGGTTGTTGAGGAAAGCGATTGAATAACAACTTAACCTATTACTATAATTAATCTAATATAACTATAAATATCTTGTTTCTAATATCGAGACACTTTGAAAAAATAGAACAAAAACTACACTTCTTTATCTTTGTTTGCGGTTCGGTGAATTCAATTTGATAAAGAAAATAATTTAAATTAAAATTGCTACAAATTGCGAAAGATGTTGGTAGTGACTATGTTGAATGAGGTTATATAAAAGAAATACGGGCGAATAGCAATGAGCTACTCTGTTTATGACAAATAAAAGATTATTATATTATGTCAGATATCAATTTTATTTACTCAATATTACAATTACATACCAGTACCAAGTAGCCTCAGCCAAATTATTCAATAGCATCGTTTTATCTTTTAAACATAACCGTTGTATATCATCATAACTCTTTTGCAACTCATAACTCATAGCAAGTCATTCAAATAAGTACCTATAATTTTTCTGGAAACTATAATGTGAATGTACATTTTATAAATAAGAACGCATAGAAACAATCAACACACACTCATATTTTAATTAATAATCACATATGTAAAGATATGGAAGGTTACTTGGGAACCAGTGTAACCACAGTTAAATAAATTTTGTTTTAAGTTTTAGAAAAATAAATTTTTTAACCATTTAGAATAGTAATAAAAACTATCCTATCATTTAAGTTGGACCAAATAACAGATACTTACGAGGTTTGATCAAATTCGGTTCAGTAATTTCAAAGTTTATCGCGAACAAACATTGTGACACGAGATTTTTTATATAGAAGATATATATTAAATATATATATTAAATAATAGAAAGAAAAGAAAAAACAGATATTTTTTTCTATGTGTAATTTCCTCACGATGTTCAAACTGGAACAAACAAAAACAAGTTTGTAATAGCTCATAAACAGTACTACACACTGTAAAGTACAGAAAGCCTTGCCTTAGGCTCTTTAATGTCAGGTTTCAACGGACAAGGTAACGTCTCTACCTCGAGCTCTAAGACTTACCTCTTTTGTTTTTCATAAGGCATAGAGAACAAAATAACTATTACAAACTAGAAAAGAATTTTTCTTTTTTTTTGTTGCTCTCAAATGTTAAAGTGAGCTCCGGTTGACAATTCTAAATCCATGCTAGGGATTTGATCTACCGACTGATCGAACGTGATGGATAATCTCTGGTTTAATTACTGAATTGCTGGCAAGGTCGTTAAAATACTCCTCTTTCCCATTTATGAGGTCTGATGAGATCTCTCCGTAATAGTGTTTTTAGTGCATTAAACGGTTCTAACCGATAATGGACACTAACGTATCAGAGAGAGGTAGAGTGGTTAGTAAACCTTCGGAACTAATAAATAAATAGTATACAAGGGAAATGAGAAGTACAGTGTACAGTATACTGTAGTAATACTAAAGTAATATTATCTCATAACATTGAATTATAAATTGTAACTATAACTACTCTTTGTTATGTCATGTCTTTTCTTGCAGCCAGAATTATATACATAAAAATTCTTCAAACCTAGACTACTGTAGAAAATATAACTTGTACCTATATATCACATAAAAGACATCTACGGACATGTCACATTGCTTCATAACCTAATTAGGAGATTTGGTTTTCGATATATTATTTTAAATATTAAACTTTTCTTGTAAAGTTGTATTGTAAATCTAAACGCAATTTATACACATTAATTTATTCAATTATACATTTAACCAACAAAACAACCCTCTGTTTTAATGTTCCCTTCCTGCATTAAAACATGTAAAAATACATTCAAAGCAGTAAACAGTAAATTGGATTAACAATATATAGAGGAAAATAGCTTAATAGTTCCGCTTCCTTGAATTCATTTGAGCACCTAAGAATTAGACAAAACCTATTTACGAAAATCTGGTTCGTGCTCACACATGCGTTTCGCTAACTTCCGTTGTTAAAATCAATTTGAGAATGTTCAAATATAGTTAGAGTTGAAATAAGTAGGTGAAAAAAATCTGGTGCGGGCAACACATGACTTTGACGTACCTCCGTTTTTAAAAAACTATGAAAAAATTATCAGATCCAGTAAGAGATAAAAATGAGTGAAACCATTAAAGAATTCATTAAATGTAATTTCTATAGAAACATATGTTTTATTAAAAAAAAAAAAAAAATATATATATATATATATATATATATATATATATATATATATATATATATATATATATATATATATATTATTATCTAAAATAATCACTTATTTTTATCGGTTTTTCATAACTCTCTATTAACTTTTAAAAGCTTGTGTATGAAATAATATTTTTTTCTAAAATCTTCAGCTTTCCAACGGTGTATTATACATCTATATTACTTTTCTTGCGTACAAAAACACAAAAATTGCATAAAAAAATATGTTTGCAATTCTCTGCTTTAGTTGTTTATCACATTTGCTAAACTTGCATATTTAGCTGTTATTTATCAATCCTAACATGATAATATAGTTATTTTTATAGAATCCACAAAATTAAAGGTACTTTAGAGGAGAAAAATTCAAAATATCGGCATTTGAGACCTGTCAGAATATTTTAAGCAGAATGAAATCTACATGATATTAAAACCTATTAAATTTTACATCGATATAGCAATATGCATGGTATGAATTGGCTCATCTGGTTAACCGATTTTTATGAACAAGGTTTTGTAACATCTTAGGTGTATAGTTGTCTTTAATGTGCAATTTAAATTTCATTGGACTTTTCGGTTCCGCCCGGGAGTTTCCACATACGGACACATACATACACACACACACACACACACACACACACACACACACACACACACACACACACACACAGTCCTTTTTGCGGGACTTGGTTATTTGGAATCAGAGGACCCTAAAACGTGTATTTCCGTTGAAAACTGGAATTCGAAAATTTTCACGATCGCAATACTTTCCCTTACTCTATAGAGTAAGTAAAAGTAAAAAAAGGTTAAAGAATTAATTACACTGTGTTTCAATGAAAACATGTGTTTTATCAAATAGTCTATTAAATTATTATCTACAAAGTTAGTTCATCGGCTTTTCATCACACTTTATTAATTTTTACAATTTTGTGTATAACATAAGATTTTTCCAAAAATCTTTAGCTTACCAGAGGTAAAGTCTTGAGACACACCGTTGTTGCCGGCAACTCCCTTCCCAATGGAGATGTGTATCGATACAGAACAATGGGGACCCTTTCCATTATCGCTTTCACAAAAGGCACTAATTTAATTCCTAATTAATTATTACAACTTCCGATCATGTCGGGATGATATCTTTCAAGTTCGGTACATTTTCATCTTTTAGCAATATATTTTATTTATTATAATCAGATTAAGATCGTCAAGAAAAAAAACATATATAAACTTAAGAGATGCAATAATAATAATTAGGGACTGGATTTCCATGATTTAGCACGTGCTATTTGCTTCCATGTATCAGCTTCAAACCCGGACAATCATCCCGTCTATGTATAAGGGAATAATAGATCACAATTTTATATTGTACTAAATTGCACATTCGTGCTAATTTGCACTTTTTTTATTGATATAAAATGGATTTTTTTTACTGACACTTGAAGGACCACCCGAGCGCCTTGCGTCTTCCAAATCCGTGCTTTCTCCTAAGATTTTGTAGCTATAAGGGCTGCAAATTTTGTTGACCGTCTGTGCAACGCACGTTTGTTAACGAAAAAAAAATCATTAAATAATGAAAGTGAATTATAAGGTGTAGATTCTTTTAGGTGAAGGTCAATTCAGTTTATTCAGAATGTGAATTTTTTTTCTTCCATTTTGAGCAAGTAAAATAACACTTTTTTAGAATATGTAAACATTAGTTATATGTTAATATGATTTTTTAAACACAGAGAGGATTATATTGAAACACGCTTAGAACCTATTTTATCACCCGATACATACATAAAATGTTTATTATCTCCGAATAATAACTAAACCTTCTCTCAAAATGTTTGAATTCCGCTGGGATTCGGTACAGGAAAGTATCGACCATCGGATGAGAACTAAGTTCAGTTACAAGACAGGCATTACAACTCGGGGACATAACTTAGTGATATCTCCGACTGCGGAACAGACTTCGCTTTCTCACTGCCAGAGATAATCTGACAGATTCCAAACTCCTTCGGTACTTTGGAGACTTTAAAAACTTCCAGGCGACTCGCACTTTCCGAAGAATCCGTCTTTATCGAGCTCGTGAAAATCGCTGATCGGTTGTGGAAGAATGATAGACAAAATACAACTTAATTTGATTAATGATTTATTATTTTATTTTGCTGATTTGAACATGAGTAGTGGAGTACCTCAATAATAACACGTATTATCGGGACTCCATCATCTGTTTGAAAAAATATGGTTAAAAATATGTGATGCCATGGGTGATTATTGAAGATAATTATAAAAAAAATATTTAATTTGGTACTGAATTTAAAATTATATTATTTTCTAGAGTTGATTTGTATTTTCCAATTTGCTGATATACATTGCACTCCTTCAGATATTTTTTTTTTTTTTTTTTTTTTTGAACTATAACAAGTATATGTTATATATTATTATTGCCTTGACTAAATATTATTATTATGTTGGTTAAGTTTCCTGGCGGATTCTTTTTCTGAGTATGTTGTAAACCTCTGGGTTACCTCTTTATTAGTCATCTTCGTGTTAAGTTTGTTTATTTATTTAACGTCACTTTATGCTACTACGGCTAATCGGATCAGTTGGTTATTTTTAAAATGGCGGCCGATTATAAGTGATTTAATTTAATGAATCAGTTATTTTTGATGATAAAGACCAAAATTCTAAGTGCTTTATAATAAAAAACAAACAAAAAAACGCAAATAATTATAAAAAAGAGAAAAAAAAAAATTAGAAGTATATCCATAAATATGGACATAACTAAGTTATTTCTAAAGATACTAGAGTTCTAGTATCAATAAAAAGCGATGAACAAAAAAGAAAAAATAATTGAAATCTTGCCCATATATATATATATATATATATGTAAACATATACATATGTACGCTTGTAACTCCGTTATTTTCAAAGATAGAGAAAAAGTTTATGAGTGTTTATTAACCAAAAAATTGCGAATAGTTATAAAAAAGAGAAAACATTACTCATAAATCCGCAAAATACGCAGTTATTTCTAAAGAAAGGGAAAAATACGTGAAGTTTTAGAATCAGCAAAGCGTGATAAATAAAAAAAAAATGGATCCATATATTCAAAACAAATTATAATAGAGGTAATTCCACCGATAGAGAAAATCGAAAATATTGGCAGCCATTAATAGCTATATAAACTGTTATACCCTGATATAGCTATTTTGAAATAATAAACCATTGTGTAATAATTGATAGAGTATTTTAGTTCCTTTAAGCTTAGTTTATTGCGTCTGGTTCTATTGTGATTGCACAAGAGATAAATTTAAAGCCGACTAGACTGCTGTTACAGAGGAAAGAGGTAGTACCTGTGCTACCTCAGATAGGAATGTGATTTCAATTGACCCTGCGAAGAGGACATCACGATCTCATTTATAGCCTGCTGTGCCAGGAATAGGGGAGCTTCACAAAGACCGGGAATTCTGAGGTTGCGTGGGGGCGGAATTGTAAGTCAGGGGACTAGTGCTTAATTAGCAACCACCCACCTACCTACCTTTCTACCTTCCTATTTATTCGTTTATAGTCATAGGAGAAAATTAATTTTGCATCTTTGTTCGAATACATATATTTATATACTTTTTGGTAAATGTGTTGTAAAACGTATAAATATTTAAATCTAAAGGTTTTTGTAATCTTTTATTTATTTTTTTAAATATTTTATTGAATTTTAAAACTGTATATTACATAAATACAATAAGTAAAATTGATGAATTATAATAAAAGGCGTTAAAGGCTTGTGAAAAAACTAGCCAGCGGTAGTACTTCGATGTTTATTTAAGTAAGTAGATCCCGAGGCCATCTTCTTTTCAATCGCCTCGGAGGATTGTCAGGAATATGTGAGGTCGATAGGTTGCGGACAAGAAAGTTTATATGGGTTGGGAGTTTGGAATTAAATGTAGTGTATCTGGTACGAGAAAGGTGTGCCACAAATGGGATATTAAGGTCGTTATGGATGATTTTATTTGTGACGAAATAGGGAGCATTAAGGATTTTGCGAAGGATTTTGGATTGTAAGGATTGGATGCGGGAGGAATTAGATGGCTTAGTAGAGCCCCAAAGCTCGATTCCATATGTCCATATGGGTCTGATGACAGTAATATAAATGAGCTTTTTGTAGTGAATTGGAAGTTTCGAACGTTTGTCTAGTAAGTGTTGTAGAAATCGGTATCTACGGGCAGTTTTTTGTCGTTTTAGTCTTCCATTTGTAGTCTTGTCGAGGGTTCCATGTAAGACGTTTGTCAAGATGGAGTCCTAGGTATCGGATTTGTTCAACAGGTATGAGTGGCGTATTATTAAAGGATACGGTACGGCAGGAGGTCATCGGTTTTCGACGAAGGGTAAAGGTAATTTGGTGAGATTTTTTAGGATTTATTTTAATCCTCCAGTTCTGACACCATTCCTCAATGGTTGTGATGTAGGACTGGAGGATTTGGATGCAGCGGTTGGATCATTATGGACGGATAACACACAACTGTCATCTGCGTAATTTGCGAGGACAGTGCTAGGATGGAGTGGGATATCAGCTGTATATACCGTATAAAGGATGGGACCTAAGATACTAACCTGTGGTACATCTGCAGACTGAAAAAATGTGGAAGAGTAGGAAATGTTATGATTTACTTGAAAGGTTCTATTAGTGAGGTAGGAACGGATTATGAGGAAGTATGTTGCGGGAAGGAATGGACGGAGTTTTTAAAGGAGTACTGGGTGCCAGACTCGGTCAAACGCTTGTTCCACGTCGAGAAAAGCACCCGTGAAAAACGTTCCGCGCTCCAATGTGGAGGATATAACATCCACCACTCGGTGGCATTGCTGAATTGTAGAGTGGGATGTCCGAAATCCGAACTGGTGATCAGGAACGTAACATTTCTAGGATCGGATAAAGGTGCTTTAAAATGTGTTATAAATTTAACTTTTGAAAATCCTGGTGTATAATGCTAAGAAAGTAATGTAAATCAGACCGAATCTCAGTGAACGCGCCACAACCAAAACCGATTACCAGATTGATAATCAAATATACGGAGCAAATGCATAGCAAATCTTAAAGTTGAAAGATATATGTTCAAGCGGTGGAATCGGATCGTCGCCAAGAGGGTATAATTGGCGAAATACTTGCAAAAATTACAACTATTGAATTTTTATATATAAAGTAATTTTATTTTTAAACAAATCTGGGGCGCGCAACAAACGACTTTCACTTTCAATTAAAATTTGTCATTAGAATTTTTAAATTCAGCTACAGCAAAAATTATTTAAAAAAAAAAATTAATAACATTGCATTTCGAATTTCATGAATTGAAACGTGTTTTATTAAATAATCTAATATACTGTTATCTACTGCAATCAGTTAAGTTTATCGGTTTTCATCAATCTCTGTTATATTTTACAATTTTGTGTATAAGATAATATTTTTTCTGAAATCTCCAGTTTTTTAACTGTATATTATACATCTATATTACTGTTTTCATATTAAAAATGACAAAAATTGCATACATAAGTATTTTTGCTCTTTTCACTTTTAGTTGGTTATTAGCTATTTTTTTAGCAATTCTAATCAGAAAATATGGTAATTTTTATAAAATCTACAAAATTATAGGTACTTTAGACAAGACAATTTAAAATAGCTGCATTTAAGCCCTGTCAGACTATTTAAATCAGAAAAGAACTTAAATAAAATTAAAATTAAAGTCCATTAAATTTTATATCAATATAAGGAGCTTAATGGTAACTTTTAGAGCTGTTTTTGACGAAATCGTAAAAAGGTTCCAAATGCATGGTATAATGTAGCTCTTCTGGTTGGCTGATTTTGATGGAAAAGTTGATGAAACATCTTATACGGATAGTTGTATTAAATGTGAAATTTCAGTTTCGTACGGCTTTTAGTTTTTGCGCGACGTACCACAAAAGGACATATACACACTCGGTCATTTAAGGGAGTTGGTCATTTGCACTCAAAATTTTGACGATCGTAAAACTTTTCCTTACTACATATTTCATATGTAGCTAAGTCAAAGTAAAAAAAAAAAAAAATTATCGAAGTTCAAAATTTCATGGGTCGGCTAACTGGAAAGGTCTGACGTTTCCTGGATATGAATATAATGGGTCAGTTGGCTCAGCGCTGTATAAAAACATTCCTTTTCACCAACGTTACTAGGAACCTTTTAAAGAATACCCGGTAGGGGGATGTTTAAACTCAAGTGGAAGCCAGGTGGGTCAAATTGCAGCTGCACTAACAATCCGACTAAGTAGTTTTGGGAAATCCACTTCCAAAAAACCAATGTTGGGGTTAAGGAAAAATTTGAAAAGCCCCCTTTCACGCTAGGGCCAAACCATGAAAAATACCCTCTCCCTAGAATAATTTCACTAATCCAAAACAAAGTATGCCTTAACAAGTGGACAGAGAAGGAAGAATCTGAAGAGGCTGAAGGCAGAGTAATTGCGGACAAGACCCTGAAGAAGGCAGAAGAGAAAGATAGTCCAGAATTGATCTTAATAGCCAATCCAAGCCAACTATAGGATATTATTTAGATAATCGATAATGGTAATAATTATGTTTAATCTGATGATTATTTTATTGTTTTTTATTTTAAGAAAATTTTTATATGTTATAAATAATAATAATAATAAATGAAAAAGATAAGACTAAAGTAGGAAAAAAAGAAATAATTTAGTGATTAAAAAAATGTAATTTTATTAATACTATTCTTAATATTGTAATTGTAAAAAAATATATATTTCTGATGAAGTTGTAGCAATATATAGTTGGGCAGCACTAATTTATACATAAATTATTTTCTCTCACTTACAAATACTACAATAATTAAAAAAAACAAATTTCAGACTCATAACGGCAGTTCCGTGGTGCGTTAATAACAAAACTCTACATACGGGCTTACATCAACCAACAGTTGACGAACACATACTAACTCCTATTATCGTTATCATAGCAAACTGCATAGGCGCGATAATAATAATAATAGGCTTACCGAACCCGAAGGTTCGATGCCGATACCACCAAACTCTGTCCACACAGACTCGTCGAATGTTCACCGTTCAAGACCAAGCCCCTGAGATCAGCCTTAATGAAATTCTCCCATCGACGCTTCGGCCTATTTTTCGGACGCCTACCAGTCGGATGAGCGGAAACCAACTTTCTCGGAATCCGTTCCTCGTCGAGCCCAACAACTTTACTCGCCCATTTGAGTCTCCGCGATGCTATCAACTCAATTACATTCACAGGATACAACTTCCGTAATTCCGCGTTGTGCAACCTTCTAAAGTCCCCAGTGGCCTCATCGCAGTATCTTATTTTCGAAAACCTTAAGCCGTTGTTTATCCTTCAAAGTAAGTGGCCAAGTTTCACATCCATAAATTGGGTTGTTGTTTAGTCATTTCTCTTTCGATGGTATGACAATCATGACTCAGGGGTACTCCGTACCTCCACTCACATCCATAAAGAACCGTCGGAAGAATAATAGTTTTATAAATTCTAACCTTTCAGTTTTTAGATAGAAACCGCGAACTAAGTAACTTAGAAACTGAGTAATAACACGCATTTCCCACCTTTAACCGGGACTTTATTTCTTCCTGGATTTAATTTTTCTTGTTATCATTGAACCTAAATACTTGAATTTCTCTACTTGTTCAAAAGTATGCCCTGATATATCCTAAAAAAAAAAAAACCTGTACCGCTACAACCCATGGAGGGTCTTTGGCTCAGTACATATAGAGATTCGTACTGTTCCAAGGCCAACGGCAGTGCAATGAGGTGACTAGGCGTTAATCGCGCTCAGCCGCCAGGTTTTTTCCCCAATTAATTTGGGTACCCACTTTATAAAGGCTGGGTCTGCCCCAGGAGGGTCTCCATACCCTAGGGTCGCCCCCCGACTGAATTAACAGAATAAATATTATTCCGCCACAGCCGGGATTCGAACCCAGGACCCGGAACACAGTAGTCTAGCTCTTTCCACTAGACCACGCCGCTGCCTGATATATCAATATCACCAAAATCGCCACCGTATTTGCTACTAATCATATATTTCGTCTTATCAGTATTTAATTCGAGTCCTATTTCTTTATCGGTTTTTATTAGCACACTTGTATTTAGTTGTATGGTTTCCGTGTCTTCACTTAGCAGTACCAATTCATCGGCATACCCTAATACCGGAATCCTGTCAACAGTCTTGTGTCAACCGTGGTATAGTTCAGATCGCGGTGTACGTTCTTTGAAATTGCGGCATCTTTGATAGTGAGAAAACAACATTCTTCTGAAGCCAAGCCGACAAAGGACGCTTTCCGGCACCAGATAAGCCAAAAACTTCTAGTTTGATTAATTTTTATTTATATTCATAATTTTATTCCTTACTTATATTTATACGTTACAATGCCTATAGTTTAATTATTTTATTTCTTTAATATTAACTTCTTTTAATATAAATAATTTTTTTTATAATATTAAATTTGTTACTTTAATTAGGTTAATTTCCCTTTCTGGTTTAACTCTATATTAGTTAGCAGTATTTATTTTAATTTTAGTTATTTATTTTTTTTTTTTAGTAGTAATATAATCAGTAACTTTAAGTGTTCTCTTGAATTCTATCACTTTTCTTTTTATATATAAATATATCTCTTAATAATTCTCATTTATTTTTTGTTGTTCTTCTTCATCTACAAACAGGTGTAATATTTGTTTCTTGTATTACTTTTATTTTTTTATCTTGTTTAAATAATAATTATTTTTCTTTTCTAACTATTGTTGTATTTTATCCATTTGTACATATTTAGTGACTTTTACTTTACATATACCAATTTGCGTTAATTTTACTATCCTTTATAATTTCAATATAATTATTTTCCCTTTCAATAAATTATAAAAATGGGAGAACAATCACCAGACCCCATGCCCACCATGAAATGTTCTCGACCCCGAGTTCCAATTCCAACCGAAAAAACCTTTGCTGAATCTAACATTAACAAAAATCCGACATACTTAATAATTAAAAGAACAGACCAGGACAGTTTCCAGAAAATTTCACCTTTTTTTATAAACAAGTTCATCTCAGGACAAGTTGGAGATGTAAAAAAAGTTAAGAAATTGAGAGACGGCTCTCTATTGGTAGAGACAGCAAGAGGACAACAATCCGAAGTTTTATTAAGATGTAAAGATTTTGGAGGACAATTCCCGATTAAAGTCGTCCTTCATAAAACGTTAAACTACTCCAAAGGTGTCATTAGGTGCTTTGACTTTCAATATCTTAAAATAGAAGAAATCATGCAAGAATTAGCATTGGTGATAACAAACATTGTAAGAATTAAAATTAAAAAAGACGGAAAAGAAATTAAAACTAACTCGTATATTGTCACATTCCCTACGCCTAATCCACCAGAAACTATACAAATTGGATATGAGATAATCAAGGTCCAGCCCTACATTTCTAACCCGATGCGATGCTTCCAATGTCTTGGCTTTTCTCACCCAACATCAGCTTGTAAAAAAGCAGCCGTTTGCATTCAGTGCGGGCAGGCCAAACATGGAGAAAATATAAAGTGCGGTTTGACTCCAAAATGTGTTAATTGTGGAGGCCCACACAATGCGCTGAGTCGTAATTGTCGGGAATTTTTGCTACATAAGGAGATAAAAAATATACAAACGTCATTAAAAATATCATTTAATGAGGCCAAAGATATTTACAAGGAGAGAAATCCAACAGTTTCCAGCAAATCTTTTGCAGAAGTCGCTAGGAAAAACATCAAACTAATCGCAACAAAAGAAATAGGAGTACAGGTTAATCTTCTACCTTCATCCGGAGATGAACATGAAAACTCACCTGAGGTTAGTACCCAAACGGATGAAATGCCTATTACAAAATCTATCGCAGCGGATAAAGATATTGCCTCTACCCTGCCCTCAATAACTCTTCCTCTCCCTACACCCCAACCATCTTCCTTACTGTCCAATAGCGTTAACCCTTCTTCTGCCACTCTTGATACCTCCACCACACCCTCTCCTACTTTTTCAATTCCTGACCTACCCACTCCTCTCGACTCTACCAACCCTCTTACGCCCATTCCGAATCAAGTGCCTGTTCGGACTAGAAGTGTTACTAAGACGGAAAGAAAACTCACACCTTCTCTTGAGCCTCCTATTGCTCAATCCCTAACTTCTACAATCTCTGATGACGATACCGTAGAAAACACTTCGTGTGACGATACAGCTGACGTTCAACAATATAAAAAAATATCATACAAAAAAGGTAATAAGAAGAGTCAATCTAACCCTAAAGAAATAAAAAATAAATAAAGCCAATGACAATATCCGGATATACATATACTTTTAATATTTCACTCAGTTTTGGTCTTACCATACGTATTCTACTGTACATATACTTCACCCCTCTTTATGAATAACTATGACCCTACTTCAATGGAACTGTAATGGAGTTAAAGTACATTACAACGACTTAAAAATAATTCTCAGAGACATAGATCCGGTCTGTATATGCCTACAAGAAACCCACTTAAAACCCTCAGACAGATTTACGATAAAAGGCTTTGAAATATTTAGAAAAGACAATGATAATAGTGACCGCGCTTTTAGAGGAGTTGCTCTTGCTGTTAAGGAAACGGTATATTCAAAACTTATAGAATTAGATTCACCACTTCAAGTTGTAGCTGCCACAGTTAACTTGGGCACCAGTTTTACACTTTGTAATATATATCTTCCTCAGGATAATGCAATAAAGATGGAACATCTTATCCATATCCACCAACAGCTTCCTAAACCTGTCATATATACCGGCGACTTCAATGGCCACAATCCACTTTGGGGATGTAAAGATTTTAATGGACGAGGCCGAATGATCGAAAGCTTTATAAATTCAACTAATCTTCTCACTTTAAACACTGGAGAGCCAACCTTCTTGAGCTCCACCTACGGCACCTTTTCAGCAATTGACCTCTCCCTATGCAGCCCCTCTCTATACCATACCATAGACTGGACAGTACTACCGGAACTTTATGGCAGCGACCACTTTCCTATAAAGTTGAAACTATTGAATACATCATATGCATATAAAAGAAAGTCAAGATGGATTACTGAAAAAGCGGATTGGACAAACTTCTCCTCTTTAGCAAACCCCCCTCTTGAATCAGCAAATAATCTAGACATTGATAGAGGATGCCAAGCCATAACAGAAGTAATTCTTTTGGCCGCTGAATCTTCGATACCCAAAACCAAAGGATTTTCCAAACGACCATCTGTACCTTGGTTCAATAAAGACTGCAAAGAAGCGATAAAAAATCGAAGAAAAGCTCTACATAAATTTAGAAAAAATATGAATCCTACAAACTTTATTGAATACAAAAAACAAAGGTCAATATGCAGAAGAACATTGAACTGCAGTAAAAAAGAATCGTGGAAATCCTTTGTAGAATCTATTAATTCTTCAACACCAGCTAATGTAGTTTGGGATAAAATTAGAAAGATCAAAGGAGTAAGCTCTCCCACTGGATACACGTTATTAATCGATGGGAAATTGTGTGATGATCCCGAAGTAGTAGGAAATAATTTTGCTTCCTACTATTCAGAAATATACAATGAACCCACAGCCAGCGAACGTACAGAGAATTTTGACTTCTCAACCTCCGATACAAACTTGGTGTACAATATGCCATTCACGATGTGGGAAGACTGTATTAAAGAGTGTTAAGGGTTCTTCACCAGGGCCTGATAATATCCATTATTCTATGATACAATACCTCCCAAACAACACATTGACCTGGCTCCTAAACTATTACAATCACATTTGGCAGACTGGCGTTTTTCCTAGTTTTTGGCTCCATTCAGAAGTGATTCCAATTTTGAAAAATGGTCAAGATAAGAGATACCCCTCTAGCTACAGACCAATTTTCTTAACGAGTTGCCTGTGCAAAGTTTTCGAGCGCATGGTAAATAAAAGACTTACCTGGATTTTGGAAACCAACCATCATATTCAAAACTTCCAGTGTGGATTCCGTAAAGGTAGATCTACAATTGGTCATTTAGTTCAAATGGAAGCGGAGCTCCAATACACCTTTATTCGGAATGAACAAGCCATAGCTATTTTCTTTGATATGTACAAAACATTTGATAAAACCAATACTACTACAATTCTGGAAAAATTAATGTCATTAGGATTCCGTGGGAACATGCCGAACTTTATTCAAAAATTTCTTGGCCATCGATATTCAAAGTTCGAATTGGAAATACATCGTCCATGTCCCATGAACAAAGAAATGGAGTCCCACAAGGTTGCGTTCTTAGTACAACCCTTTTCACCCTCGCAATCAGTGACCTTGCAACCAATTTACCACGAGGAGTCAAACCAATGCTGTTTGTTGACGATCTGGCAATCTTTTGTCGCTCCAAAGATTTGCAGTCTATAAAAGAGAAGCTACAAGCGTCACTTAATCGAGTTAGTGATTGGTCACAAAACTCAGGATTAAAGTTCTCAGCAGAGAAAACAAAATGCTTATATTTCAGTAGAAGAAGACATTACCCAGACCTACCAGATCTCTTGCTCAACAACGTTCCTCTTCCATACGTAAATGATTGTAGATTCTTAGGTTTAGAATTTGATAGACGCCTAACGTGGGAGAATCACATAAAATCTTTAAAAGAAAAATGTACAAAAAAGCTCAATATACTGAAAATCTTAACTGGAACAAGTTGGGGTGCAGATCGCACTACTTTACTCAAAGTATACCTATCAATAATAAGTTCAAAGATGGAGTATGGGTGTTTTAACTTTGGTTCTGCAAAAAGGGATAATCTGGCTAAACTCGATGTAGTACACCATGCAGGCATACGCATTGCCATAGGAGCTTTCAGGACAAGTCCTTCACTAAGTCTTTGCGCAGAATCTGGCTTACCACCATTATCTTACAGACGTGATAAACTGGCCATCAACTACATCACCAAATTATTCACACAATCTACCCATCCTGCTCACGGATACATCTTCAAACCTAAATACTCAGCGAGATTTCAACTAAAAGCTAACCCAACCTTACCACTAGCAGAAAGAATATCATCCGTAGTTAACAAGTTAAAATTAATAAATATAAATGCAGTAAAAAACAAGACACCACCATGGACATTCCAAAAACCTTATTTATATCTTCAATTGGCTAAATATACTAAAGAAAATTCCAAATCAATAAATTTCAAAGACCGTTTTGAGAAGATCATCAGCACATTGCCTACCCACAAATTAATTTTCACAGATGGTTCAAAGTCGGACTCAGCCACTGGCTCAGCTTTTGTCACATCAGATTACACCTACAAGACGAAGCTACATCAGTTTTGCTACGTCTACACAGCTGAAGTGAATGCGATCGCAATGGCTCTAGATTATTCCAGAACACTCCCTATAGAGAATATAACCATAGCCTCAGACTCATTAAGCGCTCTAAAAGCACTAGAGAATATGTATTCCAACCATCCAGGAATTTTAAGAATCCTAGAATTAACCAAATTATTCGCTGAAGAAGGAAAAAGAATCCATTATGTGTGGATACCAGGCCATATGGGGATAATAGGAAACGAAATGGCAGATAAGGCTGCCAAAGAAGCCCTTACACTCCCAGGTCGTGGTAGGACACTACTGACACCATCAGAGCTAGCACGTCCACTAATGGAAAATGTATTGAAGAAATGGGAAGAAACTTGGAACAACAGCTATCCAAGTAAGCTCAAAGCAATTAAGAAAGAGGTAAAACCTTGGTAAACCTCAAGTCGCACCGACCGTAGAGAAGAGGTGGTCCTGGCCCGCCTGAGAATCGGACACACACGGCTAACGCATGGGCACATAATATCAAAAGAATTGCCCCCAAGATGCAAGCATTGTAGGGAAACCTTGACCATAGCTCATATTTTTGAAGAATGTTCCTTCTACATCAGGCAGCTGAACAAAAATAAAATACCAAGCAACGTCGCAGATGCTTTGGGAAACAATGGAAAAAGGATTGATGAATTAATGTGTCTCCTCTCTCAAATGGATTTTTACAAGCTTATTTGAACTACTCTTGTTTTCTTTGGACTTAAATTATTTTATATATATATATATATATATATATATATATATATTTATTTATTATTATTATTATTTTTTTTTTTTTTATTTATTCATTTTTTATTTTTTTTTCTATTATATTTTATTTAACTTATTTTTGTAATTACTTTTCTAATTATTATATTTATTACCTTATTTTTCAATTAAATATTAATGTATTACTATTACTTATTTATTTTTATTATTATCTATTTTATCTACTTGTTTTTTATCTTTATTTATTATTATTATTCTTTATTTTATTTATTTATTTTTATTTATTTTTTTTATTTATTTATTTTTTATTTATTTATTCTTTTCTCTTGAATATTATCTAACATTCATTTATCTCAAGTAGAATTATACATATATTATAATATCTTTTAATGAATATCTCTTTTAATATTTTAACTTATACTATTTGTCTTAACTTAATCTTCTATAAAAATTAATATATCTGGCACTGATGACCGCGATGTTTTATGCCATTAAAAAACCAACCAACCAACCGGAATCCTGTCACCCATATTTAAATCTTTCCCGGTACACATCACCTTTTCTATGACATATTCTTAAGCTAAAGGCACGATAAAAGACTTATTAACGATTTAGTAAGTATTTAAGTTGTTAAAATTTTGTAATTATGCATGTGAATGCAACCATGTTGGTTTACTTAGCTTTGAATGTCCTCGTAAATTACACGTAAATTTAAAAAGAGTATGGCGATAAAAAAGGTCTATTTCAGAATCATGCTCTATCATTAGCGTTGGTATCTAAGATTAAAAATATGATTATGAAAGTTGACCTAAAGCTTATAAGGGTAACAAGGGTAGGCAGTTTGCTCGGAGATTGTTTGCAGAAGTTTCGTAGTGTACGGCTCTTGTAAACGGTCTTAGCTACACCATCGGGTATCTACCGAAATTTTAACAGCTCTGCTCTACGTGTAATACCTAAAATACTGCTGTTTATGAACCTCTTTATAAGTTTATATTTTATTCAATTATTTACATTTATATCTATAGATGTATGATTATGACATTATTGCCATAATGAAAGTACATTGAGTGTCTGTTTTTGTTCAACAGTAATATAATAATAAATAAACTTTATTCACATATTTACATTTTGAAAAAATGTTAACAATGATTTTGTATGAGTCATCCTTACAATCAGAAAATATATATATATTTTTTTTTTTTTGTGATTATAGTACTTTAGCCTAAATAGGAAACATATGGTGAAATAAAATTGAGGTTATATTGCGATTGTAGGAAGAAGTATGCAAAAAAACCTACGCATAAAAAGTACATATAAAATAATTTAGAATACATAAAATATTTGAAGATACATAAAATAATTGAAAATACATGAAATAATTGAGAATACAAAAATTAATAGAAAACACATAATATGATTGAAAATTATAAAATTAAGAACTTTATAACATGAGAAAGTAAGTTAATTTAATAATACATGATTTGTTCTCTTATGGGTATATCGTTTTAGTGAACATTTATTGTAATTACAGATTTCTCTTATTAATGGGTTTTTGGAGATTGGAGTTCCCCTACTTATACAGTATTTATACATTTAGTTTTGACTAAATTATGCACAATCATAATCAAGAATAATCTTTATTTGCATAATTTTATACGAATTTTCTTTACTATCCATTAATTTCAATCTAAATTAAATGAGCCATTTATTTTTACAGTTTCATAAGATTTTTTATACATTAATTGAAATTTAAAAAAATAAAATAAATTTAGATTAACTTTATTAATTAAATGTAGGGATTATGCAAGTAATGCAATTTTCCAAAAACTAAGACTATTTTGTTAGACTTGTTAATGTAAACACGTCCAGAGATTTCAAGATGGGTGACGCGGTTGACTTGAAAGCTCTTTAACAACTTTACGCGTTGTTTTAACTATAAAAAATCTCGGAATGCGTTAAAAATTTTACATAGTTACACTAAAAGATATTTGCAGTCACCAATGGTGTAGTAGCTAGAGCATAAGAGCATTATGTCTAAAGTAAAATCGCAGGTTCAAGCCCGGCAGATCACTCTAGCTAGTAAAAAATTGTTTTTAGAATTTCTGCAAAATAACACTTTATAATTTATTTTATTATATATATATATATATTATTTTTTATTTTATTTTATTTTTTTATCTAAACCAAATTTACGTCGAGACCCCTCTTTACAAATAATTCGAAATAATCTTGCTTCTGTATCGGGAGTAATTTTGAAGAAAAACAAGCTTGATTTGTTAGAGCCCTTAGAGAAATCGCAATTGTACAACGTATCGTATCTGAGAGGGAATCAGTGACAATAAATTCCTTAAGATGGTTTTCGTTGAGGCGGACCCCCCCTGCCAAGCTAAGCGGATTCCCTTTCCACTGATATAATTGCCTGTCTCTTCATCGACGTCCCCTCCACAATCCTTCTATATAAAGCTTACTTATTACTGATTTTTATAAATTAATTTCCTGTCATTTTATGAAAGCACAGAGACTATAAGATGGAAAATCTCCACGCAGGCATACAGAGCAAACGAATCTTAATTGACTCATTAAATTTTATCCAGGGAATCTATATTTCTAAAAAAAAGGTTACCTATCGTTCATTCATTCAGTCTGATCAGTACCTTAAATATAGCAATGCCTTAAAAAATGAAATTTTTAATCAAAGTTCCGATTAGCGTCCAGCTTTGCTATAAGAAAATGCAGATTAGAAAAATTTGTCAACAAAATGTATAAAAAAAACAAAAAAAAAATTATCTTCTGCGTATCAATTTAATGTTATTGAATAACACATTTGAAATATTATTTATAGCTACTTGGCTGAAAAATCATGTTAACTCGATCAAGTGAACTTGTTAATCTGACTAGCATTATCTAATTAGGTAATAAGTTTATAACTATATCACACAATGTTTCGTATTCATGTTCGTGTGCAGGTTTTCCGCAAAGGCCGAGCTACATGGGGAAGAAGATGTAGGTGAAAATTCGTGAGGGTGAGGTATTGTGAGTGTTCACGATAGTAGCTAGGGAGAGGGAAGGCATGTATTTTTTAATAAATTCGAATGATAACATCAAATATTCCCATGTTTAAAATTCTAAAACACCGTTACATTTTTTTTTTTTTTTTAAATTAAAAGATACTTAATTATAGTGTTATACGAAACCAAACAAATGTAATATAGACATCATGAAAACACGTTTAAAATATTAATAGTAGAAACTCCATTATAAGAAATTAAACATTATTTATAATAATATATATTAAAAAAAAATATATACATATAGATATTCGTACTGTTTCTAAGCCAACGACTGTTCAATGAGGTCGTTAGGCCTTTATCACGCTCAGCTGCCTAATCTTCCCCCAATTTTTGGTACCCACTTTAAAGAGGCTGGGACCTCCCAGCTGAATTCACAGAATTTGTTATATTCTGCCACAGCCGGGATTCGAACCCAGAACCCGGAGAACAGCTAGTGCTCTATCCACTGGAAGTTATATTATGTTTCCATAATGAAAAAGGCAGTGGAGTAGGATCGAAATCCTCCATTAAGTTCGTAAAGCTGAAATCCATTCTGACTTCAGCATTACAGATATACAGGACAACCAAAGACACAAGCATACGTAAAATTCAAATTTTTCCAATCTTGAAAGTTCAAACATATAACAAATTTTCCATGTTACGTAAGTAAAAATACTCTATAAAAAGAACTCAACATACTAATAGTCAACGAACAGATTCATACCCTCTACAAACGTTTTTACAACATACATGGGCATACCAACACCAAGGGTTGTCTCACATGAAATGTCCGTTTTTATAGTTTCAGAAATACATAAAGGATTTTCAGGTCTCTATTGTTTTCTTCCGAACGTTTACATATTTAAAGTAAACAGTTACTAATCCTCTACCTTTGTATTATAAACATTAGCTTCCCAATCAATTACCCACTTTTTAGTATACCTCCAAATATAGACATGGAAACACGCGATTTTTGTGTAATATTTTTGTACGCGTTTAAACTCGGCCATTCAGCAGCTGAGGCCGCTAGAAATGTTTACAAGGCGTTTGGGGAAGGGAGTGTTAATGAACGGACCATTCGTCGTTGGTTTGCTAAGTTTTCAGCTGGGGATACCGACTTGGAAAACTTGCCCCGAGGAAGACCTCCGTCCGTAATAGACAACGATGTACTCAAACATACAGTAAAAGGAACTGCTACCCGGGTATACCTACTTCCGCACCCTCCATATTCTCCCGACTTGTCTCCAACAGATTACCACCTGTTCAGGAATTTAGACAACTTCGTCAAAAGAAAAATTTTTGAAAATAATGATCAAGTAAAAAGTGCGTTTTCAGATTTAGTTTTACTTCAAAGCTCAGAGTTTTTTAGTTCGGGGATAAAAAAGTTGGTGTCACGTTGGGAAAAATGTTTAGAAAAAGAAGGTAAATACTTCGAATAAAATTATCTTGTTTTCATATCGTATTTTTAATAAAAATCCTTTAACTTGAAAACGGACATTTCATGTGACATGACCCAAAACTAAGATGCCAAACAACACTCGCAGAAGGCTGAAGAGAAGTTGGGTGAGGGACTTTCTGACCTAAATGCGTAATAGGAAGCACACATCCCTGCATTATGCCCATTTCTTCTGAATATCATAACCTTCCTTTAAATCGCCAATTGTCAATATTGATTTACAAATGTGTATAAAACATTCAAAGAGTAAAAAAAAAAGTTCTTTAAACTCATTGACAAATGGTAGATCATGAAAACTTTAGTGTCATTTTCTGACAAAAGATTGTTAACAGATTGGGAGAGAGAGTTAAAAGTAAAACTATCGAAATTGGGACAAATAAAATCTGACTGTTGAAGTATGAAACTAGCTTCAGAACTTCAAGGAGGGAGTTATTATGTGAAAGCTATGAATATGAAACTATTAGGTAGTTTACACATACATAGATACTTTACTTCCGTATTGATATTAAAAAAAAAATTCATTTTACAATGGAAGTTTGAGTCTCAGGGTATGAATAAGCAAGCAAGATCAATTTGAGTAAGAGTATTTTACTGCTCGACAATAAAAAAATAAAGAAGAATTCAGTTCCTGAACATCTCACCTTAATTGCTAAATGTCAATAATATAAACTCGATTAAGCTATGAAGGTTGTGAAGTAGAGACTTAGTTAGACATTAATCCGACTTAGTAAAGGGGTTCATACCCGTTCAATAGCAGAGCAAGGGGATGACGGTACCGCTCCTCGGCCATCATCTGCATGAGTGAGCCCAAATTAAGAGGTTAGTCATCAAAGGCTGTTATTGATGGTGACCATCAGCCTAGGCAACAGGCAATCCCCCCTCCTCACACCACACCCCTCATCATCAATTTCCTACAGCTACTATCCCTCACGTTTATATTTTTTCCTTTTTAAAAAAATAAAATATTGTTCGGTTGATAAAATCTGATTTTATATTCCACACCAAGAGATTGATTTGATCGATGATGATCTAAAAAAAAACTAATAACAGTTGATTTTATCTTGTTCGGAATTGGTTTTTTAACTGATATTTTATAGTAAATGTTATATGCTTTAATTTAATCATATTTATCAGATTGTTTTTTTTATAGAGAAGTCAAATAATGCATATTCTGAAATGCATGATATGTGCCGGTGTAAAGCAGGGATGTGCATTAAAAAGATAAAAGCGTAATTAAAAGAAAATAATTTATTGTTTGTGAACTCAACAATGTGGCTTGACTATAGATATATAAATTTTATATTACTATGTTTTTGGCCAATTGCTTTTCTGTGGATCCTAAAACTGCTTTGTCAAAGCATTTGTATATTTCTATCTGCTCTTTAACGGAGCTGACTTGGATTATTGTATTGTGTTGTCCAAAACCATTGGAGTTCCTTTCCAAAGGGGTCGTGTTTTCCAATGTCACTATAGTTTAAGGAGGAACTGAGTGATTAAGTGGATAGAGCATTAGGCTACTCTTGTCCGTGTCCCAGGTTCGAACCTCGGCTGAGGCAGAATTATTGATTACTTTTTTTTTTCAGTGAGTGGGCGATCCTGGGCCAAGGAGACCCTCTGTGGGAAGTCAAAGTGGTACCCAAAAATGGGAAAAAAACCTAGTCGAGATTTAGGCCTAATCACTACTTTTATAACAGTTGGCCGAGAAACAGTACGAATCTCTAAGAACTGTACCGAAGACCCTTCATGGGTTTTTTTTTTTATTTATTTATTTTTTTTTTATTCGTATATATTACAATTAGTCATGGGTTTTAGACGTGCAGAATTTCTTTTACTGTAGTTTTAAGTTGCATGTAAAGAAATATTGAATAATCAACACGAACTTAAAGACGTTATTATTGATGTTAACGTAGACTTACCTATTAAAAGTATACTGTATTTTCATAATACATCCTAATTAGACATTTGGATTCCTAGGTGACAAAAATTCTTTTTAAGCCTCACTTTTTGGCCACGTCCCCAGAATCCGATTCCTACAAAAAGAACAAACTAGGTTCTTCAGCGCTCGACCCAGGCTTGACTCCTTCTCGAATTTAGTGTTTAGTATAGTGTCTTGACTTAAACTGACCCTTAAATACCAGCCCTCAATGGCATCTCTACTCCCATCTCCTTTCTGAAAATACTCATTTATAGAAATTTACACGCTTCTTAGTTTCCTATCGATAAATATGACAACAGGGACTAAGTCTCATATGGGAACTGCCATAGTTGAAGGAGAGCGGAGGTCCAACGTTTGAAGACAAAACATTTTAAGACAAGGCTAAGGATCTAATATCATAAATCAACATCGTAACCCTTAATGAAATTAAATAAAAAATGTATTTCGGGACAGCCAGCTTTTTAATAATGTAAATGTACAATTTAAGATTCTTCTGGATATAAAATATATTATTATATACATAATAAATACAAATTATATTACATATATGAATTCTTATATACATATATTTTAATATGTTCTACTTAAAGAATTAAAATACAAAAACATATACTTAAAAGGTAAATAATCAGGAATTATATTATTAAAAAAAATAATAAGACTCAAATATTCAAACTTATAAGGTTAGGGATCACTAGATTTATTAAGGAATGATAAATAGCTTATTTTGAAGGAAGTTAGGAATTGGTTGTACGAATGACATGGGTAAGGAATTTCAAAATTAGTAGCACGAATGAAAAGGATGTTTAAAGGAAGTAGTCTACGAGACGGAATGATTAAGTTGTGTGCTGATAGGATGAGCAGAGGAAGAGCTCACCACGAATATTTTGTAGATATAGAGGGATTTTTTCGGTTCTGAAGGGTTTCTAATGATAGGTTTCCGGAAACTATTGCCGATGACATTTTACATAGAACCACTTATTCTCAGCACACCAATTTGAGACATGAGAGAGCTTGAGAATACCAAAGATGAATCTAATAAAGCAATTCTTTAGTCTCTTTAGACTTATCTCAAGCCTCTCTGTCAGTCTGCCAAGTACTAGGCCCAGGCCATCTATAATCAAAGGGGAGGAGGGAAGATATGAGAGGATACTATAAATATTAAATATCATAGCATAAGAAACAGTTTGAGAATGGCGATAATTTTCAGTAAATTTGGGAAATGCTATTACCCAAGGAGAGGTCTCGATTGTTGGTGTTTTTAACTTTAATCACTCTTGTCAGCTGCCATTCGCTGGGACCTTGGAAGCTCCGAGGGGAAAATCCAGAGTGAAGGAAAATGGATTTTCTACTTTTGGCGACAAAGGATTATTTATTATTATTAAACTGTATCCCAAGTATTCCTTCCTTCTATCCGGAGAGAGTTTTTATGAAAAAAGTGTCCTCTTATTGTGGTAATCCTAGTTAACACTGAAATATTTCGATTTGTTTTCTTTTAAAAAAAGAATCGAGTAAAAAATAGTGGTTCTCTCATATTTTGAATTGTATTCTAGTTACAATATATGCCATTTGAGAATAATCCTTTCAACAAGAATGTCGACTTTAATATAGAATAATAAAAAAAATAAATAAACAAAACACTCCTTAAAATACTTAAAATCGGGAATATCCTTTGAAATAGTTAAATTATTCCTTTTCATGAGTAATCTATCCTTCCTCCCTTATATAGACAGTTAAACTTATATTATTTCGGACCGATTCTTGCATCGAGAGGTTATATATTAAAAAGTGTCTTTTTTTCTGTGGTATTCCGAGTTACCATTGAAATATTTCGATTCATATCTTTTTAAAAAGAGGATCGAGTAAAAAATGGTGGTTCTCTTCTATTTCGAAACGTAATCATAGTTACAATATATGCAAATTTTTAGGAATCCTTTCAACAGAATGGCGACTTTATTTTATAATAAACTCTCGGATTCTGCTTGTCCTTCCACAAGTGGAGAGGGCAGGCTCCGTTCGGGGTTCCCTAGGGGTGGAGAACTGTATACTAGTGCTCTATCCACTAGACCTCGCCGCTCCCTATTTTTCAACCTAGTATTTATTTAATTTATAAATTATGTTATTATATTCCTTATTTATATGATGGAATTTGACTTTACTTTTATTTATACTGTAAATATGGTATGAATGTGATCCTATAGCAATATTATTATTGTCCATTGTGACAAATACTAATATATCTGAATAAATAAATATACCTATTATTAAAAAAACACTCCTTAAAATACTAAAATCAGGCATATCCTTGGAAATAGTAAATTGCTGATAAGAAGTCGGATGAGAGACCTCCTATCCTAAATTAAATCCTAGGAAGGGGTGTTGCTAGGCACTTAACTTTCCCAGGCCTATCATGACCGCTGCTTATGTTTCATATATAGAACATTTGCCCATTGTCTTTTATTGATTTTTAAAGGTGAGATTAAGAAAAATGGAGAAAAAAAACAAGTATTTAATAATGCATTCTGACTCCCCAGTATTCTGAATACATAGTATAATATAACGCCAATATTCAAATACTTCAGGAATATTTTGTTTTGCTTCCCTGTTTCCCCCGTCACAGCAATATCCCCCGTGGAGCGACAGTGGGCCTAAGATCGCGACAGCACGCCGCCGATATTTTCAAAAGAATATTAAAAGCTTTATCTCCCTTCTGTCCAATAAGTGTTCTCTTTCCTCCCCAGGCCAATATAGGCGGCATCCTCCTCAACGCAAGAGCAAGGTGAGGATTGCTTCTTCTGATTAAAATCCGTCTAAATCTATATTCTTTTATTAAAATAACGCTTATTTTTAATTGTGTGTTTTAATTTATGACCGCACCCCCAACCATCTTCCTCATCTAATTTCTCTACGGTCAACAAAACTCCATCATTATATATTCTTTTATTGTTATCGGGAGTATAAATGAAAAAAAAAATCTTTATTCTTTACCAGAGACATGTGGCAGCCTAATAGGGTAATGCTTGGAAGGATTAATTTAGGAAATAGCAGATAGCATTAGCTGTCTAGAATAAAACGGTGAGAATTCCACCAAATAAGTTAAAATAATGATTGTAACATAAGTTCGTTGTGTTAGTCCTCTCTTTGTTGATAAAATCACGTTTACTGTTAATGTTTACATATTATAAAATAGGATTAGTTAAGGTGCTTTTATGCATTGTATGGTATTTTGCTTGCTCAAAAAACAAGAAGAAAAAAGTTTATTTTCGCCATTTAATAATTTTTTTTTTTTTTTCCGGAAAGGAAACCCCGCTAGACAGACGATTAACGAAATTTGCAGTGTGTATGGTGAATCTGTCCAGATGTTTCAGAGCAAATTAGCATATTGGGGACAAACCATTATTATTAAGGTTCTTTATATGTATTTTTCTCTTGTTCGATATAACCCTTTAAAAACGAAATTTGTGGAAAATAATTTACAAGCTTCCATTTGCCTAGTAGAGCTATAGTTAATGTTGTAAAGATCGTAATTCTCAGAAAAACTACTGCATCAATGAAGTAACAAGCACGTTTTCTCGAAAGCTTTCCTGTTTAGAGGAAAATCGATAAAAAGATACTTCTTTGAAGGATCCGCCAACTGAATTTGAAATTTAGAGAAGTTCTTGTGCATAAAATTTGATTCTATACAAATTTTATTCTATGATTTTTATTTTTTTAATTTGCATAGTTGTTTCAAAGTTACAACAGTCTTTTAGTGAACAAATATGTTATTTTAACAAAAACGGATAAATTTGCATATTTCTGATGAACGATTGCGGGAATATTAAAAGGTAACGTTTAGAAAGGAAATTTATCGTTATTTCATTTTGGAAAGACATATATTTTCTTTAAGAGGCAGCATTTTCTAGTGAAAGTGCGAAAAATTCGAGATTTCCATGTCCAAAAAGTTAAGCTCACCACCTGCTATGGTGCAAACTAAGCTAACTTTAATTTAGTACAATTTATAGGTATTAAAACAATTTCCAGTTTTGTCCGAATTGTTGCCCACAAATCTTGAATTATAGCCCAATTTGGCTAATTGAAAGGTCGTTTATTAATTAATTAACAATGAAATTGAAGAATTAATTAATCTATTTTCAATTAATACAATAGTAATCCAAAACAGTGAAAGGTAAAATATACCTATCCTGCATCACAGTCATGTCTTGCAAAATGGTAGTTCTTCAGCCGTATTTTGTCTCAGAGCATGACAAGCACTTCATCTAAGACTTTTGCTAATTTTGATATAACATATTATGTTATAGCCTTATTATGAATTGTTAATATGTATTCCGTGATTAAAATACAAAAAGTGGATGCATTCATTTATTTACTATTGTCTTTAATTTTTCATGATGTTTAAAACTGCTCATATCAGGTATTTCAAAACAACTGGCATTTGTTATAAAAGTCTAGTCGTTCGTAAAATATTCGAAAAAAAAACAACAGTAGTTTAATTTTGATCTTCTGTTTTTAATTAGAAAGAAAAACCGTCCTCGGTTACTCTGTTGTTTAATTTAGTTTCACAAGCATTTACTGTTTTAATGTTATCTAATGAAGGATATTTATGTTAGATATAATATTGGAAATAGTATTTCTGAGTAGAATGTCTATTAAATTGATTCTTGAATGGTCCTCTCTTCATTTTATGTATAGACAATTTTCATCAATGGTGCAGAAACCTACCAAGTTCTCTTTTATAGTAATAAATGAAAAAAAGAGAAAGAAAAAGGTAGTCGAAGGGAAAAAAAAAAAAAAAAAAACTTTCTTACGTAAAATGTGATTACGTCATTAACTTACGCCATTATGTAGTCTACAAAAGTAGGTACCACGATACTTCCGCTTTTTGTCTTTATTCTATTTTTAAGCCACTGGTAATTTTTTTATAGAAACATTAACAATCTCAGTTTAAATTAACAATCTGGCACCTGCAACGAATCTATATTTGTCATATTTAACGCAATAAAATATGGTGACCTTTAATGTGGATATTTAAGTATATATATTTTTAAATTGATTTTAATTATTGACTTTATTTATTAAATATTTGAAATTGAAGAATTAATGAATGCATTTTCAAACTTAGAACAGAAAAACATGATAAATGACATTAGACCTATTAATGACATCCTAGGAGCAGCATTGCCTATTTGAAGAACGCTAAAAAGAAGCTGGATGAGAGACCTTTGCTAAATTAAAACCCTGGTAGAGGCACTTCCCTTATCCATGCCTATCATGCCTGCCAATTTGCTTTTATTTTCAGATTGATTGTCGTATTTCTCTTTATATGTGCGAATAACGAAATTATGATAAGTATATAAAGTAAATAATCCAAATTGATTGAATATAAAATCGAGCATATTTATATTATAACTACGTAATTTTTAAAAACTTTTGTCTTGACAACAAGCTTTCAATATATTAGAAATAAAAGCTTATACGGGTTATATAAGAGTATACATTCCCATATTGAACCACCATCTCCCAGCACTCTTCCTATACTTATGATCTCTTGCAGTTCAAGACATCAATCTATTCACAAGAATCTAGATCTCGTCATTCCGACCATTATATCCCTTCTAAAAAAATCAAAATATATAAATATTCTTGTCTAGTCTTTTCAACCAGTTTTGGGGATTCTATCTCCTATAAACAAACAAATCAGGGGTCATAGGTTATTTTTATGGCAGATAAAATAAAATACAAAAAAAAAATCATTAAATAAGCAAAAAAAAAATTTTCTGTATAGGGACACTCGAATCGCCTAGTGGTATGAAATATACTGTACTACCTATTCTCATACCTACCAAATATTCATAAAATAAAAAAAAAAATAAGAGGAGGTTTTTGGTTTTTGATTTATTTATTTTCACAAAACATCTTGGTCATCAGTGCCAGATACACTCACTATAAGATACACTTGAATATATAATACCTAACTCACTATAAGATACACGTTTTTGAAAACAAACAATTATGGTTTTAGTTGAAATATTAAATAATAATATTAATTAAAATAAATAATGAACTAATAAATAAATAAATAAGAGGAGTACACCATGGCGAAATTTTTATGTATTAGATTAAAACTTTTATTTTTTGTGAATTCTCTTTTAGTTTAATTATTATCGATAACTTATATTGTAACTAAAAAAAATCTTAATATTGTTCTATATATTGTTACTTTCACTTACCTATATATGAAATTTATAGTAAGAGAAAGTATTGCGATCGTGAAAATTTTCGAATTCTAGTTTTCAACGGAAATACACGTGTTAGGGTCCCCTGAGTCAAATAACCAAGTTTCGCTAAAATGTGTGTGCGTGTGTGTGTGTGTGTGTGTGTGGTAAGTCTAGCCCGAAAACAAATTTTTATGAAACTAAAATTTTATATATAATTTTAATAAAAATTACATAAAAATATATGTTTGCTATTTTCTCGTTTAGCAGGATACCGAATTCGTTCAGCTTATTAATTAATCCGTTTTTTATCAATGCTAACAAGATGATATGGTTATTTTTTTATAATCAACAAAATAAAAGTTACTTTGAAGGAAGAAAAAAAAAAAAAAAAAAAAAACGGTATTTAAGCCCAGTTTAACTATTTCATTCAGAATGAATGTAGATACATGATAGTGGAGCCCATTATATTTTACCTTGATAAAAGCCGATAAATTAATTGATTGTACTAGATAATAATATAATAGATTATTTAAAAAGATTCTATTGAGACTCAATGTAATTTTTTTTTTTGACAATTAATTTATAGCTCTGTATACTGTATTTAAAAATTCTAAAATTGATTTTAACAACGGAGGTAATTGAATGCCGTGTGTTGGGCTCACCGGACTTTTTTAAATTATGTTAATTTTTTTTTTACTTTCTTTTCTCTTGAATTTTGTGTTTTGCCATATGTAGATATGTCATGTAAAATTTGAAGTTATACTGAAGGATTTTTATTTTCTTCTTCTAAATGATGCATCTTACAGAGCTTTTGATTTTGCATTTTCATTTCATTCTTAATATCTTTTGAGAAGGATATCACACATCGAATTACCAAAAGCGAAGGAAGTTAGATTGGAGACGTATCTGTTGATAGGGAAGGTAGGGGAGCGAAGGGGAGAAGAAAGGAGGGAGATAAAAAGGAAGAATAGAATAGATACCGGCTGTTAGGGTCCAAATAATCAGTCTCCCGTTTTTGCCGAGAGCCAACTCAGTTATTGTGACCCCTGCTTCCGTCACCCCCTGCCCCTTGTTAGTTACACTTTGTTTTTCCTACCGCAGGGGATTCGGTTTTTTTTTTTTTTTTTTTTCTTCTTTTCGAAGTTGGTTCTCCCTTCCTGGTCTTTGTTCGAGGCAGTGACAGGATGGAAAAGAAAAGGGCCCGAGACCTGGAGGGTGCTCGGCGCATCATTAGCTGCACTCAACTGCACTAAATGTCAGCTGCAATGGGTCCCGCCCCTTCCTGCTCTAGTAGGGCCGTTCGAGTGCACTTCTCGCTCCCTTATAGATCATTTTATTGAAGTTCCTAGTGCAGCTAATGCATCATAGGCTTCTAAATTAGGACCATTTCCTGAAATATCTATTTCTGCTTATACTGCTGACCTTTCGCTATTTGTACTTTTACTTATTTATTTTTTTTAACGTCACTTATGCTACTATGGCTAATCGGACGATGCTACAGTGGAGTCCTAAATTTTCCTATCCAGGTTTTATTGGGAATAGGGATCTTTAACGAGTACCTGACATCGCACAGGCTCGGGACCACCTTTTAACGTCCCCTCCGAAAGACGGCGTAACTAAGGATTTTTTACTCCCATTCAAAATTCCTAGGACCACCTGCGGATTTGAACCCGTGACCCTTGGCATGGAAGGCTGTTACGCTAGCCACCCAGCTACAAGTGATCCTTTTACTTACATATTTATCATATCATAGGTGGACATAATAAGGCGTAATTCAGGTAAACAATAATTAAATTTTGTTTCAATCATGTGAGATATTATCACGGCTGCAAACACTCAGAATACAAAATCGATAAATATAAATAAAATATGAAAATGAGGCAAATAAATGTAAAAACGATATCAATGGAAAAATAAAATAATAAAAATGATGTTTTGTACCTTAAACATAAAAACAAACAAATAATAAAAATATACAAAATAAAATACAAATTTACTATAATTGGAGAGGTAAAAAAAAAATACATATATATGAAATATGATTAATTTGGAGAAAATAAGTTACCGGTTTAAATGGTTTATTAATATTGATATTTTTTTTTCTCAAACAATATTTTGTGTCAGTTATTAGGCAAGGAATGATCTGAAAATGCGTAATATATATAATATATATATATATATATATATATATATATATATAATATATATATATGATAGAAAATAGAGATTTAGTATTTAAATAACATTGCTAATTAAATATTAGCTCTGTTTGATTTCAGAAGTTCATAGTAATGTAACTGTACGTTTTTCGCCAATCGACATTGTAAATAATTTTGTAACGGTATATTATTTTATTTTTTTATTTGACTTCTGGGCTCTACTTAGCCATCGAATCCTCTTTGTATAAAATCCTTAAAATCCAAAAAACGCTTTTTACGATATCATTATATACTCCATAGAGTTCATAGAATCCATAACGTACCTAATGTTTCTGATTTAGCCAGGTATTTTTTTTTTTTTATTTTTTTTTTTTATGATAAACTCCAATCCCATTCTAACCCGCTAGTTCAAATCCTTCCTCACTCTTCTATTTCTTATAATTCTCTTTATTGTTTAAAATATTTAAGTAGTTCTGTGAATAAGTAGCTTCTCTGCATATTTATCATGTCGTTTCATAGTTATACTCACTTCATTTGTTTATTTATACAGCTGTAAATTTCATGATATATAGTTATTTATTTTAAATATTATTTTAAAAATTATATAATTGACGTTCATGAATTTTTAAGAAGTTCACAAATCGCCTTAAGGTGCAAAGTTTAAAGAGAAACAGCCCTTGAAAGCCGAATCGGGGGAAGTCTTTCCGGTTATTAATAATCCAAGCTGGAACCTTCACCATCTGCCGGCTTTAATTAATAAAAAGTAAATAACCTTTCCTTCTTTCAAATCATAAAGAAGTAAAAAAAAAAAAGAAAGAAAACCGACTGAATTCGTTAATTAATACGAAGCCATTGAATAAAGATGACTTCCAAATAAAGAGTGCTTCATAATACAAATGAAGTTTCGATCTCAGCTTCTCTTAAACGGTTCAAAAATCAAGTTTGAATAATATAAATAACTAAGTCGCTATTGTTTTCCTTCGGATGCAACTTGAATGTGGTGTTACTTATATATAAAAATCTACAGTTAAAATGATTTAGAGTTTATCGCAGAAACCAAGAAATGCAAGGTGATTTTATATATAGATAAATAAGAGAAAAAGATACTTAAGAGCAGGTATATTCAGCTCTACGTATTATGGATAACTCTTAATTTAAAAGAATCAGTAGGGTAAATTAATATAATAAAAAAAAAAATTCTTCTTACTTTATACTAAATAAAAAAATAAAAAAAATAGAAATAACAACGGTTCTAATTTTTTATGAAATTCCCATTAATTATAAAGTAAAAAATAATGAAAATAACAGTCATTGTAAAATTAAAAAAATGACTAAAATTAAAGCATTGCGCGCTGCACACGACTTTCACTTACCTCCGTTATTTATAACAATTTAAGAATATTCAAACAAATTCAGAAACGAAAATAAATATTTTTATTGGATTTTAAAAGAAACATATGTTTTATTAAATAACCTATTATATTATTATATAAGACAATCTGTTTGTTTTAGCGGCTAATCATCACTCTCCGTTGACTTTTACGATCGTTTGTATAAGATAATATTTTTTTTCTAAAATCTTAGGCATTCCAGAGGTATATTATACATGTATATTACTGGTTTTAAGTTCAATTACAAAAAATTGCATTAAAAAATATTTTTTCTGTTATCTCCTTTAGTTTGATGTCGAATTCGTTCAACTTATATATTTACCTATTTTTTTAGCAATGATAATCAGATGATATGGCCAATTTCATTAAATTTCCAAAATTAAAGGTACTTAAGAAATAGAAATTTTGAAATATCGGCATTTAAGCCCTGCCAGACTATTTCAATCAGAGTAAAACCTATATGATATCAAAGCCCGTCCAGTTTTACATCAATAAAGCGAGTTATACTTCAATATGATCCGTTTTTGAGAAAATCGTAAATAGGTGCAAAATGCATAGCATGAAGTGGCCTTTTTGGTTAGCTGATTTTGATGCGTTGTTGCAACATATGGGGCGTGTAGTTATCTTAACTATGAAATTTCAGTTTCATAAGACTTTTCATTTTCGCGCTGGACTTACCACACACCCATAGACACACAGCCCTTTTAGCGGGACTTGGTCATTTGGACTCAGGGGACCCTAAAACGCGTATTTCCGTTGAATACTATACTTAAAAAATTTTCACGATCGCAATACTTTCTCTTACTATATATTCAATAAATAGGTAAGGGAAAGTAATAAATAATAAATGAAAAATATTATCCTAGGACGATTAGTCCCCTAGGAATAACAAAAAAGGACATTAAAAATAGCATTTGCCTGGTCTTATAAGACTTAGGATAATTATATACAGATGGATTTAAAAACAATGCATAGTTATCAATTATAGGTTAGGATATTACATATGTTAGGAAGATTGAGAGTAAAGGAGATGGATAAATAACTGATATTTAAAAGTAGTTAAGGATAACGCTTTACGAATGGATCTAGGCAAGGAATTCCAAAATAGGATCACACTAGGCTCTTGCCATTTTTTGAAGGAGGCAGATCTGTGGGAAGGTATATACAAGTTTATGGGTTGGGATCTAGTGTTTACTGAATGGATAGAGGAACAAATGGTAAGTATTGTATATTAAGAATAGTAAAAGGTTTTTTTTGTTTCGAAAAATAGGAAAAGGCACCAAGGAGGTATTGCCGACGGGAAGAGGGATGGAGCCAATTCAACTCGGTATAACTACTAGAAACATGGGTGCGTCTGGGAATTCCTCATGTGATTCTAATGAAACAATTCATTAGTCTTTTCAAAACGCGTATGAAATTTCTCTGACAGCCCGCTAAACAGGAAGCAACTGGAGGAAAATTAAGAAGAAATCAATAGTATACGGGTTTTGTGAGGGATGGAATCACGATATCTTCGGCATTGTTTTAGGATAGCGATCGAGTTGCGGGTGATTTGAGAGATAAATTTTGTTCAATAATGAGTCCATGGTTTTTTATTAAGGTGTTACAGTGGATAGGCAGTATCTTGAGTTAAATTAGAGGATTCAGCGGGTTCTTGGAACCGATAATAATAACAATGCGAGTTCATGGTTTTATAAAAATTTTCCATTTATTTTAAAAATTTACTATCGAATTGGGGCCTAATATTTTTCCAAAATATTGCTTACAGTATGGAAGAATATAACTTGTACGATACTGCACGGTGGCAACCTCCCACATTACAAACTTTAGAACGACGTTTTATATATTTTTACAACTTATTATGTTTTATATTAACTATGATCTTGAGCTTTCAAACGGTTTATTATATGTTAAAATTACTATTTATAATTCATTTAATTAATTTTAAAACACAAGATTACAAAAAATTACACATCTAAGAAACACTCTATTACAATGTATTTTACTTATAAATTTTTAGGAAAGAATGCCCTAACTGAGAGTGAAATCTGTATCAAATCCGTCTCGTGGTTTAGGAGTTTGCATAAACCAAAAATCGCGAAGTCATTTGGATAAGAGAGATAGTGAAAGGCAAATCCTATGGTTCAATGCTGATCTAATGCACACTGCCAACATACCACAGTCCAATGAATTCATGCGAAACCCGAATTTTCGTCATCAGACCTAACAACATCTACCGCATCCCTGAATCTTGGTTGCTAATTAACTCCCTCATTAGTAAACCAAACAATATTACATACCGTTCTCAGTCGTACCCTAGAGCTGTAATAATATAACTGCTGTTTTAATTATATTTGAAGAGAGTAGGGTTCCGCAATGCAGCGCTATTGTAACAAGATATAATTACGAGTACAGTTTTTAACTAGAGAAGATTAGTCAAAATATTAGTTTAGTTCTTACTAGTTTACTATTGTGTTAATATTACTTAATATTAAACTGTACTGTATGCTCGTGAAAGCTTATCTGGAGAACACGATATTTCGATGATAACTGTAGAAAGATAAAAAAAAAAAAAAAAAAAAAAAAAAAATAATAAATTCATACATGTTAAACTATTTTTCAAATATTTTCATACTAATATTATTATTTATTTTATATTACTGTTGTCTTATTATTGTAACATATTAATATTCTTTGAATTATATTGAATGATAAAAAAAAAAAAAAAACTAATAAATTCATACATGTTAAACTATTCGTCAAATATTTTCATACTAATATTATTATTTATTTTATATTACTGTTGTCTTATTATTGTAACATATTAATATTCTTTGAATTATATTGATGCTTATACTATATTTCCTAGCCATGAAAAAAGTCAAAAATAACCTCCATTAAAAAAAAAATAAATTTAGGCAGTCACGGTGAATTTGATTTAATGAGAATTAAATTAGTTGTTTTTTTCTTTATCTTTGTCCTTGATTTTTTTTTTTTTTTTTTATATTGACGACACTTAATTTTCTCTTCATCTTGAATTTCTGCATTATAATTCGAATTATTCTTTGTTATAGAAGATTGATCAATCTATGAAAAATTAAAATTATTTTTTTTTCTTATTTCTATAACGCAGTTTTTTTTTTCCTATGGGACGCTTAATTTTCTCTTTCTCCTCTTTCTATTTCCATCTCCAGCTGCTATGAAGGTTGGTGATTAAGGACCTGGCTGAACGAAACGAAAAGTTATTTAATAAGAGAACTTAGTTATAAAGATGTGTTTTTGGTACCAATTTAAAACCGAAAGGTGCAGAACATCTTAATAGAAGTTGTAGAGTTCTTGAGGAAGACACAACCGATAAATTGGCTGCTTTGGCGAGACTTCGCATCGGAAATAGCAGACTCACACATCTCCATCTCATCCTCAGGCAGCCCGTACCAATGTGTGACTTGTGTAGAGTGCCTCTCTCAATAAAACATATAATTGAGAACTGCCCCAAATTCCATGTACAAATGGATAAACTTAATCTAGCTAGATCGTTGAGTGAGAGCTTGAAGGACTCTAGTGAAACAGTTAGTTCACTGATTAGGTTCGTCAAAGAATGTTCTCTGCTCCCGGAACTATAAGCAAAAAAAAAAAAAATAATAAAAAAAAAATTAAAATTGGAATAAATTCACTAATTCAGAATATGTCAAAAAAAAAATAAACAATAAAAACAAAAAAAAAAATAGAAGGAAAAATAAATAAATAAAAAGAAGAAAAAAGAGTAAAACAAATCCGTTACTTCAAATTTATTCGGAACATGTGCTAATAACCAAGAGTTTGAGCTCATATTCCAATACCCTAACCCTAACCGATAAATTAAAAACCGACAGGCCTATACGTTATGATATCATCATTAAATACATAAGAGGAGAAAAAATCAGAAGCATGATCAAATTATAACGATGAGATAATTCAAAAATAAATACTGAATGCTGTAAATTTGTAAATGGAGATAAAAGAGTATGGCAACACGGGGGAAAACAACTTGTAATGATTGTTCCACAATGCTTGATCAAGGGACAAAAAGGAATTGATAGTGATGTATTAATGATTGAAAGTGCCATGCTGATTAGAAAGTTCCAATCAGCAAACACACTACAAACACGAGTGGTTCGGTTCATCAATACTATCAGGATTTCCCTCGTAGTTTATTTATTAGGGATCGCTGATAGGTGCAATGTTTCCTTTATGCTTGCTGGTACTGCTTTGTGCATAAACAGTCAGCTGTTTGCTCGTATCAGTTTTGCATTACTTCTGCAGTAATTAAGGTAAATGAAAATTCGGTCCTAAATGCCCTAAAATGTCTCCCAAAAACAACGGTTTTTCAATTACCTATAGAAATTAATTTTATTAAAAAAATCAACAAGTAAATTAGTAGGGTACATGACATAAAAATCTGTTAATAAATGCTGTAATTAAATTTATAAGAAAAGTCAAACTATTAAATAATCGTTGACTACTCTACATATTTATATACATATATACTACATTCTCACTAAATAATTCCTTTTATTTCTTATCTTTTTTCTATCTTTCAATATGTATCTATTTTATTTGTATCCATTTTTTCTTGTTCTTTTTATTTATTTTTAAACCCTCGTACTCATTTTTACTTAATAAACAAGCCCATACCTTTAAAGACGACTATCCAGTACATAAGCTGAACCCAGATGCTAAGCCCCGGGGCTGTGCGGCTGGTCGTGGAGACACCACTTGTCCGCCAGAGCACGTTAGCTTCGAGGAGTTAAGAGGATTTGGACTTTTCTACATATAGATCTCAAATTGTAAACATTAGTAAAATATACTACTTTAAATTACCTTCATAGGATTACTTTTTTTTTTTTCATTTCATTTTTTTTTATCCACATCCTCGAAACTATCCTCGTCTCCCTGTTATACATGGCGTACTTAGGCATATTTTGACCATCGACGGAACCCCGTGGGCCGGGCGTCACACTCTGGTACCGTGTCCTCTGGAGTAACCAACCTGTAGTCAATATCATATTAACTGAACACCATATTATACTTCCTAAAACCAAGCAAACAAACAAAGAAAAAGATCTACAAATTGATGACACTTGGCATTTTACGGGAGTAGATTCCGAAGCCACAATTGAAACTCGGAGGGTTTTCAGGAATCCCGTAAGAAAGATAGATTACGACAGTTTGGTTTTTTTGCAAGCAATTTCATTTCTCTTTTCTGTCTTGTGTCGGGATTCCATGTAAGGAGCTTGTCAAGATGGAGTCCTATTCTATTTGAATAGAAATCAGTGGGATGTCTTTAAAAGATACTGTGGGATAGAAAGGTTAAGGTATTTTGATGGTAATTATTAAAATTTATTCTGGTCCCCTAAATTTTAGGATGGAGCAAGTGGAATTTATAAAAGCTTATGATCAATAACAAAATCCCCTTAATATATATATAATGATAAAACAAAAAAATTGAAATCGGTTTAGAAGTAGCGGGGATATTGCTGTAAGAACTAAAAGAGAAAGTCAATTTATATTTAAAAAAATCGTAACTTCACCAGAAGAAACATTTAGTATACCTTAATTGGCAAGATGGACGGAAGTATTTTTTATTGTATGAAAACACTACTCTGAAGTCTAAAATTTGTTGTCAGGTTATCTTTCTCTTATTTATTTGTCGATTACAATGGTTCATTAGATTCTGTGTGTTCTACTGTCCTCCGTGTTCGACCACAGCTGTGGCAGAATAATTTAGTCATTTCAGCAACTGAGTCATCCAAGTATGTAAGACCCTCCTGGGGCACTCGCGCCTTCTAATAAGCGAGTATCTGAAAATAGAGAGGAAAAACGTTTGCGTTGAAACTGTACGGTTCTCTATAAATAATAAGCCTAAGACTTTCCGTGGGTTGTAAGGGTACTGGCAAATCAATGATTCTTTATTAAAAAAAACAAAGGTAAACAACGGAATTCATAGATGTAATCACCCTTAGGATATTAATTATTGGGGTATACCTGGTGTACGGTATAAACGAATACGGTATATACAGTCAAAACAAATCTTCTGAATTTTATAAAGCTTTGTTGTTAGACATTCATTGGGAGACCCAGGAATAGGGTTTTGCAAGTGATCAGTACTTAGATTGTTGACTATTTTCGAAAGACTATATCAAGGCTAAATAAATATTCAAGGAAAGTTCTTATTATTTTTGTAAAATATTTAAGGAGCTATAATTTTTTTTTCGCCTGTAAATAAACCAAAGTCTCTTTTATGTATTCTCAAGAATAGAGAAAAATTAACTGAATAAATATCACTAATTATAATTTATTATATTCTGTGGTATTGGTGGAACACGACTTTCCCGCCGTAACTTCATGCTCCTGATAATTATCCTCAGCCGGAGAAATCAGGCACCTCCCTAACATCATATTACAGGCAGATACAATATATATTTGCACAAAACATGGAAGGGAGGGAGAGACGATAAGCGAACCGTAAAGACGAGTCTTGATATTTCAGCATCCCTCAACATACCCCAGTAATTGGCCCTGTTAGAGCTGGATCTTGAACAAACTGGAACATCTGAATTTAAATTATCTCTTTGAGAATACTCTAGACAATCGCTTCACAGCCTCTGGGTTCAAAAGCATTGCCATATCTCCTACATTCCAAGGTCCTCGTAGATCCAAGCCATCTTTCCTAAGAGAATCATAGAATAAACAATAAATTAATCTACTTTTTTAGACACACGTCACATTCACCCTTTTGAGGATTCGACGCAAATCCTGTTCAATGGTTTATTTCAATTCCATACCGCTTCCTTCCTCAGACACAGTCCGGTACCTCGGCTTTTTACTATACAAAAGACTGACGTGGAACCTACATACAAGACTTCATAGAAAAGAACTCGCAGATTCGGCCAGTTATACAGACTACTAAACAGAAAATCTCATCTTACAGTTGACGACAAATTACTAATATACAGACAGTACTGAAACCTATATGGACCTACGGACTGGAACTGTGGGGGACAGCTAAACATTCTAACATCAAACGCATCCAATCCTTCAAATCCAAAGTCCTCCGAACAATAGTTAATGCTCCTTATTACGTTACTAACTGTACTCTACACCATGACCTTAATATTCTATTTGTCTTAGACCTGGTACCATCCAAATTTCATCAGAACCTTACTCATCATCCTAATCCTCTAGGACAATCCCTGTCAAGTACCACCCATCCTCCTCGAAGATTGAAACAGCAGTGGCCGCGAGACGTATTGTAAACATTTAAATTGGTGTTCTGACACTGGTTAGATCCCCGACTCATGTAATGTATGTTTCTGGCTATTGCGTCCTAGTTCGGCCTCCACTGGCTCACACCAGTGATGCGGCTGAGATAGAGGCGCTGGGATTCCTTGGATTCCGCTTTTTCCTCCACAAGTGAGGAAAAGCGCAGTCTAGGTCCCTCTAGCAGTTGTAATATTGTTTGTATATATAGTTATGATTGTTTGTATATGTTTATTTATTTGACAACTTTTTATTTATCTTATTATAGGTTGTTGTTTTGATTTATTTTGCTTTTTTAATTATTATTATTTTATTGTATATATATGAATTTATTTATTTTCTATTTTATGTAATTTATCCTTACAGGGGTATTTTCAGTGAAAAATGGAATTCGAAAAATATCGATATAGAAATATTTTCCCTTACTATATATTTCATATAAAAAAATATCCAATTTTACCTAATAATGACTAAAAATCTTACAAATATATAAATAATTACAATACATAACAAAAGTAGTGAATCATTCATTATATTTAAGCTCATTTGTCATTTCTTGAGCAAACTGCCAGAGTATTAACTGCTAATTAAGTTCGTACAAATACATCATTCAACCTAGGCCACAGCTTATTTTCATTTAATTAAAAAAACAAAAAACAATATTGGTACTTTTTTTTTCAAATTTTCTTCAAAACATTGGTCAGCTACTGATTGATGAATATTTTTTATCTGCACAAAGAGGAATGTATATGTACCAAAAGATATTTTATTATTAAAATAATGTTTTAGTTCTTTAATATCGTGACTATAGAAGAACGTTCAGTTTATATTTGTAAATTAATGCCATAGAATAATGAACAATTCTCAGAATATCAATAATTATACATTTTAATTAAATACAGAAAAGGCTCATATATAATTATTGAGGATTTCATTTCAATTTAGTAACTGCAACCTTAATAGTTATTAACATGCTAAATAATCCACCAGACAGTCATTATTTCCTTCAAGGGTCTTATAAAAACTGAGTTATAAATTTATAAAGTTACTTCATGGTTCTTTATTATTCTTTCTCGAGACAACCTTTTTTCAGTAAATTAGTATCGAGTTAGGACTATATTTAAGGGATTTTTATCCCATTAAACTGGAAGAAGGTATTAACAAGCAGACTAGCCTTGGAATAAATAACTGAAGATTAAAACTCCTGAAAAAAAAATGAGTTAAGATGAAATTAGCAATAGATAGCTGACGGTATTACAACAGCTCAGTGTAGTTAAATAGGTCGTTTTAACTATCAGACAGATATCAAACCTAATTTGATGTTTGATATTTAAAATGTAAGTAATGGAATTATGGTTTTAATGTATTTTTTTTTTAATTCTTGCCTTTATACTAAGCTTCTATACCTATCATAGTATTCGACTAAAATTACAATAATTATAATTAAAAATCTGGTGCACACAACACACAACTTTCACTAATTTCAACTTCCTAAATTTATGTTTTTTACAAAGCTTGAAGTAGAAATAATTATATTTTTTCTTTAGAAACATTTATTTTAGATTAAATAATGTAACAGCAGAATTAATTATTATAAACATTTACTTAAATCTATTTCCTTTTAGCCACTGAATTATTTTCTACGACTTGGTATGTTAAATAACATTTTTCTAAACTCTAGCTTGCGTTCGATTCTCTCAATTCAACTCTATTTTAGCTATGAATTAAAAAAAAAAAAAAAAAAAAAAAAAAAACAGAAAAAAAAACCAATCTTGATGGTTTTATAACTACCATTTATTTTTACATACACACTTACCGCTCCGCCTGTGACAATAAGAAAGGAATTCATAGTCAATGAATAAAAAATCAAGCATGTTACCTTTACCCTACGACGACGATCCTGCCCTTCAGTCCATTATAACTCTATTCCTCTTTCCTTTTCTGACTCAGTCTAGAACCTCGGTTTCCTCATAGACAGAACGCTGATACGGAACCCCCTACTAGACCCAAACGGCAAGAACTCAATGGGCCAGCTTTATTAACTAGGAAATAGGCCAACAGACAACAGACTATTAATTTACAAGATTATTCTTAAACCCATTTGGGCCTACGGACTTGAACTTTATAAAGTCAATAGTCTATAATGTATTTAAACCTAGAATATGAATCCTTTCAGTCTAACGTCCTTAAAACAATAGTCTATGCCCCATATTATGTCACAAAAGACACCTCAAACCATGACCTAAATATCTCATTTGTCCTAGATCTAATCTCATACAAATTCTCAATCTTCCATTAGAAGCTTATTCACCTTCCTAATCCCTTGGCACGATCCCTATTTAGTTCCAAACATCCCTATAACCCTTCTTCGTAGGTTAAAGCGGCATTGTCTCAGATATCTCTTCTAAATATGACATTTGAGTGCTGGCAATGGCTGGCTTCTTCACTCATGCCCTGAGTGTAAGTGGCTTTAGCGCCCTCACTCAGCCTTCACTGGCTCTCAAGACCAGTGACGCCGCTGAATGAGGGCGCTGGGATCTTCTGGCATTGTGCCTCGCATCCACTAATGGATCTCAGGGTTCGATTCGGTGATCCCAGGGCCAGTTTGTTAATAGGTATGAATGTGATCAGGGTTGTTATTATTATTTTCTTTACATATATTATTTATTTTATATTTATTTACAGTGCACATATAGGATAATGATTTTTTCGAACTATAATACTTATTGCCCTAGAAGGTGACAGATTGTATTATCTCTTGTGCAAATAGAAAAACAAGACACGAAATGATGACAATTCGTATAAATGGTAAATCAGGTACGAGAGAAGTCGATGTCCATTAGAGTCTTCTAACTTGAATTTTAAATAGAGTTTACTTCAGGAGACTCCTCACTTCTTTTTATATTTCTGGCATACCTATCGTGGCCATATTTGTTTTGAGTTTGTTAGTTTGTCCGGGAAGTTTGTCATGGATTTTAATGTATGAAATCCTAATGTGATCTTGTATCAAGTGTATGTGTATGTCTATATGTAATGTTTGGTTATTTTCATGCCATGGTGGACGAGTTTGAAATGTCTTATTGAAAAGTCTGAATTTTTTTAATCCGAGTCCGTTTCGCTATTCCATAAATTTGGGAAGCGGAAAAAATTTTATATATATATATATATATATATATATATATATATATATATAATATAAATATAAATTACAAATATATACCTATATAATATCATAAATAATCCATATAAATTTATATAACTGTAATAAATAGATGGTTCTTAAATCTTCCTTATAACTTAATTTTTACATTAGTAATAATTAGGAGTCAAAGTTTCGGAGTCCTTTCGCTCCTTCAGTGGACTGGAGCGAATGTGCCGAGTGGTAAAGCTAATGTGTTGTGATTTGTCACTGTTGAGTTTGATTTTCAATTTTTTAAAACCATTGTCTTGTGAGCAATGCTGAAGGGTCTGTAAACCCTAAATTATTAGCTGTATTTTTGGAGGGGACAGCCAAGTGATACTGTAAAAAAACACTAATAAAGAATATAATATATATATATATAATATATATATATATATATATATATATATAAAACTGATAAAAAAACTTGGTGATAACCTTTTAGCTGTTATACGATATGGGTGCGTCAGATACGAGTACCTTAGGGAACCGAGAGTTAAGGACGGTCGTAACTGTAAGAGTAATATAAAAACCGAAACCGAAATTCGTATTCCACGGTCAGGAATTTTGTTATCGTTGCCCAGAGCAAACAGATACTGACTGCCCCAAACCATCCTTCACTCCAAACCTCCCTGTTATTTGTCTTTAATTTAACACTACCCTCATGTAATGTTATCTCTCAAATAATTGACAGTTTTTATGTGTTTTTTAAAATAATAAGTAAACATTACAATTGGTGCTTGTTACTCTTAATAAATGTAAATAAATAGATCTCACGTTCGCTTTTATGTAATTAAAAATACATGAATATTAAAAAAAAAAAAAAAAAAAAAAAAGGAGAGGGGTCCATTTGATTAGGCTAAGTGGTTTAAATTTGAGAATCACTCATGACCACCTGCGAGTGTATTAAAGTTTATTGTTTTAATTATCTATATTTTCTTTAAAAACGCATTTTGAAACTGGTGCGGACAACACACGACTTTCACTTACCTCGATTTTTAAAATCAATGAAAGAATTTTAAAATACAGCTAGAGATAAAAATACCGGAATCTATTAAGGAATTAATTAAATTGAATTTATATAGGAACATGTGTTTTATTAAAAAATCTATTATATTATTATCTAAAATAATCAGTTTTATGTTCATTTCATCACTCTCTATTAACTTTTGAAAGCTTATGTATGAGATAACATTTTTTCTAAAATCTTTAGCTTTCCAACGGTATATCATACATGTATATTACTGCTCTTATGTTCAAAAACGAAAAATTGCATTAAAAAATATTTTTTCTGTTTTCTCCTTTAGTTGGGTATCGAATTTATTCAATTTATATATTTACCTGTTTTTCATCAGCGTTAACAAGAAAATCTAGTTATTATTATTGAATCTAAAAAATTAAAGGTACTTTTGGGGAAGACAATTTAAAATATCGGCATTTAAGCCCTGTCAGACCATTTTTATCCAAATAAAACCTACACGATATTAAAGCCCATTAAATTTTACATCGATATAGAGAGTTTAATCAAAATCGTCGGGACCGTTTTCGAGAAAATCGAAAAAAGGTGCAAAATGCATGGTATAAAGTGCCTCTTCTGGTAAGCTCATTTTGATGAAAAAAGTTTTGTCACGTCTCAGGCGTATAGTTGTCTTAAATATGAAATTTCAGTTTCATAGGACTTACCGGGAGTTACCACACACACAGACCTTTTTGCAGGACTTGGTTATTTGGACTCAGGGGACCCTAAAACGTGTATTTCCGTTGAAAACTGGAATTCGAAAATTTTCACGATCGCAATACTTCCCCTTACTGTATATAGTAGGTGAAAGTTATATTAGTATTAAAAAACAAAAATAAATATTAGTAATGATAAATATTACAAAGAGTCGAAGTATACTTTATTTATACTAAAATATACTTTTATTTTACTCAGCTATTACAAAAACGTTCTAGACTATGCAATAAAACTATCACCAATAGATACCTAGAATAAAACATGCATGGTATTATTCTTAGTTATGAGGGGAATTGTGTATTATAATTTTATGAAATGCTGGGAAACGATTATTATATCATTTACTTGACACTTACAAAACGCTCAAAAGTTCCCAGATACTGCCTGAAACACATTGCCATCATTAGACCTTTATGGACTAATAGGATTGAGATACGGGGTTCAACTAAACAATGAAATTCCTGCGGCATCCAATCCTTGCAATCGAAAATTCTAGGAAAAATCATAAATTCTCCTTACTCAGTAAACAATAAAACCTTCCTTAAAGACATAAATAATCTTATTAGTTGCAGACTTAACCTAAAATATGTATACTAATTAAAAATGTCTTTAATTCAAAACTACTAGCCCACTATTTCGTACTCTCTCATCTCCATATATTCCCGATAATCCTTCTAGGTGAATGAAAAGATAATGGCCTCATGATATGCTTCATTAAATTAAAATTGAAGTGATACCACCTGGTAGTCTCTTCACGAGACTTCTTTATGCTTTCAATTCTCGGCTTGCTCATGTATTTGTTGTATTTTATTCTACACAGTTGTAAATAACAGTCAAATATATATTTATATATATCTTTTCAATGATTATTTAAGGTCCTAAAACTTATTCCGTTTTTACTACATACTGCTGTGTTATTTGTCGTTGCGATTGTTTCATTTATTCTTGTTTATTGTACAATGAGGGATTTAAGAAAAAAACATACCGTCCTTTTTTAGTTGCATCCTTCTCTACAGTCCTTCCTGAAGGTCGAAAAGAAAGTGGCCTAAAGACTTTATTTAATATTTATTTAGGTGTTCTTGCACTGACCATATTGTCCTCTCATGTGCGGTATGATTGTGGCTTTAGTGAGAGCGCTTAAAATCCGCTGGTTCTCAACCTGTAACGCGGCTTAGAAAGAGCTGCTGGGAGCTCTTGAGCTCCGCTTTTCTCTCCGTACCTGGAGGGACGAGCCTTGAATTTTCTCCTATCAACTGTAAATATTATAAGTGCGTTTAATGTGTTAATTTATTTTTGTTAATATTATTATTATTATTTTGTTAATGTATTTTTTTTTCTCCATTTTATTTGTTTTGTTAAGTTTTTTCGTAAGTTTCGAGTGAATAAAGTCTCCTATCACAATTGCCATTATCCCTTCTGTTCCATAATTTAATATTACTAAGTAAAATAAATTAATCTAAAAAAAAATTGTTCTTGAAATTTTATTTTATTTTATGTAGTAGTTCTATTCAAACATCCATTTGGATCCACTAATAATTCCAGCATTCTGTTCATTCGAAATATAATTACATTCACTCAAGCGGAGAAAATAATCACATTAAATAAAACCCTCCACAATATTTTGAGCCCAAGTTGTTTCCGCAACCACAGAGGGCTTTATAGAATAATCCCAACCATTAAATATTAAACTAGGTTAAGCGCTGTGTTCAAAAAATCGTTATGCACCAACAAACGGAAACGATAAACACATTAATCCCTTTGTGGCTAAACAGTAGTCGGGAAATGAATAATGAATAATTTACGTTGACAAATCCTAATTGGTTAAATATTTTGTTTAAATCTTTCAATAGGGAGAGAAAAAAAATGACTAATTAGTAAAGTTTTGAAATTTACCATAAAACGTTAGTATTTGATTTCAAATGCAAATACAGGGGTTTTATTAAATGTTTGATTTGGAAATAGCTAATGTTACTATCAAATGACAGTAATAATGGCACTGTAGCTGCTTGGTTCATAATTTATTCAATCATTTCATCGCATTGTATTAATTTTCTTAGAGCTAGAAGTATGATGGGCTTGTAGATGTTTGCTATTCATGCACCAGTTACCTATTGTTCAGAATTAGTAATTGTATAATAAAGTTAAAATTACATAATTATAAATTAAAGAAGGCCATAAATAATTAATTTATTGCTAAGAATTTATTGTTTAACATTCTGTTTCAAAGACATATTTTTATGAGAATCTATTCATATTGTGTCAATTGGGATAGGTAAAATTTTGTATATTTTAACTTGTATTATTGCCTTAAACAATGTTTATGGACATTTTTCACAAAATTGGTATGCCGTCATATTATGATGGTTCAGTTTGATAGAATTTTTTCACTAGATTTCATCTAAACATTCACCATTAACATTAAAAACGCGTTTTAAAATTTCACGTATTTGTAAAACGTACCAAGTACACATATGATTGAATTCCAAATCATACAAAAATGTTTCATTAAATAATATAAAAATAAGGTAAAATTAACCTGTGACTTTACAACACATGAAGGGTCTTGAGTTCATCACCATGAAGTACCAACTCCCAGATTAGGTAGGTCTACGGTGAATTCAGCTCACGTCATTGTAAACCCATACCTGAATATTTTTTGGAGCGATTATTCCATGAAAAACTCCATTCCCACTCTAACCCACTAGTTTCTATCCTATCATCCTCCCCGATTCCTGACATGCTCCTAGGCGTCTGAAATGAAGATGACCTCTAGACCTTCTAGTTTAGAATATTTTAAAGTGTTGCCACAGGCTAGCGTCTCTACACGCGTTTCATGTCAGTGTACTGTGTTCATCACATTTACTTGATGTATATAATACAGTTGTAAATATAAATAAATAAATTTATTTAAAAAAATGAATTAATTTCATTATTAATGGATTCGGAATTCCAGTTATCTGATGTTATATAAATACAGTAAACCCTCTTTTCAATGAGCACGGTTATAAAGAACTATCGTTGCGGTCCCTTGGAAAATGAATAGAAAACTATGATTTCTCCTCGTTTATAACAAAATATTCTCTTACAACGAATTAACGAACTACTTTTGTGGACCACAGAATTGAATTGGTTCGGTTATAACGAAAATAAAGAAGAAAAAAATAACGAAACGTCTTGATTCCCAATAAAGAGCGGCGCCTTTCTGTCCAAATCCTAGCCTCTTCCTTCTATTCACTCAATTCTGTGATTCACAGTCTGTGACAGCTCTGGTTTCTAGTGTTTCAGCTAGTTTTTCTATTTTTATTGCTTTTATTACTTGTTTTAATTCGAGTTTCTTACGAGGTCAAGAGAAAATCCATTGAAATAAATACAACGTTGGCGATTCTCCAAAAAGTGGATAAAACAAATTAGTCAAAATCGAAAATTGCGGAAAAATAAGTGATATCAAAATCTCCTCTATCAAAGATTATCGCTAACAAAGATAAAATTTATGCCTTCGTTGCGTCTTGCATCGGGATGTGCAAAAAAAAAAAAAAAAAAAAAAAAAAAAAAATTGTAATAATTTCAACTTTATACGAATTGCTGTGATTTTTACATTGAAAGTTCCTTTTTAAGTTTTGTATTTTGAATGATGGTTTATGTTAATCTTAAAGTATTATGTAAAATATATAATATAGTTTTAACTGCTTTTGTAGATTCTAAATAAACATGTGCCTGAAAGCGAATGCTGTATTGAAAATATTTCTTTTTAACCACCTGAATTTATACCGAGACATATATGTACATACAATATATTTTTCGGATATAACGAATTATTTTACAACGAACAGAGAATTTTTTGGTCCCATGGAGCTCGTTAAAACGAGGGTTTATTGTATTGGTATCTACCTATTTATAGCTATAAATGGAGGGCGATTATCGTTTCAACCGAGCCATGATACAGAGGAAGATTGAGGAATGGTGGAATTCGGTTAAAGGGAGGCCTAACCCTGTGGTGGAGGTGAAGATGTTTCCGCCTAAACAACTAAGTATTAGTCTTCTCAACAAGGCTCATTATTTCAAGCAATTTTGTTTATTCACCCCTGTCAGGTTGTTTATAATAGAATAGTTTTGTTTTTTCTAAAAATATATGTCAATAATTTGTTTATTTATATAGATTATAAATTCTTTATATAATTGATATTCAATATCATATATTATACTCATATAATTAAAGATTCTCTTGAGACTCCCTCAGCCCCTTTACAAGGTGTTTTAGGATCAAGTAGCAAGACTTCAAGAATGAATTGAGGAAGAAAAAACTGTTATATATTTTAGTATTCATTATTCATGTCTGTATATTTCTTAAACTGATATACTTATGCGACACATCTGTCCTTTAAGTTTATTATTTTCGAAATGTTAAAAAAATACTAATTATGAGATAGTAATTTTGCACAAATAAGTAATCACAAGCTGAAAACGCACTTTTCACTTGATCATCATTTTCAAAAACTTTTTCTTCGACGAAGTTGTGTAAATTCCTAAACAGGTGGTAATCTGTTGGAGTCAAGTCGGGAGAATATTGTGGGTGCGAAAGAACTTCGTAGCCTAGTTCTTTCAATTTTTGCACAGTATGTTTTGAAACATGGGTTGGTTGCTGCCGCTCATAGAGATCATGAGGTGCCCATGTATCGAGCTTGTTTACTTTCCCAATACTCTTTAAATGTCTGGAAACGGTAGATGCACTTGCATTTAGTTGTGCTGAGAGTCCTTTAACTGTTTGTTAGGGGTTTTCTTCTACTGTATGTTTGAGGACATCGTAGGTATCCCCAGCTGAAAACTTAGCAAACCAACGGCGAATGGTCCGTTTATTAACACTCCCTTCCCCAAACGCCTTGCAAATATTTCTAGCGGCCTCAGCTGCTGAATGGCCGAGTTTAAACTCGTACACAAATTTTACTCGAAAATCGCGTGTTTCCATGTTCATATTTGGAGGTATACTAAAAAGCTAATGTTTGGGAAGCTAATGTTTATAATACAAAGTTAGAGGATTAGTAACTGTTTACTTTAAATATATAAACATTCGAAAGAAAACAACAGAGACCTGTAAAATCCTTTATGTATTTCAGAAACTATAAAAATGGACATTTCATGTGAAACAACCCAATAAATATATAATATCATAGCTCGTGTTAATTACATTAGTTAGAATGTTGAATTCGTCTGTGTATTCTATGTATAATGCTTCTTAAAAGCCTTTCTTCAGGAATATTTTACATCAACATAATTTTTACTTTCACTTACTATATATAGTAAGGGAAAGTATTGCGATCGTGAAAATTTTCGAATTCCAGTTTTCAACGGAAATACACGTTTTAGGGTCCCCTGAGTCCAAATAACCAAGTCCTGCAAAAAGGTCTGTGTGTGTGGTAACTCCCGGTAAGTCCTATGAAACTGAAATTTCATATTTAAGACAACTATACGCCCGAGACGTGACAAAACTTTTTTCATCAAAATGAGCTTACCAGAAGAGGCACTTTATACCATGCATTTTGCACCTTTTTTCGATTTTCTCGAAAACGGTTCCGACGATTTTGATTAAACTCGCTATATAGATGTAAAATTTAACGGGTTTTAATATCATGTAGGTTTTATTTGGATAAAAATGGTCTGACAGGGCTCAAATGCCGATATTTTAAAAGTACCTTTAATTTTGTAGATTTAATAATAATAACTAGATTATCTTGTTAACGCTGATGAAAAACAGGTAAATATATAAATTGAATAAATTCGATACCCAACTAAAGGAGAAAACAGAAAAAATATTTTTTTAATGCAATTTTTCGTTTTTAAACATAAGAGCAGTAATAGACATGTATGATATACCGTTGGAAAGCTAATGATTTTAGAAAAAAATGTCATCTCATACACAAGCTTTTAAAAGTTAATAGAGAGTGATTAAATGAACATAAAACTAACTGATTACTTTAGATAATAATATAATAGATTTTTTAATGAAACACATGTTTCTATAGAAATTTAATTTAATTAATTCCTTAATAGTTTCACGCATTTTTATCTCCGTATTTGAAAAATCTTTCATTGATTTTAAAAATCGAGGTAAGTGAAAGTCGTGCGTTGCCCGCACCAGATTTTTTATTAATTACTTTAGGGCTAAAATAACCCTGGTGGTTGAGGAGCCTTAATGTTACTGAACAAATAAATATTCTAAATCACATGTTACTAACGAAAATGAATTCACGTTTTCTTAAAATATTTTACAAATGCAAGCCTAGTTAATAGTTTTTAAATTGATTTTAACAGTCGAGGTAAGTCAAAGTCGTGTGTTGCCCGCACCAGATATTTTTTTCATTTCATCATTAATACCAAACGAGGCAGAATGTCATTTGGTAGGTCAAAAAATTTTCTAAACACTTTTAATTTTAATTCTATTGTTTGTACTATGGCCGTCTTTCCAGTTTTATATATATAAATCTTATCTCAACACTCCACTCTGAGTTCATAACTAGCTTTACTTGGGCCTGGAAAACTGATTTATTTTCAATATGCGCGTTTCTCGTGATTTGAGAGAGCTTGTGATTTGTTGCCAAATGTAGGGCTTATCTCTAAGATAAATTGCACACTTATTGAATAAGTCACATGTTAATGTACAGTATGCACTAAAAAGATATAGAGAAGTAAAATCTCTGGAGGATAGACCACAAATCCTCACACTACCGCAACCTCAATGGCCTTTAGAATAAATAGAGAATATAGAATTGAAGTCCACCAGAAACAGAAATATTCTGAGAAGGGAAGGATACAGTGGTCGAGTGGCAAGTATTGGGTTATATCACATGAAATGTCCGTTTTCAAGGTAAAGGATTTTTATTAAAAATACGATATGAAAACAAGATAATTTCATTCGAAGTATTAACCTTCTTTTTCTACACATTTTTCTCAACGTGACACCAACTTTTTTATCCCCGAACTGAAAAACTCTGAGCTTTGAAGTGAAACAAAATCTGAAAACGCACTTTTCACTTGATCATCATTTTCAAAAAGTTGTGCTGAGAGTCCTTTAACTGTTTGGTAGGGGTTTCCTTCTACTGTATGTTTGAGGACATCGTTGTCTATTACGGACGGAGGTCTTCCACGGGGCAAGTTTTCCAAGTCGGTATCCCCAGCTGAAAACTTAGCAAACCAACGGCGAATGGTCCGTTTATTAACACTCTCTTTCCCAAACGCCTTGCAAATATTTCTAGCGGCCTCAGCTGCTGAATGGCCGAGTTTAAACTCGTACAAAAATATTACTCGAAAATCGCGTGTTTCCATGTTCATATTTGGAGGTATACTAAAAAGTGGGTAGTTGATTGGGAAGCTAATGTTTATAATACAAAGGTAGAGGATTAGTAACTGTTTACTTTAAATATGTAAACATTCGGAAGAAAACAACAGAGACCTGTAAAATCCTTTATTTATTTTAGAAACTATAAAAACGGACATTTCATGTGAAATGACCCAATAGAAAGCTCTTCATCAGTAAGATAAACCAGAAGAAGCGGCTGCCATTTGCCAGGGAGTTTTTAAATAAACCCGACAATTTCTGAGATAGGGTCCTCCAATATTCTATTACGAATCTAAATATATTTTTGAGCCAGATGGAAGGTCAAAAGTGTGTTAATAAGTCTTTTAGCAGTTTAAAAACGAGGTGATGTTTTATTTTAAAATTAATTTTACTGCATAATTATGGAACCAAATATGGACATTATATTTAAGTAATTGTTTTATTGTATTAAAATAATAATAAGTTTCTACATTTACTTATGTCTTACTGGCATAACCTGATAATTGTAACCTACCCTTCCTACTTGGACTTCACTGTAGTACGAGCTGTATGCTGATAAAGTTAGCATTAAATATTACAGTTATACCTATATAAAATTTCTCTTTGAAAATAAGCAATCCTAAAAAATAACAAGAATAAAAAATAATAAATAATATATACAAATATATCAAATTTTTATTATAACATTGCCGGCCAACTTGGAACTTTGGACCTCACAGGTCTATGCAAGTCCATACATTGCACTTTGGCCTCAGTCTGGTCCCAGCTCTCTACCGATGCAGACCGAAGAAATTATTATGATTATACGTGAATGATAAATAGTCCAGCTGCATATACGAATGAATAATAATTTTTAAAACAGTCCCAACAGTATAGCAAAAGTTTCTCAGACGATAAGAAATGAGGTAATGTTTAAACAATAAAATAAATTTGACTAAATTAATAATTAATTAACCAATTTTAATGCATGTGTATACTACTGGAACACGATAATGAAGACCTTATTTAATTTAATTTTTTAATTTCCTTATTTAAAATCCGAGATAGTAACTATGATATTATTCTCATTAAATTAGAAATCGGGCTTACATTTAATTATTAAATTACAATATCTTTAAAATTAACCAATCCTTATTAATAAAATAGAAAGAATAAATTTAATGAAAAATAAATATCAGAAAAAATTAGAAATTTCAACATGGCCGCCCTGTTTGGAACTTTGGACCCTAGGTCTGTGCAGGTTAGAACATTGTGTTTCGGCCTCAGTATAGCACCAGCTCTCTTTCCGGGGGGTTCGGAGTAATAATTAACATTACACGTAAGATCGAAAATTCAACTGCATCTACAAATGATTTATGATTTTTGAAATATCTCCGAAAGAATAGCAAAAGTTTCTCAGACGATAAGAAATGAGGTACTGTTTAACAATAAAATAAATTTGATTTAATACCTAATTAACAAATTTTAATGCATGAGTATACAAGCAGGAACATGATAATGGAGTCTTTATTTTATTTTATTTAAAAAATAAAAATCCGAGATAGTAACGATAATTACTCCCATTAGTTTAGAAATCGGCCTTATATTTAATTTTTAAATGGCAATACCAATATCTGTATGTATGTCTTCTTTGGATAACCTGATAATTGTAACCTACCCTTCTTACTTGGACCTCACTGTAGTACCAGCTGTATGCTGATGAAGTTAGCATTAATTATTACAGTTATACCTATAAAATCTTTCTTTGAAAATAAACAATCCTAAATAATAACAATACAGAAAGAATAAATAATGCGTATAAATATAACAACATTTAATTTTACATTGCCGGCCAACTTGGAACTTTGGACCTTACAGGTCTATGCAAGTTCATACACTGCACTTTGGCCTCAGTCTGGTCCCAGCTCTCTACTGATGCAGATCGAAGAAATTATTATGATTATATGTGAATGATGAAAAGTCCAGCTGCATAAACGAAAGAATAATAACCTCTGAACCAATCCCAACACTACAGCAAAGGTTTCTCAGGCGATAAAAATGAGGTAATGTTTAAACAATATAATATATTTGACTAAAATAATAAATTTATAATTAATTAACCAATTTTAATACGTGTGTATTTAAATATGAGCCCGATAATGAAGTCCTTATTTTTTTTTTTTTTTTTAAATAAAATAAAAATCCGAGATAGTAACGATTATATTATTCTCATTAATTTAGAAATAACGGGCATACATTTAATTATTAAATGACAATATTTTTAAAATTAACTAATTCTAATATAAAGTTAGAAATAATAGAAAGAATAAAGTTAATTAAGAATAAATATAAGAAATTATTAGAGATTTCAACATGGCCGCTCTATTTGGAACTTTGGACCTCACAGGTCTGTACAAGTTCATACATTGCACTTTGGCCTCAGTCTGGTCCAAGCTCTCTACTGATGCAGATCGAAGAAATTATAATGATTATACGTGAATGATAAATAGTCCAAATATATATATATATATATATATATATATATATATATATATATATATATATATATATATTATATATTATATATTTTTTTTTTTTTTTTGTATTTAGTTAATTTTTCTTACTTGGATAACTACTACACAGCACTATATGCTATATTTATATAAAACGTAACTAAAAAGATTTTTGTAATATATATTTTTTCATATTATTATATGTTAAAAAATCAAAAAAGTTAACAGTCGACAGGCTTTTTGTCGAACACTTCATGCAAGTCTGTCATCATAACTTTTTTGATTAACATATAATAATATGAATAAATATATATTTAAAAAATCTTTTTAGTTACGTTTTATATAAATATAGCATATAGTGCTGTGTAGTAGTTTATTGTACAATAAGGGATTTAAGAAAAAAACATACCGTCCTTTTTTAGTTGCATGCTTCTCTACAGTCCTTCCTGAAGGTCGAAAAGAAAGTGACCCAGGACTTTTTTAAATATTTATTTAGGTGTATCGCATTGACCATATTGTCCTCTCATGTGCGGTATGATTGTGGCTTTAGTGAGAGCGCTTAAAATCCGCTGGTTCTCAACCTGTAACGCGGCTTAGAATGAGCTGCTGGGAGCTCTTGAGCTCTGCTTTTCTCTCCATACCTGGAGGGACGAGCCTTGGATTTTCTTCTATCAACTGTAAATATTATACGTACGTTTAATATGTTAATTTATTTTTGTTAATTTTATTATTATTTTGTTAATGTTGTATTTTTTTTCTTTTCTCCATTTTATTTGTTTTGTTAAGTTTTTTGTAAGTTTCGTGTGAATGATGTCTCCTATCACTATTACCATTATCCCTTCTGTCCCATAATTTAATATTACTAAGTAAAATAAATTAATAAAAAAAAAATTGTTCTTGAAATTTTATTTTATTTTATGTAGTAGTTCTTTTCAAACATCCATTCGGATCCGCTAATAATTCCAGCATTCTGTTCTTTCCAAATATAATTACATTCACTCGAGCGGAGAGAATAATCACATTAAATAAAACCCTCCACAATATTTTGAGCCCAAGTTGTTTTCGCAACCACAGAGGGCTTTATAGAATAATCCCAACCATTAAATATTAAACTAGGTTAAGCGCTGTGTTAAAAAAATCGTTATGCACCAACAAACAGAAACGATAAACACATTAATCCCTTTGTGGCTAAACCTTAGTCGAGGAATGAATAATGAATAATTTACGTTGACAAATCCTAATTGGTTAAATATTTTGTTTAAATCTTTCAATAGGGAGAGAAAAAAATGACTAATTAGTAAAGTTTTCAAATGTACCAGAAAACGTTAGTATTTGTTTTAAAATGCAAATGCAGTGGTTTTATTAAATGTTTGATTTGGAAATAGTTATAGCTAATGTTACTATCAAATAAAAGTAATAATGACACTGTAGCTGCTTGGTTCATAATTTATTCAATCATTTCAGGCCATAAATATTAATTTATTGCTAAGAATTTATTGTTTAACATTCTGTTTCAAAGACATATTTTTATAGAGAATCTATTCATATTGTGTCAATTGGGATAGGTAAAATTTTGTATATTTTAACTTGTATTATTGCCTTAAACAATGTTTATGGACATTTTTCACAAAATTGGTATGCCGTCATATTATGATGGTTCAGTTTGATAGAATTTTTTCACTAGATTTCATCTAAACATTCACCATTAACATTAAAAACGCGTTTTAAAATTTCACGTATTTGTTGAATTCCAACAACACATATGATTGAATTCCAAATCATACAAAAATGTTTCATTAAATAATATAAAAATAAGGTAAAATTAACCTGTGACTTTACAACACATGAAGGGTCTTGAGTTCATCACCATGAAGTACCAACTCCCAGATTAGGTAGGTCTACGGTGAATTCAGCTCAGGTCATTGTAAATCCATACCTGAATATTTTTTGGAGCGATTATTCCATGAAAAACTCCATTCCCACTCTAACCCACTAGTTTCTATCCTATCATCCTCCCCGATTCCTGACATGCTCCTAGGCGTCTGAAATGAAGATGACCTCTAGACCTTCTAGTTTAGAATATTTAAAGTGTTGCCACAGGCTAGCGTCTCTACACGCGTTTCATGTCAGTGTACTGTGTTCATCACATTTACTTGATGTATATAATACAGTTGTAAATATAAATAAATAAATTTATTTAAAAAAATGAATTAATTTCATTATTAATGGATTCGGAATTCCAGTTATCTGATGTTATATAAATACAGTAAACCCTCTTTTCAATGAGCACGGTTATAAAGAACTATCGTTGCGGTCCCTTGGAAAATGAATAGAAAACTATGATTTCTCCTCGTTTATAACAAAATATTCTCTTACAACGAATTAACGAACTACTTTTGTGGACCACAGAATTGAATTGGTTCGGTTATAACGAAAAATAAAGAAGAAAAAAATAACGAAACGTCTTGATTCCCAATAAAGAGCGGCGCCTTTCTGTCCAAATCCTAGCCTCTTCCTTCTATTCAGCTCAATTCTGTGATTCACAGTCTGTGACAGCTTCTGGTTTCTAGTGTTTCAGCTAGTTTTTCTATTTTTATTGCTTTTATTACTTGTTTTAATTCGAGTTTCTTACGAGGTCAAGAGAAAATCCATTGAAATAAATACAACGTTGGCGATTCTCCAAAAAGTGGATAAAACAAATTAGTCAAAATCGAAAATTGCGGAAAAATAAGTGATATCAAAATCTCCTCTATCAAAGATTATCGCTAACAAAGATAAAATTTATGCCTTCGTTGCGTCTTGCATCGGGATGTGCAAAAAAAAAAAAAAAAAAAAAAAAAAATTGTAATAATTTCAACTTTATACGAATTGCTGTGATTTTTACATTGAAAGTTCCTTTTTAAGTTTTGTATTTTGAATGATGGTTTATGTTAATCTTAAAGTATTATGTAAAATATATAATATAGTTTTAACTGCTTTTGTAGATTCTAAATAAACATGTGCCTGAAAGCGAATGCTGTATTGAAAATATTTCTTTTTAACCACCTGAATTTATACCGAGACATATATGTACATACAATATATTTTTCGGATATAACGAATTATTTTACAACGAACAGAGAATTTTTTGGTCCCATGGAGCTCGTTAAAACGAGGGTTTATTGTATTGGTATCTACCTATTTATAGCTATAAATGGAGGGCGATTATCGTTTCAACCGAGCCATGATACAGAGGAAGATTGAGGAATGGTGGAATTCGGTTAAAGGGAGGCCTAACCCTGTGGTGGAGGTGAAGATGTTTCCGCCTAAACAACTAAGTATTAGTCTTCTCAACAAGGCTCATTATTTCAAGCAATTTTGTTTATTCACCCCTGTCAGGTTGTTTATAATAGAATAGTTTTGTTTTTTCTAAAAATATATGTCAATAATTTGTTTATTTATATAGATTATAAATTCTTTATATAATTGATATTCAATATCATATATTATACTCATATAATTAAAGATTCTCTTGAGACTCCCTCAGCCCCTTTACAAGGTGTTTTAGGATCAAGTAGCAAGACTTCAAGAATGAATTGAGGAAAAAAAACTGTTATATATTTTAGTATTCATTATTCATGTCTGTATATTTTTAAACTGATATACTTATGCGACATATCTGTCCTTTAAGTTTATTATTTTCGAAATGTTAAAAAAATACTAATTATGAGATAGTAATTTTGCACAAATAAGTAATCACAAGCTGAAAACGCACTTTTCACTTGATCATCATTTTCAAAAACTTTTTCTTCGACGAAGTTGTGTAAATTCCTAAACAGGTGGTAATCTGTTGGAGTCAAGTCGGGAGAATATTGTGGGTGCGAAAGAACTTCGTAGCCTAGTTCTTTCAATTTTTGCACAGTATGTTTTGAAACATGGGGTTGGTTGCTGCCGCTCATAGAGATCATGAGGTGCCCATGTATCGAGCTTGTTTACTTTCCCAATACTCTTTAAATGTCTGGAAACGGTAGATGCACTTGCATTTAGTTGTGCTGAGAGTCCTTTAACTGTTTGGTAGGAGTTTCCTTCTACTGTATGTTTGAGGACATCGTTGTCTATTGCGGACAGAGGTCTTCCTCCGGGCAAGTTTTCCAAGTCGGTATCCCCAGCTGAAAACTTAGCAAACCAACGGCGAATGGTCCGTTCATTAACCTTCGCCAAACGCCTTGTAAATATTTCTAGCGGCCTCAGCTGCTGAATGGCCGAGTTTAAACTCGTACAAAAATATTACTCGAAAATCGCGTGTTTCCATGTTCATATTTGGAGGTATACTAAAAAGTGGATAATTGATTGGGAAGCTAATGTTTATAATACAAAGGTAGAGGATTAGTAACTGTTTACTTTAAATATATAAACATTCGGAAGAAAACAACAGAGACCTGCAAAATCCTTTATGTATTTCAGAATTTATAAAAACGGACATTTCATGTGAAACAACCCAAGAAATATATAATATCAAAGCTCGTGTTAATTATATTAGTTAGAATGTTGAATTCGTTTGTGTATTCTATGTATAATGCTTCTAAAAAGTCAATGAAGGCTTCAGGAATATTTTACATCAAGATATATTTTTTTTTTTTGCAAATACATGTAGCGGACACCTAGGGGTCGGCGGAAAAATAGTTTGGAACTGCTGCTTTATACCATGCCACCCTTTATACCAAATTTTATTTTTATTGATTATTTTCATATGTTCTTATAAATGTACCATATTAATATATAATCGTTTGTTTCAGGTAAGTTGAATACTATTCTAACGTACAACCAATCCGTAAGTAATATTATTTTTATAACATAAAATGTTTCTGTGTGCATTGACAAAATCGAACATGATTAAGAGAAGATACTTAAGTTTTGATGTTTTCGCTGATCCTTAGATAAGGATACAGTTAAGAGCTCCAACAACTAACCACTCCTCTTCCTTTCTAACAAGGTTCTTAATTAGTCCATTGTAGAGTTAAGTGTTGAAGAGCACTAAATTATCCTGATTTAACTTTCCTGTTAAACTACAACCGCCTTCTAGCCAAGGTCTTCAATGTTCTCGCTAAAGAGACTGTCAAGTCTCTGCTAAAAGATACTACGGTACAATTTACAAACCTAAAAAAGGGTAAGATTTTTTTAAATTGAATATGAATTCATTTAATTTAGTAGTGAAACAAGCTTCTTAGAATAATGTTTGGTTGAGAAAATAATGCAGGACTTTAAGCATTATTAAAAAAAAACCTGTATGTTATAAACTGCCCATGTTTCTCCAATTATTTATATGTTTCAATGCCAATACTTATTGATCCTCTTCCAAAAGAAACTTTTTGTAAACTTCTATAAGATTCTGTCAGATTTTCGTAGAGTTAACGAATAACACATTTGTATAAACTTTGTATATTTATTCACAATGGAAATAGAACCATAAACTTCTTACTAATAAAATATATTAAAACTTAATCATAACAACATCTTGACCGTAGTACTAGGATTTTGCGGGGTACATATATAAAGGAATAGTAGAGGGGATGAAGGAAAGGCGGCGGAGATCAAATGAAGTGACATCACATAGTACCCATAATGTCCAATTACTTTATGTAGGTGAGCTGTTTGAAGTAGGGGTTCAGGCATATGCACAGGTGTCTTGGGCAAAAGTCCCTTCGGAGGTAGAGGGCGGTATCCTTTGTAATAGGGGGAATATAATTATTAATCATAACAATTGCAATAATATATTGATGAGTAAATCTCATTCCATAACTATAGAATTTTCTTTTACGTGTTTAAACTCGACCGGAAAGGGCTAATGGGACAGAACGGGCTAATCGGCCAGATACATCACTAAAGTATGAAGGAAAAGTAATATTAGTGATAAATAGGAGAATGAAAAATAATTTTTATTTTGGGACATTCTGTCCCCTAAGAATAACGTACAATAATAAGAATGAGGAAGAATTATTACTTTATATGGCTCCATTTATTAAATGATTATCTAGTCAACTAGTAGATTATTAAATTATATGAAGTAAAAAATAAAATAAATGACACCCATAAAAAAAATTAAAACAGAATAGCTCCGAAAAAATGTAGTCGTGTATTATTAGTTAAGATATACTACATATGTGCGGAAGATTAATTTTTATGGAGGTAAGAGATGACACTTTACGGAGCAAGATGGGTAAAGAGTTTCAGACTGTGGAAGGTAAAGGACTTTTCAAGGGAAGCAATTCTATGAGAGGGTAAATATGAATAGGTAGGTCGAGGTCTTGTATTGTCGGTGTGCACGGAAGAACGCTGAGTAAGGAGGTCACAGATATAGGAAGGTTTTCTGGCTTTTATGGATTGGAATAGGAAGATGCCAAGTGATTGCACCTTTTAACAGTGGCTCACACATTTTCGAAAACGTCTTAACCTTGAACTGCTTTCTTGGATGATGATGGTCTGCGAGCATTAATAGAAGAAAATCAACTGTTGATTATTAAATTTCAAAATTATCAGGTAGATGCTGCAGGAAATGATAATATCACGAGTGAATTAATCAAGGCGTGTGGAGAAACGGGCGTTTGCAAAATACATTTTTTAGTTAAAAAGATCTGGGAAACTGAAAAAATGCCCCAAAAATGGAAAAAACAGTACTTATTCCGATTCACAAAAAAGAACCGAGGTCGGATTGTAACAACTATCGTGGGATCTCTCTTCTCCCAGTATGCTATAAAATATTCTGGTCAATTCTAACTAGTCGAATCACGGAATACGCTGAGGAAATTATCGGAGATTACCAATGTGGTTTTAGGCGAAATCGCTCGACTATTGACCAAATATTTTCCTTACGTCAAATATTGGAGAAAAAATTGGAATACAACGGTGTAGTCCATCAACTTTATATCGATTTTAAAAAGGCTTATGATTCAATAGACCTTCAGAAGCTATATAACATCATGATTGAACAGGGAATACCTAGAAAGTTAGTAAACCTTGTAGAGATGTGTTTGTCGGGAACATTCCATAAAGTTAGAATCGGTCATAATTACTCCGAGAGATTTGAGGTGCGATCGGGTTTGAAACAGGGTGACTCCCTTTCACCTGTGTTATTTAATATAGCTTTAGAATATGTCATAGAAAAGGTGATGTGTACCGAGAAAGGCTTAAATATGGGTGACAAGATTCCGGTTTTGGGGTATGCCGATGATCTGGTACTGCTAGGTGAAGACACGGAAACCATACAACTAAATACAAGTGTGTTAATAAAAACCGGTAAAGAAACAGGACTCGAATTAAATACCGATAAGACGAAGTATATTATTAGTAGCAGAAACGGTGTCGATCTTGGTGATATTGATGTATCAGGTCATACTTTTGAACACGTAGAGAAATTCAAGTATTTAGGTTCAATTATAACTAGAAAAAATGAAATCCAGGAAGAAATAAAGTCCCGGTTAAAGGTGGGAAATGCGTGTTATTATTCAATTGCTAAGTTACTTAGTTCGCGGCTTCTATCTAAAAAACTTAAAGATTAGAATTTATAAAACTATTATTCTTCCAACGGTTCTTTACGGATGTGAAACGTGGCCGCTTACTTTGAAGGATGAACAACGGCTTAAGGTTTTCGAAAATAAGGTATTGCGTAAAATATTTGGTCCAAAGAGAGATGAGGCCACTGGGGAGTTTAGAAGGTTGCACAACGCGGAATTACATCCTGTGAATATAATTGAGCTGATTGCATCGCGGAGACTCAAATGGGCGAGTAAAGTTGTTGGGCTCGATGACGAGCGGATTCCGAGAAAATTGGTATTTGCTGATCCGACTGGTAGGCGTCCGAAAGGTAGGCCGAAGCGGAGATGGGAGGATTGCGTTAAGGCTGATCTCGGGAGCTTGGGCTTGAATGGTGAACATTGGACGAGTCTGTGTCGGCGGAATTTGGTGGTATCGGTATCGAACCTTCGGGTTCGCTAAGCCTATTATTATTATTATTATTATTATCAGGTAGATAGCAACCTGTTATAGTTCAAGATGACTCATATATAATTGGTTAAAACTATTTAAAAGGATCCGATGCTTTTATGGAAATAACCAGAAAAAAACGCTACAAACATATTTTACAACAAAACATATACGTAATAAATTGTAAGAACTTTTTTTCTCACTTAAATATACAATAAATAAATTTAAATAAATAGGCAAACAGCCCCTTTGAATAACTTTACGAAAGGAGATTGTTGAGTATGCGAACTTTAATAAAAGAGAATTCCAAAACAGCTGTTGCAACAGGCAAGGATCTCGATATAAATAAGTTAGTTGTCAATAACCACATCAAATTGACTGAAAAGGTGAAAAAACTCAATATTCAGGTTCCACAATTAACCACAAATTAATTTATTGAAAAAAAACCTTTGAAAAAGAGGTTTCTGAATTTATAAAATATTTGATGAGGAAGATGGTTGGGAGTGCGGTCATAAATTAAAAACACACATTTAAAATAAGTGTTATTTTAATTATGTGCCGACGTTTCGGCCTACAATGTGGGCCTTCATCAGGGCTAAAAGAAACAAGATAACAACCAATGTAATTATAGACTTAATAATGCGTTAGGTATATAATAATAATATGACAGTAATAAATTATGGGAACATAAATAATATTAAATGTAAAATGATAATAAGATGACAATTATAAAGTATGGAAATAAGGTGACAGTTATAGAGTATGGAAATAAACAAAATTAAGATGATAGTTATAAAGTATGGAAGTAAACATAATTGAGATGATAATATTGTAATGAGAATATATAAAGAGAGACTAAGTAAATGAAAAAAATGATAAAGGAAAAATATGTGAACAATTAAAATTTTAAATATTAACAATTTTGAGTTGATATATGACGGTAATATATTAAAAACATAGTTAAGAGTATAGGTAATATATATAAAAAAATATAGTCATTACAAAAGAGAAACAGTATGAATAAAAAATAATTTAAATTTTAAAATAATGTAATATTAAACTAATAATTATATGTCAGGATATGTAACGGAGAAAGATATGAGTATGGAAAGAGGGAGAAAGAAATGGGCGATGAAAAAAGACCCTTATCAATAAGAAAAAAAAAAATACATACGTGACCACGTGAAGGCGTTGCCTACAGGAGTGATGTTTCCCAGTTTAAAAAACGCTCATTGCGTGAAACGGAAAATATGAGAACTAGAATGTCCGTTAGGAAAAATCCAAGAAGCTAAGTTATGTTTACTGATTCGATTGTTAAAAAATAGCCAAAAGTTATTACTTGAGAGTACTTGAGTTATTACTTATGAGTATTTGATAAAATTGTAAGAAATAGTGACGAGGTAAAGATTAAAAGATTTTAAGTAATAACGGATGACGATGATAAATGATGAATGATGATAAGGTAATAACGAATATAAAATATTTGGATTACAAATTCTATTCATAGGTTATGGGAAGGCTATCAGAACGTTGGCAGAAATTAATTGAAATTATTGGTATTTAGATTAATCAAAATATGTGTAAAGTATTTATAAAACAGCGTAAAGTTTTAAATTGTATTATAATATTTTGATGTTCTTGATACAATTTTCTTTTGAGACCAATTAACGTTCCTAATGTTGAAAAATTAGATGTGAAGGTGCTTCAGATACTGTACAATATACTGGAAAATAAATCAAATCTTTTTCGGTATATAAAATTTATTTTGAATTGAAAAAATCAAAGTACGACATATTTAAAAGTAAAAAAAATTAATATTATTTTATACGGTTAAAATAATTATAATGACTGTATGTAAAAACGTCCATTGCACAGAGATATTTGCAGTTCTTTTTAATGATTACTTTTTTCCCTACGGGGACCAATAAATAAAACATGTATATATTCAAAACAATACAAATTGAAACAAATATAACTAAACAAATAAAAAAAACGAAAGAATATAATAAAGCAAACAATAAATGAACAAGTTTGAATTTCATTCATGAGTCCCAGTCAGTATTTTAAGAAAATAAGACACATGTTTTAATGTTAATTAATGTGGTGAACCATTTTTAATAAATCAGATGTATAGAGTAGTAGTGGCTTGTATAACAAACTTCTATGACCTAGGTGGCGGGTTTAAGCCCAGCAGACGGCCTTAAGATTTTGGGAGTAAATAATCTGTAGTTAACCCGTCCTTCAGAGAGTACGTAAGAAGGTAGTCCCGATTCTGTGCGATGTAAGATACTCGTTAAAGATCACTATTGCAGTCCACAATAGTTTCTAATAGTTCAGTTTTTTTCCGTCTGGTCTAATAGTCTGATTCCGTCCGAGCCACTGCTGTATAGTTAGCAATGAACTCGCAGATCGTGCACCCAAAGCAGCAATAGCAGAAGGCATTCCGTTTATTTGGGTGCCTGTTGGCGACTATGTTCTGTCATCAAGCAGCGGATTCGGTCGAAGTGGAGACAGATTTTGCAAGACACCACAGACAACTAGTTAAGGGAAATTAGAAGGAACATCTCCCATTGGCATTCGACCTTACGACAAAAGCGAAGGAAATAGGTTATTCTGGCGCGCATGCGCATTTGGACCCACCCGACTATGGCATCTTATGCCACAAGAACCTCCTATGGACTGCCCAACATGCGGTTGCCCGATTACTGTGAAACAAGTTTTGACAGAGTGTAGGGCTTATGGTACTCAAAGAGCTCATTTTGCAATTGACACTGACTTCCCAACCGTTCTACAAGACAATTTACAGACAACTGCAAAACTTTTTGACTTCCTACGACAGACAGACTTGAACAATAGACAATAATATTTAATCCGTTTATCATAGTAAGTAAAAGCGAAAATGATCCAAGTGGTTAACGCATACGAAATAAAAAAAAAGAAAAAAAAAAAAAGGTCACTATTCTAGTCAGATATGAATAGGCAAAATTTAGGAATCCCACTGTATTATAATTTCGTGTATTAGCGACAGTAGCATAGAGTGAAGTAAAATGGATCAACAATAAATTGATCGAAAAATTTAGAGTAACGTTATATATTTATAATATTGAATTTCCCGTCTTCGTGAAATTAGTTTTACACGTTCTACGCCAATATTTTCTCTAAACTACCACTTTAGAATATTCTTACATGTTAAGGTAAGTGCCAATAATTTTACTTACCTGTAAATAAATATATATATATATATATATATATATATATATATATATATATATATATTATTTACATATATTATTTTTATACAGTATCTGAATGCTCACTAATACGGATTGCTCATTACAATGAATGATCAAACGCTAAAACTAAATTTCGAAAAAAAAGAAGAAAAAAACCTTTAATGAATGACCAAACCATTATGGACAGATGTTTCTTTCTTGCGAATTAGCAGTGAATAAGAAATTTTCTATTGTATCGTCAACTCAACATTGTTAAGCCCAGTATTGTCTATCAACTTCCTAACTTATAAGATACTTGAGAAAGTGAAAGATGATTGTTATCGGACATAAAGAAGTACTTTTCCAACTTGATCTTTTTCCTTTTAGCACAATCGATGATTCGGTTTTATTGTCCAAGTCAATTGAATACATTTTTTATTGCCTAAGACCAGCAAGATGTTGATCTTTAACTTATTGAGTATAATTTTTCGTTAAAATTAAAAAGGTAAGTGCCTCTTGTAAGTCACTGCGTTACATTTAAAGGAATAAATTGAAAGAAATTAAATTGCAAACCCCACTTGGTTTTAATTTGTTCAATCAATAATTTACAAATAATAATTTTAGTACTCTAAATTCTACTAAAAATAACAACAAATGAAGTGAATTGTATTCCAATGATACCAATGAGAGGATTTAGGAAATCTATCCAATAATATGCTGTTTTTGACCGGCTTTTTTTCTAAGGCAGCAGAACCTTCAACAACTAGCATAATTGATATATTTAATCAATATATATAAACTATATCTAATGAAACCATTGGGTTTTCTTTCCAAAGGTATCGTGTTTACCGATCCAAGCAGGTGGCATGCAGGGTAAGATCAAATTAGACAAATTTCAATAAAAACATTATTATTTATATTACCTTAACATATATACAATTTATTTAAATTATGCCTAAGAATACTGAGAGAAATAATGGTTAAACTTGCCAAACAATATTACAATTATGAGATACCTTACAAAACTTTAGTCGGCTGGCGAAGGTGGAATCAGTAACCTCTGCTTCATCTTCCAGCTGCTCTCTCTGATCCCCAGACAGACCTCGCTTCTTCTTGAGAATGGAACTCGACTCCCCTCTTTGCTGGTATTAGACTCCCTCTTCTGGAGGATAGAACTTGACTAAATTATTCGAATCTCCTCGTCGTAGTCACCTCGGGTGGGGTTGATATGGAAAGTACCCCAAGCCGGGGGTCCTTTGTCCTAGTGTCTAGGAAGTTTCCCGAGGTATCGCTGGGGCCCCCCATGGATTTAGGTAAACGCCTTTTGATCTTTTGCCGACAAAGTCTTATTAACATTTATTTAATTAATACAATAATTATCTAATAAAGAATTTCCATCCTTCAGTATTCTCAATACATTACAAATAGCATTACAATAATTATTCGATTAGTTTAGATGGCGTTCGAACCCGATCCTCGGAGAACAGTAGACTAGTGCACTGCCTTCTAGATAACGCCTCTCCCTAACCCTCGTCTAATTTTTCGTCTAGTGTTTTTTGCCAAGATGTCTAAAACTTTAATGCTTTTTTAATTACAATTTTTTCTGCTCTTAGATAAACTATTCTATTTTATGATAATACAATTAATTTTACCAATTTTGTGTGATTTTTAAATCAAATTCAAGTACATTACCTAAAAACTATTTTGGATTATACCGCTCACCCGAGCGCCATTACCACCCAAGTGTATTTTTTTTTTGTATTGTTGTAATTATGCCAAGAAATCGTAAATAATTTAAAAAAAACAAACATTTTTTCTTTAAGTGCACGACATTCCCCGTAACTATCCTTTGTCCGTTTTTTAACTTCCGTGATAGTTATTATGCAGTCATTGATAGACATTTTATAATTTTCGTCAACTATACATACATGAAAATTTTATTTAGTTTACTAGGGGTTGAAACTTTGATATATTTGAATTTCTTCCAAAATGAAGATAAAATAAAATTTAAAAAGTTATTTTTTAATGTAACATATTTTTTCTAATATTCAATAACAAGATATTTTAATATCCTATCTAAAGTAGTTATTGTTGTGGGCTTGTATAGCCACAAATCATCTATGAAAGATGTTTCCCCTACCAATAATAACAAATTTAAAAAAACACAACGAAAACCACACAGACCTTTTTGCGGGACTGTGCTATTTGGACTCAGGGACCCTAAAACGTGTTTTTTCTGTGAAAACTGAAATTCGAAAATGTTTACGTTCGCTGTACTTTCCATTACTATATATTTCATATATAGGTAAATAAAAGTAAAAACTATTTTTTATGTAATATATTTATTTCTAATCTTAAAATGTAATATTTAATAACAAGAACTTTTAATTACTAATGTAAATTAGTGATTGTAATTGTTTTGCAATGATTAGTTTTCGTTGTATTGTAGAACCCCGAAACGTTGAAAAATAACTATAAAATTAATTTTGGAAGAATTTAAAACATTCCACATTTGTCTATCCTTAATATTGTAAATAAAAATTATCCTTCGGCTTGGAAATAATATTACCACGTCAGTATATAGATGTGTTTTAGTAACGTACCGGAACGCATTTGTTATAAATCGTAATATTTTTGACTGAAAAATTTAAAGCTGATTTCAACATTCTAAAAATTATGATCATAAAAGTATAATGTGATTAAGGCCTTTTGAATTCATATCAAATACCTGTTGCAATTAACATGTCTGATGTTAATTATTCAAGATTCATTGAGGGTATTCATTGAAATTCGCTTTAGGCACAGCTTACCTAACGCCTCGGGGTGACATAATCAATAAGGATATCTGCTCTTGAGCGACCCTTAAGATCAATGGGCTCCTATTGGTTAAATTGACATAATTAAGCCTCCCTGATTGGTGGAGAGTGAGCCAATCAGATATAACCATCAATCCTGTTATGTCGCCCGCTCTTGTATCGTCCAATCAGGTGCAAGGTCCAAGTCTAATGCTCTATTTCTAGGTCTAGTGTCGGATTAGAATACTTTTAATCGACTATATTTCTGCAGTAAATATTCTATATTAAAGTGTCAGTAACCATCTCAACGGTTTCCAATACATTACCCTAATGAGTATTATTGGTTTTTTGGAATGGAACCAAAAAAAAAGCCCCATAAGGCTGCTGTGCATAAGGTAAGCCGGGAAAAAAAAATATAGGTTTATTTAGTGTACTGTATTCATATATATGAATGAATAAAAAAAGGACTTTATTCTGGGACTAGGTCTCTTAAGAATAACAAACAGGTACAAAACTAATAAGTATTATATATAGTGTATTGTGCGAATATAATAAAAAAAAAAAAAAAAAAAAAAAAAAAAAAAAATGGTATCAAATAGGTATACCTAGTAAATAAATTCTTATACAAAGCATTTTTATACAAACCATTGTTACTCACGTCATTTATACCACTATTTCATGACATATCACTATTATATTTATATTTTATTTTATTTCTTTAATCAATTTTATTATCTCAAGAAAACAATATTTGAATATATGTGTATTTATAAAAAGCATCTAGTTATGTAAATATCCTTTCATAGTGCTGGTACGGTATATGGAAAAAAAAAAAAAAAACAAAAAAAAAAAACACACACCCGACTTTCACTTACCTCGATTGCAAAATTAATTTTTTTATTATTTTCATTTGCGATTAATTGTTTTAGCCTAATTTTCATTCGTCATCTGCAAAGAAACTATTTATAATAAGCAAGTATGCGTATCTTCCGAATGGTTAACTCATAGCATCTTTAGGGCACCGCTTTAAAAGTTGTCGGGGAGGGGGGATTTATGTGTTTCGGTCGATGGTCTGATGTTGTAAGCCAGTCTGTAGTGAAATTTTTTTATAATATTCTGTAGTATGAGAAACTGTAACGATGTCCAAGACCTTACTGTGAACAAAGAAACTTAGCTATCACCATAAAACACTTACTAACAGTCTGCAGGTAATATATATGAGTCAACCTCCCATATCATTTAAATTATTTATATTTATAATAAATTTATAATTTATTTAATTATTAAAAAAAATATATATGAATCGATCTAAAGAACCGTAATTATACTTGTTATTTTTTTATAATGAATATTATTTTATTATGTATTAATACTTATTTTTGAATTCCTGTATTTTTTATATTAAATTAAATTATGTTTGTCATTCCATTTATTAGCATTCTCTGTATATCTACCTACCTTACATACATATAGGTACCTTCTCAATCTATTTAACTAACATCTTTTATTTGTAATATATTGGGTTGATGCAAAATTAATGCAGGTTTTTAGTAGGTATTGTAAATACGCCATATCTTTACTTTAACCATATATATTTAATCAAAATAATTTCCATCTGAATCAATGCACTTTTGCCAACGTTCAACAAGCTTTCTTATTCCACCAGAAAAAAAATCCGAATCCCTGGACTCAATGAAATCACGAAAAGAATTTTCAATGTCGTCCTGGTTTTGAAAATTTTTCTCCCTCAAAAAGTTGTCCAGATGCCTGAAAAAGTGGAAGTCTGTAGGAGAGAGGTCAGGTGAATAAGGCGGATGTTGGAGAACTTCGTAGCCCAACCGTGCAGTCGTCGAAGCGTTGGTTGTGCAACGTGTGGTCTGGCGTTATCGTGGAGCAGGATCGGCCCCTTCCGATTCATCAATGTGGGCAAAGACGTTGCGATTTTTGAGTTCCGAGTTCCGCCGCCATTTCCCGTGTGGTTTTGGTTGGGTCTTCTTCCACTTTTGACCTCAGCTGATCGTTGTCCAGAGCAAGATGACGGCCCCGACCTTCCTTGTCTTCGAGGTCGAAATCTCCTCTGCGAAACTTCTGGAACCAACGCTGCACCGTGCACTCATTAATAGCCCCCTGACCCCACACTTCATTAATATTACGAGCCGTTTGCGCAGCGTGCGCCCTAATTTAAATTCGTAAAAATAAATTTGACGAAAATCGCACTTTGACATTTTCGATTCAAGACCTTTGAACACACTGAACAAAACGATTTTACTAAACAAATTCATGGTGAAAGAGAGAGTATTAGATAAGGTTTGTTTTGGTATAATAATGATCAATGTTAGGATTAGCTTTGTTTACACAATTGGAATTAAGATATTGCAATAGAGGAAACCTGCATTAATTTTGCATCAACCCAATATTATGAAACACCAATATTTTACGTCGGCGAACATCACCATTGTTGTGGATTGCCTGTGTCAATAAAATAAATAAATAAGTCACAGTCCTTATAATCAGGTAATTCACCTGTTCACATCTGTTCACATAGAATGGTGACACCACAATCACAATCACATGCACGAATTTTCGTAATATTTTTAATTGGAAAGATCTCTCTTTGGATGTTAAAGGTTTTTTTAAGCAAGGGTACTTTGTTGATCGTGATTTTGATGCTCAAGGATAATTTTGATTGTCTGTTAAGTAGCTTTGATAATAGACCAAATCGTTTGTTCAGGTGTTTTCTCTTTAGTATTATGTGAATCCTCAAAGTCGATCATTTGTCCAAATAGATTTATTTTCTATGAAAATTGGAATTCCAAAATTTTACAATAGCAATACTTTTCTTTTTCACTAAATTTCCTATAAAAGTAAGATTAAGTAATAAAGTCAAATTCGCTTAATGTACTTTCTTAATGCCATAAGAACCTTATCCATAATCATAATCCTTTAGCTCAATTCCTATCCAACTCATCTCATTCATACAACCCACCTAGAAGGCTGAAACGGCAGTGGCCCCGTGACCTCTTGTAAATATGTATGTACTGGAGTTCTAACACAGGCTAGATTCTCCACTCAATGTGATGTATGCATGACGTGTATATAGGTATGAGCGATTTCATTTTATTGTATATATATTTTATTGCTGTGTAAATATTGTATTAATGTAGTATGTATGTTATCTTTCGCCACTACTATGATGTCAAAAATTGGGACAGATTTGTAATTCTAGTCAATAAAACAAATTGTTGAAAACAAAAAAAAACACTCCTTTCAAGGTTATCAGAAATCGTATACGATTATTTCATATAACTTCTAATTCCAGATTTGCTTAATGTATCACTTGATTTCCCTATAAGCCGTTAAGAAAACATATTATAGAGTCACCATTAATATCCGGCATCGACTGGAGATAATAAAAAGGGAATTTATTCCGTAAAAGGCGATCATTCAAAGAGAAGGGCGGGTTCATTACCTTCAGGCGCAGGTAGATCCAGCTATCTAACAAGGTCTCCAGTAGCAGCTACCATTACTGGAGCCTCTATATCACCCAACCACTAAATCAATCTCTGCTATCCACAATCATTCCGCTTTTAATGAGCCATCATTTCCCTCATCCCGGAAGAGCGGGCGGATAACCTATAGATAACTACTCTAGTTTATCCAGAATGAGAAAACCGAGATTTATTTCGTAAAAAGATCTGTGAATACTTTGTTTTTCTTGTGACTTAATAATAATACTATGGCCAGTCGGACGACGCTACAGTAAGAGTTCTAAGTATTGCCTATCTAGGTTTAATTTATGTAGGGATCCTCACACAAGACTGAAACGACATGAAACTGCTCGAAGATATCGATTACTACAACACTTACTAGACAAACGTTCGAAACTTCCAGTATATTACAAAAGACTCATTTACATCACTATTATCAGACCTATTTGGGCATATGGAATCGAGCTTTGGGGATCTACGAAACCATCTAATTCCTCCCACATCCAGTACCTTACAATCCAAAATCCTGAATGCCCTTATTTTGTTACAAATCAACTCCTTCATAATGACCTTAACATCCCGTTTGTTGCAGACATAGCCCGTGATAGATACTCCTTTTTTTCATTCTAAACTCCCTGCCCATACAAACCCACTTGTCCGTAATTTATCTTCCTTAGAAATCCCTGATAACCCTCCTAGGCGACTGAAAAGAAGGTGGTCTCGGGGACCTGAGTTAAAATAGTTAGTGAAGTGCTACCACTGAGTAGTTCTTTCTCAAGACATTTTTATGACTTTTAAATTACTATTTTGTAAACAGTAATTACTATAAATAAAAAAAAATATGTAGGGGCATTCCAAATCGTTTAGTCCCACATCACAGCCATCGAGAAATAGTGTCAGAACTGGAGAATCAAAATAAATTGTAAAAAAAAACATCAAATGTTACCATTATCAGGCCCACCCCTGGACATATTGAATCGAACATTAGGGCTGTACTGAACCATTTATTTCCTTCCTCATCCAACCCTTACAATCCAAAATCCTTCGAAAAATCTTAAATTCTTCTTTTTTCGTCTTAACTTAATATTCCATTCCTTGCAGACCTATCTACTCCTAGATATACCACTTTCAATTCTAAACTCCCAACTCATATAAACCCTCTTGCCCGGAACCTATCAACCTCAGATATTCCTGATAACCATCCGAGGCGATTGAAAAGAAGATGGCCGCGGGATCTACTTACTTAAATAAACATCGAAGTACTACCGCTGGGTAGTTTCTTCACAAGCCTTTTACGTCCTTTATTATGAATCAACACTTTTACTTATTGTATTCATGTTGTAAAAATACAGTTGTAAAATTCAATAAAATATAAATTAAAATAAAAAGTTGAATAAGTAGGCTGTTAATGTTTCTAAGTTAATTAGTAAGAGTTCCCTCATTTATAGGTATCGTCATTATTGAATAATTTATTGTAATGTTTATTTTTCATAGAAAAAAAATTATAACAAAACTGATAATTATTGTCTTATATTTTTATTTTTTTACATAAAAAGAATAAATACTCGAGATTTCAATCCTAGTTTCTCCTTTAGACTCCAGAGTAAGTCTCGTTAAGACATATTATCGTCATTTTTACTTAAAAACAAAAACATTAAGATTAACAAAATTTTCAAATATGAATGTAACATTTAACATTGAATTCATAAAGTGATAAATATCATGTATTAATTATTATTTTACAGGTTAAATGAAAAGTTCGTCACATTGAAAGTTTTTCTTTATTCGGGGGGCAATATATTTGGGAATAACTTATAAATTAAAAGTCACGTCATTGAATTCCATCCTATATTAAGTGAGAATAAAGTGACGGTTTACAATTTACTGAATTTTAAATGGTTCAGAAGTCTATTTATTTAGTTGTCCAAGGGACTATTTTTACTAAATTCATGTGGATTTCGTAGTCAAATTTACAATAAATCCTTCCGCTCTATGTGAATTCTTTAAATATAAATAATTATCTATAGCAAATTATGTTAAAATATACAAATTTTCAAATAAAATTAACAAAATAAAATTTATTACTGATGTATACTTAAAAGTTGATTGACCCATGTACTCATTTTGATTGAAATTACTTGATTAACGACGGTGTGTGAACTGTGTTAGTAGTACGCAATTACAATTACAGATTGAGCCGTACTGAATCGACATTATCAATTACAAACTTTTCAGTAATTATTTAATCACTACACGCAAATATAAATTAAGTTTTATTTACATAAGCACTATAAAGTACAACGTATTTGTTTTGTTTATATTTTTAGTGAATCTTATGTTTGTCGGTCAGTTTATTCCTTTAACGTCTCTTTTATGCTACTGAGGCTAATTGGACGATGCTACAGTGAGTATCCTAAATATTTCTTATCCAGGTTCCATAAGAATATGGATCTTTATGGAGTGCCTGACATCGCACAGACTAGGGACCACTATTTAACGCCCCCTCGAAAGAACGTTCATTAACAGTTTCGTTCTTTTCAAAAGTAATGACTACATATCTATTTTTATTTCAAAGCATTACCTATTGTCTTCCATAATGCTTAACAACTTTTTACTTTCAAAAAGGACAAGAATTTTAACACTTATTTAAAAAGAATTATATTTTATTCACAGAAAATCAAAAAAAAACGTGTTTCAATGAAATTAATAGACATGTAAAAAAATTGTCCAAAACTCAAGGATAAGTGCTAAGCTGTCTTTTAGTAATTTTCAGATATCAGTGTTTAATCATTTACGGTTTTTTAGTTGTATCCTAAATTCTAATAATAATATTTATTTATTGAGATGTATTACAATCAGTTTCTATATGAACATTAGTAATAGTGATATGATATCCCATTCACACAATATATACAGTATACAATGATAAAGTCAAATTACATAAAATATACCTAAATTCTAGGAGTAAAAAGAGGTAATAGTTTTAGTAAGAAAACGGATTTATCAACCTTAAGGCATGAAAATTAATAGATTCGTAGAAACATTACCCCGACATAATTTTAATATTCACTGAAAGTGACTATAGTAGTGTAAAGAAAATATAATTAACGCTTTGTATTCGAGTTCTCAATTAAAATAAATTGGTCCCGAGCAACTACAGTTACAATTAGACTCATTTTTAATTAAAATCATAGCTATATATTATCCATTTCAATTTTTTTAAATATATTTATTAACAATTGTTTTTGTTTGTGTTTTAATGTTATTTGCTATCTGCAAAAAAAAAAAAAAATTGCAATAAGCAAATATGATGACTTCCGAAAGTCGCTTAAATCAAGGTTCGTGTAGGATTTAAGAGTATGGGCCGATGGGTCATGTTGTAAGTCAGTCTGTCATGAAATCTTTTATAATATTCTGTGGCTGTGTATGAAACTGTGCGTATGTCCAAGTCCTTGTGAAGTAATTCGTTGGTTAAATAAAACCAATATATATATTTTCGATTGAGGGGTCCGAATTATTTGGATGTTAGAATATTTGGAAGAATAGCTCTATCCCGTATGTCCATAATGGTTTGATCAGCACTTAGTAAAACATAATTTTGGTGTTCACAGATAATTTGGATCTCATATCAAGGACGGGATAGTAGTCCAAATCGTCTGTTCAGCTGTTGTCATTTAAGTCTAATGTGGGTTCTCCATGTCAGTCTTTTGTTTAAGTACAGTCCTAAATATCGTACTTAGAGGTACGTATTTTGGGTACCTCTGATTTCGGAATGGGTTTATCCTCGAAATATACTGCTGGACAATCCCCATGATTGAGCGTGAAAACGATAAATAGACTCTTTGATTGATTCATTTTCACTTTACATCTATTAGCCCAACTGGATAAATCATCAATGTGGTTTTGCAACATAAATGATGCCAGAATTGAGTTTTGATGGGTTGTCAAAAGAGCTGTATCGTATGCAAAAGTGGCTAGTAAGGTGTGGTCATTTTCTGGTAAGTCTGCGGTTTTTAAATATATAACATAAGATTAATGGGGTCACCGTATGTGTAGTGCCTAGCATAAAAGCCTCCTATGCGGAAGTTCAAACTAAGTAGGTGACTCATGAATTTGTTTTATGGGAGTAAAAATTCCTGGTTATGCCGTCTTTCGGAAGGGACGTAAAATGGTGGTCCTCTATCCTAATTAAACCTAGATAGACAAAATTTGAGACTCCCACTGTAGCAAATGTATTCAAAGATGTTTTCTGTGTCTCTAACAATAACATCATCTATTAATTAGTTTATACGAATTTTAATATTTTGTATTTTGTTTTTCCCACTGTTAGGGCATGAATATGAGGACGATAAATTCTCGAAACTTAGCCTAAGCAGTAGCCAGTAAATGCTTATTGACTGAATCTCAAGACGTAGATGACTTAAATTATCAACAAATTGAGAACAAATCAGCAATATTATATATAATATATATATATATCCATCCATTACGCTCACTTACATTCACGCTGCCTACACGATCCTATGGATGAAGCTAATGAAGCCTGCTAAGGAAGAATAATAAACTAAGGTGGGAGTTAATTGGGTTTACATGCCGGAATAGATTTATTATCAGGTTCAAATAGAATGCCGCCATGTTAGGGTGGGCTCTAGTGTAAAGGTCGCAACGCTAAGTGAAATATGAGCGTTCGGGGGCCTCTACCTGAGTTATAGCATTAGTCCAGCCAAAGTAAAATTTAACTCTTAAACTTTTTTTATTTAATTAATATAATATTTAAATTGTGTGCGAAATGATGTTCCAGAATATTTCTTAATGCAATTTTTGAACACAAGAATAGTAATATAGAAGTATTATATACCGTTGGATAGCTGATGATTTAAAAAAAAATACTGTCTAATATACGAAATTTTAAAGGTTAATAGAGAGTGATGAAAAGCCGACAAAACTAACTGATTGTTGTAGATAAAAGTATAATAGATTATTCAATAAAACGCATGTTTCTATTAAAATTAAAAATAATTAATTCTTTAACAATTTATTTGTATCTTTAAATGTATTTAAAAATTCTTAAATTTATTTTAACAAGTGAAAGGTAAGTTAAGGCCCGCACCAGATTTTTTGTTCTTATTTCTCTTCTTTTTTTTTTAAATTTCAATGGTTTATAGAGAAATCTGGCGATGAGGTAGAAAGAACCCCTGTGTGAAGACAGATATAAAAGTCAATCTGATGCCGAGGACAGCAGAGTCCCAGAGGACGATCGGCAGTGACCATGAGCACCCTAGCAGTCGAGTTTCTCCGCCTCCAAGTAATTGCTGAGTGCCCCGGGGGCGGTCACTTACCTAGCCCAATCCTCACCGTCGTAAGCCTTTTTATAGCGTCCTACTATCTTCTCTTTCGTCCCCTACTCACTCCATCCGTCACAATGTCTATATATATATATATATATATATATATATATATATATAATATATATATATATATATATATATATATATATATATATATATATGCAGTTACTCAATAATGTTTCCATACGCCTATAAATAAATTCTTAATTTGGAAATCTGAGGTTGATTTCCTCCTAACTTTTGAGTTTCCATCTGACCCAAAAATATTAAATTTGGATTGACTAAGAGAATATGACACGTTCAAAGAAATGTTTGGGTTTATTTACTGACTCCCTAGCAAATTACAGCCGCTTCTTCTGGTTAAACATACAGAATAAGATCTTTCTTTTTGCTCGATAACTGTATCCTTCCCTTCTTAGAATATTTATGACTGTTTCTAGGTGGACTTAAATCCTTTAAAAACTATTTATTATGATATCCATTGAGGTTTCGGTAGTGTGAGGGTTTGCAGACTTCAATTAGGATGGCTCGGCTCTGGCAATTCTCCAGTCTCATGTCTTTCTAATCCAAATTCTCTATGTCTTCGTAACCCATACTGTACACTAGCATGTGACTTATTGAACAGATATAATTTATTTCTTATGGATAAGTTCTGCGAACCATGAGCTCTCTCAAAGCACGAAAAACGCGCATATTGATAAGAAATCAGTACCCCAACCCAATTAAAGTTAATACTGAATTATGTGTTGATTATAGAGATGAGATTTATACATATAACACTGGAAAGGCGGTCATAGTACCACAAATAGGATTATTATTGAAAGTGTATGGAAACCCTTTTGACCTACCATTAACAAATGACAGTCTTCCTCTTTTTTTATTAATTATGGATTGAAAATAAATAAATATTTTTTTTTATCTTATATTAGTATTAGTAATTCGTACATTAGGAAATTGTTAAGTTGAAAATAAATAGCTATGCATAATAAAAGCATGCTGCATGGAAACTTCTTTGAATAAGTATATATACACACACACATATATATATAATAATAATAATAATAGGCTTAGCGAACCCGAAGGTTCGATGCCGATACCTCCAAATTCCGCCTACACAGACTCGTCCAATGCTCACCATTCAAGCCCAAGCTCCCGAGATCAGCCTTAACGCAATCCTCCCATCTCCGCTTCGGCCTACCTTTCGGACGCCTACCAGTCGGATCAGCAAATACCAACTTTCTCGGAATCCGTTCGTCATCGAGCCCAACAACTTTACTCGCCCATTTGAGTCTCCGCGATGCAATCAGCTCAATTATATTCACAGGATGCAAGTTCCGCAATTCCGCGTTATGCAACCTTCTAAACTCCCCAGTGGCCTCATCTCTCTTTGGACCAAATATTTTACGCAATACTTTATTTTCGAAAACCTTAAGCCGCTGTTCATCCTTTAAAGTAAGCGGCCACGTTTCACATCCGTAAAGAACCGTTGGAAGAATAATAGTTTTATAAATTCTAATCTTTAAGTTTTTAGAAAGAAGCCGCGAACTAAGTAACTTAGCAACTGAATAATAACACGCATTTCCCACCTTTAACCGGGACTTTATTTCTTCCTGGATTTCATTTTTTCTAGTTATAATTGAACCTAAATACTTGAATTTCTCTACGTGTTCAAAAGTATGACCTGATACATCAATATCTCCAAGATCGACACCGTTTCTGCTACTAATCATATACTTCGTTTTATCGGTATTTAATTCGAGTCCTATTTCTTTACCGGTTTTTATTAACACACTTGTATTTAGTTGTATGGTTTCCGTGTCTTCACCTAGCAGTACCAGATCATCGGCATACCCCAAAACCGGAATCTTGTCACCCATGTTTAAGCCTTTCTCGGTACACATCACCTTTTCTATGACATATTCTAAAGCTATATTAAATAACACAGGTGAAAGGGAGTCACCCTGTTTTAAACCCGATCGCACCTCAAATCTCTCGGAGTAATTATGACCGATTCTAACTTTATGGAATGTTTCCGACAAACACATCTCTACTAGGTTTACTAACTTTCTAGGTATTCCCTGTTCGATCATGATGTTATATAGCTTCTGACGGTCTATTGAATCATAAGCCTTTTTAAAATCGATATAAAGTTGATGGACTACACCGTTGTATTCCAATTTTTTCTCTAATATTTGACGTAGGGAAAATATTTGGTCAATAGTCGAGCGATTCCGCCTAAAACCACATTGGTAATCTCCGATAATTTCCTCAGCGTATTCCGTGATTCGACTAGTTAGAATTGACGAGAATATTTTATAGCATACTGGAAGAAGAGAGATCCCACGATAGTTGTTACAATCCGACCTCGGTCCTTTTTTGTGAATCGGAATAAGTACTGATTCTTTCCATTTTTGGGGCATTTTTTCAGTTTCCCAGATCTTTTTAACTAAAAAATGTATTTTGGAAACGCCCGCTTCTCCACACGCCTTGATTAATTCACTCGTGATATTATCATTTCCTGCGGCCTTATAACGTTTTAATTTTCCTATCGCCATTTCGACTTCCTCTTTACTCGGTGCGTCTATCCATGGTTCAGCGCTCTGATATTCAGAGAGAGGAGATTGATTATTATTTTCCGTATTTAAGATGCCGTCAAAATGTTGTTTAAATTTATTTAATATCTCAGAAGGATCCGCAATTATATTGTTATTTGCATCTTTAATCGCATTCAATAGAGGTTCAAATCTTTTACGCGATTTGTTTATACCTTTGTACATCTCTCTTACGTCATTTTCGTTTCTGTGTTTTTCTATTTCTATTATTTTGCCTTTAAGATACTCTCTTTTCTTATTTTTTAAGAGTTTTGAAGTTTCATTCTTTACTAACCGAAAATAAGCCACATTATTATCGCTTGGATTATTTAAGGAATTCAGTTTAGCGGTTTTTCTTTTTTCGCACATATTTTGACAATCCCTGTCGAACCAAGGTTTGTTTTTTTTATTTTCAATTTTTCCAAGACATAAATTACCGACCTCTTTAATATTATCCCTGATCCCTTCCCATAGTTTGTTTACATCTTTGTGTTCCTCGTCTGAAGATTCCAAAGCTTCGAACCGATTTTTTACTTCTATCGCGAATTGTTTTCTAATTTCGAGGTTGTTCAATTTAACTAAATCAAAATTCTCGGGTCGAATATAGTTCGGTGTCCTCTTTTTTGTATTTAGTTTTTGTCGAAGTTTCGCGATTACTAATTCATGATCAGAACCGCATTCTGCACCCCGATACGATCTCACGTTAATTATGCTACTTTGCCATCTGTTTTGTATTAAAACATGATCTATTTGATTCCGAGTTTGTCCATCCGGCGATGTCCACGTATACTTATGAATATCCTTATGTTTAAATGTAGTACTTTTGATTACTAGGTTTTTCGAAATGGCAAAGTTTATTAGTCGGGTCCCATTATCATTACTATATTCGTGCAAACTTTCTTTACCGATTGTAGGACGATATACTTCTTCCCTTCCAACCTTTGCGTTCGCGTCGCCTAGTATTATCTTAATGTAATTTCGTGGTAACTTATCGTAAACCGACTCTAGTTTATCATAAAATTCGCATTTTACTTCATCATCACTGTCTTCGGTGGGAGAATGAATGTTTATAAACGCGATTTTAAACCAACGCCCTTGAAATATAGCAACCGATATTCTTTCACTAAAGAACTGTACGTCCCGTAAAGCGGAAAGAAATCTATTCCTAATCAGAAACCCGGTACCTAGACAATAATTAACGCTCCCCCGTACCAAATAGTATACTTTCCTTCTGTTAACGAACCCTCCCCTGGCCAGCGAACCTCTTGTAATGCAACGATATCTAAATGGTACCCCTTAACTTCATTCGCGACCGACTTTAACCCACCTGCCGTATTTAAACTTCTAACGTTCCACGTCCCTATTGTTAGATCTCTAATTTTCATCTTGCGCCATGATTCCCCTGAAGCAGTCCCCACCCGGAGACCCGAACGGGGGACTAGTTTACCTCCGGATAATGAGCGTTTTACCTCAGAGGAATCCATGACTTTTGGTGATATTTTGTGAACTAAAATATGTGAGTAGGGCGTTCGAACCTACGTCACACCCTCCAGCAAGCCTGGGGGGCCGCTCTCATTGTTGGTCAGCGAGTCCATCGGACTTAGCCGGGAGGAGCTTCCGAGGAAATTCCACCGACCATCCCCACATCCGCCACCCGTGGGACGCTCCCCATACGCGGTAATGAGATCCGCGCGAGGCACACACACATATATATATATATATATATATATATGTGTGTGTGTGTGTGTGTGTGTGTGTGTGGGTTTGTGTGTGTGTTTTTGTGCAGATAAGACGAAATATTTGATTAGTAACAGAAACGGTGGCTATTTCGGATATTGAAATATGAGAACATACATTCTGTTGTATTCTCTCACGATGTGGTAAATAGTGACTTGATGTCAGACTGAAACGGATTACGATTTTTTTTTTTTTTTAATTTCCATTTATGAATAATATAATAGTTAGGTAAACTATAGGGATAGTGAAAATTTTCTGTTTCGAGCGTTTAACGGAAATATAATATAAAATATAGAGCCTATGTGTGTATGTGGTAACCGCCTTTATAGAACTGAAATTTCATATTTTAAAAGCGTGTATGTCTCCGAAGTCCCAAAAACTTTTTTATTAAAATCGGAGTACCGAAAGAGCCACTTTACATCATGCATTTTTCAGTTTTTTACAATGTTTTCTAAAACGGCTGTAACAATTTTGATTTAATTCACTACACCAATGTATAATTTCATGAGCTTTAATTTCAGGAAGGATTTATTCTTATTTAAATAGTCTGTCAGGGCTTAAATGCCGAATTTCCTTTTTTTTTATACTACTTTTTTTTTCATTTAAAAAGAAGACACATTTCTAAGGAAACCTTAAACTTATAAACAAAGTTGTAAAAGGTAATGAAGAGGGATGAAAAGTGGAAAAACATGTAGATAATAATTGTAATACTTACATTAATTAATCTTTTTTATTTTTTTTTTTATTTATTGAGAAATACTACAATTTGTTACATAATGAACAGTAGTAATAGTGATGTAGTACACATTCATACTATATATACAGACAATAATGTTAAAGTCAAAATTAATTAATCTAAAATAAATGTTTCCATGAAAACTCTTTGTAATTTTTTCAACACTAACTTTCTATATAAGTTTCTAAAGTGATTTAAGCAGCGGGGTAAGCAATAGTTGTGTGTCGTGCACACCAGACTTTTAAGATTTGTCACCGGTATTTCGAAGAAGTTTTATGTGACTCACATATACGAGGAGTTAAAATGACGTGTTAGCTAAACCATAAACTTCTAATAACCTTTTTACATCCGCAGTTTCCTTCAAATAAAATCCTTAGTCCACTAACTTGAAACAAGATTCTGACCCCTCTGGAATTCCCTACTTGCTCATATCCTCCAAGCTTCTTCTTTATCCCAATTCAAAACCTAACTTCTCTAATGCCATCTGTCTTATCTTAGTAGTCGCTCAACAATTGGGACGTTGATTTCCAAAACTCTCCAATATTCCAAACTCTCTCATTACTATATTATTAAACTAACTTATGTGACTCTTATCTAATTAAAATCTAGAATTGTTTGTTTACTTTATCAAAAGAATTATATTAAAGTTGTGGAATAAAATGTTTCTGTATGATTTGGATCGAAACTAAATGCGTAATTAGTACCTTTAGAAAATTACTACATTTCCAAAACGCGTTTTTAAAGGACTCCAGAGTTCATTAGATAAAATTAAAATGGAGATGTAGATAAAAGTAATCGATGAGAACACAAATATGTAAGAATCAACGTCTCAATTCTGACATTACAAATTTAATATCAGAATATGAATAAAAATACTTGTTTGTTGCTCATTCCTTTTATTGTACACTTTTTTTTTCTGACCAATGTGAACAAAAATTATTTTCCTTTGGTATTTTGGCAATTCTTCTTGTACATTTAAATTTGCATATTGGTTATTCTTGAGGGTACCGTTCCCAGATTGAAGTTATTTCCTATTTCTAAATATTCTTTATAGATTCCTTAGACTAGTGATTTTTTAAAAGGTTGAAATATTTTATACTCCGTCTTATATATGATCCTAGCTTGAAAAGTTACGGCTGAGGAAAAATGTCGGACATCAAGAGAAGAAATATAAGGAACGGCTGAATAGAGAATTTGGCTGATAAAGCGGACCAGCTTGTGACAAAGCGGTCTACATCACTAAAGCAGTAGCCTTATATCCTTCCATGGCTTACTTTTGGATTGCGCCCTATGAATTGTTATGTTTCTACATTATTAATATGATAGTTAGTTCTAATAATTTCTTTACTAGAGGTGTATAGGCATCTTAAGAAGAAGCTTAAAAAATCGTAATAAATAAGAAAAAAACATATAACATTCACGATGATTTGAAAATTCTGACAGTTTGAGACTTCATAACCGAGAGGAATTAATAATTTTTTGAATCAACGTTATTATTAATTAACCCAGTATTCAGCTGGGTCACACTTATTTGTATACCCCAGTAACAATAGTAACAACTATTTGACAATAAAATTTAGTTTTAGGTTGTTGCTAGTTATGTTAATGAAACCATTGGATTTCCTTTCCAATGGTATCGTCTTTACCGATCCCAGTAGGTGGCATGCAGGGTAAGATGAAATTAAACAAGTTTCAATGAATGACATTATAATTTAAATTAACTTAAACTTATATAATCTATCTACACAATGGCTGAGAATACTGAGGGATATTACAGTTAAACTTGCCATACAACTAAAGAAAATACCATTAAAACACTTAGTCGGCTGGCGAAGGTGGAATCAGTCTTAGGCGCCCATTCTAGGCTCTTAGATCTCCAGCGCTCTCTCTGATCCCCAGACGGACCTCGCTTCTTCTTGAGGATGGAACTCGACTATCCTCTTGCTGGAATAAGACTTCCCTTCGAATCTTCTCTCTCCTCCTCGTCACCTCGGATAGGACTGATGTGGGAAGTGCCCTAAGCCGGGGGTCCTTTGTCTTAGGATCTAGAACGTTCCAGGCTATCTCGGAGTGTCTATGGAAAATTCAGGGGATAACCGTCTTTTGATCTTTTGTCGACAAAGACTAATTAATAATTTGATTCATGTATTTATTATTCAGTAATGAATTCATAACCCTCAGTATCCTAAATACATTACAATATATACCACAAGTAGTATTAAAAATGAAGAGTTGTGTTAAATTCTGTGCTAATGATACCCTACCTGGTAAAATCAAAGGGGTAGTCTGATCAGTGGGGGTAATTACTCGGGTTGTAGTACCGTCAAGTTTAAAATTAATATTGTAACTGGTTAGTTCAATATAGATCGTATATCAAATTTATTATTATAATAACAGCAGTATGTTTTTATATATTTACAAAGATTATTAGTAAGCTACAATGTGGCAGAGAATGTCTTCTTTTGTCCGACCGGTGACTTTAGGATAGGAACTATCTGAGCCTTAGCGTGTTAAATCGGTGCAATAGTATTATATAATGATTGATTAATATTATAAAAAAATGACTAAAACTAAACTAATAGAGATCGCTTCCAATAAAATTAAAATACATCTCATAAACTATTAGTTTTTTTACTAATACATTAACTGATCGTCAGCATTTATAAAAAAAAATGTGGAAGTAAAGGAATTAAAATCTGCACACACACATTACTTATTTATTTATTAATTATATTGAATTTTGACAGAAATCAGTATAATATCTCTCCAAGGATATATTATACATCTTTATTAATGTTTTTATGCTGGGACTCACAAAAATAGCATAAAAAAGTAAAAGTGCACTTTTTTTCCTTAAGGTGGATATCGAATTCGTAAATATGTTTATATGTTTTTTTTATCAATGCTGACAAGACGATGCGCTCAACTTTTTCTAACTTGCAATACAAAAAGTACCTTAGAGGGAAAAAAATAATATAATACCGGCATTTAAGACCTGTCTGACAATTTCAATCAGAATAAAAACCTTTATAATATTTAATTACATTGAGTTTTATAACGAAATAGGGAGTTTAATCCAATTCGTTAGAGTCATTTTTGAGGAAATAGTAAAAAGGTACTAGAGGCATATTATAAAGTAATACATTTTTTAGCTGATTTTGCTGATAAAATGAAGTGACATCTCGGGCGTATAGATATTATCTTAAATATGAAATTTTAGTATGGTACGTCTTTTCTTTTTCGTGCTAGAATTACCTCGCTCACTCACACGCACAGATATTTTTGCGAGACTCCATCATTTAGACTAAGGAGACCCTTAAACGTGTATTTCCGTGGCAGACTGGAGTGGAAAAAGCTAATTTTCACGATCTAAATACTATCCCTTACTATATATATTTCATATAGAGGTATGTGAAAGGAAAAACTCTAGGAAAGTGGTAAATATCATTTTAACATTTAATTTTATTTCAAACCAATGGTACCGACACAGTTGGGGAAAGGTTGGTTCATCAATTAACTAGGGAAAGTCCAATCGGAAGCCAAGGCGGCACTGAAGACAGATAAGGAATCCTTTATCAGGAGTTGGACTGATGTTCAATCAGTGGGCCCTGAAAGATAGTGAGCACTCCATCTGGACGGGTCCAAATGGCGAGGCAGTGGGTGTCCCATCGTTAGGTCTCGTCTCAATAGGGTCAGCCATCAGCTTCAGCTGTGTCTTCCAGGTCGGCTTCACGATATCTCTCTCATTGTGAGTAACATCCATTCAAGATCTAAGGTCTATTGCAATACAGCTTCGATTTAAATCAGTTCTGTGGGCTATTCCTAAAGCGCTGTTGCAGTAACAAAAAATCTGGTTCGGGCAACAAACACAAAAGCATGACTGTAATGTTTGCTGGAGTATTCTTCCAACAAACATCCGCTACGCTTCTTAATCTTTGTTCATATCCTCCCTCTTTCAAAATCTGTATGCTTCCCGATCAGATGTGTAATGGGAGTAGGAGTTCCAATGCGTTATCGCGTATTACTGTGAACTCAGCAAACATATGACCAGATACTTGGAATAAATTCTATTGAATTCAATAAAAGAGGCATTTAAAAAAATAAAAATAAAATAGAATTTAAATATATTTTTTTTTTTTTTTTTTTTTGGCATAAGTTTCTTTAGTATATCAGAATAAGCACTGTTTGACAGTCTTCAAAATATAAATTATTAATAATTTCGAAATTGAAGGGAGAAACCAACATAAATAATTTAAGAATTACATTTTTGTGCTCGAATGAGAAAACAATTCTGGTTCGCGCAACACACGACTTTCACTTACCTCCGTTTTTAAAAACAGATTTAAGAATTTTCAAATACAGTAGAGATAAAAATGAGTGAAACTATTGGCGAACTAATTAAATTTAATTTCTATAGAAATATGTATGTATTATAATTCTATTACATTATTATCTAAAATAATTAGTTAGTTTTATTGGCTTTTCATCATTCTTTATTAATTTTTACAAGGTTGTATATGAGATAATTTTTTTTTTCTAAAATCATTTGCTTTCCAACGGTATATTATACATGAATGTTACTTTTTTTATGTTCAAAAACAAAAAGTTTGCAAAAAAAAATATTGTTTTCAGTTATCTCCTTCAGTTGGATATCGAATTCGTTATCTTCTTTTTTTTTTTTATTCATGGTGACAAGATGATATGGGTATTTCTATAGAATCTACAAAATTGAAGGTACTTTAGAGGGAGAAAATTAAAAATATCGGCATTTAAACCCTGTCAAACTATTTCAATCAGAATCAAACCTACATGTCGTTAAAGCCCATTAAATTTTATATTGATATAGCAAGTTTAATTAAAGTCGTTGAAGCTGTTTCTGAGAAAATCATAAAAAGGGGCAAAATGCACGGTCTAAAATGGCTCTTGTGGTTAGCTGATTTTGATGAGAGAAGTTTTGTAACGCCTCGGGCGTATATTTCTTTTAAATATGAAATTTTAGTTTTATGGGACTTTTCGTTTACGCGCTGGAGATACACTCACGGACTCACTCACTCACGGAAGGAAGAAATGGAAGGAGGAAGGAAGGAAGGAGAGATGGGGGGCGGGGTAGCCGAGTAGGTTAGCGCGCGTTACGTTGACGCGCGTTGCCTAGCAACCACAGAGAACCAAAAATTGGAAACCATAATATTACGAGTTCGAGTCTCAATACCGGGAGGACTGTTATCTCGGCATTTATACCCGCCCTCACTCCCTGGTCTGAGAAACCCCCGTATAGCCTTCAAAGGCGAGGTAGGGTGAACAAAAAGAAAAAAAAAAAAAAAAAAAAAAAAAAATTAGGTAAGCGAAAGTAAAAAAGTTTTATTAACGTTGCAATGTTTTTACTTTCAGTTACCTATATATGAAATATTGTGATCGTGAACAGTTTATAATTAATGTTTTTACCTAGAATGTACGTTTTAGGGTCCCCTTAGTCAACAGGACGAATCCCTGGAAATATTTCCGTGTTTGGGTGTGTGTTACGTCTAGATGGATTTTTTTTTTTCTGCAATTATACCTAAGATGTTACAAAATGTTTTCTAACAAAATTAGTCAACAATTTCGAAATTCCAGTTTTCACTGTAAATACACGTTTTAGAGTCCCCTGAGTCCAAATGACAAAGTCCTAAAAAAAAAAAAAAAAAATAATGTGTTCGTGTGTGATAAGTCCAGCTCGAAAAGACTAGTTGTATACAATTTGCAAATTGATATTTTTAATAATACATGCCTAAGATATTAGAGCAACTTTTTCATTAAAATCGACCTTCTAGAAGAGTATTCTTACTTCATTTTCCAAATCGATGTAAACTTTAGTAGGCCTTAATGTGATATAGGTTTCATTATGATTGGAATAGTTCCTCAGAGCTTAAATACCGATTTTTTTCAAATTTTCTTCCTTCAAAGTACCTTTGATTTTTAGATCCCAAATAATTAACTATGCGTCTTATTCGCATTGATGAATAACGGTAATAAGTAAAGGGATAACAGCAAACTTTTCTTTTTTTTTTTGTAATTTTTTTCTTAAACATAACCTAGCCTGTACCTCTACAACCCATGAAGAGTTTTTGGCTTAGTATATGTAGAGATTCGTACTGTTTCTAGGCCAACGTCCGTGCAATGAGGTGATTCGGCCGAGTTATCGCTCAGCCACCAGGTTTTTTCCCCATTTTTGGGTACCCACTTGATTGAGGCTGGGTGTGCCCCAGGAGGGTCTCCATACCCAAGGATCGACCCCCGGCTGAAATAACATAATAAATAATATTCTGCCACAGCCGGGATTCGAACCTAGGACCCCGAGCACAGTTGACTAGCGCTCTATCCACTAGACAACGCCGCTCCCTTTCTTAAACACAACCTTAGTATTATTTATTATATTAGAGTATACACTTGAAAAACTATTTATTTAAAATCAAATATTATTACATATAAAAATTTATATAAGGGAATAGAAAGTGAGGAAAAGCGTATAATTAAATTGAGTGTTGTAAATAATAATTCTACAACTAGGATTATCTATACAGCCCACTTATAATATTGAGTTTGTGTCACATGGAATGTCCGTTTTCAAGGTAAAGGATTTTTATTAAAAGTACGGTATGAAAACAAGATAATTTTATTCGAAGTATTTACCTTCTTTTTCTACACATTTTTCCCAACGTGACACCAACTTTTTTATCCCCCCACTGAAAAAATCTGAGCTTTGGAGTGAAACAAAATCTGAAAACGCACTTTTCACTCGATCATCATTTTCAAAAAGTCTTCCTTTGACGAAGATGTCTAAATTCCTGAACAGGTAGTAATCTGTTGGCGACAAGTCGGGAGAATTAGTGGGTGCGGAAGAACTTAGTAGCCCAGCTCTTTCAATTTTCGCACGGTATGTTTTTTAACATGGGGTCTTGCTGCCGCTCAGTGAGATCATGAGGTACCCATGTATCGAGCTTTATTAATTTCCCAATACACATTAAATGTCTGGAAACGGTAGATGCACTTGCATTTAGTTGTGCTGAGAGTCCTTTAACTTGTAGTTTTCCAAGTCGGTATCCCCAGCTGAAAACTTAGCAAACCAATGGCGAATGGTCCGTTCATAAACACTCCCTTCCCCAAACGCCTTGCAAATATTTCTAGCGGCCTCAGCCAGAAAATCGCGTGTTTCTATGTTCATATTTGTATGTATACACAAAAGTGGGTAATTGATTTGGAAGCTAATGTTTATAATACAAAGGTAGAGGATTAGTAACTGTTTACTTTAAGTATGTAAACATTCCGAAGAAAACAACAGAGACCTGCAAAATCCTTTATGTATTTCAGAAACTATAAAAACGGACATTTCATGTGAACAACTTAATATTTTCAATTATTACGATACATCTTCAATTGAACTCATCCGATTTATTGATCCATCATTGAAAAAAATGTTACTCAGTTGATTGAAATATTTTTTCAAGAACAGATCAAATTATCATGATTTTTTATACAGTAGAGCTTATATGATTTAAAACAAGATCATATTAAGTAGTAGAGAGGGATTTAGACATGAGTCAAAAAGAGTTGTGTCAGTAATGGCTAATGCAAGCCGAATTATTTAACAACGTTTCCTTTAATTTGAATGAGATTTAACACAGGTTTATTCCAGAATCGTAATCCCCTAAAAACAAAACATATCTTCAAACGTATTAAAGCCCTTTACCAAACGAGAAGAAAGTGGGTCGTTGAAGATTTTATAATATGTGTCATTTCTTCTATTTCCTGGGCTTAGCAACAAAAGCATATACATTACTCAGCTGTAATATATCAAGCTGGGGCTGGGGAATATGAGTTAGGGTTTCGGCTCAGGAGAAGAGGAAATTTAAATTAAACGAGGCTGCTTAGGAGAAAAAATAAATTGGAAAAAGAGATAAGGGGAATAGAAAAGGCTCTCTAGTTCTTGAAATTGGGTCCGATACGGCTCAGAAGATTTACTGATAATTCGGAAACAAGATTTACAATTTTCAGGGTGTTAGCGCGTAAAGTTCTTAAATATTCATTAGCGGAGGTAGCTGTTGTATATAAACTTTTATAATAAATAAGACATTATATGTTTCTTCATTTAATGTCACTTTACGATGATACAGTGGGAATCCTAAAAATTTCAATCCAGGTTTAAGTAGGTATGGATCTTCAACAAGTACCTAAAATCGCACTGGCTGGAGACCTCAATTTTACATCCGGCATATCCAAGGGTTTTTAAAACGTTTAGAAAATTCTAGGTTCCCCACGAACTTGGACTTTGTGGACTATTTTGATAGCCACTAGGCTACTGATGACCCCTAATATACAATAAATAAGATAGGATATTGCTATAATAAAAAACACGCCCAGTAATGTCATTTCTACAGCTATTTCGAAAGCGTTTCAGTGCATTTTCTTTTGTTTTTATTTATCATATTTATTAACTTTATCGCTTTTAGTAAACTTTTGTTGACTATCTTTATTGCATTTTGGTAACCACATTATATATCAAAAGCTGTTAAAGAATATTATTATATGGAAAAAAAACGAACAGTGGGAAGCCCGTGTCTGAGCGGTACGCGCTAGTCTCCAACGCCAAAGGTTGTGAGCTTGATTTCGAAAGTCTTGAGAGACGTTTTCAAGCATTCAATAAACGGGGATTCACTCATAGCCTCCCCCCCGGGTATGTGAGACCCGCCAGGCAACGGGATGTCACTCACAAAATTAGGCGTAGTGAACGATGACCCTACTCTATAAAATACATCGAGAAACGTGATATAAGGGCCTAAACGGTCTGCCACGCTACTGAAAAAAAAATCATAAAAAAAAGTCCTCTACAATACATGAAAAATCTAGGTTTTAAGTTCATATAGAGTATTTGTACTGTCTCTAAGCCAACAGCAATGTGAGGAGATGATCAAACTTATATCAGACATATTTATGTCGTATTTATAGGTTTGATTCCCATATTTCCGGGTACCCACTTTACAAGCGACTGGGTGTGCCCCAGGGAAGTCTCCCTACCGAATTGTCGATCAACAGTTGAAATAATACGTTAAACATCATTTTACCAGAGTTGACATTCTAACCCGAAACCTAAAGCAGTACTATATCGTTCCATCCACTCAAACATACCGCTCTAAATATTTAGATGTTCTGATAATAAGAAACAACAACAATGCATCTTACAACAAATTTCCAATCGAAATGGTGGCCTATAAAAATATAGCACTGTGTATAACACACAATCTGGTTCGTTATTCTCAGCTTGAGAGAAGCGACATCCAGACTTACAGATCTGAAATTCGATCCCGTAAAAAGACCCTCCCCGAAGATGAAGCGGAATGAAGAGCTTACTGACCAAGAGGGTAAAGTGCTGCTAATAATAAAAAACCTGAGGATGGTGTTTGGGAAGATCCTACATGATCAACAGCAACTCGAATGCTCCATTACTTGAACACGCCGCTCTAAATATTTAAATCAGCTTCAAATAATTGGGAAAACTAAAATGCATGTAATCATCAAATTAAATGGCGGCCAAGATAGTTCTCTGTATAACACACAGTCATGTTTTATTATTCTTAGTTTGTTTATTTATTTAACGTTAGTGTATGCTACTGTGGCTATCAAACGATACCACATTGAGAGTACTAAATTTTGGCCAATCCAGGTATAATTAGGATATGAATTTTTAAGGAGTACCTAACATCGCACAGGTTCGGAACCAACGGTTTACGTCCAGCATAATCAAGGCATTTTTACTCCTATTGGAAAATCCTAGGGCCATCTGCTAGATTTGAACCCGCGACCTTGGGGATGGCAGGGTGTTTTGCTAGCCACTACACCACAGACCAGACCACTTTTCATTTTATTCTTCCAGTGGCGCGACAGGCCGAGTATTTCCACTCCTGGGAGATTACTCTCATGTTTCACGATGCAATTTTTAGTGAAGGGTCATCACTCCCACGCCTAATTTTTTTTAGTGGCCACCATTTGGCTGACGGGTCTTAAATATTCGGGAGAAGCTGTGAATAAATCCCCATTTTTTTACATCCTTATATAAGCCCGCCGGGACTGGGATTCGAACTCACAACCCAATGAGGAACTAACGCGCTAATCACTCAGCCACGGGCTCCCCTGAGGGTTTTCTAAATTGATTTATTCTATAACTCAAAAAATAAATGATGAATTCAAACAATTAAAGGTTTAACCAACATTGTGAAATGCTCTTTTACTAGGTTCTGGTTCGAATTTTATTATTTAAGTTATATGTGATATTTATGAATTATATAGTTCAATACAAAAGGTTTTTTTTGATTTATTATTTCTTTGAATCTTAAATACGTGATTTAATTAAATTTTACTCCTACCAATATTATGAATGTATTTTTACCTAAGGGAAAAAACAGGTGTAAACTGCAAAAAAACTTTAATTTAGGAAAATTAGAGTTGGCCGTTAGGAGAAAAAAATGTGAAAAAAGTGAAACGCACGTCATTAAAGTTAACTAACGACCGCGGTAATGTATTCAGGTCATATCTCATTCAAAAATAACACGGAAAATGTTTTGTAAATAATATACCTATCTCTGATTGTATTTTAAACTGTATTGTTCTTCATTTTTTAATAAAATATTTGTCAGTACCATTGTAAAAGAGATAATATTTGTTAGTTTAAATGAAGAGATAAAGTTAACTTTGGACTATTGAGAAAAAAAAAAAAAAAATATATATAATATATATTGAATTGAATTTATTAAAATTAATATAAAATTATTAATATTATTAGACATTATGTTGTCCAACATTTCACACAGTCGACCCAAGCTATACGCCATACTAATAACCCTTAATCATTTTGTTGGTCAGCTTTGGTGGACAAATTCTTTTTGTTGTACCTGTCTTTTATGGCGAAATTTAGTTTTTTTTCTACTTTGAGTCTTTCCAATTGTAATTATCAGACCGGGAAGGCCTAAAATTGTAGGCCTCTCCGGTCCGTTTCTTTGAATCGTTTCTCCTAAATGATTGTGATCATCTGAAAATGATGTGTGAAATGTTTTATCAGTAGGTATTAATATTTCTTTTTTTTCTAGTACATATTTTCTTAGTTGCGTTTATTTCTCATTTCCGGAAGGTGATTTGTTGACTAGTCCTCACAACGAATTTCATTCTTTGTTTTTTAATTCGTATTACAGATTCCTCATTTGCCTCCGAATAGAGAATAAATTCAAATCCTCCGTTCGTTCTCATTACACCCACTCGAGGTCTTCTGATCTGTATGTAACGTCCCATCTATCCACAGCCTTCGCTTGATCGTTCTTGATCAGATCCGAATCCCTCTGGAACCCTTTTTCTTTCAATATCCAGGACTCCGAAACACTTTAAACATTCAAATCCCGCCTATTCAGCCATTTCATATCAATTAATTTCCCAAATAATCCCATTTAGATGCTAATTTCAGGAAAAAAATGACAAACCAAGTAGACAGATACGTTTATTTATTTATTCAAATTTTTCATTTTCATGGTTACATCCAAGAGCCAATATCATTTGAAACGATTATCTTCTCAAAGATGGATGTAAGAATAAATTAGATATTATTTTGAAACATTCTGAACAATTGCAATTTCCATTTTTTTTTTTTTTTTTTTTTTGTATTTTTTTACTATCAATTACTATATATAGTAAGGGGAGGTATTGCGATCCTGAAAATTTTCGAATTTCAGTTTTCAACGGAAATACACGTTTTAGGGTCCCCTAAGTCAAAATAATCCCCTAAGTCCCGCATAAAGTTCTGTGTGTGTGTGGTAACTCCCGGACGGAAACGGTAAGTCCTATGAAACTGAAATTTCTTATTTAAGACATTTTTCATCTTCATCAAAATGAGCTTACCTGAAGATCCACTTTATACTATGCATTTTGCACTTTTTTTCGATTTTCTCGAAAACGGTTCCGACGATTTTGTAGATTCTATAAAAATAACCATATTATCTTGTTAGCATTGATAAATAACAGCTAAATATGTAAGCTTTGCGAATTTAAAAAACGGCTAAAGGAAAAAACTGAAAAAAAAAAAATAATGCATTTAACTTGACAACAGAAAAAATATTTTTTAATGCAATTTCTCGTTTTTGAAAATAAGAGCAGTAATATACATTTAAAATATACCGTTGAAAAGCTAAAGAATTAAGAAAAAATGTTATCTAATACACAAGTTAATAAAGAGTGATAAAAGCCGATAAAATTAACTGATTATTTTAGATAATAATATAATAGATTTTTTAATAAAACACATGTTTTTATAGAAATTTAATTTAATTAATTCTTTAATAGCCTCACGTATTTTTTTTCTTTAACTATATTTGAAAATTCTATCATTGATCTAAAAAATGAAGGTAAGTGAAAGTCGTGTGTTGCCCGCACCAGATTTTTAATATTGTTTTTCTTACCATTTTTTTTCTTTTTTTTTTTTTTCTGTTCTCATGATAACATACATTTTTTTTGTGCTGTTTGTACATTTTTACTACAATTTATCTTTTGTGTAATTTTATTTTTTCATTTTATTAGTGTAATTTAATTATTTTACTCTAAGACTCCAGTCTTAAATGGGACTAGCCCCAGCGTAAATAAAGACTTAAAAAATCACGTGAAATTCTTCTTTGAAACAAATAACCAAACTGAGTATTTTTTTTTGTTTTTTTAAAGAAGTCGAATGGGATTAACAAGCTTAAAGAATACTCTAAAGGGATTATTAAGTATCGGTAAGTATTATAAATAGAATGAAAATATTTGCAGCCCTTTGAATTTGAAATCTTCAATTTGATAAACGGTAATTTTTGTTTGTATGTACACCCCATTAGTATATCTCCCCTAGCCTGTGCCACATCCGAAGCTGATCCCTCCCATCCATACTTCCCCTATATCCCTTGCGGACCCGACCCTCCCTCCCTTAGGACAGACTTTGCCAAGGAAGTTTAGGCTAAAAGGGCCGGTCCGTTGGCGGCATCCCAAGCGTCCCTTCATTACCATCTGTCCTCCTTAGGTCCGCCGCCCTTCTTGTCCTGCCAACCTTCATAAACTCAGCCATTTCAGCTGTTTGTTACACGCTCTCTAGGCTTTATCCTTCTACTTATCTCATACACATCCCTTCCGTTCGATACTCCAAGCCACTTCGCTAAGAAATGAGATTCCGTTCACATTAATACAAGGGATGTTCAGAAAGCAACAGACGCAAACTGGACAGTATGACCGATTTAGGTGGACAGAATTCTGAAACTTGTCTATATTTAACCTTTGGTGTCCCAGATTTTGGAAACATATATTTTAAAAAAATTATAAAAACTAATTAATGTTTTGACACGATTGGCGAGAGCACAGTGGTCAAACATCAAATTTATTTGCTAAACTCTAAAACTTTTATTTTACGTTTGAAGTTCCAGAATACGGGAAAAATAACACAAAAAATTTATTTATGGCTCGGATTTGCTAAAACCTGCTAACAGATGTATTTTATATAATTTTAAAAAATCTTGAAATTATAGATTGCAAAACTTTTGAAACAGAGTGTTGTGACTCAAAAAAATTATGTATCACCCAAAACGCAAAAATTCTTCGTAATATCTAACGACTCGAAGGTTTGATCAAACAAATCCTTGGGGTAACTAGAGGCTTTTATAGTTTTTCGTTATTGAGTTGAGGCATATATTTGAAAATTGCTAAATGTAAATTGCTCTACAGGTAGACTGTAATGTATATTTAATAACAAGTTTGGAAATATAATGTCTTAGCAATGTCCATTGTTAAAAAAAGCAAAAAGACTTTGCTCTAAATACACCTAGAACACAATAAATCGAGTAAAAATAATCCCACTGCCGGTTATTAGGCACTTGTGTGAACAGGAGTGATTCATTCATTTACTATTTATTTGTAAACACGGTATGGCGGAAAATATTAGTATTAAGGGTCTTTCCGGCTACAAATACAAATGTGAAGCACTGGAAAATTTCAAAATTTAGACCTGACTTTTGTCCACCTAAATTGGTGATTTTTCCCACTGTGAGACGTATTGAAATAAACAATTCATGTATTGAAAAACTCAAAGTTTATTAAATACTTTTGAAAGGTACAGTCTGTAGTTACTTTTCTATATAACCACCATTCAAATTGAGACGTTTATCATAAAGTGATAAGAATTTTTCAATGCCTTCTATGTAGAAATCTGCTGCCTGCGATTTCAACCACTGGTTAACACCGGCAAGCACTCGGTGTCAGTATGAAAGCGATGTTTACCATGATATTAACGGAATTAATGTAAAAAAAAACAAAAAAAAACAGATGATGTTTCATAGCTTCCGGAAAATATATGTTTTTTATGCCCAGAACTTGGAGAACTGTAGACTAATGCCCTATCCACTAGACCACGCCACTTCCAATTAAAGGTGATTTAATTTCCAATAATAATAGTGTTTATAATGAATATCTTTGAAGAAAGAGCCGTTTCGATGATGGTACTTTTCCGTATAATGTATTTTTTGTAAAACACGAATATCATTGATTATTAGAATCACAAACTCATTTTTTTTTTTAAATTTATGTAACGCTTTGAGACTTTATTGTTCTCATAATTATGCCTTAACAGTGGAAAAACAAAAAACAGAACATCAATATTTTTATACAATAATTAATATATGATGTTACTTTTAGAGATACAGAAAAGAATGCATTGAGCAATGAATAGGCATACAGCAGTTAAATAGATATTTCAATCAGAATTATTTTTATTTATTTTTTTTTCTATTTATTGAGATTTATTACAATTTGTTTTAAAAGGAATAGTAGTAATAGTGGTATGAAACCACATTCATACAATATATACAATAAATAATGATAAAGTCGAATTATATAAAAACGAAAATAAATAGATTCATATACATATATACAAAAAAATAATAATAAATAAAAACCAAATCAAAACAACAACCTATTATTGAGATAAATACAAAGATGGCAAATCAACATCATACACACAATTATAACTATATACAATATACAAACAATCTGTTAAAGGAACCCGAGACTGGGCCTTTTCCTCCACTCATAGAGGAAAAAGCGGAATCCAAGAGATTCCAGCGCCTTTCTCAGCCGCGTCACTTGTGTTAGCCAGTGGAAGCCGAGCTACGATACAATAACCACAAACACACAGTACATGAGTGGTGGATCTGACTAGTGTCAGAACTCCAGTATAATGTTTACAAAAGTCCTCGCGGCCACTGCCGTTTCAATCTTCGAGGAGGGGTGGATGGAGCTGGATAGGGATTGTGTAAGAGGGTTAGGTTCCGATGAAATTTCGAAAATTTGGATGGCACCCGGTCTAAAATAAGTAGAATATTGAGGTTGTGGTGTAGGGTACAGTTAGTTGGTAATGTAATAAGGAGCATTAACTATTGTTCAAAGGACTTTGGATTGGAAGGATTGGATGCGATTAGTGTTAGAAAATTTAGCTGTCCCCCACAGTTCAAATCCGTAGGTTTCAGTACTGTCTTGTATAACTGGCCGAATCTGCGGTTGAGTACATTTCTTTTAAGTCTTGTGAGTGTGTTCCACGTAAGTCTTTTGGACTATCTAATGAAATAGTTACATGCGTCAAAATTGTTGTTCCTATAAATCGAATTTTGGAATAGGTCTGCCGCAGATTCTCACTCACTTACGTGTGACAGACTAGTGTCATTCACTCGTAATTTCACTGGTATAATCGTACTTGTATTTCCATTTTATTTTAATTGTTCCCCGAGCTGGCTGGATATAGAACACTTCTTCATAAGGAAAACATAATTTCGGGTATTACCCTTTTTAATTAGTCTTTTTTTTTCGAGGAGTTCAAAGAAAATACGTTAAAGAGTAATTAATTTTTTACTTTTTTTATACCACGGAATATTGCGTTGGATCTTTTATTTTATTTTTGAAGTTCCACGAAATATTTCTTTGGAAGAATTTCTTTATGTTTCAAGTAGGAGAATGCTTTTCTCAATAATTATTTCTTATTAAATATAAAAATAAGAACCATTGTTGGAAACCTTGCTTTTTACTTATACTTAATTATAACTTTTTTACTTTCAAACTGTAATGTTTATTGTTATCCATAATTATTTATTAGTAACTTAATATAACTTTATTAATTATAATAGTTTTACACGAGACAATTTATATCTGCCAGCCCACATAGACGAATGGAAAGAAGGCTTGGGGGTCTGCTAACTTAACTAGAGCATAGGACTTCATTTGTTAGTTCTACACCAGAATTTGTGAAGCGTATTATTCCATATCCCCACAATTATTTATTTCTATATTTCTTTAAAGGGCTGTTTAGACGAGCCTATCACCCCTGAAAAATTGGCAAGGGAGCTTGATAAATCGTGGTAGTACACTTGATAAAGGGGCGTGGCCCAGCTCATCGCTGGGAAAATCACCCTAGAGAAATTGGAACGTCTAAACAGGCTCAGTGGTGAAATAGGAGCAGCAGATAGTGTGAGATTTCCAGACAATTTAGTATGGTCAGCACTTCGATTTTAGCTATAATAAATTACATAATTAGAATTTTTTTTAAATGATTGAAATGTAAAAAAAAAAAAAACTGCATCAAATAATTGATAAAAAAAACAAAAAATTCGAATTAAATATAAATAAAATAAGACCGACACTTGACTTTTTCAGGTAATTTAAGAAAAAAAACTGAATAATGCTAGAAACAAGTTGTACAGACTAGCCCATTTCCTCACTTCGCTACACTTAAGTTTGCGACTAAAAATCATTATTTACAGCAGTTTCATCCGGCTCTGCTGTGCGGTGCTCTTATGTTTCCTCATATCTCACAACACAGCGAAGAAATTGCAGCAATTTCAAAATGGGGTAGTCAAAAAAATATGCAGAAGCACTTCACTCTGAAGGAAAAACTCTCAATGCCCATAAAATTTTGAACATCCCAACTGTACAAGAATTTATTAAACGACGTCAGGTCATGTTTTTTGCAACCACAACACAAATTGCTAATCCGCTAGTTTCTAGCTTAATACCTCCACCGGCCTCAAAAAGGTGGCATAATGCAGTTGTATCTGATTAAGTAATTATAGAATAAGATAGGCCTAAGAAGTAATTTTGAGAACACCTAACAGCCAGAAGCGAGCCCCGTCGCAGAAATATTTCATTTTTAAACTTTTAACGACTCCGTAATTCCTTAAAATGTATGCAAGTCACTGAAGAAGGAATAATTCAGTAACGAAAAAGAGAAAGTAAGAATTTTAAATTAAGGGGATAAGGAAAAAAAAATAATAAATTGAAAATATATGGAAACAACTTAAATCAATGTGTTATTGCGCAATGTTGAAATTAAAAATATTTTCAAAGTGAAAAATAAGAGATTAAATAACTGTTTTTTTTTTTTTTTTATTTAATCTCCCTCCTTCCCCCTATGTTTAACCAAAATTTAAGAAAAATTCAAATCTCTAAAAAAAGAGAAAACATTTATATTATAATTTGTTAATAAAATAAATTTGCAGAGTAAGAGAAGCGTGTGGAAATAGTTAAAACGGAAAAACCAGCATCCCAATAAATTGTAGGTCGCATTTAAACCTCTCGATGAATTGGGCCCCCTTGCCAATTTTCCAAGTCTGAACGTCTTGTCTAAACAGCTTTTAATACAATTGTGAATATCAATAAATAAATAACTCCATACAAGACTTGAATGGCTTGGACATGCTTGTCGATGAAGTAAGACAACTCAGAAGGGCACTGAAAGCTAGACCTACTTGTAGAAGACCACGTTCCGTCCTAGAATCTCTTATTAGGAACATATCCAGAGTATATGGAGTAACAGAGGCCTGGCGCTTGCAAAAAAGAAGCAGAGACCGGGATTCCTGGCAGCTGGGATGGAGGTCCCTCTACGCCGATGATGGCTCGAAGAGGAAGAGAAGAGGCTAGACATAAACTACGATTTAGCCAATTATATAGATTATTAAAAAGAATATCTCGACTATCTATTGAAGAGAAAAATTGCTGATTTCTAGGACCATCTTGAAACCTATCTGGAACAATGGGTTAATCCAGTGACGCATCTTTAAGAGGGTCGCTGGGATCCCTCCGGTTCGGATTTATCCTCCACATTGGGATTCCTAAAAATTGTAAATATTTTATATAAGTATGTGTTTTATTTTTTTTAACTCTCTATTTTTTTTTTTTTGTATTGTATATGTTGTAAGAATGTGATAATATAGCACTACCAGTATCGTAATTGAGACCAATCGTAATATTACCGAATGAAGTTCTTTGAATGTGAAAAATAAAACAAAAAAGTATTTTAAAACATATATACTATATGAAAATTGTATATGATATTTGAGCATACTTCCTCGAATGTGATAAAAACGAGTATTACTGTCAAGTATTAAAAATTCTTCGTATTAATCTGGCACAATATCCGCTGAATAAACAAAGCTCATACTATATGCGGAACGCTCATATCGATCATTTAAAACCTAATAAAATAAAACACCATCCAATATAAATTCCTTTGAGAAATAAAAAAAAAATACAAAGGGGTTATTATATCGGGGAGGCCTAACCAGGGTGTTCACCAATGGGAACCCTAGAGGCCAGGGGAGGAAATAAGATTAATGATGAATAGCAAATCATCCATCATCTTTTGGATCCAGTAATAAATTTTCTGCTCCTTTAAATAAGGAAGACATAAAATTTATGAGGTTTACTATTCAAGAGTTGCTAACCTCCTGTTTATTGCCGAGGCGCTAAAGGACACATCTAGGTTCCGACTGACCTCCTCACTTCAAACCTATAGGTTTTACTTTAGTTGTAACAATGAATCGATGACCCTTTGGTTCTTGTGACGTTGTAAACCTGATTAACGTAGCATTCCGACCAACAACCTTATAATCACTTCAAAATCCTCATAAATCATGAAAAAACACGAATCCCAAAACTTTCGATTGTTTTAATAGAAATAATTAATGTAGTTAATAATTTTTATTATTAAATTATTTAATCTAATACATACGATTCCATCAAAGATTAATGTAATTCTTTAATTTTTTTTCAACTTTAACTTTATTTATTCTTAAAAAGGGGAACCCGTGGCTGAGTGGCTAGCGCACTAGTCTCTCATGCTAAATGCTGTGAGTACAAATCCAGTCCCATAGTGACTTTTTCTATCATTAAATTAAATGAGGATTCAGTCATAACCTCTCCTCCGGGTATGTGAGACCTGTCAGCAAAGTCATTCACAAAATCAGGCGTAGGGGTGATAACCCTTCACTACAAAATGCATCAAGAAACGTGAGTGCAATTTCCAGGAGAACAACCTAGGGCCTACACGCCTGCCGCGCCACTGAAAAAAAAACAACACTTTATTTAAAAGTATTTAAATATATTTATTAGCTAGAGTAAGTGAAAGTCTTGTGTTGCGTCTACCATGTTATTGTTTTTAGGGAATTATTATAATTATTTATTTATTTAACGTCACTTTATGCTACCATGGCTAATCGGACGATGCTACAGTGGGGATCCTAAATTTTGCCTATTTAGGTTTTATTAGGATAGGGATCTTTAACAAGTACCTGACATCGCACAGGCTCGGGACCACCTTTTAACATTCCCTCCGAAGGACAGCATAACAAAGGATTTTTTACTCCTATTAAAAAATCCTAGGACCACCTGCGGGTTATTTAGGGAATTAAATTCTCTATCGTTCTATTGAACAGTATTTTAAAAAATATTCCTTAATTTTTACAAAGTACTGACAGACTTTCTTTGTATTTGTTAGTTAGTTTTTACGCATCTTGAAACGTGAGATCCTATATTTTTAGGGTAAAGAAAGGGTATTCATAATATTCTTGTCTTTAATATTAGAATTACTAAACACAAAGATGTTTATTATTAAATCAAAATGAGAAAAATTCTCTTCTGAATATCATGTATTTGTGTCGCGATATAGATGTGAATTGTATATAGTTGTTTTCAAATATGTAATTTATCGTATTCTTGGTTTTAATACGTATTTATTAATTTTAGCTGGATAAAAACTTTTGAAAATGAAGTAGTGAGACTTAGAAACGTCAAATGATAACATTGTAATAAAAAATATATCATTTTTTCAACAGAAATGCTCTAAGTTTTAGTATAATAATATTTTATCTTTATCGAATTAAAAGATTTATGATTGATAATAATAAATCTATAATTTTGTTATTAGAGTATTCTATTTTATACTTATTTTGTATTATATGAATGCTATTTAAATGTTGTATATTAAGTGATTAATTATATTAAAGCTTACAACGAGTTGTGCAGAGGCAGTCATGTATATGTTCACTTCCATATGGATGATCCTAAATAAGCTAATGCTCGCCAAACGTAAACATAGTCATCCCTTTTCCGTCTCGGCGGAAAACCAAAAACATGGTAACAAGAAATCGATTCATCTCGCATTCTGAAACCCGTGATATTTCACGTTACGATGTCTAATGTGAACAAAACCAACTTATGTTTCGTAACTTCAGGAAAAATAATTTCAAAAACGGGATTTGCTTTGGATCGGTTACAATTATTTATTCTGGTTTACTGCTGTGCATTTTTTACAGCGTCTTTCACCTTTCTAAAACTAATAAATATTATTATGAATAGAATAATTAGAACTTTCTCATCTCTTTTTATTATATTTTTATGTATTTTAACCTAAATAAAACATTTAATGACGTTTCGAGGATTTTTTTTTCTCCTCATCTCACTCAATATCATAAACATATCTACAATAATAACATTTACTTGTACGATTTTTTTTTCCTACTTTTCTAAAATTTTTTGCTTTCAGTCGGTATTTTATACAACTCGTATTTCAGGAATATTTTTTTTTTAATTGGTTACAGAAAATTGTTTTCCCATCTAAAAAAAAAAAAGGTAGATTGTAATTATCCTACTTGTAAACCTTCTGGAAAGAATGCATAAAATAATAGTAAAGGCCATATCAAAATCCGTCCAGTGATTTAGAAATTTACTGAAATCAAGAATTTAGTATAATTTTATATATAGAGATGAGGTATTTCTTAAAAATCTGTAAATTAATATTGTTATTAGTATTTCAACTTTTAAATTATTTCATGAAAACGGATATTGCACGGTAAAATAGAGAGTATTACAGTGGATACAAAATTAAACTTTAAAAATGTATTTTAAATATAACTATTATAATATCACTTATTATTTATTTTTCTCATTCGAGCACAAAAATGTAATTCTTAATATATTTATGTTGGTGTTTCTCTTCAATTTCGAAATTATTAATAATTTATATCTTGAAGACTGTCAAACAGTGCTTATTCTGATATACTAAAGAAACTTATGCCAAAACAAAACAAAAAAAGTAATTATATTTAACTTCTATTTTATTTTATATTTTAAATGTCTCTTTTATTGAATTCAATAGAATTTATTCCAAGTATCTGGACATCTGGTTGCTAAGTTCACAGTGATCGGGAAGCATACAGATTTTGAAAGAGAATGGGTATGAAGGAATATTAAGAAGCTTTGCGGATGTTTGTTAGTAGAATATTCCAGCAAATATTATATTCATGCTTTTGTATCATTTTCTCAATGTATTATTAGAAACAAAATTAGAATCAAGAACTATTTGCTGACATAAAACTAAGTCTTCGTCGCAAACCGATGACTTCCTGTCCCACTGTCTCCTTTAATACCATACACACTCACTCATACCTGAAGAACAAATCCGATACCTAGAACTCCATCTTGACAAATGTTTTACATGTAATCCTCATACAATACTTTAACGACAAGAAACTGCTCGTAGATACTGATCGCTACAGCACATACTCGACAAACGTTTAAAACTGCCAATTAATTACAAAAACCTCATTTATGTTACCATCATCAGACCCATCTGGACATATGGAAGCAAGCTTTGGGGCTCGAATAAACCATTTAATTCCTTACAATCCAAAATCATTTGCAAAATGCTAAATACTCCTTACTTTTTCACGAATAAAATAAAGCATAATAATATCCCATTTGTCGCTGGCCTTTCGGAAACAGATATACCTCTTTCAATTCCAAATATCATTCCCATCTTATTCTGACAACTCTCCTCTGCAATTGAAAACATATAGTAGCCTCGAGACCTACTAAATTGAATTGACATTGAAGTGTCAACGCTGGATAGTTTCTTCACAAGACATTTCCACTTCCATAAATGTAAAATAGCCCTTTTACTTATTGTATTTATTATAAGAACAGTAGCAAATATCAATAAAATATTTAAAATATAAATAAATAAAACTAAGCACATGTAAGAATCTATGATTGAAATATACTTTGTTATTTACATTCAGTAGATCGCTTATTATTCCCTTACTTTTCCGATTCTTCCCATTTTCGATTGAGTCAGTTATGGTCAACAATATCCATGGTCTATATTGTTAATGAACTTTCTATTGCTGATTGACTGCATATTATTACAGTTTATACTTTTTTTTTTAATAATAGAGCTAGAATAGAGATGAATGATTGGCCGGTTTTGGTAAAAAGTAAACCATTTGAAGGGGAATGGAACACAAATCAATGCGGTGCTGCCGATGGTGAAGTGGGTCGCGGCAGTGAACCCCTAAATCACCAGGGGACTGGAGAATTCTCCCGGATCGAGGAAAAAATAAAAGCTTTTAAAACTTTACAAACCACTCTCTCTCTGGTTTATACAATTAAATCGCGGGCTTCGCGGATAAATGTACAACCACAATACTCTCCGCGGAACCGATGGTTGTAAAACAGAAACATTTATTATACTAGACTTTTTTTTTTATTGTTCTATAAGTCACATTTTGTTTGATATCGAGAACAAACTCCTTTGAACATCAAGATCTCGGAAGGGTAGTTTTTATACTTCCGGTTTTTTTATTTATTTTTAAAATGGTTTGTAGACTTTGATAAATTATTACAAAAGTATTGTATTGCATTATTTTAACCATTTGGACTTGGAACCATTTTGGACGTCACCTACTAGCAACTCGACGCCGCCAAAACGTACACTCTAAATCATGATATAATATACAAATTACAAATTTGGAACCAAGTATTGTAATTTATTGAAATTTGGTTTTTATGAACTTTATAGAATTGAAAAATACATATTTACAATAACAACAAAATAAAAATCGATTTCTTAGGATTGATAATTCTTATACGAAGATGTTTGCTGATACACTGTATTTTATACAATTTCTTTGATAATATCATCTATACCACCCCAATATTTTTTTGAATATTCATTTTCTTCAATCTGAATCAATTCTTCTACATTAAAATGATTACTGTTTTGCCATTTTTATAAAAAATTATATAATATATGTGATATAGTTATATATATTATATATATATATATATATATATATATATATATATATATATATATATATATATAACCTCAAAAATGTCTTATCTTTACTATTTGACGTTTTAATTTTTTCCAAGAGTGCTTCCATTGGGATAACAAGCTCCTCTACATGTGTTTCATGCCTTTTTATCTTCCACTCAAATTCACTTGTTCTATTCCATTATACAGTTGTAAATACCAATAAATAAATAATATAAAAAAAATTCCAAGTAAATTTATTTTCTCAGTTTTTGAATTTATGTATGATCTTATCAAGTTTGCCTATATCACTGAAGCATACTCCTGTACCTTCCTTCTATGATTCTATTTATTTCTAAAGAAATTATTGAAGTATAAACTCCATCATGAATGCACATAGCACGTTCTCTTTCTTTAATAAACCGCTTGATTTATTTGTAAAACTTCTTGATATTTTTGCCATAATTTAAGTTATTTCAGTAGAAAAGTACGAGGAAATATGGGTTCCTTAAATAATTGCGGTTGAATAACTTCATTCTCCGTAATCGCTCATGCCATCAGAGGGGACATTCGAGTGATATGCTAGAGTTACTTTGTCCCCTCTAATGGAACAACCGAGTGCAAAGGGCTAAAACGCTGCAAATAATTGATTATTTCCAAATAATTAAACTAGGGGACGAACGAGTTTTCGTTGTTTTTACAAAAGCGTTTGTATATTTCGGCTCACAAATAAACTCAGATAATGATACACAAGCGGAAATCCATCGCAGAATTATTTCCGCAAATGAAAGCAATCATCGTCCAGAGAGAAAAGCTTTTTCTCGAAACACGAAGGTGCAATCGTGCAATTCCGTAGTAAGATGGTTCCCACTTATGCCTGCTCTGACGTTACCTATTTCACAGGAAGCCCTTCTTACAAGGTGTGAGAGGAGGACATTATAAAGAACTTCTGACCCGATTTGCGCCAATGGAATCTGGAGTATAAGGATAATTGCTGAGCTAACAAGACTTTTAAAGAGCTCAGACATCGTAAGGGTATTTAAAATATACCGCTAGATGATCCATTTTAAAGCATTATTTCACTTTTAAATAAACCTCAAATTATACGATGTACGCTTAGAATTTTTTTTTGTTTTTTTTTTTAAACATATTTATTGATATACAACTGTATTAAATAAAAATACATCTAGTAAATGTGATGGTAATATACAAAACTGTCATGAAACACATGTAGAGACACTACTCAGTGGCAGCACTCTAAAAATATTATAACTGGAAGGTCCCGGGGCCATTTCCTTTTCAGGCGCCTCGGAGGATTATCAGGAATTGAAGAGGAAGAAAGGATTGAAACTAGTGGGTTAGAGTGAGAACGGATTTTGTCATGAAAGGATTGATACCTGGTCCGGGCCAAATCAGTAACATAAGGAACATTAAGGTCTTTATGGATAAGTTTATTCGTGACAAAGGAGTGTTGAGGATTTTACAAAGGATTTTGGATTGTAAGGATTGGATTTAGAAGTTTAAAAACATTATGTATTTTTGAGCGTTTATAATTATATTTAAATGAACACTTATTATGACAAATCTATAAAGCCTCATTATAAGTTGGATTGAATTACAAATGATTAGCTTCTTTGTTTAATCAGCTTTTCTGATATTAATTAAACAATCAATCAATATAACTATGATGTTTATTTAATATCAACAAGTGTTTTATTACGAAGTAATTATCTAAAGCTAAATTCATATTATGTATCTTTACACATATTTAATTTAATTGAAGATTTCATTATATAAACTTAATAATTTCTGATCTTACTTAATTTTTTTTTTTTTTACTACATGTATTAGTGTTTTTTATTTGGTTTTTCATTCAACCAAAACATGATCTCTTATTAATATAGCGATGGTAAATGAGCTAAGTAATTTAAATTAAGATAATAAAACTAAAATTGTAATATATGATATAATATAACCAAAATTGATCGTAAATCTAAAAAATAAAATAAAGTAATATAAAACTTAAAAGGCGAATCAGTTGTAATATTTTGTTTGACCTATCTTGCATTTTTTAACATTCTCCTAGTACATGAATCTTTTTTGGCTTGATTGTTATCTACATCATAAAGAAAATTCATAATAAGAATAAATAAAATCTATTTATTTATCAATTAAAATTGTTAATAAGTAAAAAGATCATTAAAGTGTTTATCTATCTGGTTAGCTTAAAACAATTTCTTTGTGCTTAAAAGATTTGAAGTTATTATTTAATAATAATCATGTAAAGTTAAAACCGACTTAATTCTTTCTTCTTTTTTTACGAAATATCATACCTTTCTCAAAAAAATAATAAAAAATTCTTAAAATTGATTGTTGATTGAAGTAATTATTTCGGGGTCACTTGTGTCGTAGCCATCATAACATCCTTCAATGACCAAATTAACGGGTTCAAACCTGGCAAGTGAAACTAGGATTTTTATTGGGAGTAAAAAGTCCTTTATTATACCGTCCTTCGTAGGTAAAGTAAAATGGTAGTCCCGAGCCAATGCGATATAAGGTACCCGAGTAGATCCTTATCCTAAACCCAGATGAGAAAGATTTAGGACTCCACTATAGCATCGTCCGATTACCCATAGTAGCATAAAAGTGACGTTAAATGAAAAAAAAACAACTCATTTTTATTAAACTAAAAATTAAAATATATTTGTTTACATGATTACTTTTTGATTATTTCTCTTCTTATTTCAAAGTAGTTAAACGTTCTTCATTTAGTAATCTATATTCAGTGTGCATCTGGTAAATGATATATAAAATAAATAAATAAATTCATCATAATTGCAGTTCTATTTTTTTTTTTTTTTATGTAAACTACTTATTTGTACAATAATCGTATATTATATACGACCATTCGTTAAAAAAAAAAAAAGCAATTTTCTGTTTGTTTTGACGGGAATATTCATTTAGGATATCCAAGACGAATACTTCTGAACTGTTTTGTAAAAAAAGGATAAATAAAACTCACAAAAGTTTACAAAACAGAAGAAAAAAAAAAAAAAAAAGATGTCATTCATAAAGCCTTTTATAAAAATATTATGTATGTCCAGTGAATCATGAAAAAGGTAAGGAACAAAAAATGAGGAAAGTGTTTCATATACTAAATGCTTTCAGCGACCATTTTAGTACTGATCATATTTTACTCATGGTTTTTATTTAATATCACAACTCAACATTTCATATTTTATATTTTCTAAGGTTTTTTCCTCAATTAGCAGATCGGCAAAAAAATCGCCATACAGATGTAAAAGAACAATCATTTTGCTATCTATCCCATGCCCGAGTTTGAATCATAAAAAAAAAAAAAAAAAAAAAAAATAATTTTTATACTGTTGTCTTATACGTGCCTAACAAAATCCGCTTAGCAAAATTTTGAAAAACACAATTGTCCCATATTAAATAGTTTCTGCATCTTACGGCACCAAGTCATCTGCTTTCCTGTAAGACCTGAAGGAATCTGCAAACGATTTATCGCAGATGTTTACCTAACTAAGTAAACAGAGGACCGAGGATGGCTTTGAAAACTCAGTACTCATAGCAATGAACATACCATTTCGGTACAAAATCATGATTTACTGCCAGTTGTTTTTGAAATTAGGATTCAAAACAACTTTAGACTTTTTTTTCTGATTAAAAGGATTCCACAAATAGGTTTTTTTAGAACTAATTTTGTCCGGGAAAAATCAGAGAGGCTGAGAGGAAGTTTTGTTTCCCGTTCGGGATAATCTGACGAGCTAATTGCCTTTCCCATCACACGCGGCAAGAGCAAAACAGACTGAATGTAAAATTGGCTAGGGTTATCAAAAGGCGAAAACCGAGCAGCTATTAAACAAATCCATGGATTTGTTCGCTTGGCTTGTCCTAATGTTTCGTGGGTGGCAAATAATAGAGTCAGTATTCAAAATAGCTAAAGTCGATTATAAATAAATATTAACGTTAAATATTGAATCTGATTTAAATAAATTAAATGTAATACAATATCCATCCAAGCTTTTTTTTTTTTCTTTTGGGGAAATGTTATGTTTTCGAAGTGAGGTTTAAGCAAAGCAGATTTATTTACTATATATCATATTATTACTAGGTTACTATATCTAATAAGTATTAAAACTAATAGTTAATTCGTTTTGATTTGCGTTTTAAAATTAGACTTTATGGTCACCTATAGAGTCGTGGTTAGCATAACAAGCCCAAGATTTCGGGTTAAAACCCAGTAGATTTTAATAGATGGCCCTAGGATTTTTTTAATGGAATTAAAAAATATCCTTTGTTGTTGTTTTGGTTTTAAGAACAAAAAACTGCAAGTGGTTATTATTGCCCAAAACATCAGAAGACAATTAACTTACATATGAAAAAATAAAAATAAAACTACAAAAAATCAATTCTCAATACAAATAAAATAGGAACTATAAACATTATAATTTAATCGGAACTGCATACATGATTATCAACACAAAGTAAAAATGAAAAATGCGGGTAAGATCAAAAAGTGCGAAAAATAACCTGAATATGTTAAATGAGGTAGTATAAACGAATGTTCTTTACCAATGACACCGTCGACGGCCATTTAACATGCTATTTAACATTCTAAATGCTCCTTACTTCGTTACAAATAAAATCATCCATAACGACCTTAATTTAATTTTTTAATTAAAGCACTTTTAATTCCGAAAACCAAACCTTCATAACTATGTCCGCAACCTATCAACCTCTCATCTTCCTTGTAACCCGCCTTGGCGTTTGAAAAGAAGATGACCTCGCGATCTACTTACTTGAATAAAGATTGAAGTTCTACCGCAAGTTAGTTTCTTCCTAAGTCTTTTCTTGCTCTTTTTTTTTTTTTTTTTTTTTTTTTTTTTTTTTTTTTTTTTTTTTTTTAGCACTTTTACTGGTTGTATTCATCTACAGTTGTAAAAATAAATATTTTTTTTTTTTTATAAATCTACACTCATTCCTATCGACATACCACTAAAAACCATTGAATGAGTGGTTTTCTTAGAAACATGGTATGTTAAGCATGAGGGAAAGCATGAGAAAGAAGCACCACCTTCAAGCAAGACATGTACAAGAATTATTCCGGTAAATCCTTTGTAGAACTACTCTTAAGTGATCTATCACCGTCTCCGGACATGAGTTCTGTGACCATGTCATTCATCAACATTTCACGATGTCCTAGTATTTGATCGTAAATTAGTTAATATAATCACATTATGTTAGAGAACAACATTAGAAGTTTTTCACGTTGAAAATGGGAGGCATGAAATATACCCCAAGAGTATAGATTGAGATGCCATACCCCTCCATCTGCCCTAATGCGTGCCGCTCCCTCGAGAACAACACATCTCAAACAAGAAGTTGCCTAGCGCGAATACGAGATGTTTAGAAACATTAAAAACAGATTTGGGATTCCTCCGACTCCAATATACAGATTAGATAAGAAATGTACTGTTGGCGTTACTTTAAGCCCACCCAACTTTTCGCTTATCTCCAAAACCCTATAAGTTTAACAGGCTCAAAAACAGAATTTTACCCTCGAGTCTTCTTTAAATAAGAATAATATAAAATACATAAGCGAACACGGTAATAACCGCCTTTGGTTATTCAAAACATAATAAAAAAATAATCAGGTACTGCAGAATCAAGACAGGCTATAATAATTATAATTATTTTTTCTTTCACATACCTATGAAATATCAAATATATAGTTAGGGAAAGTATGGCGATGGTGAAAATTTCCGAATTTGAGTTTTCAATGGAAATACATGTTTTAGTGTGTGTTGTATGAGTCCAAATGACCAAGTCCCGCAAAAAGGTTTGAGTGTGTATGCGTGTGTTTGTAGTAACTCCAGCGCAAAAACTAAAAGTCCTATGAAACTGAAATTTTATATTTAAGATAAGTATATGCCCGAGATTTTACAGCAACGTTTTCTACAAAATCCGCTAACTAGAAGATCCACTTTATACCACGCATTTTGCACATATTTACGTTTTTCTCAAAAACGGCTCTTACGATTTTGATTAAACTCTATAAATCGATGTAAAATTTGATGAAACAGTTATAGTTTCCAATGGATACCAAGTCATATAGGACTGTATGGAAATGAAGCGGCAGATAGAGCTGCCGGGCAAAAACTAACTACGATAGAAAATGCCAAAGTACCTCTCCAAGACCTTTTAAAATGTCTGCAGAAAGAAGCAGTCCAGGAATGGCAGAAATATGACTGGGAGTCACAATTTTAAGGCAAAGATTACTATCAAACCCAGCCAACCATTAGCCTTATACCACGGTTCTCCAATAACCAACAACTTGATAGAATAGAAATTTCACAATTAGTAAGACTACGGACTAACCATGACTGCACAAAAAAATTTCTCAATTTAATGAAAATAGAAAAAGATGGCAATTGCGTAACATGCAAAGTCTCTAAAGACCCGCGCCACATTCTATTCCGATGCAGAAAATATAGAAAGCAAAGTGAAGTAATGATTCCCCCAGAAACAGAAGCCTGTTTTTACAAAAGTTAGACAAAGAAAAGTTTATGATGAAGCAATTCTTCATTAACGCTCAATGTAAAATCTAACAAAAAGAAAAAAAAATGTTTAATTGTAATATTATTTCATTGTTTATATTTCTTTTGAGTCACCTTCCTCTTTCATTTACATTTTTTTTTCTCTATTTAATTAATTGATTGATCTTTTTCTATTATATTTGGTTCCGTAACCTAAGTTTTTATTAAATTGTGGCAAACAGGTATTGACCATATAGGATTTGGTTTCAAATCTTGAAGGTCATTTGTATAATTAAAAAAAAAAAAATAAATTGATCGGCTTTAATATCATGTAAGTTTTATTCTGATTGAAATAGTCTGAGAGGACTTAAATACCAATATTTCAAACTTTTTTCCTCTAAAGTATCTTTAATTTTGTAGATTTAAAAAAATCAGGCACATTACCTCATTAGAATTAATAAATAACGCCTGAATATGCAAGTTGAGCAAGTTTGATTAACAGCTGTCAAATTAAAAAAATGCAAACATATCTTTTTAATAGATTTTTTTTTTAAGCAATATAACAGAAATATAGATGTACTCGTATAATATACCGTTGGATAGCTAAATATTTTAGAAAAAATACTATCATATACACAAAATTCTAAAAGTTAACGAAGAGTGATGAAAAGCCGATAAAACAAACTGATTGCCGTAGATAATAATATAATTGTATAATTAATAAAACAACTTTCTATTTTACTTAATTTAATTATTTCTTTAACAATTTATTTTAATATCCAAATGTATTTAAAACTTCTATAATTAATTTTAACTACGGAGGTAAGTGAAAGTCGTGTGTTGCGCGCAACAGGTCTTTTTTATTCTGGTTCAAACCGTGGTAAAATAATAATTTAATACATAAATTCTGCAAAGTTATGAAAGTTTATCTTATTGCATAATTACACACTATATATTACTTCTGAAAACAAGAGATGGTGAATTATTAAAATAAAAAATCCTGTACCTCTACCCATGAAACTCCTCGGGTTCAGTAATAAAGACGTTGTTTTCCGTACCTTTTGGTTTAGAGGACATTTTTCATGAAATTGATATTTTGACAAATTTGTATTCTCATTATTTAATTTTATTTAAATCTTCTATTCGATTTTATCAAATGAACATTCATGTCCTTTGAAAACATTTATTTACAAATACAATTAATTTCTAAAGGTATTTTTTTTTTATTTTTTTTTTTTTTTTTTTTATTTATCGAGCAATATTACAATCTGTCCAATTCAGGACATTTTTAATAGTGATAACGTACAACATTCATACTACATTCACACGATATATACAAAACAATAAATTTATATAATAATAATAATAAAATATACATATATACAAAATAAAATCAATAAAAATATATACAATAGTCACTCATACCTATATACAATTCACAAGCATACAGCACGTGAGTGGAGAATCTAGCCAATGCTAGAACTCCAATATACATGTTACAAGAGGTCACGAGGCCACTGCCGTTTCAACCTTCTAGGTGGGTTGTAAGGATGAGTGGAGCTGGATAGGGATTGAGCTAGAGGATTAGGATGATGAATGAGATTCTGGTGGAATTTGGAAAATTTGGATGGAATCAGGTCTGAAATAAAAGGAACATTAAGGTCGTGGTGCAAGGTATAGTTGGAAACATAATAAGGAGCATTTACTATTGTACGGAGGACTTTGGATTGAAAGGATTGAATGCGTTTGATGTTAGTACGTTTAGCTGTCCCCCACAGTTCAAGTCCGTAGGTCCAGATGGGCTTCAGTATTGTCCTGTAGATTAATAATTTGTTGTCAACTGTAAGTTCAGATTTTCTGTTGAGTAGTCGGTATAACTGTCCGAATCGTCGGTTGAGTTCTTGTCTTTTAAGTCTTGTATGTGGGTTCCAAGTCAATCTTTTGTCTAACAGTAAGCCAAGATACCGGACTGTATCTGAAGGAGGAATCGGAATGGAATTGAAGTAAACTGGCGGACAGGAGTTTCGTCGAAGAGTGAAGGTTACGTGTTTGCATTTGGCTTCGTTCACCTTTATGCGCCAAGCACTACACCAGTCTTCGATAAGAGAAAGGTGTCTTTGCAGGTTTAAGGATGCTGTTTCAGGATTGGAACTGGATGATAGGATGGCGGTGTCGTCTGCAAAAGTTGCCAGAAAGGTATCAGGATGTGTAGGAATATCAGCAGTGTAAAGGATGTAGAGGACGGGTCCCAAGACGCTGCCTTGAGGAACACCGGCCTCAACGGGATAAAGGTTAGAAAATTCTACACCACAGCGAACGCGGAAGGAACGGTTTGAGAGATAGGATCGGAGAATGAGGTATAGAGACTGGGGTAAATGGGTTTTCAGCTTGAAGAGTAATCCAGTGTGCCATACCCGGTCAAAAGCTTGCGCAATGTCCAGAAACGCACCAGAACAATACTCTTTGCATTCAAGAGCTGAGGAAATATGATCTACAACTCGGAGCCCCTGTTGAACTGTGGAATGGTGAGGACGGAATCCAAACTGATGGGAAGGAAGATTTTGAGATTCTAATATGGGTAGGATACGTTTAAGAAGAAGCCTTTCGAAGATTTTTGAGAGGATGGGGAGTAGACTAATAGGCCTGTAGGATGAAGTGTTGTTGGAAGGTTTGCCTGGTTTTAGAAAAAGAATGATAGTGGAATGTTTCCATAACAGAGGAAAATAGGTGGTGCGTAGGATGCAGTTGTAAATATAAGTAAGGAATATAATAGCTTTCTGCGGAAGTTGTCGGAGGATCTGGGGAGTAAGGAGATCGTGTCCAGGAGATTTACGGAGGGTAAGTTTTTGGAGAAGATATTTGACCTCAGAGGGATTAATAGCTTTAGGAGGTAGGGAAAGTGGAATCGGTGACAAAAGAAAGTCTTGCACTGTTGCGGTGTGATTGGCTTGGGATTCCGGGTGAGGAGTGAAAACTTTGGAGAGGTGTGTGGCGAATTCCTCGGCTTTATCTTCATCAGACGCAGCCCAGGAGTCATCACCACGTCGGAGAGGATGGGAAACTTGATGGTATTTTAGGATCTTTTTCGTGACATTCCACAGGGAATTATCACGAGCTGATAGAGAGGAGAGGTAGGAATTAAAGGACTGGGAACGGAAGGTCGCCAACTCCCTCTTCAATTGTCTACAATAGATCTAAAGGTATTAATTACACACTTAGTTTCGTGTTTTAATTTTAGTTCTATAGGACTTACCGTTTCCGCCCGGGAGTTACCACACACATTTTTGCGGGACTTGGTTATTTGGACTCAGGGGACCCTAAAATGTGTATTTCCGTTGAAAAATGAAATTCAAAAGTTTTCACGATCGCATATTTGTCTTTAATATAAAATTTCACTTTCAAACAAGAAGCTCGTAAGACCGGTTCTCACTTATGCCTGCGAATGCTGGGCATTGCCGAGTTCTCAGAATACCCTGCTCCTCAGGTCCGAGAGGAAGATATTGAGGATAATTTATAGGACAATAGGCACCTATGAAGTCTGAACGATAAGGAGGAATGCTGAATAGCAAGGCTACACAAGAATTCAGACGTCGTAAGGATCACCAAAGTAGGCCGGCTTCGTTGGGCGGGACATGTAAGTAGAATGGCACAGGACCAGAAACCTGGAATGGTCCAATATCAAAATATTTATAAGAGAAGGAGAGTGGGAAGGCCTCGGTTCGGATGGATTGATAGAGTGGCAGCGGATGCCAGGTCCATCTTGAAGATCCGCAATTGGAGAGCGGTTGCAACGAACAGAGAAGACTGGCGGAGTAAACTGCAGGAGGTCCTGGCTCATCACTTATAGCGCCATGGATGATGATCAATCGACTTTCGTTTAGGCGCTGCACTTACCACACACAGACCTTTTTGCGGGACATGGTCATTTGGCCTGAGGGGACCCTAAAACGTGTGTTTCTGTTGAAAACTGGAATTCGAAAATTATCACGATCGCAATACTTTCCCTTACTATTTATAGTAAGTGAAAGTAAAAAAATGATAGGTTTGGCAAACTAGAAAAGTTCATTCGGTACTCGAATATAGAAAGAAATGACAAGAACCATTTAAATAATTAATATCCGGCAGGATATTTTAACTTTAGTGGAAGGGAAGTGCATCAATTTCCAGCAAACCAATCAGTTGGGCTTTGGAAATTCAGTTCCTGGAAACCAAGCTAAGGAAGAAATCGATAACATCCCTGATGCTACAGCCAATCTGTAAGAGGGTATCCTCACACAATTATTTTACCAGAGAAGCACAAAGAACGCTTTGATCCTAGGAGGCAGAAGCTGCTGAGAGAAAATGAAGGATACATAGAGAATGCATCGAAGAAGAATGATTGGCGATTTATTTATTGATACATTGCCATTTGCAAGTACGAAAAATATAAAATATCCAGTAAATAATTCTATATTTTAAAAGTTATATTATTATCCTGTTACCTTTAAAACCTTTAAAAAGCAATATTTTATGAAGTAAAGAACCTTAAAAATAAAAATAAAACAAAAAACCTACTTCGGACTTAATAAATAAAACTAAAGATAACATTATTTAAAAAAAGAAAACAGAAGAAGAAGTGAATTCATTGTTAAGCCAAGTGGTGGGGCTATGTTTTCTGGCCTAAATTGCTTTTCTTTTCTGACTTATTTCTATATTTTTTCCATCTAGAACAAAGGGCACCGGATCTGGGTCAATATGGGTTCAATTTCTTACAAAGCCATTGCATGTTTTAATTTCCCTAGGGTGGGGGAAGGGAGCGGCCAAAAGAGATCCCTTACAAAGAAGCTCGTCTTCCACAGGGTCTGAGGGAGTTAGGGAAAAGGAGTTGGGGGGAGAGGAGTTGAGGGAGGAAAAGGAGTTGGGGGCGGTCTTAATTCCCGGCCTCTGGAGAAAGGGTCGTTTATGAACTACAATGGAAATAATTCAAAATAGAAAAAAAAAACGGATTTTGTTTATCTTCCTTTGAAATCATTCTTAAGGGAAGCGTATTTAATAATACTAAACCCATAGTATATCCATTATTCTAATCAAATTAACGATAATTATATTAATCATGAGTGTAAATGTATAACCAAAACCGAATATATAAATATATATAAACAATCATACAATAAAGTGGGGGAGGGAGGGGTAAAAGATAATAAAAATTTTAAGTTTATAAAAATGTGGTGTGCTCAACATAATGAAGTTACAGTTGGACATTTTTTTTTAAAGTACATTAATATTCGATAGAAACATTAATTTTAGATTATTTAACCCTTACCACTCCGTTAGCGCCGGTCCGGTGACACAGATATTATTTAAGTAACTCCGATGTCGCAGGAGTGGCGACATTTACAATAGTTATAGAATTTACCTGCTCTAAAATTAAATAGGGTCTCTTGCAGAGGGTCTTATATTTTTGCATTATAATCCGGGGAAATTCTTAAATTTCGTATGGAAAAAGCACTGGACTGGTTAATATAATAAATAAATTATTTTCGTCAACAATAAAACCACACATTTTATCGCTGTCTATAACCTTATCGAACTTTGAAAATAATATTTATAAATATATAATATATATTTATATTTGTTTTTTGTTTTTTTACAAAACCTTTAGCTTCATAATAATAGCATATTATAGATCTATATAAAAATATCTCCGGAAAAAAAAATTATTCTTTCTCTTTCAATTGGTTCTCAAATTCTTTCATCTTACGCATTTATACGTTTTTATCTATGCTAACAAGATAAAATGGTTATCATTATTTTTTTTAACATATAAAATTAAAAAATTGACATTTAAGCTCTGTCAGATTATTTAAATAAAATGTAACCTACATAATTTTCAATTGCATTAAATTGCACATCGGTATGGCCAGTTTAATTAAAATCCTTAGAACCATTTTTTAAATACTCTTAAAGAAGCTATAATAGTATAAAATGCTAGGGTCAATATAGGACTAGTAGTCGATTATTTCTGATCGAAAACATTAGGGTAAATCCAAGACGTATATTTTATTTTAATTAAAATTTTATTGAAGTGCTACCACTGGGTACATTTTTATCACGCCTATCATGTCATTTATCTCAAGATTCACCTTTACTTAATGTATTTTTTTGTTAATACAGTTGTAAATATATCTATAATAAATAAATAAAAATATTCATACAACTTATTGTCTTAAATTCGTTTAATTTGGAATAAAACTTGTATATTCTTTGACAACTGAAATTCGAAAAAATTGTCAATCACAATACTTTATTTCATATACCTGTAAGCGAAATAAAAAAGGGAACAAATACGCGTAATTTCAAAAAAACAATTATAGTAATTTTGCATTTTCAAAAATTTATTATTATTATTATTCTTATGTATGTGTTGACTGTAAAATATTTTGTCTTATTTTTTCTGTAACCACTAGGAAGCGGCGTGGTCTAGTGGATAGAGTTTACTTTTCTTCGGGTATTGGGTTCGAATCCCGTCTGTGACAGAATATTATTTATTATGTTATATAAAGCGATGGGCGGCTCAAGGGTATTAAGACCCTCCTGGGGGCAGACCTAGCCTTTTAAAAGTCTGTACACTAAAATTTTCTCATTTGGGCGGCTGAGTGTGATCTCGGCCTAATAACCTCATTGCACTGCCGCTGGCCTAGAAACAGTACGAATATCTATATGCACTGAACCCAAGACCTTCATGGGTTGTAGAGGTAGAGGTATTTTTTATTTATTCAATTTTTTTTTCTGTAACCACTAGAGACTCAAAACATTTCAGTTTACTTTTTTTTTATTATTCTAATTGAATAATTATCACGTCTCACATGGAATCCGCACACTAAACTGAAACGACAAGAAACTGCTCGACGCTTTCGATTACTTCAACATTTACTTGACAAACGCTCTAAACTTCCACTTAACTACAAAAGACTCCTCTACATGACTATCATTAGGCCTATATGTACTTACGGAGTTGAGCTTTGGGGCTCTACTAAACCTTCAAATTCTTTTCTGATCCAATCCTTACAATCCAAAATCCTTCGTAAAATCCTCAACGCTCCTTACTTTGTCACAAATAAACTCATCCATAAACCCCGAAGCAGATATCACTCCTTCCATAACCAACTCCTCTCCCACTCTAACCCACTAGTTTCAATTCTTGCTCCTTCTTCCATTCCTGACAATCCTCTGAGGCGTCTGAAAAGAAGATGGTCTCGAGACCTTCTAGTTTAGAAAAGTTACAGGAGTGCTGCCATCGGGTAGTTCTTCTTTAAGTCTGATTCACGCCACTTATCTTTTGTCATTTACACATTTACTTGTTGTACTTTGATGTTAAGTTGTAAATTTCAATAAATGATGTTTAAAAAAATAAAAAAAATAATTATCAGCTCACGAACACCACATAACGTCCTTCAATTATGTAAAAACATTCTGGACAATATACATAAAAAAACTTAACAAGATGTCTACTGGGTACTGCCTTCCTCATGCCTGAGTTGTTATTATTTTATTTATTTTTGTTAATCACATTTGCTGGTTGTCACAATAGAGGCGCATTAACAAATTAAGTTGAAAAAAACAATATTTAAATTAGTAACCTTATAATTATTTTCAATCCTAAACATTCTTACAGGAATCTCATAAAATATTTTAGCTATTTTTTTATTGTGTACAAAAATATTTTTATCATCCAGGTATTATTTTATGTCCTACGTTTTCAAAAATGATCCTAATTGAAAAATAAAACATGCAAATCTTCTATTTTCTTTTTTTATAAATTGTGATATAATAGTTATACAAATTAAAATGTATGCTAGTCGAATTTTTTTTTTTAAATATATGTTAACATTAATAAAAAAAAAAGCAATTACGAAACAGTAATGGTAATAATCTCTGTTTGGTAACAGTGAAAATGTATATTCGATACGGCATGAAAATAACTTCTAACTGGTAGCAATAGCTTCAGTAAAAGGGAGGGGGCAATTTCGGTGAAATGGGAGAAGATATCCCAACTTGAGGAAGAATGACAATGGCCATTCTTCGACAAGTTCCTTTCGAAACAGGACGCCGGGCTGTCCTTGGGCTCAGGAAAAACTCTCAGCAACAATAGTTGCCATAAAACTGCTTATTTTCCTCCTAACAATTTATATATCTATGTATTCTTCAAATAAAGATTTTTTTTTATCCATATTTATTGACATTTACAACTGTATAAAGATATACATCAAGTATATGTGATGAAAATTAAGAAAATGACATGAAATACTTGTGGAGACACTACCCATTGGCAGCACTCTAAAAGTCTAAACTGAAAGGTCTCGGGGCCATCTTCTTTCAGACGCCTGTGAGGATTATCAGGAATTGAAGAGGAAGCAAGGATTGAAACTAGAGGGTTAAAGTGGGAATGAAGTTTGTCATGAAAGGAATAGTATCTAGGTCGGGCTAAGTCAGCAACATATGGACGATTTAGATATTTATGGATGAGTTTATTCCTGACAAAGTAAGGAGCATTGGGGATTTTCTGAAGGGTTTTGGATTGTAAGGATTGGATACTTGAAGAGTTCGATGGTTTAGTAGAGCCTCGCAGCTCTACTCCGTATGTCCATATCGGTCTATTCATGGTCATATAAATGAATCTTAAGTTAAGCGGAAGGTTTGAACGTTTGTCCAGTAAGTGTTGAAGTAGTCGAAAACGTGGGGCTGTTTCTTGTCTTTTTAGTCTTGTATGAAGCTTGAAGTTAGACGTTTGTCGAGATTGAGTCCTTGGATGTATTCAACAGGAACAAGTGAAGTGTCAATTAAGGATAGTGTAGGGCAGGAAGTCATAGGTTTGCGACGAAGGGTAAAGGTTATTTGATGAGATTATTTGAAATTAATTTTTATTCTCCAATTTGAAACCATATTTCAAGGTCGCGAAGGTGGGATTAAAGTGTGTGAGAGGCAATAACTGAATCATTTACGCAGGGGCAATCAGCATTGGTAGAAAGGAAAGTGTTAAGATGGGTTGGGATATCAGCTGTATAGACTATGTAAAGAATGGGTCCTAGGATGCTGCTTTGAGAAAATATTTTTATGACAAAAAATAAAATAAATCAGTCTTATGCTCTATAAAAAAAGAAAAGAAATCTGGTGCACACAGCACACGAATTTTACTAACCAGCGTTGATAAAATCTATCTAAGAATAATTAAATACAGTTAGAGATTAAACAATAAATAATATAATATCATTATTTTTTTTAAATAAATATTAATAATGATAATACCATTTTATATCATTCAGATTAGTTTCTGGTTTTAAGCAGTTGTCATCCTATGAATAAAGATAATTCTAGTCAACAGACAGCCGGGCAATTCATAAGAATATAACGAATGAAAGGATAACCAATAGCAAAAATTAAGAGAATAAAATTATACATTAGGAAAATACGTTACGAAAATATATGTTGTTTGATAAATATACAACTAACGGCAAATTATTAGCGAGAGGTGAAGTCATTTGTAATGCAGTAAAAAACACAAAGAGTTGTGGAATCAGTAAAGGTTAAAATATTATATTATACTAAGTCGTAACACGTGAAATGCTCGGATTTTTATACCTTTATAGAGGATTGAAGCGTTGATTCCTAAAAAAATATTTACTACAGAAAAATACTTTATTTATAAAACAGAGATGCCCAACTGCTGCGGTTTGCTTAATACACAGCACGCTAAAATTTCTTTAGAAATATTATAAAAAATTATGTAAAATTATTTATTTAACAACATAAAGGCTCTTTAACCACTTGAGTTATTTTATCCCTAATTTATTAATACAAAATACAAACAATCAAGTAAAATATAAACAAAATCTAGATTATTACATATCAGAAAAGAATAAAATTAAAAATTAAAAATCCAAACATGAACATATATCATAACATCGTCCATATGATTTAGGTATTTATGGATGAGTTTATTCCTGACAAAGTAAGGAGCATTGGGGATTTTCTGAAGGATTTTGGATTGTAGGGATTGGATACTAGAAGAGTTCGATGGTTTAGTAGAGCCTCACAGCTCTACTCCGTATGTCCATATCGGTCTTTTCTTGGTCATATAAATGAGTCTTTTGTAGTTAAGCGGAAGGTTTGAACGTTTGTCCAGTAAGTGTTGAAGTAATCGAAAACGTGGGGCAGTTTCTTGTCTTTTTAGTCTTGTATGAAACTTGAAGTTAGACGTTTGTTGAAATTGAGTCCTAGGTGTTGGATCTATTCAAGAGGAACTAGTGAACTGTCATTAAAGGATACTGTAGGGCAGGAAGTCATAGGTTTACGACGAAGGATAAAGGTTATTTGGTGACATTTATTGAAATTAATTTTTATTCTCCAATTTTGATACCATATTTCAAGGTCGCGAAGGTGGGATTGAAGTGTGTGAGAGGCAATAACTGAATCATTTACGCAGGGGCAATCAGCATTGGTAGAAAGGAAAGTGTTAAGATGGGTTGGGATATAAGCTGTATAGACTATGTAAAGAATGGGTCCTAGGATGCTGTTTTGAGAAAAGATTTTTATGACAAAAAATGAAATAAATCAGTCGTATGATCTATAAAAAAAGAAAAGAAATCTGGGCAGCACACGAATTTTACTAACCACCGTTGATTTAATCAATTTAAGAATAATTAAATACAGTTAGAGATTAAGCAATAATACAATATTTTTATGTTTAAAAAATATAAATATAAGTAATGATAAAATTATTTTATTTCATTCAGATTAGTTTCTGGTTTTCAGTAGTTGTTCTAATCAATAATAATAATTCTAGTCAACAGACAGCCGGGCGATTCATAAGAATGAAATGATAACGAATCAAAAATAAAGAGAACAAAAGTATACATTAGGAAAATACATCACGAAAATATATGTTGTTTAATTAATAAACGATTAACCGCAAATTATGAGCGAGAGGTGCAGTTATTTGTAGTGCAGTAAAAAACACAAGGAGTTGTGGAATCAGTATTGGTTATATTATACTAAGTCGTAACAGGTGAAATGTTTCTTCTTCTTTTGCATCACCCTGTAGTGCCTTTCAGCGTAGAGGAGCGTTTAGCCAGGATTGCCAATGTTCTCTGTTGCATGCTAGATTTCTGGCTTGGCGAATATTTTTATTTAGTTTCTTGCATAAACGGTCGAATGTCGTACTTCTTGGTCGGCCTCGGGTCGTTTGCCTTTGGAGATATAGTCCATGGTTTTCAATGGGTCTCTGTGTCCCACCATCCGGCCATGTTCAAACCACTTAAGCTGCCGAATTTCCTGGACATCCTTCATCGGGGGAACTCCCAACTCCTCTCTGATCCTTTCTTTGCGAATGCAGGCACGTCTTGTTCTCCCTGCGATCCTTCGAAGAAACCTCATCTCCACAGCAATGAACGTGAAATGCTCGGATTTTTATATCTTTATAGAGGATTGAAGCGTTGATTCCTAGAAAAATATTTATTAGAGAAAAATACTTTATTTATAAAGCAGAGCTACCCAACTGCTGCGGATTGCTAAATACAAAGTATGCTAACATTTCTTTAGGAACTTTATAAATAATAGTATACAATTATTTATTTAGTAACATGAAGGCTTTTCAACCACTATTTTAGGGTTATTTTTGCCCTAATTTAATAATTCAAAATACGAACATTTAAGTAAAATATATTAACAAAGTCTAGATAATTACATTAAAAATTACAGAAAAGACAAATAAATATATTAAAAATCCAAAACATAAAGTTTTTTTTTTAATTTTATAAAAAATTGAAGCATCTTTCAGAAAAGCCATCAGTTTTGTTGCCGATTCCTGTGTATTTTGTAATATTGTCACAATGTCAGTCTCCATACTATTCCCTCTTCGCTTCGCTTCGAAGGAAAAGCAATCCAACAGTATATGGGGTACTGTGAGGATAACCCCACGGGATTAACCTTGATGCACTGGCCCCCTCGTCATCAGGTAGCCGTGGGTCAGTATTGTGTGACCAATCCTCAGTCGAGCCAGTACCACTTCCTCCTTCCTGCACAGCCGTAGGTCTGCTCGGTTGGGTTTCACGGAAGGCTCTACTACTCTAAGTTTATTTTCCCTCATAAAAAACCATAATTTTTGCCAATGTTCTACAGCCTTTTCTTTTATGAGGGTGACTTTGGGTTGAATGCGTTTGATGTTATTATTTTTAGCTGTCCCCCAAAGTTGAAGTCCGTAAGTCCTTATAGGTTTCAGTGCTGTCTTGTATATTAGTAATTTGTTGTTAACTGTAAGATGAGATTTTCTGTTTAGTAGTCTTTATAACTGGCCGAATCTGCGGTTGAATTATTTTCTTTAACTCTTGTGTGTGGGTTCCACGTCAGACTTTTGTTTAGTAAAAAGTCAAGATACCTGACTGTGTTTGAGGAAGGAAGCGGTAGGATTTGCGTCGAAGGGAGAAGGTGACGTGTGTGCATTTGCTTAAAATTCTATAGAAGATGAACCTAAACAAGAAGAAGATACCACTTTTACCTTATTAGACTATGAGTTTTGTAATTAATAGATGCATAGAAATGAAAATAGGAATATCCCACGAACAGATTACATTCCCTGCCTTGAGATGATAAAAGATAGGGATATGTACAGCGCCCGCCCTGACAATATAAAGGATGCCTCTTATAGCCCTGACTAAGATAAACTTATCTCGATTTAGTTTGTTGGGTTATTTCTAGGCTAAGTGCACGCAATCTTCCCCTCTCTGGAAGCGGCCTCATCTGTTTCTACAGACGTGGGAGGTGGGGGCTAAGGAGCCAATTTGTTCGGAATACCCTATGAGCCCTACATACCTAATGATTTAAGGGATGCACGCATGAGCCAGGCTGCCGTTAGTGCTAGAAGAAGAATTGTTCGAAGGTCGCCCGGAATAAATTATAAGAGTTATAATCAATTATTGGGTTGTAGAATAAGGACGCAGCCTTTTATATTGGTTATATAACACGTTCACGCTTGCTTGACACAGCGGTGGGTCACATCTCAGTGTTCCGTGGGGCAATATCACCCATCGGTGGGTGACACTGACTATTCCGTTGGGCGGAGGTGACCCACTTGTGATCCAAGCACAACTATCCCACTGGGGTGACGTGTATCACAGACTAGTCACTTTTTCCAGAATATATATTATTTTTAAGATGTACAACGTAATATGTTGTAGGAATTAACAATCATAAGGGTTTATTTTATATTTTATAACCATTAACTATCCCCTCAAAGGACTCTTATGGATCAATTTCATTTGATTACTCTTCTTTAAGAATTTTCTTAAATTTTATTCATAATTTTATCTATCTTTACAAATGATGCAAAAAAATTGCGCTCTAGAAAGCATCATCAAAACTGTTACAATCTCACATCTAGTGTGTTTGAAGCCCCGAACTTTTGTGATCTGGTATTAAACACGTTAGCACTTGCAAAATAGTCGCCCCGCCCCACGAAGCGTAAGCAGCCATGACAGTCACGGGAAAAAACGTATACGAGGTTATTCGCCCCGGTGTGAAATTGTTAAATAAAAACTTCAGATCCTTTTAAATATTTTTAGATTAACGATTGTCCACAGACATTGGTCACACTAATGCTTGAATGGGGATCACTTGTAGCTGGATGGCTAGCATGACAGTCTCCTATGCCAAAGGTCACGGGTTCAAACCCGCAGGTGGTCCTAGGTCTTAGTTATGCCGTCCTTCCAAGAGGTCTCGAGCCTGTGCGATGTTAGGTACTCGTTAAAGATCCCTATCCTAATAAAACATGGATATGCAAAATTTAGGACTCCCACTGTAGCATCGTCCGATTAGCCATAGTAGCATAAAGTGACGTAAACAAAAAAACATAAACAATGCTTGAATTTTCTCAATGTAAACAGCCGAAGGACCCGAGCGCTTTGCGTCAAATATTCCGGTTTTACGTATGGCGCAGACGGCGTCTGGCGTACGGCGGGTGGCAGACAAACAGATTTTTTTTTTTATTCCGGTTCTATGTATTTTGAAATGCAAGAAATTTGAGTTGGTGTTTTTTTTGTTTTCTTTGGTCTATCGTAATGGTTCGCTATTGAGAATAATAAACTAAAATCTGATCATCTGAATTGCTTTGTATTGGGAATATTGGGATGAAACAAAAGATAAAAGGATCGCATATAGCACTTATTTGTCCCCTCTAACATGTTCAAGGTCGCATCAGATGTGTGATCAATCCTTAGGCCTGGGGGTGTTCATAAAACGAGGTGAAAAAAAAAAGTATTTCTTGAGACATACCTTCCAAAGATGTTGCCGAGCATTCCTTCCTCTACTGGAGGACTTGTAATGCTTTTCACGCCTTCCGTTATCATAGAATCTAATGAGAAATTATTAGCAATTATCCCCAAAATATGAATTTTTAGAAGAAGATATAGAAAAGACGAAGGAATCAGAAGGATCGTATTTCTCCCACGAAAAGGATAGCAGGGGATCGAGGAGAATGGAGTCGGTAATTACAGGTTCCTTTTCTGTAACAGTATATGACAAATAGTAACAAACCGTTCACTCAGTATTCTGAATAATATAAAATCTCAGATAAAAATATGTTTTTAATTTTTGAAATATAAGTGCAAGTTGATTTCATTACTCCTAATTGATTAATTATTGATTGATTCATTACTCCTAATTATTTTATTCCCTTTAATCCCATCTGATCCAATAGTGATTTGATAAATATTATACCTTTGGAAAGGAACTCCAATGGGTTTGTTTGTTTGTTTATTTTTTTATTATAAAGTCACTTTATGCTAATATGGCTAATCGGATGATGCTACCACGGGAGTCCTATATTTTTCCTATCCAGTTTTAGCAAGGATAGGGATCTCTAACGAGTACCTGACATCGCACAGACTTGGGACCACCTTTTTGCGCCCCCTTCAAAAGATAGCATAACTAAGGCTATTTTAATCCCATTAAAAAATCCTAGGACCACCTGTGGGTTTGAACCCGTGACTTTTAGAATAGAAGGATGTTATGCTAGCTACACTGCTATAGGTGATCCCCCAATTTTTTTTTTTTTTTAATTAAGTACGTGAATTCCTAAAATATAAGTAGTTTATATCGAATGTAGTTTTCGGAGTTACTGCTGCCTATAAAAGCAGCGGCGAAACATATAGTATGTGCTGCAGTCCCTGAGTCATAAATTCGTAATCACTAAAGTAATCAAATCATAAATATTCTCAACAATTTGATAGGATACACTATTTATGGTGTATCGTTAATATATCTGACTATTTGATCTCCAAGATCCGAAAGCTTAAAGGGACGAACAAAACAGAGAGTAAAACACCTGATAGCATCGTTGAGTCGGATTGGAGGAAACAAAGAGTCGGCAAAGAAGAAAAAATAGTGGAGAGATACAAGGATAAACAATGTCCTGGTCTATCTCAAGTTACAAACGCAAAAAGCAACAGGCTGCGCCAAGCCGATCGTAAACAAAGGATTTCCTAGACCATTTCCGCCTCACTGCTTCCTAAAGCAGCGCGTATTTCCGATTTTCAAATGGTCCAGTCCTGGAATTCTGGCTTTTTGTTTCACCGGCGGGGATATAACTATTTGATTTGTATACCGACCAAATGTTTTTCTACCATAAATGTTACCCATTTGTGTAACCACTACGATTAATTTACGTCAAAGGATTTAACTGAATACTTTTCTACTTTATAATTTCCTTTATAAGGGAGAGTGACAGTTAACTAGCTAAACTATATATAAAAAACCCGTATTACTACAGCCCATTAAGGGTCTTGGGCTCAGTACATATAGGTATTTGTACTGTATCTAGGCCAACGACCGTACAATAGGTAATTATGCCTTGATCACGCTCAGCCACCAGGTTATTCCCTTAATATTTTTGGGTGACCCCCTTATAAAGGCTGGTTCAGCCCCAGGAAGGTCTCCATACCCTTAGGTAATCCCCGACTGAATTAACACAATAAATAATATTCTGCCACAGCCGGGATTCGAACCCAGGACCCGGCGAACAGTATACTAGTGCTCTTGTAGACCAGGCCGCTCCCTTACCTAACCTATATATGCCAAGCAATTTTTTTTTTTTTTTTTTAAACATAATTTATTGAAATTTACAACTGTACTCAAAAAAAAACATTAAGTAAATATGATATTAGAAAAATGACATGGAAGAGACTTGAAGAAGAACTACCCAATGGTAGCACTCCTGTAACTATTTTAAACTAGAAGGTCTCGGGGCCATCTCCTTTTCAGACGCCTCGGAGGATTGTCGGGAATTGAAGAGGAAGAAAGGATTGAAACTAGAGGATTAGGGTGGGAATGGAGTTTGTCATGAAAGGAATGGTATCTAGATCGGGCCAAATCAGCAACATACGGAATATTAAGGTCTTTGTGGATCAGTTTATTAGTTACAAAATAAGGAGCATTGACGATTTTACGAAGGATTTTGGATTGTAGGGATTGGATACAGGAAGAATTTGATGGTTTAGTAGAGCCCCAAAGCTCTACTCCGTACGTCCATATAGGCCGTATGATAGTCTTGTAGATGAGCCTTTTGTAGTTAAGTGGAAGATTGGAACGTTTGTCTAGTAAGTGTTGAAGTAGTCGAAAACGTCGTGCAGTTTCTTGTCGTTTCAGTCTTGTATGAGGGTTCCATGTAAGGCGTTTGTCAAGGTGTAGTCCTAGATATCGGATCTGTTCAACCGGGACAAGAGGAGTATTATTGAAGGAGACAGTAGGGCAGGATGTTATTGGTTTACGACGAAGGGTAAAGGTAATTTGGCTGGATTTGTTGGCATTTATTTTAATTCTCCAGTTCTGACACCATACTTCAAGGTCTCTGATGTGGGATTGGAGAGTTTGAAAGCAATAGTTGGATCAGCATTGACTGATAACACACATGTATCATCAGCATAGGTAGAAAGGAAAGTGTTAGGATGGGATGGGATATCAACTGTATAAACTGTGTAAAGGATGGGTCCTAGGATATTGCCTTGAGGAACACCAGCAAACTGACTAAAAATGATGAATAGGAATTATTATGATTTACTTTGAAGGATCTGCCAGTGAGGTAGGACTGGATGATAAGGAAGTATGTAGGAGGGAGCAATTTGCGGAGCTTGTAAAGCAATTCTGGGTGCCAGACTCGGTCAAAGGCCTGTTCAACATCGAGGAAGGCTCCCGTGCAATACAAGCCGCGCTCCAATGTAGACGAGACAACGTCCTCCACACGATGACATTGCTGGATAGTGGAGTGGGACGTTCTGAATCCAAACTGGTGATCAGGAATAATGGAATTAGTATCTAGGATGGGATATAGACGTTTCAGTATAAGCTTCTCTAAGATTTTGCCCATGATTGGTAAAAGTGAGATAGGACGGTAAGAAGATGGATTTTCTGGCAGTTTCTGAGGTTTGGGTATCATTTTGACAATGGATAATTTCCAGGAAGTAGGAAAGTACGTGGAGCGGAGTACGGAATTATATATGTAAGTGAGATAGAGGATAGCTTTTCGAGGAAGTAGTTTTAAAATATGGGAAGTTATAAGATCATGCCCAGGAGCTTTGCGGGATGGTAAACTTTGAATAATGCTAGATATTTCTGACGGATGGAAGGCTTTGGGAGGAAGGACCAATTGGAGTGGGATATCTAGCTCATCTTCTATAAACTTAATGTGACTGAGATTATGGATATCTGGATGTGGATTAAAGGTTCGGAAAAGGTGCTGACCGAATATCTGGGTTTTCTCTTCATCAGATCTTGTCCAGATATGGGATTCAGATAGGAGTGGATGATTACAGTCTTTGAACTTCAGTAGCTTTTTTGTCGTCATCCATAATGATCTGTCTGTAATAGTAAATTTTTCAGTGAAGTTGAGTAAGTTTTGAATTTTAATTTTTCTGATTTCTGATTTTAGTCTGTTAGTCAGTTTATTATAATAAGTTTTGTCTGACGGATATCTAGTCCTATGCCACTTCGATCTTTCCCTGCGTTTTTCCCTTAGCAAGATTCGAATGTGCTGTGGCAGGGTAGTCTCCTGTGAGTTAGTATTATTAATGGTCCAAGCAATTTACTGCTTAAATTGTGTCAGTAGGAATAAAATAGTTTAATAGAATAAAATAAAGATTAATTAATTACAATTACTTAATAAGTAACAATTACAATTAAAATAAATGTATTGTTAGGTTCGTTTAATTAAAATGATCCATTGCATATATATATGTGTGTGTGTGTTTATATGTATATATATATATATATATATATATATATATATATATATATATATATATATATATATATATATATATATATATATATATATATTGTTAATTTGATTATTGTTTGGAATAGTTTTGAATGATTACATTATTAATGAGGATAAAGGAAAATATTAGTTTTAATATCAAGTGGTAAGAGTGAGGGAATACATTTATTTAATCCAGTGGGTGATAACAACCATGACAGGCCTGGTCAGCCTATAATAGTTTTTTTTTTAAATGTGACAAAATATATATTTATATGACTGCATAATGATGGAATATTAAAAGGTATGTAAATTGCCTTATAACCATGTAAAAAAGTAATGTTGTTTTATCTTTTAGATGTTTGTAGATCCCTTGAAAATGGCAAAAAGCCGAAACGTTGGGAGAAGAAAATAAGAAATTAAATAAGTTGAATGAAAATGGATCATTTTAATTAATAGTACCTAACAATAAAAATTAATTTTATCCTTGGACGAATAGTCACGAAGGCATATCAAAATGAATAATATATGTCTGGTCAGCACAAAAATGGATCATATTTGATAATAATTACTAGTTTTTATCTGTAGCTTTAAATAATATATGCTCTGCATTCTACTTTATCAAAAGCGTAAAAATTAATTTACTTTTTGAAATTTGTTCGTAAAAACTAAAATAAAAATTCAGATTTTGTTATCAAATTGCACTTCATTACGTTGTGCATATAGTGAGATATTTAAAATAACTTTATTTTGTATGACGTTATTTGAAACTTTTTAAGAAAACCAACAAGTCGTTATATGGAACCAAAGGTTTTTTAAATTTATCCAATAATGATTATAAACAAGTTAAATGAAGGAAATATAGACATATACATATAAGAAGAACTATTAGCCCAGGCATTTCTCTGAAATTATTGACAAAACCTATATATTTTATGGCATAAAATGAGTTAAAAAAATTCCATTAAAAGCGAATTCCATAAGGAGCGAAATGACGTTAAAATAAGTGATATATCTTAAATAGAACGACCAGTGCGGTTTGAAGGCTATACGGGGGTTCTCCGGGTCAGGGGGTGAGGGCGGGGGATATATGCCGAGATAAAATCTCCCCAACACGAGAGTCGAACTCGTAATTATTTGGTTTTAACTTTTCGGTTATCTGTTGCTAGGCAACGCGTGCTCACAGCAACGCGCGCTAACACGCTCGACCACTCCGCCCCCCCCCCTCCACTTACCTATATATGGAATATATAGTAAGGGAAAGTATTGCGATCATGAAAATTTTTGAATTCCAGTTTTCAACAGAAACATACGTTTTATGGTCCCCTGAGGCCAAATGACCATGTCCCGCAAAAAGGTCTGTGTGTGTGTGTGTGGTAAGTGCAGCGCCTAAACGAATGTCATCCATGGTGCTACAACTTCTGAAGAGTCAGGGCCTCCTGCAGTTTACTCCGCCAGTCTTCTCTGTTCGTTGCAACCGCTCTCCAATTGCGGATCTTCAAGATGAACCTGGCATCCGCTGCCACTCTATCATTCCATCCAACCGAGGCCTTCCCACTCTCCTTCTCTTATAAATATTTTGATATTGGACCATCCTAGGCTTCTTTTCCTGTGGCATTCTATTTAAATGCCCCGCCCAACGAAGCCGCCTACTTTGATGATCCTTACGACGTCTGAATTCTTGTGTAGCCTTGCTATTCAGCATTCCTCCTTATCGTTCAGACTCCATAGGTGCCTGCTGGCCCATAAATTCTCCTCAATATCTTCCTCTCGAACCTCAGGAGCAGGTTTTCCTGAAAACTCGGCAATGCCCAGTTCGCAGGCATAAGTGAGAACCGGTCTTACGAGCGTCTTGTTTATAAGTGAAATTTTATATTAGAGACAAATATACGCCCGAGACGTTACAGCAGCGTTTTTTACCAAAATCAGCTAACAAGAAGAACCACTGCATTTTGCACATATTTACGATATTCTCAAAAATGGCTATAATGATATTGATTAAACTCGCTATATTGAAGTAAAATTGGACGGCCTTTATTATCACGTAGGTTTCATTCTGATTGAAATAGTCGGACAGAGTTTTAAATGTCGATATTTCATAATTTCTTCTTCCAAAGTAGCTTTGATTTTGTAGTTTTTATGAAATTAACCATATCACCTAATTAGCAAATTAAAAAACAGGCAATTATAAAAGTTGAACGAATTCGATAACCAACTAAAGGAGATAATTGCAAAAATATTTTTTAAATGCAATTTTTTTTTTTTTCTGAACTTGAGAAGTGTATGATGTACCGTTGAAATGATAAAGATTTTAGAAAAAAATATTATCTCGCACATACTACTGTAAAAGTTAACGGAGAGTGATGAAAAACCGATAAAACAAACTGATTGTCGTAGATAATAATATAATAGATTATTTAATAAAACACATGTTTCATTTAAAACCCATTCATTGTAAACAATTAAATTGATATAAATAACGGAGGTAAGTAAAAGTCGTTTGATGCGCTCCCCAGATTATTTTAAATGTTTTTAATTGTATGAAAAAAATATTATATATTCTAATACTGTAGTTGCCGATTGTTGTAATTATTTATTAAAGATGAAAAATCCTAAAGATAGACCCCGAAAAGTTTTGATGTAATATTGTCTGAAATTTTAATAATAAAATTATCTTAATTGAAGAAGATAATTAACAGTCCTTATTTCAAACAGAGTCGACTAATAATTTATAAATGAAAAAGTTATTTTAAACACAATTATGATTAACTTTCTAAAAATATGACCTATTGAATAGAATTATTAAGTATTGCATGGAAGAGAGAAGTTAGGTGTTCGTTGTTAACTACTGGTAAATGGCCACTAGAGAGAATAGCTAACACAAAACCACCCGTCAATAATATATCGTCTTTTCAACTTTCAATTCCAGCCCCTTCCAGTTCCGAAATTCCAGCCACATTTCAATACTTAAATTATGTATTTTTAGTATAATTCATTTAATTATTACTGGTCGAAAATTACAGACATCATTATATTTTCTTATCTAGAAAAAAATATCTGGTGTGGGCAAAGCACGATTTTTATTTACCCTATCCTTAAAATCATCAAAATCAATTGATTAAGTTAAAGTTAAAAAAGGAAAGAATTACCTAATTGCATCAATAGAAAATATTGTTTTAGATTACATAATTGACCGAGTCTGGCACGCGGGGTTGCCTTACAAGCTCCGCCAATTCCTCCTCCCTATATACTTCCTTATCATCAAGTCCTATCTCACTGACAGATCCTTCAAAGTCAATCATAATAATTCCTATTCATCCATTTTTAGTCAGTATCCTAGGACCCATTCTTTACACAGTTTATACAGCTGATATCCCGTCCCGTCCTAGCACTTTCCTTTCTACCTATGCTGATGACACTTGTGTGTTCTCAGTCCATACTGATCCAACTATTGCCTCTCCAACTCTCTAATCCCACCTCAGAGACCTTGAGGTATGGTGTCAGAACTAGGGAATTAAAATTGATGGCAACAAATCCAACCAAATTACCTTTACCCTTTGTCATAAACCTATGAAATCTGCACTGTATAGTGCCCAAAATATACTTCATTGAGCTATTAGAACTTTTTTTTTTTCTGTGACTAAATGACGTGAAATTCTAATTTAAAAAAACAAACACAAATAAATAAGCAGCGCACATATGAATATTACAGTTATTGTAAAACTAAGCGACATTTTATTAATTGAAAATAATTTTTCCTTCCTATTTTAATTCCATTTATATATTGTATATTTTAATTTTATTAGTGTTTTGTTTAAAACCCATCGTATAAATGTAAGCGGATTACTGTTAATAAAGGAAAACAAGATTATAAAACTGCATGAAACAAAACCTGTGGGTGGAGATTATGTTTCGAAAAGATATATAGAAAATCCCTCCCAGCTTGATGTATTAAAATTATTTTACATGCTGAGTGACTTTTTAACTAAATGCATAACCAATCATGATAATATTTAAAGCTACATTTTAAACACGTTTTTTTTATTTAAACATATTTATTGATATTTACAACTGTATTATTATTTACATAAAGTAAATGTGATGGACATAGTAAACTGACATGAAACACATAAAGAGACGCCATCCATTGGCAGCTATCTAAAAATATTTTAAACTAGAAGGTCTCGTGGCCATCTTCTTTTCAGACGCCTCGGAGGATTTTCAGGGATCGAAGAGGAAGCAAGGATTGAGACTAATGGATTGGAGCGGGAACGGAGTTTGTCATGGAAGGAATGGTACCTGGTTCGGGCTAAGTCAGCAACATATGGAATATTAAGGTCTGTTTGTGACAAAATAAGGAGAATTGAGGATTTTCCGAAGGATTTTGGATTGTAAGGATTGGATACGAGAAGAATTTGATGGTTTGGTAGATCCCCATAGCTCTACTCCATAGTTCCATATCGGGCTTATGTTGGTAACATAGATGAGCCTTTTGTAGTAATGTTTGAGCGTTTGTCCAGTAAGTGTTGAAGTAGTCGAAAACGTCGGGCAGTTTCTTGTCGTTTTAGTCTTGTATGAGGATTCCAAGTAAGACGTTTGTCGAGATGGAGTCCTAAGTATCGGATCTGTTCAACCGGGGCTAGTGGAGTGTCATTAAAAGATACTGTGGGGCAGGGAGTCATTGGTTTACAACGAAGGGTAATTGTTATTTGGTGGGATTTTTTAGAATTAATTTTAATCCTCCAATTCTAGCTTACTATACTTCAAGGTCTCGGATGTGGGATTGAAGAGTGTGGGAGGCATTTAATGGACCATTATCCACCGATAGCACACACGTTTCATCAGCATAGGTAGAAAGGAAAGTGTTATCAGCTGTATAGACTGTATAAAGAACGAGTCCTAGGATGCTGCCTTGAGGAACATTTTAAAATAACAATATCTTAAATTCGGCTTAGTGACAATACCCAAATCTATTTCTTTAATAAATCATGCCTTTAATATTGCAATAGCATTTGATTAGAGTAAAACATAAAAAATATAAAAGTAATTCATAATGATTTCTTGAACAAAACTACATGTTTCATAAGATAAATTTTAACATTTATCATTACTAATTAAGAATTTATAATATTCCTATAATAATAAATTTGTAAAAATCGAGTGGTACCAATTATAGAATATATGTATTATATATTTCTATTCAGGTTTATCAAACATAATTGCAAGATATTTACAAATGTCAGATCTAGAAATTATGAAACAGGGTTAAAACACACACCAAACTCCATCTGATGACTTTCGACTTAGTGTAAACTGTATTTTTTTTTTTCAGTTATATTAAAAAATAAAAACCTGTGTATCTACGACACCAAATGGTCTTGGGCTCAGTCCATTTAAAGTTGCTTACTCTTTCCAGGCCCAAGGCTGTGTAATGAGAAATATAAGATAAGATCACGCTTAGCCCTCTCCCCCCTCCCCCCTCCCCGTACGTTTTTCATTATTTTCGAAACCCACTTTATAGAGACTGGGTATGCTCAACGAGGGTTTTCTTTCCACAGGGTCACCCCATGGCTGATATAACAGAATAAATAATGTTCTCTTTCCACTAGACAACGCCGCTCCTCGATTATAATATAACTAAAATAAATTACTAATATCTCTTCATTTGTATATATATATACTTGACTATCATGCAATCGACAATAACAAAATTTCTCTCTAAAAAAAAAATTATATATACTTACTACATTTTGCACATTGAACACCCATATGAATTATATTCAAGTTTTAATTTATTTTATCTTTAGTTTCGAATAAATAATTATATATGGGCCATTCTCAGCAAAACGTATAATCGGTTGAGTCTTTTTTGAAAATTTCAAAAGTTGAATTTCGGTCCATCATTTTGTTTTTGTGTCCCTATATATGAAATCAGATCTGATGTAGCACTCAGCAGAGCTTGATTAGGTGTAATTATCAAAATAATTAATTTCATTATTAATTAATCTATTAATTAATTAAAATAATAACTATTCTAGAAATCATAAAGTGAGCTAATGACGATCTAGTCGTGAGCCAAAGAATTTTGGAATGATCTCACGAAGGTTTTTAAACGTCTAAAAGGGTTAAGACAGTCCTCGCTTCTTTCATCTGTTAAATATTTAAAAAAATTCGCTTCTATATACGATCAGCACCCGATTGAGTACGATAAAGTGTGAACCAGAATATTTCTTTATACCAGAGCAGAAGGTTCAAAGTAAAAAAAAAAAAAAAAACTGTTTCATCATTGGCGAATCTTCTGTGGGGTGCGCTAATGACGGGTGCGTCAATGACGAATCGAAGGTTTTCCAAAATGTTTTCTCTCCAAAACAAAGTATCAAAATAAAGAAGTACATCAACCTACCCAGTAAGCTGAACCCTATCAAAAAAAAAAAAAAAAAAAAAAAAAATTAATCAACTAAAAATAACTAGCAGAGGTAGATTGGGTGCGACAAAGGACGACCAAAAAAATACTTCACTCACTAGCGTAAGTCTTCCCTCCCTGCCACCGTGAAAGATACAGATGTAACCTCTTGGTCGGCTTGCCGAAGGCATAACGGGTTTTGCTAGCCTTTTCCCGCCTTTTTATGGCTTGAAGGGAGATCACGGCGCAAAAAACCGTTTGAGGTGCGCAAATGACGCAAAATCCCTTGGACAGTTTTATTATAGAGCAGAAAAATGTATACCAGAAAAGAAAAGAAAGTTTGAAAATAACAAGTTTCAGCACAAGGAAAATCATTTGGACAGCGTTTGTACGTTTCGTTGAGAACGGCCCATATATACTAAAATAAAAATATATAGTATTCATTATTAAATGTTCTATGAGTTTATAATGAAAGACAAGTCTTATGAAATTGATGTATTAGCATATCTGCATTCTAATTGTTTAGTTTTATTATAACCGCTATCCGATCTAAAGAAAACAAATGATAAAGACCTACGAAAAAAAACCAGAAAAATGGCAATTTTTTCGTCAGATACTTAGGGCATATTACAAAAATACTAATACAGTTTTATGTTATTATTTTTAAAAAATGTATATCAGAACGCAAATATATATCTTAACATAAAAAGGATCAAGTAAATTCAATAAAAATTAAAAAGTGTTTTTTTCGTTTTCCTTTCAAATGTCTAAAATAGATATTGCTGTTATTCGGAAATTAACGTCTGAATTCATTACTTTACAACAGATCATAGTCACTTACTTAAATCAATTAAAACACAAACATAAAATTTAATTGCTAACTATAAAAAATAAATAATGTTTCCTGGAATAAGACGGATGTATATAAATTAAAGGGGACACTCGATTTTATATATACAAGTCTTATGGTGAGGTAAGAAAACGTTCATTTTATTTTTCGAATTCTTTCAACGAATTTCGCCAGAAGTCCAATCAACTTCAAAAGATATAGAGAGAACGGGAGAGAAAAACAAACAAAAAAAATCCGTGTTTTCGAAGAACTTTTGGGCTTTACAAGTTCGTTTCCTTTAATTGTGTTAATGACTAAATTCTCTCAGTGAGCATTTTCTAAGTAGCGCTAATTAAATTTTGAAGCTTGGGGAAAAAAGGTTTTTTCAAAGCCCCCTTTTTTTTTTTCTTTTTATTATAATTAGACACTTCTCGCTGACGTTTTAGATCAGGTCTCTTAAATAAGCTGCCCATAGCTGAGAGTATTTAAAGAAAACATATATAGGGACCAATGATTTTAAACAAAATACCCTCTTCCCATAAAAAGCATCAAAGGATAATTGAAAGTAGATTAAATAAATCTTATATATTAAAAGACCCCTTTATATACGTACATATGTATTGAAAGTATGAAATATAATTTAAAAAAAAAAAAGAAAGAAAATTTTTGTATGATATTTAATAACTAAAATTAAATATTTTTAATAAAATATTCAATTAATTCCATTATATATTTTATTTAAATTAAATTATAATACAAATTTTATAAATTAATAAGATAATCAAATATATATATATATATATATTATATATATATATATATATATATATATATATATATATATATATATACATATATATATATACATATAAATATATATATACATATATATATATATATATATATATATATATATATATATATATATATATATATATATATATATATATATATATATATAAAACCTTGAACTGGTAATGTGAAATTTATGGTAAAAAATAGTGGGGTCTCTCGGACCTTAAAACTCATTTCTTTTTTTTTTAATCCTGAAACATCTAGAATTATTTATTCTGGTAAAATACGTTAATTCAACCTATTTTCAATAGGTGCCATACGAAAGAGTGCTTATAAAATTGAATTAAGGCCTTATATTATTTAGATACATTTTCTTTTTTTTTAATGTTATATTCTAAGCAATGAAAACATTTCTAAAATATTATATATAAACAAGTCCTCATCTTAAAGTACATTATATTTAAATAAAGGAAAATGATTAAACAAATGAAAATTTTATATTGTAAAATAAAGTAATGAACAGCTAAAATTAGGGACGTTTTTAAGTAGGAAACCGAACATTGTCCACAAATATTTTTTTTCAAATTTAATTCAAACTATAGACGACTTCGTATACTTGTTTCCTGGACAAAAAGAACATCTCCTTTTCTTTGGAGGGAACTACTGACTATATGTGTTAGATTCTTCAGGAATTTTACCATAATTGAGCTTTAAACCGAAGGTCCCGGGGAAGTCTGGGATTTTCTGATCGTCTGGTCATGTGATCCTAAAGGAAAGATGATTCTAGCTTCTTAATAAAATTAAATTTCTTAATTAAAGGTGCCTAAAATAACTCGACCACGAGAGATTTCTTTTAACAAATTAAAAAACACACTTTCAATAAATCCGAACAGTAACGGTGAGGTGGGATCGGTACGACAGTAACACTGTCCCAAAGCAATACCGGATAAAAACTTACTAAAAAAGGATGCTATATTACAATCATGCCGAGAAAGGGAATGTCAGATTTTCACAAGCCGATAGGATCGGGATAATGGACCCCACTTTACCAATTAAAGGATATATATATGTATCGGATTTATTGAAAGTGTGTTTTTTAATTTGTTAAAAGAAATCTCTCGTGGTCGAGTTATTTTAGGCACCTTTAATTAAGAAATTTAATTTTATTAAGAAGCTAGAATCATCTTTCCTTTAGGATCACATGACCAGACGATCAGAAAATCCCAGACTTCCCCGGGACCTTCGGTTTAAAGCTCAATTATGGTAAAATTCCTGAAGAATCTAACACATATAGTCAGTAGTTCCCTCCAAAGAAAAGGAGATGTTCTTTTTGTCCAGGAAACAAGTATACGAAGTCGTCTATAGTTTGTATTAAATTTGAAAAAAAATATTTGTGGACAATGTTCGGTTTCCTACTTAAAAACGTCCCTAATTTTAGCTGTTCATTACTTTATTTTACAATATAAAATTTTCATTTGTTTAATCATTTTCCTTTATTTAAATATAATGTACTTTAAGATGAGGACTTGTTTATATATAATATTTTAGAAATGTTTTCATTGCTTAGAATATAACATTAAAAAAAAAGAAAATGTATCTAAATAATATAAGGCCTTAATTCAATTTTATAAGCACTCTTTCGTATGGCACCTATTGAAAATAGGTTGAATTAACGTATTTTACCAGAATAAATAATTCTAGATGTTTCAGGATTAAAAAAAAAAGAAATGAGTTTTAAGGTCCGAGAGACCCCACTATTTTTTACCATAAATTTCACATTGTGTGTGTGTAAAATGAGGAATGATGAGTTATTGACGAAATATCAAACGATTGAGACAGACCTCAAACCCAGATATTATTTTTTTTTTTTTGTTTATGCATAAAGGCGTAAAAGAAGAGAATACAAATTGAAATTTTACCCATTAATACGCATATCTTTCAGTTATCTTAAGATGGAGAAAAAAACTGTATTGAGTTTTTGTATCACGACACCCTGACAATAAAACCAAAAAAAGTAAATCAAAAACATTAAAATCTTGCCTATATTTACGCTTGTTTATTTTATTTTTATTTATTTTTTTTTTTTTTTTTGAAGAAAACGAAAAAAGAATTATGGAAATCCGTTAAGAAATAGCAGAGATATATCATTAAATTAGAAGTGGTGATTGACCTTTTTCCTTTGAATTATTTATTGCTTTTCATATTAGTTAATTTCCTTTCAACAGCTATATAAACATTTAAACCCTAATATAGTTAATGATAACAATAGGAAGAAACCATTTTGTAATAATGTTCAGCGTTTTTGAAATAGATTTCTACCATTAACGCAAAACCTTCGATGCTGTTCGATTTGACAGAGTATTCTTTACAGTGAGTATTTTTCAAAGTTAGTCCTGTCGAAAGCCAGCAGGCTGTTCGGAATTAAATATAATAAATATTGCCTAGAGACAGCTATTATTCAAGACAACTTCTGGAGAGACTTATTACCGACGGAAGTAACAAACGGCCGACACCTTCCGACAGATAGCAATGGATCTTGGGCTGTCTGAGGTCAACCATGGTCACTGGGTGGTCTGTCCAACGTCTTGTCTCTGGTATATTTTAATTATAATTTATTAGCTTTTTCATTATTAGTATTACTATCTGAAGAAAATTAAACTATAGATGGAGTCAGAAGCATTAAGTTTTTCTTTCTCATCTTCAGGATGGAAATAAAATATTGAAACTAAGTTTTATTGTATATGTATTTATTTTTTATTGAATTATTTTAATTATATGTATATTAAACTTTTTTTTTGTGCGCAACACATGACTTAAACTAACCTTCGTTATTTATAGCAATTTAAGAATATTCAAACAAATTGTTAAAGAATTATTCACATTGGATTTTATTGGAAATTTTTTTTATTACATACTTTATTATCTAGGACAATCAGTTTATGTTTCAGCTTTTCATCACTCTCCGTTAGCATTTACCTTAGTATGTATAAGATACTATTTTCTAAAATCTTTAGGATTCCAACGGTATATCATACATGTATACTACAGTTCTTAAGTTCAAAAACCAAAAAATTGCATTAAAAAAATATTTTTGCAGTTTTCTCCTTTAGTTGAATATCGAATTCGTTCAAATTATAGGGGTACTCACGACGTTTGCTATAGCAAGCTTTTTGTGCTATTTTGCTAAACTCGTCGAGTTTCTACAACTTCTTTTCTAGGGGTACTCACTACGTTTGCTATTGCGATTTTTTGTAGCATGAAAGCCAAGTTCCATCGTTCACGATAACCCTATTATAAGACTATTGTATATTGCTAAAGAGACAAGCCCGTTACCTACAGGTGGTATTTGGCAACTTTATACGTTTGTATAAAGTATATACAAATATACCTAGTAATTTAATTGTACAAGAAATATACCTAGTATGTTTCTACTGCTGGGCATGCGCAGTCGGAAGACATTTTATTATTGTAACCTCGTTTGTTTGTAACCTGTTTGTTGATAACTTATAAAGTAGTGTTAACCTTCTATTTGCTTATTTTTCAATAGTTTATTTCACTTATTATGTCTAAAAGTTGTCAAGAAAAAAGATTATTGAACTTTTGGCATATGATTGCTCAGTAGAACTTTTAGATTGTGATTTGGTAGAAGTAAAGAATGAGATTATAGAAGACTGTGTAGAGAATATTATGCTTTAGGTCTTCTGTACCTTTCGAATTGTCTCTATATTAAAATTTAAAGATATGTAAAATTCAGTTTTACCAAATTTAGATGACATTTTGTTTAAAGCACTCTTACAAGTGAATTTCTTTCACCATTTAATAATATATTGAAGACGACCAAGTGTTCATTCTAAAATTGCCAATTGTTTGATGTTATTGATGGAGACACAATTAGTAAAGACACTAGACGTGTATTTTAAGCAATTATGAAAGAAAAAAAAGTAAATATCCTTTTTGGCTTAGTGAAAGTGAATGTAAACATGGGTTTAGGCCAAACTGGTTATAATAAGTTATTAATATTAATTTTGTTTTATTCACTTAACAAAGGGATTGTTCCTTCCTCGTTAAATGCTCTTTAAAAAACAAATCCTTTTTTCCCCTGTCCCATTGGGGTACTAGTTCATCCTTATACTTCTGGTATATCAATCTTTGCAGCTTACACCGAAGTTTATGTTCATCTCTTTGTTGTTTTGTATCTTATATTATGAGAAATATGCATCTTTTCTTGTGACCAAGGAAAGAATAGACAAAAGTGATAAGGCATATAATTTTATAACTTAATGTGTCTCTTCCTTTACCAGAAATTAAAATAGGAAAAATTAAAGCTTTGATAATTATTGTTTATGTTTATCTCTGAAAGGTTAAATATGAAAGAGTGGAATATGATTATGTCGACTATTAATAGAGTTGCTTTTTTAAAATGAAAATTAACCCTTAACTATTGATTAATGTATATCCAGAAAAGGGACATTAAAGTAAATATCCTGTCTATTATTCTTATCAGAAGATTGTAGCAAACAGAACCACTATAACTTAAGGTGTACAATAATTTGAAAATGACTTAACTATTTGCTCTGGTAATTGTGACTCACTTATTAAAAATCTTCATCTTTATGATAAATATCGAATCATAAATCTTACCTACCTTGATTTCACTTGTTTTTAAATTGTTTAAAACACCAGACACTCATAAACAACTTAACTTAAAGAAACTAATACCTACATAGGATCGCAACCTAGCAAAACCTTCCTTAAAAGTTGGAGGTTTTGTAGGTAGCTTAGTTCACTTAATTGACACGTCAGCAGCACACCGCTGGAATTTTCCATCTAGAGGAGTTTCCAGTTAAATGAAAGAATTTTAGTTTGATGGGGCACTGGCACAACAATAGCAATAGCAATTCTGAGTAGCAGACCTCAGCCTATGCTACAGAAGAGTGCTATTGTGCTATTGGCCACCACATTTCTAACTTATGCAATCGTTATTTTCACATATTAGACTCTTTTTTTTTTTTTTAATCATTCTCGTTTAAAAGATGTTATTCTCGTTGAAATAATTATAAACCATCCCTCCCTATGAAGATGTCGATAAAATTTACAAAATAATACATCATTCATTGTTCTCTATCAGCCTCTTAAAGAAGAAAAAACTATTTATTTTAAAAGAAACTTTCAGTAGTTGAGAGAATTTCTTTTCTAACTTAATAATTATCATTGTATTTACTAAAAACTTAGAAATAGTATTATGAAATAAAAATACAGAAAGGTAATCAAACCTTGATAGTAAATAAATACGTAAATATTACAAGAATACAAAATAAAAATATTGCTCAATTATTAAGGTTGTATTTTATAGACAATTTATATTTTTTATTTCGTTTTTCTAGTTTAAACCTTTTTAAGTTACAATTCCATGAGGATGGGTTTCTCTTCTACCAGTTTTCTACAAAAAATTTGCTCTGAAGGTTTCTAGAACTATAAAAAACATAAAATTAGTTCGATTACTGACAGAAATTGTAATTTGAGTTTACCTTGCACTACAGATAAATTTATCTGGATAGATTGAATTAATTAATAAAGGTTTTAAATTACATATTAATAATTTTTGTATTCCTATTCTAAAGAGGAAATATTATCATTGATACGTCAGTTTTTCTCATAAACTCATGAGTAAAAAAGGGATGTTGGTATACTAATTATAAAAACGACAAATACACAAGGTATAACGAAATAAGAAAAAAAATGTCTCCTTATCTCACATTATCAGAGTTTACTATCCTAATTTAGTTTAAAATAACTCAGGTAGTGCAAGATAATCAATTAATTTTCATATAAAATGCTTATTGACTTCAAGTAAAAAGTTACTAACCTCAATTTTGTCTCCGTTTTCTATAATTTTCTTGCAACAAAAGTTGAATGTCTTCATGTGAACTATTTATCTTATGTTTAGTCCTTATTCTGCTTTGTTAACATCTTGGTGAATTTGAGGAAATGAGAAAATCATTAAAAACACAGATACGTGTTGCGAGGTTTAGGTTTTTATAAATCAAAGCCATAGATAAAATGGCGGCCAATAGCACTATAGCACAGCCCATTGCATGCTTTTGTAGAAACTCGACGGGTTTAGCAAAATAGCACAAAAAGCTTGATATAGCAAACGTCGTGAGTACCCCTTATATATTTCCCAGTTTTTTAGCAATGCTAATCAGATGATATGGTCAATTTCATAAAAACTAAAAAAAATGATATTTAAGTCCGTCCAATTTTACTTCGATATAGAGAGTTTAATCATAATCGTTAGAGCTGTTTTTTGAGAAAATCGTAAATAAGTGCAAAATGCATGGTATAAAAGTGGTTCTTCTGGTAAGCTGATTTGGATGAAAAAGATGCTGTAACATCTCCGTAAATTTCAATTTCATAGGACTTTAGGTTTTCAGGTTGGACACACACACGCACACCCCTTAACACACACAAATACAGACCTTTTTGAGGGACATGGTCATTTGGACTCGGGGGACCCTAAACGTGCATTTCTGTTGAAAACTGGAATTCGGAAATTTTCACAATCACAATACTTTCCCTTGCTATATATTAGATAAACAGCAAGAAGAGGATTACGCCGAAACCTCGCTCAGCCTTCATTTTGTTCTCTAATTTTTTTGGTTTTCACTTGAATGAGGCTAAGTTTGCCCAGGGGCTAAGTTGCCCAACTTATGCCTAGCGCGAAAGTTTACCACACCTAAGGTTATGAGTTCGGACACAGTCCCGGGAGGACTTTTCAAGAATGTAATGAAAAAAAAAAACGAATTGGCTGAGTATGTTAGCGCGCTTTTTCGGTGCTAGTGGCCTTTTATCTAAGCATTTATCTCCCGCCCTCACCTCCTTACCCCAGAAATGCCGTATAGCTCTTAAAGGAAAAAAAAAAAAATGAATGGGGATTTACTCACAGCCTCACACTGGGTATTTGAAAACCGTCAAGCAACAAGTGGCTACTTGTTTTTATTATATTTGTACAAAAATATTCGTAGGGAGAGATTATCATATGATATAAAATATAGGATAGAATAGAAACTAATTTTTATCTGGGACTAGATCCCTTAAGAATCAAAAGTTTGCACGGTTGAAATATACAATATGTCTGGCCAACAAACGAAATAAGCATAATTAACTAATATTTACAATTTTGGATGAATATATAGGAGAGCCCGTGGCTGTGTGGCTAGCGCACTAGTCTCTCATGCTATAGGCTGTGAGTTCGAATTCCAGTCCCAGCGGGGCTTTTATAAGGATGTAATTAAATGAGGATTCACTCACAGTATGTGATACCCGTCAGCTAAATAGTGGCCTCTCACAAAATTAGGCGTAGGGAGTGATGACCCTACCCTACAAAATGCATCGAGAAACGTGAATGTAATTTCCCAGGAGATTACACCACGAGGCATAGGGCCTACACGGCCTGTCGCGCTACTGAAAGAAGAAGAATATATATATATATATATATTTTTTTTTTTTTTTTCACAAAACAATTATAAATAATTGTGTTAAAATGAATTGATAAATATTGATAATTAGAGTAAAAAATATCTTAAGTGTACCTTCTTTTAATATTTTATAACAACAGCTTTTTGTTGTATGTGGCAATAGAATATATTTTATTCCATTCAACATTTATACAATAATGGATATACGAAGCAAAGCATTTACAAAAGACGCTACCCTTATATCGACAAAAGCAGGGGATAGGAAGGAGGAAATGGACTGCCAAGTCTGCAGTAGACGGTCGCATACAAACTAGCCGGAACAAGGTGAGCCACTTACAGCTATTGCATCGCCCACGACAGGGCCGGCAACTCAGTATCTCAGCCTTTATACCAGCATCACACCCAATCCAAGGGGCACCAATGGCCCGGTCGATCCCTTATTTAACAGAGAGCTTGTATTTAGGGGGCGGTCCGGTCTACTGGATAGAGCAATTGGCCACTGCACTCCAATGTTATGTATTGAGACTATTGGGGTTAGTTAGAGTATGTTATTTAATAATCCGATAGAATGTAATATTCATAAGTCTCCTCTGTGGGCAAAAGAGAAAGATACCTGAACTATTACCAGGTAGTGTAGCGGATGTTTCACGTGCTCACTCACAGGTAGCGCTAGCGGCGCCTAATTGAGTCATCAGTCTAATATAAGAACATTATATATTTAATAATATTGTATATTGCAAATTATTAATACCAATGTAAATATCTTATGGTACTATTTTATGATAATAAATAAGCTTTACGAGATTTCTTGACCGCTTGGGCCGAGGCACTAGTCTGGTAGAGAAGCTCACACCAATATTTATTAACATTGTGGGCTAACGTTAGCTCCCCACAATGTTAATAATCCCCATGGGTTAGCACAGCTCTTTAGATCACCCGCCAACTTCTACAAGATCGTATCTCAGTGGGTAGGGTATCTCTGCCTTTGTATCTAATGTGGTTTATCTTTATTTCTCGTCTTTCTACCACCTTCCCTCCTTCATTCTTCCTTCCCATCATAGGATGGGTGCATGGCTTCTATCCATGTGCACCAATGAAGAGTCCGATTCGCTGGTAGCTTCTAGCTGATGGGGCATACTACTTAACTAGTCCTCTTTTCTAATTGTTAGATGCGGGTTTGTCCCTTACCTGGCAGGGTAACCTCATTATTGGTGTTGCGGTACGTGCTTCTACCTCAGCGGGAACCAACCTCCATCTTACTCTCTTCCTAACATGGTCACGGAATGTCGAGGCCTTGTGAGACCTTATCTATCCATAATAATAACCATAACTCGACTGTAGCTCAATCCTTATCTGATGTCTCCTTACCTAAAGATCTGGAGGTAACCGAGATGTTATGCATTGAGATTTGACATGGTTTATTGGTTATGGTTTAAAGATCCTTAATGATTTAAAGTAAAACAAAAAAAAATCGGTAGGTGACTTACGGAGACGTAATATGATTGTAATTTAACATTCATAATACTAATGCTTATTGAATGAATGTAATCCTATAGCAATACTATTATTGTCCATTGTGACAAATTGTAATAAATCCGAATAAATAAGTACATTTACTAACTAATGCTTAGTCTCCACATTGATAGATAATAATAATAAATAATAAAATATCAACAACTTCTTTGACAGACAAAATACAAGAAAAATTAAAAGAGATAATCTTCAACTACAAAAGTACTGAGAACATCCTCGGTAATACGGTTCATCTATTCATAAATTCCGTAGGAGTGTGCTAGGAGAACAACATAAAATGGTGGGTTCCGATATCTTATCTATTATCACTATATATTGTGACACCGTAAATAGGTCACATGATAAATTTTATATTCACTTAAATAATATTAAAGTAAATTAAATAATATAAATTATAAATCCGCTACGCCGGATGAATTAAATATCAGAAAAACTCGTTACAGTGACTCTCTTAACTTGATGAGCTTCAGATAATCGGTAAGACATATTATCCTTATCTTCAAACATACTCCTAAACATCCCCTCTTTTAAGTACGTTCAACAAATCAGCCACGCCTACCGTTAACGAAATTACCAACCAGAATAACAAAATCCTTATTTATGGATGGTATGAAGAAGAGGGATACAGAATAAATTTAATTAGCTCTGGAGATTTTTTCGGATCAAAAATATCAACACATTTTTACCATGATCTCATCGAAATAACTGTCGATTTTTATTTTGAGATATTTTTCCCTGTGAAAAGGAGATTGGCCGAAAAAAAATTTCAAAATTGGTGTACATTGTATTCTTGAAAATTAGAAATCTAAAATCGTTATTATACATTTCTTCAGTGTGATTGTGAAACGCAAGAGAAAAATTAAAAAAAAAAAAAATTAAATCTAATCTTTATAAATATGAATTCCATTGAGCGGTTTTTTATTTATTTTTTTATTTAATACAAGATTATTTCAGATGAGTATAATGAATTTAGTTTTTTTTTTTTTGGAAATAAAAATAATTTAAAAACACATAAATCAAGTTAATGAAGCTATTTAATATAAAATGTTTTTCTTCCGTTTATTTGGACATTTTCAATGTTAAACCCATATATTTAAACGAGTTTCATACATTTACATCAAAGGTTTTGTGAAGTGGCACCTGAAATACAACTCTCCATGTTTATAAATGTGGATTAAAAAAAAAAAATCTACAACTATTATGTGTAAACTGTTTTTCAAGGAGATGAATAAAAAGAAAATACTTGAAGTAAGGGTCTTGAATACAATGACTGTGAATGGACTCGGAGAAATCAGATCCTTTGGAGTTGAAAAGATTTTTTTTCTTTCATTTTCAGGAGGCAATTGTGACAATAGCTACACTTGAATGGGTATTCAGGCATTTTAAATGCATGAAAAAAACGATAATTAAAAATACGTGTATTTTCTTTAATCATTGCAAGTCACCATTTTTATTTTTTCTAGATTTATGCTGGTAGAAAAGCTACAAATAAAAATTATGTTCTTAAATCCTTTATCATTAGAAGGCATGCATATTGGATTCAAAAACATCTACATCCATTAATTTATAGAAGTGATTATTATAGCATTTCCAAGTCAATTGTAACCTTTTCCAAGTCAAATGTAACTTTTTCCAAGTCAAATGTAACCTTTTCCAAGTCAAATGTAACCCTTTCCATTTCAAATGTCACCTTTTCCATTTCAAATGTCACCTTTTTCTTCACTTCTAGCCTTAAATATTCCGTTTTATTTATTGAAAAATAATTAGTTTAATTATAATTATGACTTTTTTAATAATTTTGGCATATCCTATCGCTATTTTTTTCTGTTTTTTACATATTTCATAACATGTTCTGTTTTTTACGAACTAATATTTAAAAAAATTAATTATTGTCTATTTAGTTTTAAGATAATTGTTGATTTTGAATTTTTAGAGGGAAGGGATACTTTTTGGGAATAATTAATGTGTTTTCGGGTATTATAATTACGTTTTTCGAGATGTATTTTTTATCGCTCGCGTGCATATTAACTTGCATTTACTTTTAATGTTTTTTATTGATATAGGGATTAATTAATGTGTTTTCGGGTATTGTAATTACGTTTTTTCGAGATTTATTTTTTATCGCTTGCGTGCATATTAACTCGCATTTGCTTTTAATGTTTTTTATTGATATAGGGATTAATTAATGTGTTTTCGGGTATTATAATTACGTTTTTCGAGATGTATTTTTTATCGCTCGCGTGCATATTAACTCGCATTTGCTTTTAATGTTTTTTATTGATATAGGGATTAATTAATGTGCTTTCGGATGATTATGATTACGTTTTTCGAGTGGTATTTTTTATCGCCCTCGTTTATTTTAACTAAAATTTACTTTTTATGTTTTTTATTGATATAGGGATTAATTATTGTGCTTTTGGGTGGTTATGATTAAGTTTTTTGAGCTCTATCTTTTATCGCTCATGCATATTAACTCGCATTTACTTTTAATGTTTTTTATTGATATAGGGATTAATTAATGTGCTTTCGGATGATTATGATTACGGTTTTCGATCTGTACTTTTATCGCTCTCACTTATTTTAACTAAAATTTACTTTTTATGGTTTTTATTGATATATGGGTTAATAATTGTGTTTTTGGGTATTATAATTACGTTTTTCGAGCTGTATTTTTTGTCGCTCATGGGTATTTCAACTCGCATTTACTTTTAATGTTTTTTATAGACATATAGGTTATTAATTGTATTTGCGGGTCTTGTAATTACGTTTTTTGAGCTGTATTTTTTATCGCTCATGGGTTTTTCAACTCGCATTTACTTTTTATGTTTTTTATTGATATAGGGATTAATTATTGTGCTTTCGGGTGGTTATGATTAAGTTTTTTGAGCTCTATCTTTTATCGCTCATGCATATTAACTCGCATTTATTTTTAATGATTTTTATTGATACAGAGATTAATTAATGTGCTTTCGGGTGGTTATGATTACGTTTTTCGAGCTGTATTTTTTATCGCTCATGGGTATTTCTACTCGTATTTACTTTTTATGTTTTTTATTGATATAGGGATTAATTATTGTGCTTTCGGGTGGTTATGATTAAGTTTTTGATGGATATTGGGATTGATTATTTTGTTTTTAGTTCTCTTTATAACGTTGTTGGAATATACATCATTTAGCTTTTTTTATTTATTTATTTTTATTTAATATTTTTATTATTATTTTTTTTATAAAAGGATTAGTTATAGTTCCTTTTATAGCGTCCTGGGTAAGTTTTTTCAACTAAATATTTTATAATGGACCCACTTTCTCACCTGTTCTTACAATTATCTGATAATTTAATTGAGGAATCGTTTATTCTATTTTCGGGTGTTCTTATAACATTATTTGAACCTTATTTGTTATCGCTTTTACTCATTTTAAGTTACTGTTCCTATTTCATAAATATTTGATAGAGGGATCGTTTATAGTGTTTTGGGGAATACTAATAGAGTTTATGACATTTTTTTATAGCTAGTGCACATTTTACCTTAAATAAAAAGTGATCTAGAACAATGCGCAATTGCGATGTAACACCCAGTTAAAAAAAGTAATCAGAACGTGCAAAAACACAACAAATAATTTTTACTTCAAATTATAACATAATATCTACGGTATGTAGAAATTTCCAAGCGCATAAAAGATTAATGTTCAAAACACGTAATCAGAATCCCCTGAAACAAAAACAAAGAAAGACCACTCTATCAAAATATAAAATGATATTAGCTCTAAGTTGAAACGAGCGCGAGCTATAGAATAAGCAGTCCAAAAAAAGTTTCTTCATAACCACCCAAAAACACAAGTATAGATCCCCTTTAACAATAAAAAGATTAGAAGTAAATGCAAGTTGGAATGCGAACAAGCGACAATAAATACAGCTCAAAAAACGTAATTACACCACCCGGAAAGACAATTACTAACCTATATATCAATAAAAAACATTAAAAGTAAATGCGAGTTGAAATACGCATGAGCGATAAAAGATAGAGCTCAAAAAACGTAATCATAACCACCCGAAAGCACAACAATTAATGCCTATATCAATAAAAAACATTAAAAATAAATGCGAGTTGAAATACACATGAGCGATAAAAGATAGAGCTCAAAAAACGTAATCATAACCACCCGAAAACACAACAATTAATGCCTATATCAATAAAAAACATTAAAAGTAAATGCGAGTTGAAATACCCATGAGCGATAAAAAATACAGCTCGAAAAACGTAATCATAACCACCCGAAAGCACATTAATTAATCCCTATATCAATAAAAAGATTAAAAGTAAATGCGAATTGAAATACGCATGAGCGATAAAAGATAAAGCTCAAAAAACTTAATCATAACCACCCGAAAGCACAATAATTAATCCCTATATCAATAAAAAAAATAATAAGTAAATTTTAGTTAAAATAGACGAGGGCGATAAAAAATACCCCTCGAAAAACGTAATCATAACCACCCGAAAGCACATTAATTAATCCCTAAATCAATAAAAAACATTAAAAGTAAATGCGAGTTAATATGCACGCGAGCGATAAATAATACATCTCGAAAAACGTAATTATAATACCCGAAAACACATTAATTATTCCCAAAAAGTATCCCTATCCTCTAAAAATTCAAAATCAACAACTATCTTAAAACTTAATAGACAATAATTAATTTTTTTAAATATTAGTTCGTAAAAAACAGAACTTGTTATCAAATATCTAATAAACAGAAAAAAATAGCGATAGGATATGCCAAAATTATTAAAAAAAGTCATAATTATAATTAAACTAATTATTTTTCATTAAATAAATAAATAAAACGGAATATTTAAGGCTAGAAGTGAAGAAAAAGGTGACATTTGACTTGGAAAAGGTAACATTTGAAATGGAAAAGGTGACATTTGACTTGGAAAAGGTAACATTTGAAATGGAAAAGGTGACATTTGAAATGGAAAGGGTTACATTTGACTTGGAAAAGGTTACATTTGACTTGGAAAAAGTTACATTTGACTTGGAAAAGGTTACATTTGACTTGGAAATGCTATATATAGAAAGGAGAAAATATCACTGTACTGATGTTCTCTCATTGTTTAGACACAACCATCAATCCTTATGAATCATATTTGTTGGAAAACGATCACTAATTTGTGTGATAAATGAATTTGTGGCAAAAAACCGCTTGTTATAAAACAAAGTAAGGTTGAAATAAATTTTATTCTTCTAATAAAAAGTTTTTTTCCACTTTCAGAGCCAATACCTGTCTTTTAAAATACATTCCAATAATCTCTTGGTTATCCACCAAACAAGGAAAAAAAAGTTTTTGTTGAGAATTAATACATGTTTACACACCCAATGGCTAAATGTATTAGTTCTGTAAGATTCCATTTATCCTATTGACACAAAATAAGAGAATAGAAAACAAGAAAATATTTTTTTTTTTTAACCAAAAATATAAAAGTTGAACGAATTTGATGACAACTAAACTTTTTTAAGGTTTTTTTATTGGCCAACATAATAATAGTAATATAGATGTAAAATACACCGTTGGGAACCTATAAATATTTAAAAAAAATATATTTAAAAAATCTTATCTTATGTACAAAGTTGTGGAGAGCAATATAAAGTGATGAATATGATATTAACTTGTGCGATTATCGTATTTAGCATTTTTATATTGTTGTAATGTTTACAAGGAGAGGATCCCTAATGCGTCTCACCGATTTTTATGAAATTCTTTTGTTGTAAAACTAGAGATTAAACCATTAGACTCTGCGAAATATAATGGGCCAACGCTACCAAGGGATCGCGTAAAATAATCTGAAATTTTTATTAATAGAACAAAACATATTTTTTTAAAAATATCTTTGGTTTTAGTAAAGGTAGAAAAATAATTTTGATGTTATCATTACCGTATTTCAAAGAGGAATAATCAAAAAATTGTACTTAGATTAAGATTTTCACTTAGAAGTGAGGAACACATTTTTTAAGAACCGGGTTTTCGGGGTAATTAACAAACATAAAATTTAAGTATTTTAATAGACTATTTTTTCAACTATTCCAGTTTAAAAAAGGGTAACTTCGACACCGAATTTGTTTTTCTACATTCACTAAAGCCAGAAATATTAAATAAAATGTATTTTTGATGCACAAACTTTCCGAATTTTTTATTTAACTCCTAGGAAGCATTAGTCCCTAATATTCAGCAGTCAATGATTTAACGTATAGTTTTACCTTTAAAAATTTCATAAAAATCGGCGAGACACATTTGTGATCCTCTCTTTCTTAAAAACAATGAAACTGTAATTCTTTTAAAAATTGTCTACTCTGACTTTATTTAATATTAGTTAAAATAATTTTTGGAATTCTATGGAATGGAATTTAGGATGGGATAATGCAATGGAACATGGGAAATTATTATTCAGTAGATAAATTACTTAGCTCACGGCTTCCGTCTAAAAACTCAAAGGTTAGAATTTACAAAACTATTTTTCTTCCGACGGTTCTTTACGGATATAAAGCGTGGCCGCTTACTTTAAAGGATAAACAACGGCTTAAGGATTCCGAAAATAAGTTACTGCGTGAAATATTTGGTCCGAAGAGAGATGAGGCCACTGGGACTTTAGAAGGTTGCACAACGCGGAATTGCAGAGCTGGTACCCTTGGATATAATTGAGTTGATAGCATGCCGGAGACTCTAATGGGCGAGTAAAGTTGTTGGGCTCGGTTATGATCGGATTCCTAGAAAGTTGGTATTCGCTGATCCGACAGGTAGACGTCAGAAAGCTTGGCTGAAGCGTCGATGGGAGGATTGCGTTAAGGCTGATCTCGGGGGCTTGGGCTTAAACGGGAACATTGGACGAGTTACTGTTTGAAAAAATACTTCTTTTTGTTTAAATTTCGTTCTCTAATATTAGTGCTGAATGTAATGAGAATTGACAAGGAGTAAACTTTCGGATGGGTACTACTTTTTTTACAATTCTCAAAATTGTTCATGTAATATTTTTCAAATAATGTTTCACAGAAATATTGTTTTTGAATGGAAAAATTCACGTGTTGCTAAAATGTTTTAAGTGTTGTGGCTTTATTAACACCCTCTAGCTGTGTTGGTGTTTCTCGGATTGAAAATTTACGAAATGTTCCCGTGTTAAAAATTTAATGGAATTTATAGCAAGTGACGGTAATTTTACTTTCACCTACTATATATAGTAAGGGAATGTATTACGATAGTGGAAATTTTCGAATTCTAGTTTTCAACGGAAATACACATTTTAGGATCCCCTGAGTCCAAATAACCAAGTCCCACAAAAAGGTCTGTGTGTGTATGGTAACTCCCGGCCGAAACGGTAAGTCCTATGAAAATTAAAATTCATATTTAAGACAAATATACGCCCGAGACGTTACAAAACCTTTTTCATCAAAATGAGTTTACCAGAAGAGCCACTTTATACCATGCATTTTGCACTTTTTTTCGATTTTCTCGAAAACGATTTCGACGATTTTGATTAAACTCACTATATCGATGTAAAATTTAATGGGCTTTAATACCATTTAGGTTTCATTTGGATTAAAATAGTCTGACAGTGCTTAAATGCCGATATTTTATATTTTCTTTCCCTAAACTACCTTTAATTTTGCTGATTCTATAAAAATAACCATATTATCTTGTTACCACTGATGAAAAACCGGTAAATATATAAATAGAATGAATTCCATACCCGACTAAAGGAGAAAACAGAAAAAATATTTTTTTAATGCAATTTTTTGTTTTTGAACACAACAGCAATAATATACATGTATGATATACCGTTGGAAAGCAAAATATTTTAGAAAAAATATTATCTTATACCATCAATCACCATTTATATCAAGCCTATAAAAGTTAATAGAGAGGGATGAAAAGAAGCTAAAACTAACTGATTATTTAAGATAATAATATAATAGATTTTTTTTATTAGAACACATGTTTATATATAAATTCGATTTAATTAATTCTTTAATAGTTTCACGTATTTTTATCTCTAACTGTATTTCAAATTTCTTTCATTGATTTTAAAAATGGAGGTAAGTGAAAGTCGTGTGTTGCCCGCACCAGATTTTTTAATGAAAACAGTCACAGATGTTTAATATTACAAAGATGATTTAAAATAAGTTCTTAATATTTCATTCTTACATTACCTTCTATAATTCATCAACCAGTCCGTCAATACTTGATCGACTGGTTGTTACCAGTCGGAGAAAAATACTAAAGCCGTATTTTCAGTTATTGCTTTTTTATGTGTTACTGAAGACCTATTTTTCCCTATTTTTTTTTCTCGTTCTGCTGGATTTACTACTAGGAAAAAACCTTCCCTGATTTTCAGGAACCTGATAATTTGTGATGGATTAGAGCAAGAGCTAACTATCGCTTAGGCAGATCCTAGAACCACTTAGCCTAATTAAATCAAAGTGAGCTAATTGAATTTCATAGCAGCCTCACGCGATTTCCGCACGTGACTAAAGAACGCTACATGGCAGGTGAACTGTCAGGTTTTTCGTTACTTTAAAAACATTTTAAACGTTATATCAGTATCTAATTATCATTTTATACATTTAAATATATTCCAAAGCAAAAAAAAGAAGTTTTAGTTTTATTTTCCGCTCATTATGAAAACCTCGATTAAATTTTAAACGATCTATTGGGTGTCCCCTAAGTTTTTTAATTATAAAAAACTAGGAAATTTTAGAATATTTCCAGAAGAAATTTAGAAAAAGAACTAAAAAAACTTGGAATATTTTTTAAGCAATGGGTTGTTTAAAAAAAAACTCATCATCTAGTCAATCACTCAAACCCACGCTGATTCCATTCTTAGAAATATCTGTTCAAGAACTCTTATGACGCTATTTCAACTTCCGCAAAGATATCAATTTTTCCCCTACAAGAAAATGGGTGTTAGAACGAGCATTATATCGTTGGAACAAAACTCCTAAGCATTAAGAAAAAAAAAAAGGAATAACCAGCTTACCCCACAGTCGATGTCCTGTCTTAACTATGAATATCCGGCGTAAAGAGGGCAAAATTACCAGTTTAGTTGGACAAAAGTCTAGTCAAAAGTTTTGAATTTCTTTCGAACTTTTTATTATTAGTTGGTAAGACGCTTAGTACTAATATTTCCCGCCATACTGTGTTTACAAATAAATAGTAAATGAGTGAATCATTCCCTCCATACAAGTGCCTACAAACCGGAAGTGGGTATTTATTCGACGGTCATTTATTATATTCAAGGTGTGTATAGCGCAAAGTATTTTTGCTTTTATTTAACAATGGACATTGCTGAGACATGTAAGACATTATATTTCCACACTTGTTATTGAATATGCATTGTAATCTCACCTGTAGAGTTAATTTAGTAATTTGTAATTGTATGCCCCTATTCAATAACAAAAAACTATATAATCCCCAAGTTACCCCAGGATTTTTTTCATCAATACTTCTAGTCTTTAAATGTTGCAACGAAATTTTGCCTTTTGGGTGATACATAATTATTTTCTGACACAACACAACGAATCAAAAGTTTTACAATCTATAGTTAAAAAGGGTTTCCTAAATGATTTGAAATACATCTATTAGCAGGTTTATGCTACTCCGAGCCATTATTAGATTTTTCTATTATATTTCTCATATTCTGGGACTTCAAACGTAAAATGTAGGGATGTTTTAGATTTTAGCAAAAAAAAAAAAAAAAAAAAAAAAAAAAATTGGATTTTGGACCTCTGTGCGCTCGCCAATCGTGTCTAAAAAGTAATTAGTTTTAATAATTTTTTTTAGTAATTTGAGATTAAAGGACAAGCCTTGACCAAGGGTAAAGGAGATTCCTTACATATATATATATTAATATATATATATATATATATATATATATATATATATATATATATATATATATATATATATATATATATATATATATATATATATGTATATATATCTGTGTGTGTGTGTGTGTGTGTGTGTGTGTGTGTTTGTGTGTGTATGTATGTATATATTCCGACGGCGGTCGCAATAAACAGACATACGATTATATTTTATTCCATTCTGGGAAACTGGACAGACATAGACACAACCTAATTTCTTCTAAGAGGGACCCTTCTTACAAAATATTTTTTCAAATTTTTAATAAATTTGCGGACCGAGTGGACTGCGAAGAATTGGATTAATAGCGATAGTCATGTAGATATTGTAAATAACGAGCTGATTTCTATGTGATTTTTATTGTAAATAATTCATAATCTATTTTAATTTTATTTATTTATTTAATTTTATTAATTTTTTTTCATTATCTGTCACTAGTATTATTTTTTTTTTTCGTTTACATACCCTTTATTCGAAATATTTTATGTAATGTAATTATAATATTAGTTGTATCGCAAGATGGTCAGTGTAAAAATAAATGCACCCATTGCAGGGTTACTGTAATGTGAAAAAAAACAAAAAAAAAAAGAACAATCGCAATACTTTCCCACAATTTTTAATTGCCGACTGATCAATGAGGGTAGTGTAAAAAAGTGTGAGTAAATTTCAAAAGGCAGTCAAAATATGTTGCACACTAAAATAATTTCTGATAGTCAGTCACAATTGATAGAGTAGAAAAAAGAAAGACAATGACATCGTCAAGTCATTGGGAGTAACTCTTTGTTACGAATTGGCGAAACTCATTGTATGAGAGAGAAAAGGCCTTTTTTCTAATTGTTTATTTTGCTTCCTGTGACCATTGAGTTGGTACTCATTTGAAAAAAAAAAAAAATGGCTGGAAACACATCAATTGCCAGTACCAAAGGCAAGGGATAAAGGAGAAAAACAAACTTCGATGGTGTTATTTTACATAAAATTACTGCTTGTTTATTGTTCGAAAAAGCTGTTTGGCTATATACTAATAAAATTAACGACCCATATATAATAAATATACACACTAATAAATGCACCGGTATAATTAACGAATTGCTTCTTTTTTTTGTAAATAAAAAAATAAAAAGTGCCTGCCTTTCAGTTATCTTGGTTGTTAAGAGCAATATTCTTCTTCTTCTTCCAGTGGCACGACAGGCCGTTTAGACCCTGGGCTTCGCGATGTAAACTCCTGTGAATTTACACTCACGTTTTACGATGCAATTTTTAGTGTAAGGTCATCACTCCCTATTACTGATTTTGTGAGTGGCCACCCTTTGGCTGACGGGTCTCACATACCCGGGGAAGAGGTTGTGAGTGAATCCACATTTTTTTTTTACATCCTTATAGAAGCCCCGCCGGGACTGGGATTCGAACTCAGAATCTGTAGCATGAGAGACTAGCGCGCTAGCCACTCAGCCACGGGCTCCCCTAAGAGAAATATTATAACTATAAAATAAAATCATAGTTGAAAATGTTTTTTAGGTTAAAAAGTCTAACAATAGAAATTATTATCTGCCATAAAACAATCTTTATTTTATCCGTTTTCCATCACTCTCCTATTAAATTTCACAATTTTACATACAACATCACATTTTTTCTCAAATCTTCAGCTTTCCAACAGTATATCTTATCTATATTACTATTCTTATGTTAGGAAAAAAATACCTAAACAATATTTTTGCGTTTTTCTCTTCTCAGGTTGTCATAAAATTTGTCCAACTTATATTTTGCCTACTTTCATCAATGCTAATAAGATTAAATGTTTATTTTTTTGGGAATCTATAAAATCAAAGGTATTTTCGACAAAGAAAATTTTAATATTCATTATTTAAGTCAGATTATTCCAATTACAATGAAACCTACGTGATATTAAATACCATTACATTTTGCATAAATATAGCTGATTTAATAAAATTCGTTTTTGAAAAATCGTAAAAAAGTCCAAAATTCAAGGCATAAAACTGCTTTTCTAGCTCGTTGATTTTAATGAAAAAGTTGCTGTAACATCTCAGGCATAAACGCTTTTAAAACATGAAATTTCAGGTTTATAAAACTTAGACTGATCTAGATATACCACACTTTAAACTATTACTTAAGATATAGTAGAATTTGATTTCTGTAACACAATTTTTTTTTTTTATTCTTTGACAAACATGCTTCTTTACTTTTTCTGTTTTCATCTGACTATTCCTGATTAATGAACTTTACAGAGTACTGGATAAGAATAAAAATTTAAAAAAATAAAAAAAGGTACATTAGTGGACATCTGATAATAAATTTTGATCATTTTGTAACGAACTTTTTTAGTTTTGTAGATATCTGTTACCTATAAGTTTTTAGTTTTTCATCTTAAATTTCATTAAACAGTCGTTAATTAATTTCAATGATGCACAATTATTGATATGGTAGTAATATTATTGACCGTTGCTACATTGTCACCTGAGACGCTAGAGCTAGGACAATGCTACGGAGCAATAGACTGAAGGGTATTGGCTGACTGAGGCTTTGTGCTTGGGTGTATGTCTGCAACTCTGGGAGGTGGGCTTATTGCCTAACTTAGGGGCTGCCCATCAATATCCGACTCCAAAACACACAATAATCTCTAACTTACTCTATCATCATTCTCTCCTTACAGTTCCAAAGTTATTATCTCATGGAAAGCCATGTTTACCTCCAAAAATGCAGTACCGGTTCCATTTTTTTCTCTTTCATCTCTATTTTATTAAAAGTGGAAAAACAATGCTACAAATTATAACACAATAGTTTATTTTTTTCCTAATATCTGTATTAGAGGATACAATCTTATTTAGCTGTTAAAAGGCAATTAACTAATATGAAAAGCAATACATTTTTTATATTTATTGAGATGTATTACAATTTGTTTCTGAATGAACAATTTTAATAGTGATATGAGACCGCATTCATACAATATACACAGAAAATAATGATAATTTAAGTCAAATTACATAAAATATAACATATATACAAGAAAAAAATTATAATAATAAATTAAAATCAAAACAACAACCTATAATTAAGATAAACACAAAGTGAGAAATAAATTAACATCACATACACAATTATATTGGGTTGTTTCACATGAAATGTCCGTTTTTATAGTTTCTGAAATACATAAAGGATTTTGCAGGTTGCTTTCTTCCGAATGTTTACATATTTAAAGTAAACAGTTACTAATCCTCTACCTTTGTATTATAAACATTAACTTCTAAATCAATTACCTACTTTTTAGTATACCTAAAAATATGAACACGCGATTTTCGAGTAATATTTTTGTACGAGTTTAAACTCGGCCATTTAGCAGATAAGGGCGCTAGAAATATTGGCAAGGCGTTTGGGGAAGGGGGTGTTAATGAACGGACCATTCGCCGTTGGTTTGCTAAGTTTTCAGCTGGGGATATCGACTTGGAAAACTTGCCCCAAGAAAGACCTCCGTCCGTAACATACAACGATTTCCCAAACAGACAGTATAGGAAACTCCTACCAAACAGTTAAAGGACTATCAGCACAACTAAATGCAAGTGTATCTACCGTTTCCAGACATTTAAAGTGTATTGGGAAAGTAAAAGAGCTCGATACATGGGTACCTCATGATCTTACTGAGCGGCAGTAAGACTCCATGTTTCAAAACATAACGTGCAAAAATTGAAAGAACTGGGCTACGAAGTTCTTCCGCACAAATCATATTCTCCCGACTTGTCTCCAACAGATTACCAACTGTTCAGGAATTTAGACAACTTCGTCAAAGGAAAACTTTTTCAAAATGATGATCAAGTGAAAAGTGCGTTTTCAGATTTTGTTTAACTTCAAAGCTCAGAGTTTTTCAGTTCGGGAATAAAAAAGTTGGTGTCACGTTGAGAAAAATGTGTAGAAGAAGTAGGTAAATACTTCGAATGAAATTATCTTGTTTTCATATCGTATTTTTAATAAAAATCCTTTATCTTGAAAACAGACATTTCATGAGACACAACCCAATAACTATATACAATCTGCTAAAAGAACCCTGGACTTGGCTTTTCCATCCATTTGTAAAGGAAAAAGCGGAATCCAAGAGATCCCAGCGCCTCTCAGCTGCTTCACTGGTGTGAGCCAGTGGAGGCTGAGCTAGGGCGCAGCCACAAACATACAGTACATGATTGGAGGATCTGACCAGTGCCAGAACTCCAGTATAAATGTTTACAAAATGTCTCGCGGCCACTGCCGTTTCTAGTCTAGCAGCATTAAGGGCTCAAATGCAAAAAGATATTTATACTCAAAATATTATTAAAGTTAAAAATTCTAAAACTTCTCCCTTTTATCCACATTTAACCACAGTAAATTACATTACTGACAAATGTTCACTGGAGGTGATTAGATGGGTAATTAAAATCAGGGCTGATGTATTAAACCTGAATTACAAACATTTCATGAAAACAAATAATAAATGTAGTTTGTGCAATACAAATGAAACAGAAGATCTTTTTCACTTTTTGGCTGCCTGTCCGATACTTACTGAGTTCAGAAAAAAATATTTTAATTCTAAAAATTTAACCTGGGATCAAGTTTTAGAGTTGATAAATGGAAAAGATTGGCTGGCGTTAGTTAATTTCTCCAGAACGGCTTTTTCTTATAGAATGTTACTAACGAGAGAATTTAACTATTAGTGAAGTTGTTAAATTAAATTTAACTAATTGTGAATTTGATTATATTTGAATTAATTTTAGTACATAAATAACATGAGAAGTGTTTGTTTCTTATTTTGTTATTGATTATTTATATTGATAGATTAAAGATTAATTTTGTTAATAAACATAGACTCCACGGACGGTCAATAGACCATGTAGTGTGTCTGATTGTTATTTTTGTATTTCGTAATTTGTAATTTGTTTATTTTTTTATTTGTTTATTGGCTTTGATGTAATTTTGAAAAATAAAAACAGACTTTTCTATCTACCTATCTATCACTGCCGTTTCAATTTTCGAGGAGGAATTTTAGGGATGGGTGAAGCTAGATAGGGATTGTGCTAAAGGGTTAGGACAATGAGCAAGGTTCTGATGGAATTTGAAAAAATTGGATGGCACCAGGTCCAAAATCAATTGAGTATTAAGGTCTTGGTGTAGGGTACAGTTCGTAGCATAATAAGGAGCATTAACTATTGTTCGAAGCAATTCGGATTGGAAGGATTGGATGTGAGGTCTACTATAGGCGTATAGTTGTCTCAAATATGAAATTTCAGTTGTATAGGACTTTTCGTGTTCGCGCTGGAGTTACCACACTCATACGCACACACCAGGGTACCCTGAAACATGTATTTCCCTTGAAAATTAGAATTCGAAAATTTTCACAATACTTTCCCTTACTATATTTCTTATATGTACGTAAGAGAAAGTAGAAAATCCTATGATCATGAACTGTATAAAGTGTAATACAGAATACTAATTCATACTAAAACTAATTGACCAGACTACAAGGCTACGATGTAAGAGGTATATAAGAATAAGACACACACACACACACACACACACACACACACACACACACACACACATATATATATATATATATATATATAGATAGATAGATAAATGTATTCATGAATTAATTACCACTTTATTAATTAACAGTAAAAGCCAACATTAGTAACATCAAGAATTTACAATTAAGAGTAAAATGGAAACCTGCGTAAATATGTAAATTTCCACGAAGTGTTAAAATTTTCTGATGCTTGCCTCTAAGTGGTTTTCGTCGAAATCTCTTCGCCCCTGGTCATGGTGTTTTATTAAAACCCATTATGCCTAAGCCGGTTATGTTATTTTAACTTGAAACGTTAAGTGGCGTTAAAACGTTGGCTCTTTGTAAATTTCACACAAGCTTAGGCAACGTAGTATTAATTAAGTTCCGTAATAACCAAATATTTTACTAAAAAAATGTAAAACTACCAAGAAATAGTGTAAATACCTTGGATATCTCGGAATCCCCAGACATGTGTGCAAAAATTACATTAGCCAAGTTATTTATTTAGTTCTTCAAGTCAATCTCCTCGGCTACAATTATAGATTTATGCATATTGCTAAGTCCATAAAAAAACGCATGCAATATTTTAAAATTGGCGTATTAAAGAAAAAAAAATTTTTTTTTCTTATCCTCCAACTTTATTTACAAAATAAATACACAAACATTTCATGTATATAAAGCAACAATGGTATATACAGTCCACGGCTCAGACCTCGTATTGCCCGTTGGCATTCTAAGGTTCCTTTCGCACTAGGCGCGGTATCCGCTTGAGGAGTGGGGTGGCTTTGTGCCTTTGTTGAAGTAAAATGGGGAGGAACCATTTTGCTGGTGGTTAAATGTATGCGGGTCAGACTGCAGAGTCCAGACCCCTTCCCAGGGCGACCATGTCGACCAGGGGGAAAGAGCCTTGCCACCTTCCAGGCGCAGGTGGTGGAACTACGTCCCTGAAGAGAGGGTTCGCACAAGCTTTTAACCCGTCAAAGAACTTGACGTGCCTCCTGCTGATGAACTCTGGCACCGAGGGAAGATGGAGTTCCTCGTGGATGATAGCATTTCTCGCCCACTGGAGTGTTGTTCCTCTGGCTATCCTCCTTAGGACGGAGTTCTGATAACCCTGCAGCCTTTTGAGCGTGGACTGGTAGAGGTGGCGGATCAGGGGCGCACCATGGAGTAGAGTCGGTCTGATAGCGGCCTTGTAGATTTGCAACTTGAGTCGCAGTGAGAGCTGCGGCGAGATGAGTAGGTGGTAGAGTCTATGGGACTTCCTGCGGGCCAGCTTGATTCTTTCCCGTACATGGCTGGAGAATGTCAGGTATCGGTCCAAGGTCACACCTAGGTAAAGAATTGAGTTGGAGAGAGGAAGTTTTACGCTGTCTATCTCAAACTCGGTGGGTAACTTCTTCTTCCCCTTCTGGAAGGACAAGATGATGGCGTCCGTTTTGGCTGGGTTGCCCCTGATTCCGATTTTCTTCAATTCCCCAACTATGACGTTGGCTGCTTTCTGAGCCTGGTCACGTGCCTTGGTGGCGCTCATGCTGGTGGAGTAAATGGCGATGGCGTCCGCATAGGCTGCTACTGTTGCTCCCGGATGCTTTACTGAGACCAACGGTGCCGTGAAAATGACAAATAGTAGTGGCCCCAGCACAGACCCTTGAGGTACCCCGCAGATGGTTTCGTGTGGATTCGACAGGCTCCCGCCACCCTTACAACGAAAGATCTTCGACTAAGATAGCTTCGGATCAATCGGCATAGGGAGGCAGGGAACTTGAACTCCTCCAGACAGCGGAGTAATAGAGTGTGAGACAAACTGTCAAAGGCCTGCGTGCAGTCCAAGGAGATTAGTGCTGTGGCATCGTTGTTCTTCCTCATCCGCTCCATGGTGTGGGCCTGCAACTTCGCCAGATGGTGTTAAAAGGCTACCCCTCGTTGGAATCCTGTCTGTTCAGGTGGGATGATGTTCTCCTCCGTACAGTGCTTCATAAAGAAAGAAAATTAAAAAAAAAAAAATATTTCATTTAAAAGCTAAAACTAGAGAGTCCAAGAGTAATCGAAAATAGCGGGAGTTCCAAAATTTATATCTGATAAATAACGTAAATAACAAGTTCTTTGAGAAGGTCAAACTCAACCTCCGGATCCGACCGGCTTGTGAAAACCTGACATTTACTGTCTCGACGTAACTGTATTATAGCATCTTTTTTTTTGGCAGTTTTTATTCAGGATTGCTTTAGGACAGTGTTATTGGGGTCCTATAGACCCCCCCCCCCTCTCCCTCACCATTACTCTTCGGATTAATTTTTTTTTCAATTTGTTGAAAGAAATGTAAAGGATCACAAAACCAGACGGTCAAATAATCCCAGACATACCTGGCTGCTTCGGTTTAAAGCTCAATCATTATTAGGGAAAAAACAGAAGAATCTAACATATATAGTCAGGAGGCCCCTCCAATGAAAACGAGATGTTATTTTCGTTCAAGAAACTAGGATATGAAGTCATCTATAGTATTTATTAAATGTTAACAAAATGTTTGTGCACAATGTTTTAACCATTTCCCGTTTTTGAAATATAATAAAGTTTAAAATAAGGACGTGTTTGTATATTATTTTACAATTGTTTTTATTGCTTAAAATATAAAAAAAAGAATTAAAATTAATAAAATGTATTTAATAATATTTATAGGCATTTATTCAATTTTATAAGCATCTTTTCGTATGGTAACTATTGAAAATTGGTTTAATTAAATTATTGTACAAGAATAAACAATTCGAGATGTTTCAGGATTAAAAAAAAAAAAAAAAAAAAAAAAAAAATGAGGTCTGAGACTCCACCTTACCAATTTTGACTATAAATTTCACTTCACCAGTTAAAGATTAAAGTAAATCGTATATGGTAAGCTAAAACCTTCCGGAGTATCTCAAAGGTGATAGAATATATTCCATTACCTGATAATCAATTTTAACTAGATTTATTGTGGATGTAAATAGTTGACCGTTGAGAATTACTGGAAGGAATTAGTCCGGGTGGCGGTCATTAAATGAAACAACTAAATAGTTTCATTTATTTATTGTTTGCCAACGTTTCGACCCCCTTTGTGGGTCATCATCAGGGCGCATGGTGGGAGAATCATTCTTTTTTCGAAATTAATCGCACTACGTTTCGGCTACAATGCCATCTTCAGGTGCAATGGAACTAATTTGATCTAAAAGTACAAAATATTGTCAAATTCACAAATAATCGTCTAAAAATTTGTCATGAAATTATATAACTATGTTAAAATGTATGTATATATATATATGATGTATATATATGAGATTAACGTTGAAATTCTAGAAATTCTATCAAAAAATTTAAATTGTTTTTTAAAATTATAACTAAACATGAACAATGAAAATCATTCCACCATACTTACTATATATAAACAGAATCAGTCGATGTACCACGCTCATCATTGCACAACTCTGATTAAAATGATTAAAATTTAATTAATAATTATAAAAACAATAAATGATTAATTTTAAAAATGCACCATTACCTCATGTGAGTAGATCCTTTCAAGCCAAAGCCTCATGTCTAAATCAGATGTCCATGAAGGGAGGGAAGGAGAAGGGTGTTACAATAAAAATGGCTAATCATTTAATAAATATAAAAATTAAATTAAAAAAAAAAAAAAAACTATCCGCTTACCAACACGATGAATGAAATGTATCATTTATAAACACCCTATTATTATATATTTGGTTGGTGGATGATATTGGTGTATGCATTACATAATGTTTGGGTATCCTGTTGAAAATTACATACTTGCTTAATGTTTTTCGTGATGTGTATGGCCTCTAATATTCTTCTTTTTTTACTATTATTTTCTATTGCTAAAATTTCCGGGTTGTTGAAGTCGAATTGGTGCTTATTTTCTGTGCTGTGAGTTGATAAGTCAGTGGCTTAATATATTTTTGGATGGTGGATTTGCAATTACTAATATGTTGAGTGTTTTTATTCTCCAATTTTATTCATAGAAACTGACATTTACCTAAAAGAATCTACACCTTACATAAATTATTTCCTTCTTTCATCTCTGAATTTAAAATTGATTTTAACAACGAAATTAAGTAAATATCGTTTGTCGTGCTCACCAGTTTTATTTATTTTTTTCTTGGAGATTTCATTAGTAACAAAATTTATTAAAAATGCACTGTAACAAACTTTTCTCCTTGATTTTTTTCTGCGCTAATTTATATTCCCTGTACAAGTGTAAGAGTGAGGGTAAGTGCAAACCTCTGTTGTGGGAATGTTAAAAGGGTTTTACACTTGTCCCTACCATCATGCTCTGCTGTGGATTAGTGCATAGATATTCAAGATATTATTGTCCATTCAAATTTTAATGATGTCCTACCATTTTACTTACATTAACGTTTTTTTTTTTTCACGAAATTATTTCAATTTTCTAGAAATGACTTATCTAGAATTTGTTATTTTTTAAAAATATATTTATTGGTATTTACAACTGTATAATATAATACATTTAGTAAATGTGATACAAGATATATTGACATGATTCATATGTAAGGATACTACCCATTGGCAGCTCCCCAAATAGAATATGTTCTTAAATAAAAATCTTATATTTAGGTAAGGTATACATTTGTTAAACATGTTTGTGTAATTAAGAATTAATTGATATTTTCCTATGGGCCCCTCAATATTTTTGTGATTCTTTTGCATATTAAATACAGCATAATTGTCACTTAAACAAATTCCTATATTTTTGACAGTTAATGAACCCCTGAATATATTTTTCTTTCTTTATCTTTCCTCTCTACTACCTCAGCAGGGTGAGCCGAACTTTCTTAGCTGATTTCATTCTATAAGATCTCTATAGTCTTGTGTTTTGCTTCTATGCTTATTAGTGAGGACCTGGGTTCAGATATGTCAGTATTGCTAGGTACTAACAGACGATTTAGAAATATTCCTATGAAATGAAGTAATCGTTCCCTTTTATGCATTCTTTTTTTTTTCTTTTTTCTTTAAAAATATTGCATATTGCTTAGATGTATTTTTTTTCTCTCATATTTTAACAAGGAAGTTTATTTTATTTATTTATCTCATTTATATGTTAACAGCTATAAGTTATACGTTAGTTAGTTATAACTTAAGTTTATCTTATTTATTTATTTTGGGAAGTTTATTTAATTTTATTTAGGAAGTTTATTTATTTATTTTCTTTTATTTCTAATAGTAAATATTTTATTTCTTTATAAATATATTTTTATTGTTCTATGTAATACTACTAGGTATCTCCAAGAAAGCATTCTACCGCTTATCTCATATTATTATTACTATTGTTCCTTTGCTTCCCACATCTTCAATAATGCAAACCCTATTTTTCCTTTAAATGTCTAATATCCTTCTATCATGTCACGTTAACTCTCAATCCCTTCAGGCGCACTTTGACGAATTTCTCGACTATTTCCTTCATAATTTCTATCACATTATTGCCGTATCTGAAACCTGGTTGAAACCTTTTATCCCCACCTCCTCTGTATCCATTCCCAACTATACCCTCGTCCGTCATGATCGGGAAGACAGAACTGGTGGAGGGGTCTGTGTTTTCGTTCATGATAGTTTGAGGGTAAAAACCCTTCTAAAATCCCCATCTCCGGACACTCCTCATATCGAATACCTTTTCCTGGAAATTTTCAAGATTCCTTACTCTCCTATATATCGTTATTTATCGTCCTCCACAAATCCGATTTGATACCACCTTCGAATCCTCCCTGTTTACCTACATACCAATGTATAATCATGTAATAATAACCGGGGACCTCAATACCAATCTCCTATCTGATTCTCCCGATAAATCATACCTAACAAACCTCCTTTATTCCTTAGACTTATTTATTGTTCCTTTTCAACCCACCCATCATACACGATTCTCCAGCACATGGCTGGACCTTTTCATTATTGATTCTTCCCATAAATTAGCCTCTTCATCACAGTTTCCTCTCCCTTTTCTTTCACACCACGACCTTATAAATATCTCCTATAACATTCCAACTCCGCAAATAATCCCCAAGACAGCCACCTGGCGTGATCTTGATTCCTTAACTCCAGAAAAGATAAACCCATACCTTGATCCGTTATACCAATCCTTGGAACCTATCTACTCTTCCTCATCCATCGACGAAATGGTAGAATGTCTATCTTCCAATCTCTCTATTTTCCTTGACAACCATGCTCCACTCAAAACATCCACCTTCAAGCGTCTTTCCGCACCATGGATTAATCAAGAGATAAGAGAATTGATGAGAGAGAGAGATGCAGCCAGAAGAAGATTCAAACGCACTAGAAGAACCAATGATTTTTCTACCTTCAAATCCCTTCGAAACCTCACCCAATCTTCCTTACGCCGTGCTAAAGCTAAATATTTCCACGATTCTCTTTCACAAGCTCCTGATTCCAAATCTAAATGGAAAATCCTCAAAAAATTATCCGTCATCAATTCAAAATCCACCTCCATCTACCCTGTAACTCCTGACGAACTAAACAAGCATTTCGCTGATCCCATCATTATGCCTCACCCACCTCAATCCTGCATCCCTCAACGCATCTTTGAGCCTGAAAACTTTTTTTCCAAAACATTTCACCCGATGATCTACTATCCTCTATTCTTAAATCCAGAACCAACGATTACGGCCCTGACCAAATTCTTTTCAAAATTATAAAATTGTGCCTCCCAGCCATCTTTCCAGCTCTCTTACATATTTATAACTTTTCTCTCCAACGATCCATTTTCCCTATTGCCTGGAAGAAAGTTATAGTACGTCCTTTAAACAAAGTTCCTATCCCTTCCTCAGCATCGGACTTCAGACCCATATCGATCCTATCCAACCTTTCTAAACCTCTCGAAAGAATAGTTCACTCCCAATTTAATAATTTTCTTGAACAAAAATCCCTAATTGTTCCCTTCCAGTCTGGCTTTAGGTCCCAATATTCCACACAATCTGCTCTGTTGAAAATAACCCAAGACCTTCAATCCTCTATAGACAAACAGAAAATATCAATCCTTGTCCTCTTCGATTTTTCAAAAGCTTTCGATATGGTGAACCATGAAATCCTTCTTTCCAAAATCAGAAACCTTCCAGTATCCGAAAATGTAATAAACTGGTTTATTTCCTTCTTATCTTATCGATCCCAATATGTGATAATCCCAAATAAACCTCCTTCCTCGCCTATTCCGTTAACTCATGGAGTTCCTCAGGGGTCAGCACTTTCACCTATCCTGTTCTCCATCTATGTCAATGATCTCCCTAATTCCATACATAACTCTAAATATGTATGCTGATGACCTCCAAATTTACCTTTCCTTCCATCCCTCTGAAATGGTCCAAAAATTACAAGAAGACATTGACAGCATCAATTTATGGGCCATCAATAATGGTCTAAAGCTTAATGTTGACAAAACCAAAGCCATCCTCATTGGTTCCAAACATCTCCTCAACTCCCTAACCTGTCACCCACTACTCTACCTTAACCATAGACCCATCATCTTCCACACATCTGGTAAAAACCTAGGTATATTCCTTGACCAAAACCTATCCTGGAATAATCATATCTCTCAAATTTCCAGAAAATCCATAGCATCAAACAGTTCCTCAGATTCCGTGATCAAATACCTCTTAAAACCCGCCAGCTTCTAGTTTCCTCTCTTATCTTCCCCCACTTCGATTATGGCTGCCTGGTGTTTGGCGGACTGTCAGAGACGCTTGAGATGAGGCTGAAGAGACTAATGAACTGCTTCATTAGATTCATCTTCGGAATTCCCAGGCGCTCTCAGGTCTCCACCTGGTATGCCGAGTTGAAGTGGCTTTATCCGAAATTCCGACGGCAATACTTCCTGGGAACCCTTCTTTATAAATCCTTCAGAACCAAAAAACCCCTCTATATCTATAACATGTTCACTCCACTCTCCTCTGTCCATTCTATCAACACAAGATCCCAGTCCCTGAACCTGTTCATTCCCTCCTACAGAACTACTTCCTTCAAGAGATCTTTCGTTATTCGTGCTACTTCATTTTGGAATTCCTTACCCATGCCTATTCGTACATCCCAATCCTTAACTTCCTTTAAGCATAAACTATTTATCCATCTCCTTGAATATCAGTCTACCGCGACTTTATAAGTTTTGACTATTCATTTATTTTATTTTATTTTTATTATTCAATGTTTCAGTTCATTTTATTTCTCTTATCAATTATAAGGTTGCAATATTACCTTGTACATATATATGCGTGTGTTTAAGTGTATGTATGCATCTTTTTTATTTTATTTGTCTTTTTTCATAATATGCAGTATAATTTGTTGTATGATGTATATTTTGTATACGTAATAGCCAGAAGATTAATACTTTAATGTACATTTATATTATTCTTAGGGGACTAGCTGTCCCAGAATAAAAATTATTTTTTCATTTCATTTCATTTTCATTTCATTTCATTTCATTACTATTGTTTTCAAGCGCTTGGAGAGCTCTCGTCCACTCGAATAAATACCTAAGGACTGAAGGGAATACGATGTGACTTGATGATTACAGAGGTACGTTCGGCGAACGGGTATAATAATTTTTACGTTGCCTTCTGATGAGTTCTTCAACTAAACTACTATTCAGTTCTTTCGAAAATGGTCATATAGTGTTTCGGAAACAACTGGATCGGCTTCTTTCAACCCCACACTCGAACCGTACCTTCCATTAGACAACTGGTACCATTAGCATTTTTGAAATTTGATAAGGAGCTGAGTATTATTGATGACGACACAGGAGGGAGGGGAGAGGGGAAGATACCCCAACAGGGGGGCTAATGACGTCGTTATCCCCCGCATTACGCCATAACACTGGCCGACACTTCACCCTCACTTAGCGGTCTTTATTAGCCCGATGTGTTCCCTAATAAACTCACTTTTCATTTCCAAATGGTCGCTAGGCTAATCCCGGAGCTGGGTGGGCTGTTCGCCTACCATTCTCACCTTTATATTTTCATCTGTCTCCAATACTCTAAATTCATACCATGTTTCCGCAAAATTCGAAATGCTGCAAACATATTTTCATTTAATAATGGATAATACGTTTGCATTGTTCCACAAAGGTGTTACAAGATATTTACTCCTCTATGAATAGCTAATGGTAGCGGTCTCATAAAAGTTTATTAGGTAAAGACACAAATTTTAACAATCCTAAAATAGTGTGCTGAAACGTATTTTAAGGCGTACTTCCTTCTAGGAAACAAAAACTGACTCTAAAAAATATATAAGAACAGAACTATCAAATATCCGATGGTATCAGGCTTCACTTTAAGGGAAAATATTTTGTTTATTAATTGTATACAGTGTTTTATTCATTTACTTAACTTATTTACATGTAAGGATCAATACCGTTGTAAATTTCATTAATTTAATAAACATATTTAATTAGTTTTTCCGCAAAAAGTTGAAACTGCATAGTTCATCGTAATTATCAAATTAAATAAAAACAAATTAGTACATCATCAAAGGTTAAACCAGGGTTTCAAAACGATAATTAAAAACATGAAAATTATATCGAATCGCTTTAAAAAAAAGTGTTATTTATTGCGATTTAAAATAAATCTGATAATTAACACAAGACTTGTGGAGTTGTACATATATTAAGAAATGTGTACATTTAATATGAATGAAAGAATGAATGATAAAAGAACTTTATTCTGGACTAGGACCCTTAAGAAGAATAACATGCAGGTACAAAACAAATAAGTATTATGACTGACCAAAGAACACATAAAAAGATAAACAAAAAACACTTTTAACATTAATGGTTACAATAAATATATACAAGTATTTTAAATGATAAAAACAGAAAGAAATGAAAAATAAAAATTAAAAAGATTATAATAATATCTAAAAGTAACATAGGGCTAACATACCAATGAAAAAAAAATTAGAATAATATTTATGCTTTCATTTAATTTAATTCTAAAAAGTGATATTTGTTTATATAAATATTTTTTTCATCACTATTTAATTATCATTATTTATGAAATACCATATCAATAATTAAGTCATCAATATATTTTACTTTCACTTACTATATATAGTAAGGGAAAGTATTGCGATGGTGAAAATTTAAGAATTCCAGTTTTCAACGGAAATACACATTTTAGGGTCCCCTGAGTCCAAATAACCAAGTTCCGCAAAAAGGTTTGTGTGTGTGTGTGTGTTTAAGACAACTATACGCCCGAGACGTGACAACACTTTTTTCATCAAAATGAGCTTACCAGAAGAGCCTCTTTATACCATGCATTTTGCACCTTTTTTCGATTTTTTCGAAGACGGTTCCGACGATTTTAATTAAACTCGCTATATCGATGTATAATTTAATGGGCTTTAATATCATGTAGGTTTTATTCTGATTAAAATGGTCTGACAGGGCTTAAATTTAATTTTGTAGATTCAATAAAAATAACTATATTATCTTGTTAACGCTGATGAAAAACAGGTAAATATATAAATTGAATAAATTCGATACCCAAATAAAGGAGAAAAAATAAAACATATTTTTTAATGCAATTATATTTTAATCAAGCATGATTTAAAAAAAAAATCAAATGTAATAATTATTCTATGATTTTTAGGGATAGTTAAAATTTCAAACCCTTATTAAAACGCTACAAAACGAAGCTATTATAGAAAAATCATGAAACAGTCAGACGAATAGGCCTAAGAACCATCAAACTATTTATATTTTTTTTTTTTATGTTGCAGGGACTCTAAAAGCATGTTTTCAAAAAATAATCTCTCACAGAGACATTGTAATTACCCATAAATATTTATTTTGTTGAAGATTTTAAATGTAAGAATATAGAATATTTTTTTTTTGTGTGATATTTATACGGCCGAAATTCAAACTGATAATAGTTACACTTTTTTGGAAATACAACGGTGGATATATTTTTAGGCTTACTGTGTCTTTCCGTGTATCTTGATGAAATAGAAATGAAATTCTTTTAATCTCTTAATTTTATTAAAAAGAAAAAAAAAATGTCGTATTTGTTTCAAATCTACTTCTGTTCCTCTTCTAGGATACTATCTTAGTTTATGACAATTTTGATTGAGGCAATTTCAAAATCTTATATAAAAAACAGAAATAGATCGTGATGGATCTACAGGTAATACAAATTACTATTTTCCTTTTTTTTTTTTTGAGAAAATCAATGAGCTACTCTAGAGTTTTTTTTTAATGTTGCAATGTAAGTTGGATATCTTCATTCAAACAATACTGAAAAAAATAAAATAAATAAATAAAAGATCACTCCCCAGAATATTAATAATTGATTCTATCATACATAATTTTTTTATTAAGAACTTCCTCAGAAATTTCGGCTTGGCAAACAACGTAGAAAAAGTAAAGCTGTATTGTTTATAAGTTGATGTTTATGCCAATGCCTCAGGGATATTTTTTTTCCCACAGTCCCTTTCTTTATGTCAGTCCATCTCGTGACGACTGAGTATAAATCATGGATAAAAAGCTCCTTCTTATATCTTGGCCGGCTCAAACACCGGGATTTAGGAAGACTGTTCTTTAGAAATTCTTCTTTGAGGTAAAATATACAGTTTATGTTTAAGAACAAACTTTATTCAGTTATATCCTTTCAATTATGATATTATTAAAATTCTAAAAAAATAGAAGAATTAGGGTGCTTAATTATTATTTAAGTGCAGGAGAAGTTAATTGAGGAACCTCTCTATCAAGAAAAAACAAACACACAATTAGAATATTTAACAGCGTGAAGTTTTGACCTTAAAATTGTATATACAGTATTTATTCATATTCTTATATACACTATTAACATTTTCGTTAATAGTAATTTATATATACCCTATATTTTTGTTGCTTTATGATGTTACCTTGTTTTTCATTGATTCACTAATAGCCTAAAACTTAGATCAATGTTTAAGTGAAGTTTCTCACAGGTTATCGCACCCTCAATTAACTTCTAAAATTAGTTTTACGTTAAGTAGTACTATTTTGTTTCATTTATATATAATTTTAAATAATTATCCCATAAGCCTTTAAATAAATTTTTTTTTAAAATTTTTATCAAAGGGAAAAAAAATCCATAATTACCTAGATAATACCGATTCCAATGAATACAATTCAATAAAAAACATAGATAAAAATTAGAATCTCAAAAGAAGATCTATCTCTCAAACGGTTGATAGTTGGAGTATGGGAGATATAAGCTTATTTGTTTCTCTGCAGGTCTATGCTGTTTGTATCAACTTCAACAATATGACTAGACATTTGCGAGAAACTTATAAAGCACAAATTTTCTTTCTTTTTGTCTTTCAATTATTGTCTCTTGGATTGGCCAATAAGAATTAGGCTTGTTTTACATAACTTTATATATATTATATATATAAATATATATATATATATATAATATATATATATATATTTAATATATATATATATATATATATATATATATATATATATATATATATATATATATATATATATATTGTTTGATCAGTTCTCGACTGTTGATAATTTAAGTTTGTGTTGTTCTTATGTTGTTCCAGTCAATGGATAAACAATTTTATCTATGCGACGTTTCGAGAATTTATTGTTCTCATAATCATGCCTTAACAGTGGAAAAAACAACAACAAAAAAAAAACAGAACATTAATATAATTATACAATAATTAATATATGATGTTATTATATCTCTAACAATAACATCATACATTAATATTGTATAATAATATAATGTTCTGTTTATTTATTTGTTTTACACTGTTAAGGCATGATTATGAGAACAATAAATTCTCGAAACGTCGCATAGATAAAATTGTTTATTCATTGACTGAAACCTAAGAACAACACAAACTTTTATATATATATATATATATATCATCATCATCATCATCATCATCATAATCGTTTCCTCTTCTACCTATGTTCGGTGTGAGGATCCTGCCTGTAGAGTCTGGACCATATGTCTCTTTCCTGTGCCAACTCCACTCTCCTACTCCAGTCTATCCCACGCCTCCTGCATGCTTCCTTTCCACCGTCCTCCCAGGAGATGCGGAGTCTTCCTCTGGACCTTTTTCCCTCTGTGCGGGTCTCATACGTCTTCCTGGCACTTCTCTCCGGATCCATCCTAAGAAGATGTCCAAACCACCTCAGTTTGTGTTCCTCGAATGGTCTCCGCCGGTTTGACGTCAAGGTTAGCCCATATAGTGGCGTTCCGTATCCTATCTCTCCGTGTCTTTCTCTCTATTTTTTGGAGATACCTCCTTTCCATGGCCTGGATTTGGCTCCTATGTTTTGAGGTAATAGTCCAAGATTCTGAGGAGTACGACAGGATAGGAAGAAATGTCGATTTATATACGGCTAATTTGGTCTGCTTTGATACCTCTCTTCTCCCCAGAAAACCTCGCCTCACCATACAAAACATCCTATATATCTCTCGGATTGTTACTAGTTAGTTATCAGTATGGGGATATTTATTTCAGGGCAGACTGTCCCTTGACATTTTTTTTTATTTTAATAAAACTCCACAAACGTTATAAACTCACTTATGTTACCATTATCAGATCCATCTGGACATATTGAATCGAACTTTGGTGCTCTACTAAACCATCTAATAGCTCTCGCATTCAATCCTTATAATCCAAAATCCTTCGCAAAATCCAAAATGCTCCTTATTTCGCTACGAATAAAATCATTCACAATGACCTAAATATCCCATTTGTCACAGAACTATCCTAAAGAACATATAACTCTTTTAATTCCAAACTCCCGACCCACACGAATCCTCTAGGAACCCGTGTGTTTCATTCCCATCTATTCTGAAATCTCTCCGAGGCTATTAAAAGATGATTGCCTTTATACCTACTAAATTAAATTGACATCGATGTGCTACCACTGGATAGTTTCTTCAGAAGACATTTCCACGCCTATAAGTGTAAATTAACCCATTTACTTATTGTATTTATTATTAGTAAAGTTGTAAATATCAGTAAAATTTTTTTAAAAAATAAATAAATCTGGAAATATACCAATCTTAATTTCATTATAAAGTTGTAGTTTGATATATGAATTATACAATCCCCCGCATATGGGCTTAATCAAACCGTTACTAGATTCAAATGAATTAATTAAAAGAGCCATATTTTGTAATTGAATGTTGATGCAGAATTGAGGAGGACTGATGTGCGAAGTGAGGTAGTAGGCCGATAAAATTTAGAGCCTACGAGATAGGACCGGCGATAAATTTCGGTTCGGGGACAGTAATCTCTGCGCATCTAGCACTGTTTCCAACCCAATTCATTTCGGATTCGATACCCGCGCAGTTAGTCTTGATTGTATCTGTCTCATGTAATGTCTATTGGGTAGGTGGGCCGCATCCATGACTTTATTAAACCAGAATATAAAAAAATATATTTTTTTTTGTCCGGAGGCAGGTCTGGAATAATAATCGTTCCATTCAGTCTAAAATTAAATTAGTATAATGGAAAACTGTATGATATACAAATATATATCCCGATTGCTACAACTAATCTAGATTAAGGATGAAAAAAAAAATGAAAAAAGTAACTTAATTTTCTAGAGTGATGTCCTTTTGGATTAATTTGAGTTTTATATTGAGTTTTGATGTAGGATAGACAGTTTTTATTTCACAAATAAAATAGAATACATAAAGTGGATGCAGGGTGTCTGCCAATGCTATCCATTCAAGGGGAAAGAAATTCTATATAATAAAAATAAAATGATATAATAAACTATAATAAACGTGCCTCATGATATATCAATATCAACTAGAACAATGGTTCTCAACTGGTGGTCCGCAGACGATGTCCAAGGGGTCCGCGAGATGTCAGTGGAAAATCGAATTGAACCAGATTAATAACAAATATTTTCAAAGCCTTGGCTTACAACAAGAAAAACTCAAAAATACACGGAAATATGAATTTGCGGGTAACCGATGGGAAGTAGACACCAATATCGTATTAATGAATTCGAAGAGAACAATGTTTTCCGACTTGTAATAGATTCATAGAGCAAGGGTATACTTATCTTGGATTATTCTTAACAATTTATTTTAATCGTGGTCCATTATTTCAATAACAAATGGTTATTGTTAGTTGTATGCGCTATACATGCCTATTCATGTAGGGTAGATACCATAGTCCGTAAATCATTAAACTACATTAAGAAAATATATAATAGAATATTTACATGATATGAATTAATTGCACAAAAAAGAGCCTATTTACTTCAAAAAACTGATTTATAAAACCATTCTTAGACCTATTTCGACAAATAGCACTGAGCTATGGTGCTCTAATGAACCATCCTTGCTATCCAAAATCCTACGAAAAATCCTTAATGCTCCTTATGTTTGTACTAATAAAATCATAAAGACCTAAATATCCCACTGGTTGCAAACCTAGCTCAATTTTGATGCACCTCCAATCCCAAACTACCAGTCCACAAAAAACCACTTGTCAGTAAACTCTCGTCTCCATCTATTCCTCATAATCCTCCTAGGCGCTTGAAAAGACGGCAGCCTCGGTGCCTGTTAATAAAATGAACATTACAGTGTTACCTAAAGGAAGCGTTGTGCTATGACTGGGTAGCTTCTTCACAAAACTGTTTCATGCAATAGTTGTAATTTTATCACTTTTACTTGTATATACAGTTGTAAAATGGCATACGGGATAGAGTTCAAGAGTGAGAAACCTCGGAGTAGAAAGCACTTATCTAACAGCAAGCAGTTCGCTTTGGGAAAGGGTAAAGGTCAGTTGGATGGAACCTTGTAAGGCGGGATCGAATTGGAGATGTAGAGGACAGGCCCTATAGGATACAGGCAGGGTGTTGAGTTCGAATCAACAGCTATGGGAAGGAAGCTAAGGAACACTGACTACAGTAGGAAAGGTAAAGCCACTTAAACTTGAGGGGATAATAGGTATCTGTGATATGTTCGTCCCAAAATAAATACTGTTATTTTAGCTTTCGATTAACCTGAAATTTCGATACACAACAGACAGGACACAAAGGATTCCTAGGGTGAGGTGTTCAGCCAGATTCAGAAAGTATACATTTTTATTTTGGATGCGTACATATATATATATATATATATATATATATATATATATATATATATATATATATATATATATAATATATATATATATATATATATATATTTTTTTTTAATCTACTTTGTTTATGTAAATAATTAAGTTTGTAAATAAGTTCAATCTATTTAATGTATTCTGGCCAGAAGAGCTATATTTATTTGTAACATCAATGTTATTCTTAAGGGACTTTGTCTCAGAATAAAGTTAATTTTTCTATTCTATTCTATTCTATTCTACACAATACAATTAGATTTAAGGACACCAACTATTGTGTAAGATAATAATCTGAGTATAACGGGATAATGATCTGAGCTCTAGGATTAGATCTGAGGAAATAGAGAATCCGATGATAACATTATTCTTAAGCGTTTAGAGTAGAATTATTACAGCTTGGACAGACACTGTTGAGGTGTTTCGATAGTTAGTTTAATATCATAGGAAACAAAGGGATCAAAGAAAAAAATTGAAAGCTGCTGAAGTATATATGTAATAGAATTATTGGATGGATTGCTGGTAAATGCAGAAAAAAAAAGGCACTGAACTTCTACAAGCAATGAAGGGCTCTGTGGTTCAGTGCATATAGAGATGCGTACTGTTTCTTGTTCAAAGGCAATAAGGTGACTAGGCTTAGATCACGCTTTGGGTACCCACTTTATAGAGGTTGCTGGTTGTGTCTCTAGCGGGTCTTCCTAAATCAGGATTGCTCCACGAAGATAATAAAATATTAGCAAATAATGAAGAAAACTATATATTAACCAACTTTCATGGGGACTGATTCGTTATGTGCATATTATATGTGCAATATCTTATGTGGTATGGTAATTTCCATTTGGTTATATCGTCAGCTTTCACACCTCAAAGAAGCAGCCCTGATGAAGACCCACAACGTTAATGATTTTGTTTTCTTTATTTTATTATCTTTATAAAATCATTTCATCCACTTTGTTATCTTATTTTATTGGTTTTATTCTCATAATTTTTAAAAGTGATTTATTTGTCAAAAACCTGTATTGTATCCTGTTACTTTTTTAGCATTGATAAAGACCTGCAACATCTGTCAAAATGTTAGTTAATTAATAGTTTTTCACTATTTTCTAAACTTTTGACCTTTTTTTGACCACCACCCTAATCATCCTATCGGTCAACGAATTAATCTTCTATACCAATATTTTATTTTAGGACAAAACATTGATCATATATCACTTAATATTCTTATTCATAGAAACATATCTACACCGTTCTTCTAAAAAAAGCAATAAAGATTTGTTGAATGTATTTAAACAATGTACAGCTTATATCAATAGCAATCCATGTTAGTGCTGTCTAGTTTGCTGATAAAATAATAGTATTCTCTATTTAAGTTTATGCTTTGAGTATATTATCAGTTTTATTTTTATATGTTTTTAATTAAGATAGACTGATATAGTTCAATATTAATTATAGCAGAGTGCAGATGATGGTGGAATTAAAGTGGCGCTGCCAAAGAGCAGATTGCAGTTGATGGACAGGCAATCAAGCTTTGATTGGAGTTGGATTTGCATAAAAAAAAAAAAAAAAAAAAAAAAAAAAAAAAAAAAAAAAATAGATAAATAAAAAATGTTTATTTTCAAAAATTTAAGATTTTGCTTTGAATTACTTTGACTTACCTTTATATGGATAACATGCGTGAAAATCTACTACTAAGAGTTTTCATCAGAAATACAAGATTTAGTTCCTTGAAAATACTGAGGCCATCTACCAGTTTTGAAACCGCGCTCTTGGACATTTTACATCCTTAATCCTTTACTAAATCTATTATGAGTCTTATGTGGTGTAGTGGTATCATAACTAGCACGAGAGACTTCTACGCCCAAGTTTGCGGGTTCAAACCCGACAGATGGCCCTTGGACAATTTTTATTGTTTTGAAACAAATTCGTAATTATTTTACATCTCTTCCTAAGGGCGAAACAATCAAGGATTTTTTACTCCCTTTAAATCATCTTAGCGCAATTTGCTGGGTTTGAACCAGCGAAGTCTGGCATATTAAATCCTTAACCTCTTAACATCTTTCTATGAAAAAGGTCACGGGTCAAACCAGGAATTTTCCACTTGCACTTGGGGTGTTATCATTTTAAATTAAATTATATATTGAATTAAATAAATTTAAAAAAATATAGTTTTTCACATATATATGTCGAAAAACGAAACAATTAAGGGGTTCCGATTATGAACCCACTAATTTTGACATAGGAGACAATTGAGACGTTGATTTCCAAAAGGTACTGAAGGACATTTTTTACGAAATTGATATTTTTACATATTTGTATTCTCATCATTTAGTTTTATCTAAATATTCTATTTGATGTTATCTAATGAATTCTTAAGTCCTTAAAAAACGCGATTTAGAAATGCGGTCATTTTCTAAAAGTAGTAATTACGCATTCATTTTCGTTCCAAATCATTCTAAAAAGATTCATTTCATAACTTTAATATGATGTTGTTATTATAGTAAAAAAAAATATTCTAAATTTTAAGGCAAAAAGACCCAAATTAGCTAGTTTAATAATATAGAAATGAGTGATTTTCGCACTTCCTGTAAAATTTCCTAGAATGGATATAGTACCTTTTCGAAAGCAACGTCTCAATTATGCTAGTCACTGCGCCTCAAATGAACCTTAATAGATTTATATAATAAGAAGCTTAAGGATATAATATCGCAATGATTAGCATAATAACTTTTTATGCCAAAGTAAGCGGGTTCAAACCCCGTAGATGGCTCTAAGAAGATTTAAAGGGAGCAAAAAATCTTTAAGTACTCCCCTTTTAGAAACAGAGGTAAAATAATTATGAACTAAGTTAAAAAAAAAAATTCCTTTAACCATCTGCTGTGTTTGAATTTTTTAAAAGCTGTTATGCTAGTAACTGCTCTGCATGAGACATATGATATGTAGATTTATATAATAAGGGATTAAGGTTTTAATATAGACGAGGTCGCGGATCGTTATCCTTATTAAACATGAATAAGCCAAAGGGCCTAGCCGGATAAGCATGTGAAATCTGCCCCCGCGTGTATTAGAACCAAATTTATACCATTGAGTTACACCTATAAGAAACAACCTCACGCAAATTTTTAGCCCCTTAATCCTAACAGCTCAACCGATTTTCATGAAAAAAAATATATATTATGGATTTTACAAATAGGTTTCAAAAAATATTACTTTAAATTTTTTTCCACGAAAATGCTGGTAAAAAAAAATTTTGAATTTTTCAAAAAAATATTTTCTGGTTATGATGGTTTGGTACACCTCCAATCTTTCGCTACTTTATTTCATTGGAGGGTCCTACATAACATATATTTTTTCCAATTTTATCGCAAGTGTACCCCATAGTGAAAAATAAAAAAAACGATTTTTTCTCCTGAACGGATCAACCAAATTTCACGAAAAATATATATGTTAATGGTTTTCTAAAAGAGTTTCAAAAAACATTTTTTTTAAATTTTTTATTTTGAAAAAGTGAGTCAAAATTTTTGTTTTTAATTTAAAAAGAAACAATTTTTAAATTACTTTGGTTTGGTACACCAACAATTTTTTGCTAATATAATTCATTGGAGGGTCCTGCACAATATATATTTTTTTCGAGTTGATCTGAAATGTACCCAATAGTGAAAAATAAAAAAACAGCATTTTTTCAGCTCTGTGGGTGGTAGCTGTAGTCACGCATGAAGAGTAGGGATAGAGCTGTAGGATCGTAATGTCATTAGATATTAGATATTACTTACACACTGTGCACATACATACTATTTACTATACCTATTATAATAAATATCTTATATTGGATGGAATATATATGTATATATATATATATATATATATATATATATATATATATATATATATATATATATATTTTTTTTTTTTTTTTTTTTTTTTTTTTTTTTTTTTTTTTTTTTTTACTTAGATAATTCCTACATAGCACTCACTATATGCTACATTTACATAAAACATAATTACAAAGATTTTTTTAATATATATGTTTTCATATTATTATATGTTAATCAAAAAGGTTTTGATGACAGACTTGACAGCATGAAATGTTCAAGGAAATATCACTATATTCGGCTCCCAGATGAACCATTCCGTTTTTCAAAAATATTAAAAATTATTTATTCTTTAAATATCAACTGTCTATGTAAATATCCTGAAGTTGCGGAAAATGCTGTTAATTATATTATTAGAAATCTTCAATTGGATGTAATTTTTTTTTTGGACAACTACATAAAACTATGTGCTCTATTCATATAAGAATTAAGAATAAAAATTTAAATAAGTAACTATGAAACAATTTTTATATATATATATTTTTATATCATTGAGATAAAACTGAAAACCAGTTAAAATGTTAGTCTATAAAACTATGATGATGTATAAAATGATCGTTAAAAAAATAGATAAAAATACCAGTATTTTTTGCTACTTCGGGATATTTAGATAGATAGGCAATATTTAAAGAATAAATAATTTTTAATGTTCGTAAAAAACGGAATAGTTCCACTGGTAAACGAAGTAGTCAGTTTTTTCCTCGAAACTTCCATGCAAGTCTGACATCATAGATTAACATTTAACTTTAGATTAACATATAATAATATGAAATAAATATATATTAAAAAAATCTTTGTAGTTATATTTTATATAAATATAGCATATAGTGTAGCTATGTAGTAGTTATGCAAGTAATAATATAGAGTAGTAATAAAGTTGTTAAAAAATATATATATTCTATCCAATATAAGATATTTATTATAATAGGTATAGTAAATAGTATGTATGTGCACAGTGTGTAAGTAATATCTAATATCTAATGACATTACGATCCTACAGCTCTATCCCTACTCTTCATGCGTGACTACAGCTACCACTTACAGAGCTGAAAAAATGCTGTTTTTTTATTTTTCACTATTGGGTACATTTCAGATCAACTCGAAAAAAATATATATTGTGCAGGACCCTTCAATGAATTATATTAGCAAAAAATATTTGGTGTACCAAACCAAAGTAATTTAAAAATTGTTTTTTTTAAATTAAAAATAAAAATGTTGACTCACTTTTTCAAAATAAAAAATTAAAAAAAAATGTTTTTTGAAACTCTTTTAGAAAACCATTAACATATATATTTTTCGTGAAATTTGGTTGATCCGTACAGGAGAAAAAATCGTTTTTTTTATTTTTCACTATGGGGTACACTTGCGATAAAATTGAAAAATATATATGTTATGTAGGACCCTCCAATGAAATAAAGTAGCGAAAGATTGGAGGTGTACCAAACCATCATAACCAGAAAATATTTTTTTGAAACATTCAAAAAATTTTTTTTACCAGCATTTTCGTGGAAAAAAATTTAAAGTAATATTTTTTGAAACCTATTTGTAAAATCCATAATATATATTTTTTTCATGAAATTTGGTTGATCCGTTCAGGAGAAAAAATCGTTTTTTTTATTTTTCACTATGGGGTACACTTGCGATAAAATTGAAAAAAATATATGTTATGTAGGACCCTCCAATGAAATAAAGTAGCGAAAGATTGGAGGTGTACCAAACCATCATAACCAGAAAATATTTTTTTGAAAAATTCAAAATTTTTTTTTACCAGCATTTTCGTGGAAAAAAATTTAAAGTAATATTTTTTGAAACCTATTTGTAAAATCCATAATATATATTTTTTTTCATGAAAATCGGTTGAGCTGTTAGGATTAAGGGGCTAAAAATTTGCGTGAGGTTGTTTCTCATAGGTGTGACTCAATGGTATAAAGGGCCTAGCCGGATAAGCATGTGAAATCTGCCCCCGCGTGTATTTGAACCAAATTTATACCATTGAGTCACACCTATGAGAAACAACCTTACGCAAATCTTTAGCCCCTTAATCCTAACGGGGGGGAAGTTATGGAGGGGGAAAGATAAAACAAAAAAAATTGTTTTCTCCTGAACTGCTCAACCGATTTTCACGAAAAAAATATATGTTATGGATTGTATAAATAGGTTTCAAAAAATATTTTTTTAAATTTTTTTCCACGAAAATGTTGGTCCCAAAATATTTTTGAATTTTTCAAAAAAATATTTTTTGGTTATGATGGTTTGGTACACCTCCAATTTTTCGCTACTTTATTTCATTATAGGGCCCTCCATAACATATATTTTTTTCAATTTTATCGGATGTGTACCCCTTGGTGAAAAATAAAAAAAACAATTTTTTCTCCTGAACGAATCAACCGGCTTTCACGAAAAAAATATATGTTAATGGTTTTTTAATAGAGCTTCAAAATACATTTTTTGAATTTTTTATTTCGGAAACGTGAGTCAAAATTTTTATTTATAATTTTTCAAAAATAAATTTTAAATTATGTTGGATTAGTACACCAACCATTTTTTACTAATTTGATTCATTGGAGGGTCCTGCCCAATATTTTTTTTTTTAAGTTGATCTAAAATGTACCCAATAAGAAAAAAAAAAAAAAACGCATTTTTTCAGCTCTCTGGGTAGTAGCTGGTCACGCATGAAGAGTAGGGATAGAGCTGGAGGATCGTAATGTCATTAGATATCACTTACACACTATGCACATACATACTATTTGTTATACCTATTATTATAAATATCTTATATTGGATCGAATATTTTTTTTTTTTTTTTGTATTTAGTTAATTTTTCTTACTTGGATAACTACTACACAGCACTATATGTTATATTTATATAAAACGTAACTAAAAAGATTTTTTAATATATATTTATTCATATTATTGTATGTTAAATAATAAAAAAAGTTAACAGTCGACAGGCTTTTTGTCGAACACTTCATGCAAGTCTGTCATCATAACTTTTTTGATTAACATATAATAATATGAACAAATATATATTAAAAAAATCTTTTTAGTTACGTTTTATATAAATATAGCATATAGTGGTGTGTAGTAGTTATCCAAGTAAGAAAAATTAACTAAATACAAAAAAAAATATTCGATCCAATATAAGATATTTATAATAATAGGTATAATAAATAGTATGTAGGTGCATAGTGTGTAAGTGATATCTAATGACATTCCGTTCCTACAGCTAGGGATAGAGCTCTTCATGCGTGACCTCAGAGAGCTTAAAAAATGCTGTTTTGTTTATTTTTCCTTATTGGGTACATTTTAGACCAACTTGAAAAAAAAAATATTGTGCAGGACCCTCCAATGAATCAAATTAGTAAAAAATTGTTGGTGTACTAATCTAACATAATTTAAAATTTATTTTTGAAAAAATAAAAATTTTGACTCAGGTTTTCGAAATAAAAAATTCAAAAAAATGTTTTTTGAAACTCTATTAGAAAACCATTAACATATATTTTTTTCGTGAAAGTCGGTTGATTCGTTCAGGAGAAAGAATTGTTTTTTTTATTTTTCACCATGGGGTACACTTCCGACAAATTTGAAAAAAATATATGTTATGGAGGACCCTATAATGAAATAAAGTAGCGAAAAATTGGAGGTGTACCAAACCATCATAACCAAAAAATATTTTTTTGAAAAATTCAAAAACATTTTGGGACCAACATTTTCGTGGAAAAAAATTTAAAAAAATATTTTTTGAAACCTATTTATACAATCCATAACATATATTTTTTTCGTGAAAATCGGTTGAGCAGTTCAGGAGAAAACAATTTTTTTTGTTTTATCTTTCCCCCTCCATAACTTCCCTCCCGTTAGGATTAAGGGGCTAAAAATTTGCGTAAGGTTGTTTCTCATAGGTGTGACTCAATGGTATAAATTTGGTTCAAATACACGCGGGGGCAGATTTCACATGCTTATCCGGCTAGGCCCTTTGGTTCTAATACACGCGGGGGCAGATTTCACATGCTTATCCGGCTAGGCCCTTTAGGACTACTGCTGTAGTACCGTCGGATTAGCCGCAGTTAAATAAAGTAACGTTGAATGAATAAAATACAACAAGATTTAATAACAATATTTAGTTTTTGATAACAATATATAGATTCTTAACCTATTTATATACAATAATAACTGATATATACATACGAGCCCTAAGCCAAGGAATATTTAAACATTATTTTAAATAAAGTCGAAGGATAAGGAAAAAAATTGATAACAAAAGCTCATTAAGTTAACTGTATAAATTAGGTTCAAGGAATTATGAATTGGATTGAAAAAAATATGAAATTGATTAAAAAAAATTTGAATTTGATTGAAAAATAATTATGTATTTGACTGAAAAAAGATATTATATATATATATATATATATATATATATATATATATATATATATATATATATATATATATATATATATATAACGTTGATACAAAATTCTTGTTGTGGATCGGTAGCCTTAACCTAGTAATTTGAATATTCGAATGTTCTTCCCAGAGGTGAAACCGCAACTTTGCATGTTTAACAAAGGCTTTCTCCTGATATAGCAACTTAAAGTAAAATTTACAATACAGGTTCTATTAGCTAACACCTAGGTGGTAGAGAAAACCTCTTAGCTACTCAACAAATGAGATAATAGAAAAATTATTTATTTTTTAATGATGACATAATTTCATCATAATATACTATTATAAAATAATTTTTTTAGTCTTTGTATGACAATGAGATATTTCACGTATTACGTCACGACAGACCATCTAAATTAATAATCAAATTAAATTAATAATCAAATAATTATTTGACGTCTAGTTTATAAAGAAAGAAAATAAGAATTATTAAAGATTATTTTTAAATATAAGTATTAAAAATATTATAACGTGGAACCATTTTAGAAAAAAATGACTTGTAACCTCTCACTCAAAACTCACTAAAAGATTTTTTCAAGCATCTAACTCCTTACTTAGCTTTACGCACAAAGTTGATTAACTACGCTCGGATGGTTTCTTAGCAACTTTTAATTTTATTTTTTTCAATTCTCTGTTGTATTAGAATTCTGGAATGATTCTAAATCTAAATTATGTTGATGAATATATATTTATATATATATATATATATATATATATATATATATATATATATATATATATATATATATATATTATATTTTTTTTTCTATCCCTCACTTACACATATATGAAATATAAAATTTAAATAAAGGTTTTCGTTTCTGAAGAAAGTTTACGAACATGAAAACCCTGGTTGATGGTTAATTTTCTTAAATCAACAAAATTAAGGGATGGCCTCGGGCAAAAAATAGACTATTATTATTTAGTATGTATATATGATATATTTTATTGTACGTTGTATGTTTTATGAGATAAATAAATGGAGAATATGAAAAAAAATATATATATATATATAAACTTAACGGCATTTTAGAAGAGGAAAATGTAAAATATATGCATGTAATCCCAGTCAGACTTTTTCCATCAGATTGAAACATCGTATTACCTGATCCTAAAGCTCATTAAATTTTACATCGATATAGCGAATGTTATCAAAATCGTTTGAGCCGTTTTTGAAAATATCTTAAAAACTTGCAAATTGCATCGTATAAAGTGGCGTTGGTTCGTCGATTTAATAAAAAAAAAAAAAAGCTGCTAATAGTTGTCTAAAATATAAAATTTGAGTTTTGTAAGACTTTTCTTTTTCTAGCTGGGCCTACAGACACACACACACACAGACGTCTCCACGCGGCTTGGTTATTTGGACATTGATCAATAACAGCCAGAAAACATATACTTAAAACGAATTCGATATCCAACTAAAGGAGAAAAGAGCAAAAATATTTTTTTTTAATGCAATTGTTTTTGAATATACGGACAGTAATACTATGTGTAATATAACCGTAGAAATGCTAAAGAATAAAAAAAAAAAATGTTGAACAAATTCTAAAAGCTAATAGAAAGTGATCAAAAGCCAATAAAATTAACTGGTTCTTGTTGATAATAATATAATATGTTATATAGTAAAACGAACGATTCTATCGAAAATCCATTTAATTTATTTTTTACCATTCTTCACCTTTGTATTAGAAAATTCTTAAATTGATTTTAAGAACGTAGGTAAGTGAAAGTCGTATGTTGCGCGTACAAGAGTTTCTTAAGTTATTGAGATAGAGTTTTACAAATTTCCTTTCAAAAGCAAATAAAATATCTATTTAATACCATATGAATCTTCTTCAGGGGTTTCATACCCTTCTCTTTAGCAATATTTATTGACTAGCCAAATTTATATGCCTGTTTTTGAGGGAAGAGAATAACTAATTGGTCCAATATTTTTTAATTTCACTTGGCAATTCTTCTTCTTCTTCAGCTCAACAGGCGCATAAAGCAGCCCCTGGCTTTCTCAACCTCCGTCCTTCCATTCCTCTCTGCTCCTTGCTAGGAATTGTGTTGACTTTGCTCTGCCGTATGTCCTGCAGAACACTGTCTCTCCAGCGGTCCTTGGGGCTCCCTCTGCTTCTCTTTCCATCAGGTGTGCCCTCGTGAAGTCGTTTTGGCATCCTGCTGTCCTCCATTCTCATCAGGTGGACAAACCATTTCAATCTCTGGATTGAGCTGGCTGAGATGTTCAGATCTTTAAATTGATCATAGACCTCTCTATTTTTTCTACGCCGCTATGTTCCGCCTTCGCGTATCGGTCCTAGGATGTACCTTAATATCCATCGCTCAAACCGGTCTAATAAATTGCTTGTCTATTTGTTCATGGTCCAGGTTTCGCTAGCGTAGGTTACAATAGGTTTGATTAGTGTTTTATACATACTGAACTTTGAGGCATTACTGACCAGCCTACTCTTAAGAATTTTTGTCATGCCGAAATATGCTCTATTCCCCAACATGATTCTTTTTTTGACCTCTTCCTCTTCATCCAGCTGATCATTAATGGTAGATCCAAGGTACTGGGAGCTTTTAACCATTTCGAAGCTATGGCGCCCGATTATATAATAGCTTTGGGGGCGGGCTTGCGGGCTCTTCCTTCTGAAAACCATTATCTTTGTTTTCTTATCATTTATTTCTTTTCTTTCTTTACTTGGCAATAAACAGAGAAAATACATAAGATAACTGGAAACTAAAAAGTTATAGATATTTTTTTTTTCTTTTGATCCATATGAGAATGGAAAAGATATTTCACCTAATTATAGTCATACGTCTCTCACTGGTATTCTGGTCAAAGGTGGCTCTATCCTGAATCCTAAAGAAAACAATTGACATTAATTGGCATCTTCCTATTCCAAAAATTCCTTATATCTTTGACTCCTTACCCCGTGCTCTTCAGTGCACACCTTAAACACAAGCTCTCAACTTACCGATCTAAACCAACCCTCCCATAAAACAACATCCTTTGAAAAGTTATTTATCATCCGTGCTAATATACTTTGGAGCTCTTTACCCATCTCCCTCCGTATAGTGTTATCCCTAACGACTTTTAAACAGCAATCATTTAAGCACCTCTTCAAAAATCAATCTTCGGCACATATGTGATGATTCTTGTCTTTAATAATACATAAATAAACTCATTTGATAATTTTATCTGTTTTTATTGAATCTTTTATTTATATTAACTTTAAATAATTTACTATTTGACTAAATAATTATGCATCAAATGAAGCAAGACAAATTAGACTTCCTCTTTTCACCGTATTATTCTTTGGGGAAGAGATTGAGATGAAGACAATCCTACCTAATTGATTTAGATTATATATGTGTTATAGACTCGTCTACTAAAAATTCCAAAATGCTCAAAAGCTGTGAAAAAAAAACCGTTCGGTCTTTACCTTTTGAAGCCCACAGAGTAAGAATAAGGTAACCAAATTCTCTGATAATCGGATCTCTTTGAAGAAACATCCATTCCCTGACAGCAAACAGAGAGGTTTTTATCCCACTGCTGAGAGCTGGCAATGGGTTTGTGTTTGTTCCTTGGCGAAATGTTTGCTGAGGCCGGCATATAGGATCTATTCTCTGCAAGGATTTCAGCTGAGTATTGGTTTTGATTCTTAGAATGAACATTATAGTAGATCTTTGTATTTTGTCTACATGTTTCAGCACTGGGCAACCTATGAGGTGCAAATAAATTCTGCTGGAGTGACCGATGATATGAAAAAAAACAAAAAACAACTGAAAATTGTTACACATTGGTTTATTATTTCCAAATAACCAAACGATGGTATGACTTTTTATATAGCTGTTAATAGGCAATTAATTAAGATGTTAAAAAACAATTAATAATTCAAAGGAAAATGGTATATCACCACTGGTAATTTCAAAACTAAAAAATCTCTGCTATTTATGAACTAATTTCTATGATTTTTTTTTTTTTATTTTGTATGAAATTTAATGCACTTCGACAATTTACGGTATTTATGTATTACTAACGAAAACGGATTTTTTTTTATTACTCGTTATTCGGGTTATGCGTATCTTGAAACACTAGCTTATGAACACAGCCTTGAAACATAAATTTTTTTTTCATCGATTTTTCTTTATCTTCAATAATTATTGGTGGAATTACGTATATTATAATTTGTGACTTGAATATGTTGATCAACTTTTTCTTTTTTTAAAATCTTTATCGTGCTTTACTGATTAAAAAACTCTATACATATGTATCTCTATCTTTAAAAATAAATGGGTTATGGGCTTATTTATGGGTAAAATGTCAATATTTTTTCATTCCTTTTTAGTTATTTGCTGTTTCTTGGTTAAAAAGAAAACATAAATTTATTCTCTCTTCTTAAAAATAGCCGAGTTATTCACATTATTATTAGCTCACTTTTAACCTTCCGCCAATTATAGAATTACCAGCTGATATCAACATCTAGGTGTTAAGACCGTCATTGGTCGCCCTAGTATTTTTGCCGTGAGATTCAAAATAATTGGTCCTAGTAGTTTCAGAGAAATGCCTCGGACGGCGGACGGCGAACGGAAAATGGCGAACAAAGAGGTTTTTCGTTATTCGGGTTCTAAGTATCTTGAAACTAATGTATCTAAGTCCTCAAGTTTTGAGGGAGGTAATTTTTATAATTTGTTTGGTCGATTACAAAAGTTTATTATTGAAAATAGCAAAATAGTCTCATCTTTTAGTTTTTTGTTAACTTTACGTATGTCAGATTGGAGAAAGACATGGTTTGAATTTACAGAACCCGAATTCGGCAGAAAAAAAATTGCTCTAAAAAATAGTTACTGCCGCTTCGTTATAAAGCCAGAGCGGAGGCAATGTCGGGGCTACGAACATAAATCTCCGGAGTAGAATACATTACGTGAGCCCTGCGCTTCCAGCTCTACTTAGGAAAATCAACTGTGCATCTTTAGGACCCAAGAATATATTTAAAATAATCCCTCACAATGTAATACAAATCTTCTGACGTTTAGTTGCAGAATCATCTTATCTTGAGTAGGTAGAAGAAGGGGTTTTAGAACGAAAAATGGATGGATCGTACGCTTGATCGTTTGTAGGAATAAGACATGTGAAGAAATTAAAATGTATTTTTTTATTTGATCCAATTTTCATTTTTAATTCATTTTCGTTCGATCCAAATATTTGGTCCAAAGAGAGATATGGCCATAGGGGAATTCAGAAGTTTACACAACGCTATATTACGGGACTTGTAACCTGCAAATATAATTGAGTTGATAGCGATCTATACAAAAGACTTAACAAATAGATTTAGGTTTATTACTTTCAATAATCGACAAAAAAAAAAAAAAAATATCCTCCTCAAACTTTGAAGACTTATCTCTCAACTTAGGCAGAATCCTTTTGTCCGCGTCGGCGGCTTTTCTCCAAAACTACTGGTACCGATTTTCGTTTTTAACATCGGTCCATCGAACGATCATTCAAACAGACGTTGATATCCGACTAAAAAGAAAAAAAAATTACACCTCCTAAATACACCTATAACTCAGTTATTCTTGAAGATAAAGAAAAATATGAAGAGAATTCTAGAATGACTTAAAGCTCTATTCGATAGAGATTTAAATTTACTACAAAACGAAAAAAGAATAATTTAAATCAGTTTAGAAATAGCAGAGATAGATCTTTTTTAAATTAGCAGTGCTGATCATCCTAACACCTTGACGTTGATATTAGCAGGTTATTTTTAAAATGCCAGCCGATTAAAAGCGATATGTCACAAATTATAATATGTGTAATTTCACAATAAATCAGTTTTATAGAGAATTAAATTTCCAACAAAATTAAAAAAAAAAATCATTGAAATATGTTTAGAACTAGCAGAGATATAGCGTTTTAAAATTAGCATTAGTGATATGCCATTTTCTTTTAAACTATTTATTGCTTTTCATATTAGTTAATTACCTTTAAACAGCTTTATAAAAAGTTGTACCCTAATATAGTTATTTGTAAACAATACACCATTGTGTATTAATATGCATCGGTTTTTGTCATAAGTTTTATCAATTATACTCATCATTTTAAAAAATATAAATTGATTTTCCCAGAAGGACAGACTGACTCTCCTTTTTATCGTTATTCTCGATGATTAACGCTGGCTTTAATTTTAAAACATAAATATAATAATAATATTTTACCACTATAATAATATCCTAAAATATAAATACTGTAATACTAATTCAACTCTTTTAATATTGCGTAACATTTCGGCTATTATGCCATATTCAGGTGCTAAAACAATATAACCAATCTAAATGTGAAGCAGGATTACGGCCTCCAATTTTATATCAAATCTTAACCTTAGCCTTAAATTATCATCACTTAAATATAATAATAATTTATTGGTCATTGCATTGGGAAAGATATTTTAGGTTTCATACGAGAGATTTTTAATAAGTAGCAACCCATTTAAGTTTAAACATCACAAAACCACCGAAAGTAAAATACACGAAAAATATAGTGAACACCACCTATCAAATAACCTATGAATATGCACCATATAAAGTTGGGAACTCATGGCTTATAGCTTAACCATAAGCAAAAAGCTGGTACATTTTTTTTATTTTTTCCTTGGGGTTAGAAAAATGTCAGCACCGGTAAGTTGGGAAAGGAATGTGACTACAAGGGACCTCTTTAGGAATTCTCTCTGGGACATGCCTGCTCCTATGTAATCATCCTTGTATATTTTACCTTTCTCGGTGTAACTTCTTACGGAGGACCTACAGGCTAGGGCAAGCTGTAATAGTCTTGTGCCAATGAATAACAGATATAGGTCAATCCAAATCGACCAGACAACGCCGCTTATCATTTTCATGATATTTTTACCACTTATTATTCTCTAATACTTTTCCTAATTTGAAACCATGAATACAAAATTTGGTGGGGACAACACACGACTTTCACTTACCTACGTTTTTAAAATCGATTAAAGAATTTCCAAATACAGTTAGAGATAAAAATGAGTGAAACCATTAAAAGAATTAATTAAATTAAATTAATATAGAAACATGTGTTTTTTTAAAAACTCTATTATATTATTATATAAAATAATCAGTCAGTTTTCTCGGCTTTTTATCACTCTTTATTCAATTTTATAAGCTTGTGTATAAGATAATATAATTTCTAAAGTTTTTCACTTTCAAACAGTATATTATAGGTGTTTAGAGTAATCACCTCCAACTAAATGTCAAGATAATCACTCCTTTAGTAGTATGTAAGTGGACTGTATGAAAAATATAACTAAATGAAATAAGGCTGGGCCAAGATAAAATAAACTCATTATGGGGATAAAATTAATTATATTATAAAGAAAATTTGGTACATATTTAACATAATGGCCAGATGTTCATTAGGACTGGGTTAGTAAATTGTGCTATTGTAAATTATAACAAGCAATAACTTAAGTGGTGATCTCTGAGATGGTGAAAATGCTCTGAAAGATGAATCTGTTCTTCTCTCCTCCTCTCCTCCTCCCCTTTGGCCAGGGGGTCTTCTAAATTCTCTACTCCGTGGTAAAGGGTGGTTCTACAGGAGGAACAAAAAAACTAGAGAGGCTGTCTGGCACAACCAGCCAGGACCTGCAACTTCAGTTTCATTCTCGGCCGCTAGGGGCGCTCTCTTTCTCCCTATGGCCACTAGATGGCAGAGCAGTGACATTAATTTCTCTTTTCGGAAACCCGAAACAATAGGTCTATATTATTGTTATGTTAAAAAATGAAAAAATTGACGCGCTGTTCTTCATTGACAAGCCGCCAGGTTGCTGCACGGTCAACATAAATTTCCTTTTTCGGGAACCATAAAAACAGTTAGTTTTATCGGCTTTTCATCACTCTTCATTGCCCTTTACAATACCGTGAATCAGATAATATTTTTTCTAAAATCTTTAGACTATACTACCGGTATATTATAATTTTTGTTCAGTTTTCTTCTTCTATAGTTGTTCATCAAATTCGCTCAACGTGCATATTTAGCTGTTAATCATCAATAGTAACAAGATGATATAGTTATTTTTTCGAATATACAAAATTAAAGGTACTTTAGAAGGAAAAAAAATTAAAATATCGGCATTTAAGCCCTTTCAGACTATTTCTATCAGAATGAAGCCTACATCATATTAAATTCCCTTAAATTTTACATCGATATAGATAGTTTAATCAAATTCGTTTGAGCCGTTTTTTAGGAAATCGTAAAAATTTGCTAAATGCATGGGATGATGTAGGACTTTCGGTCAGCCGATTTTAATGATAAAGTTGCTGTAACATCTCGGGCATATAGTAGTCTTAAATATGAAATTTCAGTTTCGTACGACTTTTCGTTTTTGCGCTAGTTACCACAGAAACACAGACGTTTTTGTGGGACCTGGTTATTTGGACTCAGGGGATCCTGGAATCCGAAAATCTTCACGATCGCAATACTTTCCCTTACTATGTATTTTATATATTGGTGAGTGAAAGTAAAAATCTGGTGCGGGCAACATACGACTTTCACTTACCTTGACTGTTAAAATCGATTTAAGATCTATTAAATAAACTTTTTGTTTTTTTAATCTTCATACTTCATTTAATCTTCGCACCTGTCAAACGTATAATAATAATATACGAAATAATTGACAATAAGTAAATATGCTATAGAAACTTAAGAAGCGGTCATGATGGGAATAGATAAGGTAAGTTCCCAGCAGCACCCCTTCCTATGCTTTAATTTAGGAGAGAAGGTCATTTATCCAGCTTCTTTTCAGCCTTCCTCTAACAGGCATTGCAATTATTGACATGTCCTTTATTAGTCTATTGTCGTTACTGTTAAATACGTAAACTTAAATTTAAAAATTTTGAAATTAATTTAAATGAAATTATATTTGAAATCAGTGATAATCGTATGCCCTATTTGGTTTAAGATTGCCTTCCAAACGGTATATTATACATCTATGTTAAAAAAACCAAAACGTTCACTGAAAAAATATTTTACTATTTCCTTAGCTACTTAGGTGGCATGTTTTCAGTACTGAAAATTTTCGTAGTACTCTCATCATCATTACGGTTTTTGTGATGTTTCTAAAATATGCAAAATTAATGGAATTAGTGATTTTTAAAGAAACCTATTTTTAACAGCGAGAATATTTTTTTTACTCTCGAACCAGTCGAGTCTCAGTCAACAAATATCATGTCACTTATACTTATCATATAGGTAACCTTTAATAGTTTCATAATTTTTCATTCAGTACGTATTGAGATATCCCCATGTAAACATTGTGAAAATGAAATTTTAGCATTGTTCAAAATTTATACACGATAAAAAAGACTGTTTTCTTATGGTCGAAATTTACAGCAGCTAGTAAAAATATTTACTATGCTAAATAAGTTTTTGCGAATTTCCAAGCATTTTTAAATCAGTTTGTTCAATATTTAAAAGCAATATCCTTACTATAATGTTAGTTTTTGTTTTGATTTGTTTTCTAAAAAAAATGAAAAAAATCAGAGAGATTTTTCCAACACATATATTCAGCCACGAAGTTGACACAAAAAGTCTTAATCAGAATAATGTTTAATCAATGGTTTTACGTTTAGGAAAAGATATAAAAAAAACTAAAAAAACAAAACAAACACGAACATTAAAAACGTTGAGAGGCATCGTCTGGACGATTTCCAATGGATTGACCCATATGTTTCAAACGAAACTAAATGTTACTCTTACAACGTTTTTTCAATTCTAGCTTTATTTAAAAATTCTTTAATTTATTTTAACAATGGATATAAGTGAAATTGAAACGCACATTAGATTTTTTATTTTGGTCACTATTTTTAAACTGTATAGTTTTCTTGAGTTTTTCATTCCATCGAAAATTTACCAATATTGAACTTTTTTTACTTAAAACAAAAGCGTGTTAAAAAATAAATAACCATAGCCTAGCCCATTTCCAAGCTGTTGTAAAAACCTTATAGATATAGCAAGGAAGGGGAGCAATTAACGGATTTACAGGTTTTCCCGAGCGAGGAGTATAAGAAGGTAATTGGTTTCCCTCCGGCGGAACCGATAAGGGATTCCTAGTTCCAACCATTATGGGATAATTGCGAAAGCACCAAGGATAAGTATTTCTAGTTAGAATAATAATTACTGCCTTTGCAAGTCGTCCAACTACTTGATGAATAAATATATTTAATGATGTATAATAAATATTTTAAAAAACGCTGAAAATTATTGCACAATGGTTTCTTATTTCCAAATAACAATATTAGGGTATAACTGTTTATATAGCTGTTTACAGGCAATTAACTAATATGAGAAACGATAAGTAATTCAAAGAAAATGGAATATAACCGCTGCTAATTTCAAAACGCTGTATCTCGCCTACTTCTGAACCAACTTCAATAATTCTTTTTTCATTTGGTCCAAAATTTAATTCTATATCAAATGGCACTAAAAATATTTATATATTTATTGTTATCTATTTATTAATTAGAAAAAACGCATTTTTTCTATTCGTTATTGATTCAACGCATCTTGAAACGTAAGATCAAATTTTTTGGGGGTTATCTTTTTTTATGGTCGTTTAGAAAGGTTTATTATTGAAAATAATAACCAAAGGAATTTATAGAGAACTGCGGTACTATTTCCTTTTCTTTTCTTTCGATTTTTAATCAAATAAAATTTCCTGATTCCAGAACACCTTAAATATCATCTCTATCAGCAATAATAACCGAGTTGTCAGAAGTTGTGGCTTGACCATATAAGATGATTTTTAAAATTTATTTTTATTTATTTATTTTTTGTTCTGCACTTTGTTTATCGGTTTGTCTTGGTCTCGAAATTCTTTTCACTTTTTCTCTATCTTCAATAATGACCGATTTTTGGTGTAATTACATTAATTAAAATTTGTTACTTGATTATAGGTATGAATTTTGTTCCGACGTTTCCGCCTTTATTGTGGGCCTTCATCATGGCTCAGAGAAACAATATAACAACCAATATAATTAGAAAAATAATAATAACTTGGGTAGAATTATTTGATGAGAGTAATAATATTTGGAAACAAAAAGAAAATTAATTAAAAAAAAAAATCATTGAAATTTACAACTGTATATGGGGCAATTCATTTGAAATCGTCCAATTTTCATTAATTTTGCTGCTAGACATTATCGATTTTATTGAATTTTTTTACCAGTTATTCTCTATCCTTTCGTGAATATAAAACGACAAATAAAAAATTTTCGGGCCAATACTTTTAGTGTTGCAGCCATTTAAAGTCAGCTTCACGGGCGAAAACATGTGATGGAAAAAACATTCTAATTCATTTATTTTTTTAGATATCAAATCAAAACAAAAATTAACAATAAGATACGAACATGTTTTGTATTTTTTGTCCTTACAACTTATTGCCTAAATAGTAAAGAAAGTTGTTTGAAAAATTCTCGAAAATAAATAAAAAAACGAGATTTTTAACAAAATAAAAGCACATAAAGAAAAAGAGACTCATGTTTGATAATGTTTTCCTTTGGAGCTCAGTCTTAGTCCTACTTCATTAAAAAATGGTCTTTGAGACTAAGCTGGTTCCGGAGTTATATAACTCTCTTAAATGTTAAAATAACGTTTTCTTTAAAAAATATTAACTCCGGTAATTTTGCATATTTAAGAACCAAACAAAAACTGGAATGAAAATGAGAGTATTTTATATAATTTTGGTCCTTAAAAAACATTACCTAAGTAGCCAAGAAAATGGTTTAAAAAAATCACGAAAAATTCCATCAACTGAAACCTTTGGCGCGCCATGACAAGCGAGGTTAGAAATGATTTTCACGCTTAATTATTTTTCCTTATATAGCCTTATCATTGCACTACTTGTTTTAGAAATTTTGATCGAGTAAGCTATACCTTATTTTTAATATAAATTTCCAAAGCAGGATTTTTTCCAGCTTAGAAATATTTATAGTAAAATATCTCAAAAAGGACTGAGTAAAAAATGGAAAGGAAAAAATAATAATAATAATTGGATAACGTAATTTCTATAGTCCGTGTGTTATGGTTAGATCACAGCTCAATATACTTTCTTATTTTTTTTTTTTTCAACTCTTAACTTTATTCAATAGTTTCTTAAATTGATTTTAATTTTGGATGTAGGAGAAAGTCTATTGCGCGCCCTGCAGTTTTTCTAACGTTTTAGTTATAATAATTGCTATTTAATGTTAATTTTGCATGAATAAATTAATCGAAATTTTTACTATTGTGAAATGAGGCCGACGGTTAAAAATATCTAAAAATGAAAGATGGAAAAGTATTTTTGAATCTGTCGTAATATTTCGATATGAGAGGATATATCATACTACGTTTAAAAGAAGGATGACCTGTTATTAACTGCCTTATATTAAATTTTCAAGTTCAGACTTTTTTTTTTTTTTTTTAACCAAACATTTTCAGCTTTGATTTGATACCTGAAACGTATTTGTCGAGTTGAAATAATATCATGTTGGTCGTGTGCTTATTTGAACTGTCTGCTTACGTCAGTCGCTTTGTATAAGGCGTGCATTTTACGGCCATATAGAAAGGAAATAGCAAATATTAAAAGTCAACTATTGCCGAAAATGTCTACTACTAATGCGGGAATCATAATAAAGGTATTTTTTTTTAAAGGATGTTTGATGAATATTTTTGGGTAAAACTTTTTTTTTTTTAACATATTTATTGATATTTACAACTGTATTAAATAAAAATACATCTAGTAAATGTGATGGTAATATGTAAAACCGTCATGAAATACATGTAGAGACACTACCCAGTGGCAGCACTCTAAAAACACTCTAAACTAGAAGTTCCCGTGGCCATCTTCTTTTCAGACGCCTCGGAGGATTATCAGGGATTAAAGAGGAAGCAAGGATTGAAACTAACGGATTGTAGTGGGAATGGAGCTTTTCATGGAAGGAATGGTATCTGGTTCGGGCTAAGTCAGCAACATATGGAATATTAAGGTCTTTATGAATGAGTGTGTTTGTGACAAAATAAGGAGCATTGAGGATTTTCCGAAGGATTTTGGATTGTAAGGATTGGATACGAGAGGAATTCGATGGTTTAGTAGAGCCCCATAGCTCTACTCCGTAAGTCCACATCGGTCTTATGATGGTCATATAAATGAGTCATTTGTAATTAAGTGGTAGTTTGGAGCGTTTTATCCAGTAAGTGTTGAAGTAGTCGAAAACGTCGGGTAGTTTCTTGTCGTTTAAGTCTTGTATGGGGATTTCAAGTTAGAAGTTTGTCAAGGTGGAGTCCTAGGTATCGAATCTGTTCAACAGGGGCTAGTGGAGTGTCATTAAAGGATACTGTAGGGCAGGAAGTCATTGGTTTACGACGAAGGGTAAAGCTTATCTGGTGGGATTTGTTAGAATTAATTTTAATCCTCCAATTCTGGCACCATACTTTAAGGTCTCGGATGTGGGATGGGTAAAACTAAGCATTGAAGATTAGACTGCAAAATATTAAGCAGCAACGGTCCTCGGGAGTAGCGTTCAAAAATCGAAAATCTTTCAAAGAAGCGAAAAACGCATTTTATTTACTATCTCTGACTCTAGTGAAGATAGGAAAATAAGTTTGTAGTTAAATGTACCCTGTTTCAAAGCGAAATACTTTGAAAAATAAGCCATTAAAATATTTATGTGTTATGCTTGGTATTAATCCTAAAAATAAAAATGAGGATGAGGGTTGGGGGTGCGGTCATTAGAATCATCATTAGATTCAGAGTCACCCTGATAAAGGCCCACAATATGGCCGAAACGTCGGCACACATTTAAAATAAGCACTGTTTTAATGTGCGTTTGTTTCTAATGACCGCACCCCCAACCATCTTCTTCATCTAAAAATATAAATAATATCGTCGAAGCAGATGCCTTTTCAAGAGTAAAGATTACAGACATTATGAAAGTTTATTAAATGTACTGTTTTTACGAGATTATTTATATTTTTTACTTATAAATATTTTAATGGTGTATTATTTTAAGTATTTCACTGTGAAATAGGATAATTTTGAAACCTTACTTATTTGTCTACCTACAGTAGAACCGGAGATATTAAATGAAATGTGTTTTTCGCCCACGAACATTCATAAATTTTTATGCGGCTCCAGAGGGCGTTGGACCCTAATATTTTGCAGATTAATGGTCAAACGTCTAGTTTTACCTAAATAAATTCAATCTAAATAAGTGAAACATATTTGGGATTTCTCCTCGTAAGTTTTCTACTTTGTTGGGGACTGGATTTCCAAAAAAAAAGTCCAAAAAAACCTCCAATTGGTTTGTTAGTGTACCTCCAATGTGACACTCTTGCAAAATGTCAGACTAGGGATAACTGCCGGGTTTGAACTCAAGACTACGCTTCACTTGAAAATCACCACCTGTTACAATTGAATAATAAATTTCTTTCCTCGCCACTTATTACAACCATTTGTCTACATACAGTCAAGATCCTTATGAAAGATTGTTGGAGACAAGATATTTTTTTTAAATATTCGTAGCCTACAAAGGCGAAGAAAAAGTATAAACAATGATATTCCGTATGTCTGTGTAAAATTTATTGGGCTGTAAAATTTATTTATTGGGGGGCGAAGTATTTTGTAGGCTTCTTTCTGATTGAAATAGTCTGACGGAGGCTTTAATGCCGATATTTAATTTTTTTTTTTTATGTTTTTTTTTAAACATAAGAACGGTAATATAGTTTTGTAGTTGGAAAGCTAAAGATTTTAGAGGAAATATTTTTAAAAGTAAAATTTTGTGGAGGATTAGGTAAAGTAAAGAATAAGGCATAAACTTAATTGATTAGTGTAGATAATATTTTATATTATTATTATTCTTATATTTTTTTATTTGTTAAATATACAAATATTATACAAATTTATTTGAATATTGCCAATTTTACTTCACACACATTGATTCTGAATTTCATGTCAGACTTGTCAGATAAAATAAAAAAAAAAGATTTGCTAAAACAGCAATAAAAGAAAATTATCATGAAACAAAAATAACAAAACTAAAACCCAGGCGTTGATGACTTCGACGTTTTACGCATTTAAGCATAAACAAACAAACTAAACTATATTATAACACTTAACTGGTGCATAGGCCATCACTATCTAAGGAATCATGTGTTCTAAACGCTGACACTAAAAGAATGCAAATGGTATTTATTTTTTGTAGGCTGTTGACACACGATATGTTTTTAATGTGGTTGGTCACTATGTGCGGATAAACTAGTCTTGAATATTTTTCTCTGTCTTCAACTAGTTTTTCACAGTAGAGAGTAATTTTTATATTACTTAATCTAAAAAATATGTTTTCAACGAAACTGGATATTTTAGAAAAAAATATCATATTTTACTTAACGTTGTATAAGGAAATAAAGAGAGATGAAAAATAGATAAAACTGAGCAATTGTAGTAGAGAATAATATAATAAATTATTTAATAAAAGGAATGTTTTATCAAAACTCAATGTAACTCTTGAATATCTTAAAAACTTAAAAAGTTTTTATATTGATTTTTACAACGAAGGTAAGTGAAAATCGTGTTTTGTGCCAGAATCTTTTATTTTAATTCCCAAGCGTTAATGTTATTAGTTTTATATATTTTTTTATTTTTCACGACACACTACATAACCAGTGATTGTACTAAAAACATCCCATTGTGTTGCTTGAAAGGCCAAAGACAGCGAGAGAGCCGGTCGAGCTGGCGAGGAGGTGAACTTGGAGGAGAGGGTGTTTTGTGTAATTAGTAAACTTGCTCCTTACGGCGCCTAGTATTGAGGGCTGGGGATCTCATAGTGCCTCTTGTATTTACACACCAGTTTGCCTGTTACTAACTTCCTTGATACATAACTTTTAACCATCATTTCTCACTTAATGAAAACTTCAGTAGGATGAAAAAACTAGAAGTAAAGTGTTTATGGCTCGGTTAGGGAATTGGAATAGTTGAGCACCTATTCCAATTCCCTAACCTCTTGGTTATTAGCACTAAATATATTTATATTGACATATTTATTTCTTTTAAACACGTTTAAAATTAAATAACACAAACTTTTTTATTAATCTATTCTTTAATAATTAATTGATTACAATTTTTAATAAAAATCGTTTTCCTCTTTTTTTTCCTCATGGTTCCCGGAGCAGATGACATTCTTTGATGAACCTCAGTAGTAAACTAATTGTTTCCCTAGAGTACTTCAAGCTCTCACTCTTGGTAAATTAACATTATCAAATTGTACATAGAATTTGGGATAATTCTCAATTATATGTTTCATTGAGGGAGGCTCAATAATTTTTTGTTGTTTTTTTTTAAATGCTAATAATCATATAACGTTGATGTTAAGGTAGGTTTCGTAAATTTATTAATCTGTCTATGACAGTGCAACTCATTAATATAATAGAACAGGCCTTATCAACAAATTAACAATAATTCATTTGTTACATTCAATTCATATTGTCTCTTAAAAATACTGATATAGAGAGCTCATTTGGCTTTGTTACACACATTATTTGTGTTCTTAGTAGAGTCGGTCTTTTATCCATGATTGGTTCCAGATATTTGATGTCATTTAACCAAGCTATATAAATCTTTATTACAGAAAGTTTTGGAATAGGATGAGGTCTTCTCTTTGTAAATAACATTGCTTTAGTTTTGTCTTTGTTTATCGTGATATTTCATTTATTATAAAATCTCTTTTTTTGTTTTAATTCGGCGGTCAGTCTGTTTCGTTTTAGTTAAAAAATGATAATAAATTAAAATCTTATCGTGAAAATTTTATATTAAGCCTGAAATAATTGATGCCAAATGTAGAATTCAACGGTCAAAATTACGGAGTAGAGCTTTGGGGCACTACTAAACCATGAAATTCTTCCCGTATCCAATCCAAAATCCTTCGTAAAATCCTCAATGCTCCTTATTTTGTAACTAATAAACTGATCCACAAAGACCTTAATATTACGTATGTTGCTGATTTGGCCCGATCTAGATACCATTCCTTTCATGACAAACTCCATTCCCACCCTAATCCTCTTGTTTCAATCCTTTCTTCCTCTTCAATTCCCAACAATCCTCCGCGGCGTATGAAAAGGAGATGGCCCCTAGACCTTCTAGTTTAGAATAGTTACATAAGTGCTTGCTACTATTGGGTAGTTCTTCTACAAATCTTTTTCATGTCATTTTTCTAATATCATATTTACTTGATGTATTTTTTTTAGTAGTAAATTTTAATAAATTATTTAAAAAAAAAAAAAAAAACTGTCAAAAACTTGTGCCTTCCAATAAATCAGTGATTTTCTAAAAAAAAAAAAAAAAAAAAAAAAAAAAAATATATATATATTAGTACAGAAATTGTGACTGTATTTGCTCTTACGTATCTATTTAAGATTATTCATCTATTTTTTTTTCTATTTAGAATAACTTCTATTAATGATTTGCGCTGTATTAGATAAATTAATAAATTTGAGGAATCTTTCTTTACATCAATTATACACTTTTAAGCATTTAAAAAAAAAAAAAGTTAATACAAAAGTGGCATGGTCTATTGGATGGAGCACATATATACTGTTCTCCATGTCCTGGGTTCGAATCCCGGCTGTGGCAGAATATTATTTATTCTGTTAATTCAGCTAGGGAGGAGGGAGAGGGAAAGGGAGCTTCCTGAGGCAGACCCAGCCTCTTTAATGTGGGTACCTAAAATTGGGGAAAAAATCTGGCGACTGAGCGTGATCATGGCCTTATCACCTCATTCCACGGCCGTTGGTCTCGAAGCAGTACGAATCTCTATATGTACTGAGCCCAAGACCGTCTATGGGTTGAATTTTTTTTTACAGGTCAGTCTGTTATTTATTGTGTCCGGTCTATAACTTGAAGTGTAAAATGCTGCGAACAGTGATTGGAATACTTAATATGTGTTGGGCATGTAATCAATATAGAAATTGTATAGCGTTGCTTATAGAACTCCATCTTGAGGATACCGGCTTGGGGTGTACGTGGCAAGCAGCTATAGCCACCAATAACTACTTCTTTCACCCTGTTAGATAAATAGGATTTTATTATGGCTTACGTGGGAATTTGTAAAAAATCAAGTTATATACAAGCCCGTTATGCCAGACACTGTCGAACGCTCATTGGACATCCAGTAATACTAACTCTGGGTGTTGCTAGTAATTAAATCCCTCGGTGATGTGATCAGCCAGCCTATATAACTAGTCTATGGCAGAATGTTGGTACCTAAATCCATATTCTTCACAAACAAATTACTTTTTATCAGTAATAACTGATTTTAAAGTGATAATAAAAGTATTTATTCTTTGTAAATAAGAAAATAATTATCGATCTGTATGATAGCATAACCTATACCTCCTAAGTGTCTCCTTCTATCTAGCCTCCTATCTTTCTACTTGAAATGAGGCTTAAGTTGAAAACAATGGAGTTTACTTGTATACAAAGCCCAAACTAAGTTGAAGAAGAATAATGCCTTGAAAAACAAACAGAGAAATAACTACATGAGGAAACTGAAGACTTGGAAATATCATTGAGGAAAATGCAACTAAAATTGTTTAGGTATGTTAAAGTAATGAATAATAACTTTCCTGAACCAGCATTTAGTGATTGAGGAAATAACAAGTTTCGGTATCACAGAAAAAAACAATACCAATATAGAAATTCAGAACGTACATCAAGATCCTTGTAATAAAAACAAGAGATCTATCCCTATCTCTCTCACCTCTTCTATGTGTAAACTCTTAGAGAAATTCATAAGTAATCGTTTGCTGTGGTTTCTCGAATCGAAAAATGTTCTTCCAGTATGGCAGAGTGGTTTTCGGAAAGGAAGAAGCACGAGAGACAACCTGGTTCGCCTGGAATGCGACATATTAGGTGACTTCGAACAAAAAGAAAAACTCTTGGCTGTTTTTATTGGCATCGAAAATTCATTTTACAGGACTTGGAGAAGGCTCATCGTCGATACTTTGGTTAGAATGGGGATCAATAGGCATATTCTTGCTTTCATCTCTAACTTTCTCACAGATAGAAGATTCAGGGTTAGACTCGGTAATGTGTTTTCTCGAGAATATAAACAAGAACATGGCGTGCTTCAGGGCTGCGTCTTGAGTGCAACACTCTTTTGTATCAATTTTAATGTGGTGTTAAGAATAGTCAACTTGCCAGTCAAAAGTATGCTTTACGCGGACGATCTTGTACTTTATACTGCAGGGAAACAAGTGCCAGATTTACAAGAAAAGATGCGATCGGCTTTAGATAACGTCAGTTGCTGTCTTAATGACCACGGTTTCACCATATCACCCAAAAGACTATTGCAATACTTTTAAGCAAAAGACAGCCGAATTCACAACCATCCCTAAAGATACCCAACCAACCACTCACTCTTTCTAATACAGTCAAATACCTGGGTGTGACCTTGGTGGTCTCCACATCTGAAGCAACTAAAATCATATTGCCTCCGTTCTCTCAATCTCTTCAAGATGGTTAGTAACACAAGTTGGGGTGTTGATCGTAGAAGCATGATAACTCTGTTTAGGACTCTCATAAGGCCAAAGCTAGATTATGGCTGTAGTGCTTTTAACTCTGCCTCAAGTCGAACTCTAAAACTACTCGATCCTTTATAAAATACCGGTCTTCGAATAGCTAATGGTGCTTTCCGTTCCAGCCCTTTTATTAGCTTGTGTGCTGAAGCTGGTGAACCTCCACTTGCACTACGAAGGCAACAACTTGACCTTACCTTTGATGCTAAGATCCTGTCCACTCCCAATCATCCTCTCCTTCATTTATTCCCGAATAGACAATTTCTCACCCAAGAACAGATCTCATTATCCAAAAGAGCATCCTTTATAGTCCGCATTTATAAATTTCTGGTCGAGCTTAACCCCGAATTTCCTTGTTTCCTTAAAAAAGAAACATCTCCAATTTATCCATGGCAATTTCCCTCTCCGAACATCAGTCTTTCCCTTACCAAATTTCTAAAAAAAAAATGCATTTCCATACATATACAAGCAGGAATTTCAAAAACTTCAAGATAGACTCGGTGTTGCTGATTACGTATATACTGATGGCTCTAAGAGTTCCTTAGGTGTGGGAGCATCGGTCGTGTGTGAGGGCAGACAACACCCATTTTCCCTTTCTCCACTCTGTAGCAACTATACCGCGGAACTAGTTGGAATTTATAAAAGTTTAAATGTTATGCACCCTACTAAAACAACCAGTATTATTTCACAGACTCCTTATCGGCCCTGCTCAGCTTGAAACGCCTTTTCTCCACCGACTCTCTTATTCAAAATATTCTATTATCATTGCAGTCCAACACAGCTGATGCGCTCGATGATAACAGTCATACGTTACTTCGTCTCTCAGATTTTTGCTCTTTTCAGTAGGAATTCGCTTGAGTTCAGTCTGGAAAACATCACTAGACTTCAAGAAAACCACAGCAGTGAATATTGGAGAAATATCGGTAAGCAAAGTTATAATTTACTTTGTACAATCACGAAAAGTGAAAGGAGAGTCACTGATCAGCTGATCGCCGCTAGCTCGGCAAGCTCGGGCTTGCTTTTCTTTAACTTATCCTTCTTTTATTATTCTTCCTTCTCATTCTCATTTCATTATTTATCTATTATTATTATTTTTATTATTTTTTTTTTTATTTTTTTTTATTTTTTTTTTTTTTTTTTTATAAATGAGATATTTTCATCAAGTTATGTCCTCAAAAGCTACAAGTAAAAGATCTAGATCTGCAGGTTCAAACTCTTCTCCTACGAAACAGAGACCTCGCCGTGAAAATAATAAAAAGATGATTCCACCAGCGACCGCTTCAGCTACCTCTTTAGGATCTGAACCACAGCCCAGCACATCATCACAAGGAATGACTGATGAATCGCCGTTCTTTACACCGAACCCATTTCAGATCCTCCAAAATCAAAATGAAAAAGAATCCATGGAATCTTCTCCTATACCCAGGGAACCACAACCTCCACCAATTTTTGTTAAAAATATTAAAAATTTTCAACTACTTTGTGCGCATTTAAACAAATTAACCGATCCTAATAGTTATTCATGTATAAGTAGAACCAGTGATACTAAAATATCTCCGACTACCGCCGAAAGCTACAGAAAAATAGTAAAATATCTGAGTGAGACCAAAGCTGATTTTCATACCTATCAGTTGCGCCAGGAGAGAGCTTTAAGGGTTGTAATTAGAAACCTACACCCTTCGACACCAGTGACAGCTATCAAAGAAGAACTGACGGAGATAGGCTATAAAGTGCGGCAAGTCACCAATGTCCTAAAAGATAAAATTCCAATGCCTCTATTCTTCGTGGACTTGGAACCATCAGCAGGAGTTGAAAAAGTTTACGACCTCAATAGATTGTACTATACTAGTGTAAGAGTTGAGAAACCTTACACTAAGAAAGAAATAGTGCAGTGCCATAATTGTCAGGCATATGGTCATACGAAAACTTACTGCCACCACACACCACGCTAAGTGAAATGCGGTGAGCAACATAAATCAGAAGAATGCACAAGATCAAGATCAACACCCGCTGTATGTGCTCTGTGCCTCGAGGACCACCCGGCTAACTACAAGGGATGTCAAATCTACAAGAACCTCAAAAGCAGATACCAAAAACCTCAGAATCAGGATGAAACAGCTGAGCCGATCAGAAGCAGAAGACAACCTTCAAAAACAATTGATTCCAATGTAACATTTGCCCATCTACTTGGAGGTGGGAACCATAACAAAGAGACCCTGCCGGAACAACGCATACTTCAAAATCCTGAACCCATTCCACAACCACATATTCCTCAAAATTTAACCAACCATCAAAAACCTCATCCGAATCAAATTTCTCATATTCCTCCTCCATCAAATGTCACAGACCTTACAAGTTTGATGACATCCTTCATCACTGAAATCAAATCCCTTGTTATGCCGCTAATATCACTACTCACTAATCTCGTATCAAATTTAATCCCATCCTTAAAAAAACCTTAAATGACTTCACCTAACTCCTTATCCATTCTCCTTTGGAATGCGAATGGTGTTAGAAATCACACTGACGAACTTACAGCTTTATTGCAAGACAAAAACGTTGATGTAGCACTTATTACTGAAACTAGACTAACCACTAAACAGTTCTTTAAAATACCTCAATACGTAACATACCGTACGGACCACCCAGACGGAAAAGCCCATGCCGGTACTGCTGTCATTGTGCACCAGTCCCTCTCCCACCACATACTCCCACTCCCCTCCTATGATTTCCTACAATGCACCGCCATAGTAATCAAGACTTTTTCTTTTCCGATCACCCTCGCATCAGCGTACTGCCCTCCTAAACATTCCATTTCCAACATTCTATTCGAATCCTTCCTCAATTCCTTAGGAAACCATTTCATTCTGGGTGCAGACATGAATGCTAAGAACCAACAATGGGGTTCCAGGTCCACGAATAGTCGTGGGCGGAATTTACAGTCTGCACTCAACTCTAGACGTTTCAACCTCCTGCCTCCTGATTCCCCTACCTACTGGCCAACTGATCCTAACCGTAATCCTGACATCCTTGACTTCTTCATCCACAGCGGATTAGGCTCCCTAAACATGTCGGTGACTCGCCTGGATGAACTGTCCTCTGACCATAGTCCATTGCTCCTTAAAGTATCCCTAATTCCTATTCCTAAACCCACCCCACCGTCATTTATCAGAGGACCAGTAAACTGGGACCTTTTTCGCCAAATCCTGACCAGTGATATTGACCTCGGAGTGAAACTCAAAACTCCAGATGACCTTGACGATGCCGTAAACTCCTTCACCATCGCTATTCAACAAGCTGTTTGGACTGCCTCCTCTCCCAAGCACTCCCAGATAAGTCATAACCAAAATCATTTACCACAACACCTCATAGACCTCATCCGCACCAAACGACGATCCAGATCCTTATGGCAACGCACCCGTCACCCCACAGATCGCCGCTCCTATAACTTTTATTGTAGACAATTAAAGAGGGAGCTGGCGACCTTCCGTTCCCAATCCTTTAGTTCCTTCCTGTCTTCTCTTTCAGCTTGTGACAATTCCCTATGGAATGTCACTAAGAAAATTCTAAAATCCCACCATATTTCCCATCCCCTCCGTCGTAGTAATGGCTCCTGGGCTGCGTCTGATGAAGACAAAGCCGAGGAACTTGCCAAATACGTTTCCGAAGTCTTCACACCTCATCCAGAATCCCATCCAAACCACACTGCAGTGGTGGAAGAGTTCCTTCAGTCTCCAATCCCGCTTTCATTACCTCCTAAAGCAGTTAATCCCTCCGAGGTCAAATATCTTCTCCGAAAACTTGCACTCCGTAAATCTCCTGGATACGATCTCCTCACTCCTCAGATTCTCAGACAGCTTCCATCTAAAGCCGTTATATTTCTTACATATATTTACAACTCCATTCTACGAACTACTCATTTTCCTCTCTTATGGAAACATTCCACTATAATTCTCTTCCTAAAACCAGGTAAACCTCCTAACACAACGACATCATATAGACCTATCAGCCTACTCCCAATCCTTTCAAAAATCTTTGAAAAAATCCTCCTCAAACGAATATTACCTTTGTTAGAATCCCACACTATTCCTTCCCATCAGTTTGGATTCCGTTCCCAACATTCAACCGTTCAGCAAGGGCTCCGAGTCGTTGACCATATTTCCTCTGCCCTTGAGAACAAGGAGTACTGCTCGGGTGCATTTCTGGACATAACGCAAGCATTTGACCGGGTGTGGCACCCGGGATTACTCTTTAAGCTCAAAAACCATTTACCCCAATCCCTATACCTAGTCCTCCGATCCTATCTATCAAACCGCTCCTTCCGAGTTCGCTGTGGTGCAGAATATTCCAATTATTATCCAGTCGAATCCGGTGTTCCTCAGGGCAGTGTCCTTGGTCCTTTCCTTTACAATATATACACAGCTGATATTCCTGTTTGCCCTAATACCTTCCTAGCAACGTACGCTGATGACACAGCTATCCTATCCTCTCACTTAGATCCCGAAATTGCATCTATAGGCCTCCAAACGCACCTTTCTCAAATTGAAGACTGGTGTAACAACTGGAGAATCAAAGTTAATCAATCTAAATGCAAACATGTCACCTTTACCCTTCGAAGACAATCCTGCCCTCCAGTTCTCTTTAACTCCGTTCCGCTTCCTTTCTCCGACACAGTCCGGTATCTTGGCCTCCTTCTGGACAAAAGACTAACTTGGAACCCGCATACTAGACTTAAACGACAAGAACTTAATCGACGATTTGGACAATTATACAGACTACTGAACAGAAATTCTAAATTATCTATCGAGAACAAACTGCTAATATACAAGACAGTACTGAAACCTATCTGGACCTACGGACTTGAACTGTGGGGGACAGCCAAATTTTCTAACATCAAACGCATTCAATCCTTCCAATCAAAAGTCCTCCGAACAATAGTTAATGCTCCTTATTATGTATCCAACCATACCTTACACCACGACCTAAATATTCCATTTATTTTAGACCTTATACCATTAAAATTCTCTAAATTCCATCAGAACCTTATCCATCATCCTAATCCCCTAGCTCAATCCTTATCCAGCTCCACACATCCTTACCATCCTCCTAGAAGGTTAAAACGGCAGTGGCCTCGAGACCTCTTGTAAAATGTATATTGGAGTTCTAGCATTGGCTAGATTCTCCACTCACGTGCTGTATGCTTGTGAATTGTATATAGGTATGAGTGACTTTTGTATATATTTTATTGATTTTGTTTTGTATATATGTATATTGTATTATTATTATATAAATTTATTATTTTGTAAATATCGTGTGAATGTAGTATGAATGTTGTACTTCATCACTATTAAAAATGTCCTAAATTGGACAGATTGTAATATTGCTCAATAAAGAATTGTTTCTAAAAAAAAAAAAAAAAATCATTGCAGTCCACAATAGTTTCCAATAATTCAACTTTTTTCGTCTGGGTACCGAGCAAATGCGGTATAGTTGGCAATGAACTCGCAGATCGTGCAACCAAAGAAGCAATAACAGATGCCATCTCCCTTTATTGGGGGGCCTGTTGGCGACTTTGTTTCCATCATCAAGCAGCAGATTCGGTCAAAGTGGGAACATATTTGGCATGACACTACTGACAACAAATTAAGGGAAATAAGAAGGGACATCTCCCATCTTCATTCGTCCCTGCGACAAAAGCGAAGGGAAGAGGTTATCCTGGCGCTCCAGCGCATTAGACACACCCGACTAACTCATGGACATCTCATGGCACGGGAACCTCTCACGGACTGCCCAACATGCGGTTGCCCGGTTACTGTTAAACACATTTACACAGATAATAAATGTAAACAGGGTCTATAGTGTTTTAATGAAGGAGTCCGCGAGAATATTTTGTTGGAAATCGCTGCTTTGAAGCATACTAGATACAACTCCAATCTGCATTACTTTTGCATCGATTATGAGGAGAGTGATCAAATGTTTGGCTTTAGATGTACTTATTCTCCTTCTAGTGATTCTAGTCTTGAATTGTGAACAGACGTTACTTTCTCCAATAGAAATTTATACTTATTGAAAAACGAATTTAAACTTTTATTTTTATTTTTTTGTATTAAATAAGTACTACATTATTAATCCATATTATTTTATTTTAATTATGCTAATTATTTTGTTTTTTATTCTTGTTTTTCAACTCTAAGCTCTAAAAGCTTTTATTACCTGATATAATATTTTAAAAGAACGTGTTTCAGTAATAAATTAAGTAATTTATTATAATTAATAATTTATTCTTCTGCGCGCTACTTTTCTTTCATTTTTTTTTACATTACGTGTGCAAATTTGTTTCCTCATTTAATGTAAATTAGAACATTATTGTAAAATCGTTTCAGCGTTCCGAGCTTTTACCCCATCATAAGGCTATACCATTAATTATTTTTGAAGTGAGAATGGTTGACTGTGTGAGTAAGTGAGAGAAGTTAGTTCAGGGTGCAGTCAAAAGAACACAAAATTAAGATATAAACTTAATGAACCTAAATTATAGGCCTTCTTCAAGGCATTTGAAGGAGAGCGTCAGAACAATGAATGAATAATCTATATCTATATCTATTTATCATTATTGCTTCGTTGTTCTGAAGCTCTACTTCAAACGCCCTGAAGAAGGCCTATAATTTAGGTTCATTAAGTTTATATCTTAATTTTGTGTTCTTTTGACTGCACCCTGAACTAACTTCTCATAAATTATTATAATAATATTATAGTTGTTATAATTTTGAATTTTGAACAATAACCGAAGTTTGAAGACGATAAAAAAATTACGTTTTATTGATTAAAAAAGTTCTCGTCTCAGTGCTGGAGGGGCTTTTGATTCTGGCATTGATCACCTGCTCACAACCCCAAGCCAAGATAATTCATTAATGACGCCTCTACCTCTGTGAGTCATTGGCTTATAGTCTGACGTTTTATATTCTGTTGTAGTACAGACTTCGTTTTAAATGTGGGAAGAGGATAGTGACTTTGTTTTTGTCGTCTTTAAATTTTTCTTTCAGTGCAATATTCATTAGAAGCTGTTCTCTCAATTTAGTGATAATTAGGCAGTCTAATTGTACATACTTCACGGTTCTCACTATGTTGCATCGGGAACAATTTGGGGCTTCCAGACCTCCCGGAATAACCGTGAGAGAATTCACAATGTTCTATTTGGAGCCAGCAGAGGACTACTTCTTCACTTCCTGATCTTCAATAGCAAGTCTTCCGACAGGTCCTATCTTTTTTGATTTAATTGAACTTTGATAAATTATTAACAGCTAATATGCCATTTTTCGTTCTTTAGAAAGCAAGATTGCCTTGTCCAGTCTTGTATAGACTTGTATGTTATTAAATATTGTTGCTTGTGGTGATGTTGAGCATCGGCTATATTACTACGAAACCGATATTACTACATCTCGGTTCTCCACCATGGTGTAAATTATGGATTTCGGCCGTCACCGGATGCCGAATCTCAGAGTTATTCATGGTAGCCGGCTTAATGAGTATTTTGAAGGTCATGAATATTATTGTACAATATAAACCTATAACTTTTTTTTGTGTTCCAGGTGCGAGACGAAGACCCTGGTTGGCCCCGAGTACCTCCTGCGGTCGATCGCGTACACGGACAACGAGACGTACACGGCCCTGCTGCACCGGTACCGCGACCCTTCCTGCTCTCTGCCTTGGCTGTCATCCTCCTCCAGGGGTAAGGCAGGACTGAGGGGTCGCTCCTGGGTCTCCAGCTCCGCCGCCCAGGCAGACTTCAGCGTCGAGTCCGTCATGATCGTTGCCCACAACCAAAAGGTAATAGTATTATCTATTGTTATGAATTGATATTGAGGGTACTGATGGAAATTCAATGAATTATTAAATAATTTTAATTGAAACTAATAAGAATAGCTAAGTGTCCTAAGGTATCTTTTTTGGTAATATTGTTTGGCAAATTTTTTGTAATATTGTCTCTCAGTATTCTCATTCATATTCCTATGCATTATATATATATATATATATATGTTGGTGTTGTTTTTTTTTTTTTTTTAAGGTAGGGGAAAAATCTTTCATAGACGATGTGTGGCTATACAAGCCCACAACAGTGTGAGATTCCTACACACTAAAAAACCACCTCCCTATTCGCCTTCACCACCCCACGGAACTGCCGTCAGGCATTACTTCGCGGGATATATATATGTGTGTGTTAGATATGTCTGATTAAACGTTAGTACGTGCAATAACAGTTTTTGATGAAATTATTTTGTTTACTTAATCTTTCCTTTTATGCCAATTATATGGCATAAATTGGAGTGAGGTTGGTAAAAACATGTCGTTGGAAAATAATTCCAATGGTTTTAGACAAAACAAAAGAAGCTAATTAGATGAGCCAGTCTATACCATAAATTTCGAACATTTCTATGATTTTATCTAAAACGGCTAGAATGATTTTGGTTAAAGTCTCACTATCGATATAAAATTTAGTGGGCTTTAATGTCATGCAGGTTTAATTTTCATTCTTATTTGTAACTACTTAATCAGCAATATCGCTATAACAATATTAATAATAATTTAAATATCTTTAAAATGGGGCAAAAACCCCAAAACATAGACTACATTTATTTATGTAATTTTTAATAAAATAAAACATAATTGGAAGTGAAAAGTGCTCAATAAAATATATATTATATATATATATATATATATATATATATATATATATGAGCTATTAGCCTAAGTAAGTATATAAAATGATAAAATACAATGATAAGATAATTATTTAGAAACAAATAACCATAGTGTAATTTTTTCCAGCGTTTTAACTGTTTATTTCTCATGTAAGCATTGTATTATTACATGTATGCGTTGACTAACCTTTTGAAATGCCGGCGCTGTTCTACCCCTGTTGATTTTTAACCACCGCTACCTCTAACCTTTTACAGCAGTCCTCTTGGAAACAGCTTTTCAAGATGCGTAGACCCCGAGTAACGAATAAAAGAAATCCGTTTCTCCTATCTAATGAACTAATAAATACCAAAAATTTTATTTTATAGGGAATTTAATTTTTCAACCAAATTAAAAAAAAAACGAAAGAAAAAAACATTGAAATTGGCTCATAACTAGAAGAGATATAGCCTTTTGAAATTAGCGGCAGTGTGATATGCCACTATCCTTTGAATTCTTTATTACATTTCTTATTACATAATTGCCAGTTATACCCTAATATTGTTATTTGGAAGAAATAAATCTTTTCTTAATAAGTAACTTTAAAAAAAAAAAAATCTTAGGCCTATCTGCTGGAGTTGAACCCGTGACCTTAGGCTGGGGATGTTATGCTAGCCAATACATCATATGTGACCCCTTCGGTATTTCTAGACATATTGACTCAGTCTTGATCATTTTTTCTGTGATGAACACTTCAGTCGAAAATACATTATCAACAATTGAGACGTTGATTTCCAAAAGGTACTATATCCATTCTAGGAAATTTTACAGGAAAGCGCGAAAATCTCTCATTACTGTATTATTAAACTAGCTAATTTGGGTCTTTTTGCCTTAAAATTTAGAATTATTTTTTTACTATAATAATTACATCATATTAAAGTTATGAAATGAATTTTTTTAGAATGATTTGGAACGAAAATAAATGCGTAATTAGTACTTTTAGAAAATGACCTCATTTCTAAATCACGTTTTTTAAGGACTTGAGAATTCATTAGATAACATCAAATAGAATATTTAGATAAAACTAAATGATGAGAATACAAATATGACAAAAAATAAATTTCGTAAAAAATGTCCTTTAGTACCTTTTGGAAATCAACGTCTCAATTATTTATATTTAAAACTGTTCGTTTGAACATTGGTGTTGAGAAGATTTCTTCAAAAAGACAGTACTGCTCATTTTAATAGAAAAATAAATAAGAATACAATTATTTTCATTCGTTAATGAGATTATGAAAATATATATCCAGCCATAATTTTTGATTTAGTAAAAAAAAAAGTAGGATGAAATAATTTACTAGAAGAGATAAGCTATATATTTGCCATCAATTTATTCAGGCTTATCGTTAAATTTCCTTTATTAGATTTTTATTTTATTATTATTTTTTAATTGAAATGCTTTCTCAACAATAATCAAGCGTAAAAACCATCAGAGTCTTTCTATAAGACCATATTTTAAAATAAGCAATTAATTTCCTTATTGGTGATTATTTGAGTTAGGTGATGACATGACACTAGCTAGGTTGTTCAGTGTCAACGTAGGGGTTATTAATTTACTGTCATTGTTAATATGTCATCGATCCTCATTCTGAAGTCTGTGTAAAGGTCATTTGAATATTCAATGAAGTCTAAAAATGGTCATTGTTGGCTTTTATATACTCCCACCACAGTTCATATTCTTGAACGATTTTCGACCAACAATATCAATAAATGGTTGGAAAAAAATCATTAAAAAAATTTAAAAATTTTTCCATCAATTCTGAAATAAATTATAAATAATTTGGAGGGCGCAACGTACAAATTTCACTTACATTCGTTTAAATCAATTTTTAAACTTTTAAATAATATTAGAGTAAAAAAAAAAATAATAATAACGTATCACATTGAGTTTCAGTGGAAGCATGCGATTTAGATTAAATAATCTGTTATATTATTTTTTCCGACAACCATTTACTTTTATCTGCTTATCATAACTCTCATTACCTCATACCACTACGTATGTGAGAAAACAGTTTTTTTTGAAATTTTTAACTTTTCACTTTTTAACTTTTCTACTGCTGTTCTTGCTTCTTTCCTAAAAAAATAAATGCTTGTTATAAAGTGGCTCCTCCGGTTCGTCGATTCTTTAGAAAAAGTTGCTGTTATGAACATAAACGTATTCAAAGCTTCTAAAATATTATGGTTCCATTGAGCAAGTAAGCATGATTTTATAAGCATAGAAAAAAAAAAAAAAAAAAAACCTGTACCACTATAACCGATGAAGGGTCTTGGGCTAAGTACATGTAGAGATTCGTACTGTTTCTAGACCAACGGCCGTGCAATGAGGTGTCTAGGCCAAGATCACGCTCAGCCGCCAGGGTTTTTCCTTAATTTGGGTACCCACTTTATCGAGGCTGGATCTGCCCCAGGAGGGTCAGGAGCATAGATTGGATTAAATTGAAATATTAAAAAACGCTATGAACTCATTTCACAATCCAATACATAAGATGTAACGAGTTTTTTATTATTGACAAGGAATTGTCAAATAATAATACAAATTTGTAAAGTCCATTAAATGTTAAACATTGCTTCTTTTGTAAGGGTAGTTTTTGAAAGATTTTTTTTTCTTTTTTTATTATATCATACGTAATGCATGTATTGGAACTTAGTTTATTGACAAATGAGTGGGAATAATTTAAAATCTATACCTATTACAAAAAATAAAATAAAATGAGATGATGTCAGATCAATTACTTTATTTCTCGAAGTATTACATTAACTTATCGACTCGAGGTAAAAGGATGCCTAAATAACAATTCAAAACAAGTTTGGCGATAACGAGAACCCTAAACAAGTTTATATTCCGTTCCTTTAATTAGAGCAGACACTATTAAAATAAAATGTATTAAAAAACAAAACAAAGCAAAAAACATTGTCTGCAGTAAATGCGCTGTTTCAGCTAATTAATACAAATATTTTCTTAATAATGAATAAAAGGAAATTTTATGCTAAGGGATAGTTTACATGGGAGCCAAGGTAGAAAAAAAAAACAGGAATAATTTTTTACCTCTGATAGCTTGTGAGCTTTTTTTTTTTTTTTCTTTAGTTTTGGAATGTTTTTGTTAAATTAAATTTGTATTTATGTTAATGTTGGTTGGGTATAAGGTTTCTTACCTTGGCCTAAATGAAAACATGCCGCAGGGCTACTGCAGATGCTATGTCAATTTATCAAACCTGCCAAGAGAAGTTGATTCTTCCGCTATTAAAAAAAATCTGGTGCGCGCAACACACGACTTTCATTTAGCTCCGTAGTTAAAATCAATATAAGTATTTTCAAAACAGTTAGATATGAAATATTTACATAGCTAAGTAAAAGTAAAAAGGTTAATGAATTAATTAAATTATGTTTCGATAAGAACCTGTGTTTTATTAAATAATCTATTATATCATTATCAAAAAAATTTGGTGCGGGCAACAGACGACTTCCACTTACCGCCGTTGTTAAAATCGATTAAAGAATTATCAAATACAGTTAGACATAAAAATTAGTGAAACTAAATATTTTTTCTAAAATATTTAGCTTTCTAACGGTAATAATACATGTATATTACTGGTCTTATGTTCAAATACGAAAAATCACATTAAAATATAGTTTTGTTTAGTTTGTTTTCTCCTTTAGTTAGAAATCGAATTCGCCCAACTTATATACTTACTGTTTTATCATTGGTAACAAGATTATATTGTTATTTTTTTTAGTATCTACAAAATTAAAGGTGTTTTAGATGAAGAAATTTAAAATATCGGCATTTAGGCCCTGTAAGACTATTTAAATCAGAATGAAACCTGCATCTTAAATTTTACATCGATATATCGAGTGTAATCATAATCGTTAAAACTGTTTTTGAGAAAATATTAGATAGGTGCAAAGTGCATGGCACACGTATAAAGTCGATCTTCTAGTTAACTGATTTTGATGGAAAAGTTTCTGTAACGTCTTGGACGTATAGTTGTCTTAAATATGAAATTTCAGTTTCATAGGACTTTTCGTTTTTTCTCGGGAGTTGCCACACACACAGGCCTTTTGGCGGGAAACAGTTATTTGAATTCAGGGGACCTAAAACGTGTCTTTCTGTTGAATACTGGAAATCGAACATTTTCACGATCGGAATATTTCATATATAGGTAAGTGAAAGTAACAATTAGTTTTTTAGGTTTTTCGTCACAATATTACTAGTATAGTCATAATATTCAAAGTACTACAATTTTCTGTATAATATAATATTTGTTATGAAATCTTTAGCTTCCCAACGGTATATTATAGACCTTTATTTCCGTTCTTATGTTCGAAATTTGCGTTTAATAATCAATTTTGCTATTTCATTCTTTAGTTGGAAATCGAATTCGTTCAACTGTTGTATTTACCAATTTTTATAAATGCTAGGAAGATTATATAGTTAATTTTTTTTTTCAATATACAAAATTAAAGGTACTTTAAAGGAAGAAAATTTAAAATATTACCATTTAAACCCTGTCAAACTATTTTAGTCAAAATGAAACCTATAATGATGTTAATTCAAATAAATCCTGCATCAATAAAGCAAGTTTAATCAAAATCGTTAGAAGCGTTTTTGTAAAAACGTGAAAAGCTGCAAAATGCATGGTAAAAAGTGGCTATTGTGTTTTTTTTAAGATTTTTTGGTGAAATATACACTAAATAAAAGAATATACACCCAAAACTATTACAAGACTATAATTTTTTAGATCATCATAAAATTATATTCAAGTATATATCATACATACACGCAATAGCACTTTGGACCCATTATATACTGTGTATATGACTTCAACATAAAAACTCTTATTACTTCCAATTAAAAAAAGGTCAACACACGTTTTTCATTAAACTCGGTTGTTAAAATCAATTTAAAAACTATTCAGTAAACTTGAAGTTAAAAAAAAAAAAAAAAAGTTGTACTGTATCATGAAGGGTTCGTTATGATTGAAATATTCTGACAAGGCTTAATGTCAATTATTTTATAGATTTTAAAAAGCATTAAACGTACATTAAAAGTAAGGATAAAGGATAAAGAACGGCAAAATATAGGAATTGAACGATTTTTGTATATATATTTTATTTATATATTTTATCCCAACACAAGAATAGTAATATAGATCTATGAAATACCTTTATAAAGCTGAAGATTTTAGAAAAACTTTTATCTGGTATACAAAGTTTTGGAAGATAATGTCATGTGATGAATACGGTCATAAACTTATTCCTGGTTATTGTGCATAACAATTTGATATTCTTTTATTATTTATTCTATAACATATGTTTCCAAAGAAATTGAATGTAATCCTTTTAACTTTTTCGGAAAATATAAAATAGTAAGCGTTAGTAAATTAATTTCAACAACCAAGGTAAGGAAAAGTCTGTTTTGCGCAGTAGATTTTTTAAAATCATTGGAATGAAGAAAGCCACTGAAATTTTCAAACGTTTTTTTAAGGATTTATGTGTTATTTTTTTTTAAATTTTATAAAACTAAACATAAATCATTAGAATAAAAACTTATCAAAATATCGATTTCGTAAAAATTGCCTTTATGCCTTTCAGAAACCAACTTCTCGATTCTAGAGTGCTTTTCAATTTCTTTGATAATAATAATCTTTGATCAGGTTTAATTTATTTATGCCTTTAAGAAACTGCCATTAATTACAACACGTAACTGGCAAGTATGAAAAGTTACGCAGTATAAGTTTAAAGTCTGAGCAAAAATGGATGCCCATGTCAGTGAAGATTCTTAATATTCTTCGTATAGGGAACTTAGGGCCATTATATTAAGCCCTGCCAAGTTACATAGGACCAACTTCGGGGCTTAACCATTAATTAACCTAAAAGGGAAGGTGAATTATCAAGCCTGTGAAGTTTGCCATTTGTGTTGGAGGGCTTTCACATCTTTCGGCTCATCTCGAAAAACAAATACAAAAAAATATAACTTGTTCATGATTAATAATAGAAAGTGGTTACAGAAATATCATTTATCTATATTTTTTTTAGCATGAAGTTAGCTCCAAAAAATCTTCTCCACATTCATTTTTTTCTTTACTTTTACTACTATTTATAAATTAATATAATTTGGGGACCACGTGTCAAGATGAAAAATCTGGTGCGGGCAACACACGACTTTCACTTACACCAACAGTTAAAATCTATTAAAGAACTATTAAGTAAACTTAACTCATTAAGTATGTTGGAAAAAGTTTTAAGTTAATTTAAAGAAAAAGTGTATTTAGTTCTGTTCGAAAGATATAATTTTGATTAAATCATATAACTATATTAAATTACTACGATATAACAAAATTATTATATAATAAGTAATAAGTTTATGCACTACTTGTCACTTTATATTACTTTTTTATATATGACTTTGTGTATCAAAGATTTTTTTTTCTAATCCTTATCTTTCATCATACGTCTATACTTCTGTTCCTAATATCCAAAAGCAAAAAAAAAAATATAATAAAAAAAAGTTTTGCTCTTTTCTCCTTTGGTTGATTATCAAATTTGTTCAATTTGTAATTTTTACCTTTTTTTATCTATTCTAATAACATATATGTGTATCCATGTGGAACGAAAGCTCTATTAGCAAACTGAAAACAATCAAAACAACAGTAGAGCCATGGAGCTCATCCAGTCGATCAAGTCGCAGAGAGTAAGTTGTCCTAGCTAGGTTGAGGATAGGCCACACTAACCTGACTCATATACATCATATCACCAAACAGCCACCCCCAATGTGCCAACACTGTAACAACCCTCTTACTGTCAGACACATATTGGAGGAATGTCCTTTTTACCAATCATATTTAAACAGATTAAGAATAAGACCTGATACAGCAACCTTATTGAGCAATGACGAAAATAATATAAAATTATTGCTAAACTTTCTTAAGGCCCAGCAGCTGTTAAATAAAATATAGGGATTCTGTAGTAAACAATATCGTAAAATAATCTTGGTGGGACTAACGTTTTTTTTTTTTTTATTTTGAGTTTAGATAGAAATAAAATAAAATAAACAAATGAAATAAAGGCGATGATGACCCTCGGGTTTTACGCCTCAAAACCCAAACCAACAACAACAACATAACATATATGTTTCATTTTTTCGAATCTACAAAATTGAGGATACTTGGGTTAAAATATCGGCATTTTAGCTCTGTCAGACTATTTCATTCTGGATTAAACCTACATCCATATTAAAGCCCATAAAATTCTGCATCGATATACAGAGTTTAATCACAATCGTTTGAGTCGTTTTGGAGGAAATCGTGAAAAATCGGAAAATTCAATGTATTAAGTGGCTCTCCTGGTGCACGGATTTTAATGAAAAAGTTTTTTTAACATTTCGGACGTATAGTTGTTTCAAATGTGAATTTTCAGTTCCGTAAACCCATTCGATTTTTTGCGGGACATACCACACAAACACACACCTTTTTGCGGGGCTTGGTTATTTAGATATGTTATTTCCGTCGAAAACTGGAATTCAAAAAGTTCACGATCGTAATACTGTCCTTAACTATTATAATATGCTTATTTTTGGAAAATATTCTTTTAAGAAAAAAAAATAATTATCACAATATTTACATCATTATAACTCATTTTACTGATTAATAATTTTACTCTCAGGGTATGCAATGGGTTCTTGACAATCAGGCACACAATCTATACTAATATTATAAACTGAAGAGTTTGTTTGTTTGAACGCTAATCTCAGAAACTACTAGTTCGAATTGAAAAATTCTTTTTGTGTTGGATAGTCCATTTATCGAGGAAGACTATAGGCTATATAACATCACGCTGCGACCAATAGGAGTGAAGAACCAGTGGAAAATCTGGGGAAAACAATTTGGGAGAAAAAAAAACCTCGCATCCCAATGATTCCAAATGATTTACCCTTTATTTTCAAATAATTCAATTTCCCGTTAATTTATATTTTTCCGTAACAATTAATCACAGAGGTAAACATTTAAACACGTAGGAATAGATTTACGTCAAGATCGGGTTGCGGAGAAACTCAGTATGTTTCTGCCACAAGAAAATAAAACTAAAAATGTCATTTACATAAATATATTCTTTTGAAAACTTCTTAATAGCAATCATAATAACAGAAATTGATGCAGACGAAGTCGCTTTAGAATATATCTAAGAAAAAGTGACATGTACTAAGAAGGTTTAAATTTGGGTGATAGAATTCCGATTCTGGGAAACGCCGATGATTTGGTCACTGCTAGGGAAGACACGGAAACTATACAACTAAATACAAGTGCGTTAATAAAAACCCGAAATGAAATAGGACTCGAAATAAATACCTATTTCTGATGATTGTAAAGTCATGTTTTATTTCAAGAGTTTTCAACTATTTAAGTTTAACTAAATAAACTATAAGTTTATTTAACTTTAATCGTTATTACCTTGAAGCATATACGTTTATAAATTTAAATAAATTAAAGAAATGACTATTTATTTTGATTTATTCGAGTATAATAATCAGAACTATTATTTTAAGCATATTTAGGACTTTTATTAGCTATATGTCTATATTTATAAAAGAAAGTACCACTCAATTTTCTGGTATCTAAAAAATTACTATGGTTGTAGGGCTAAAATTTTTCCTGGAGGTTCGTCTTACCGCCTAGATGTGCAATAAGGCTGGATTTGAAAATCTTCGCCCCACAAGTGGTTGAACAACCTAAACGAAAATTGTCTTATCAGATATGTATCAGCAAAGGCACAAAGATTTTATAACAAATATATTTAAGCATATTACTGTTGTTATCTATTCGTTTAACGTCACTTTTATACTACTACGGCTAATCATATGATGACTAATGTTTTCTTCTCCAAGTTTAGTTTGGATAGAGATCTTTAACGAGTTCATGAAATCGCAAAGGCTTGGAACCACCATTTTACGTCCCCTTCGAAGGAGAGCATAACAAAGGTTGTTTTTTACTCCTATTAAAAAATCTTAAGGGTACCTGGCTGGTCACTACATACAGGTGACCGACCCTTTTAAGCATATTGCGTTTCATATCTGTTTCGAGTGTAGGTTCCTATGAAAATATATTCAATTGTTATTTATTTTTTAGAAATTATTTCAACTGTCTAAAAAACTATTAATTTGAAGAATATAATTTCTGAAATCTAAAAAAATTGGAGTGATTCAGGTGTAAGGTTTTACCGATGAATATCATTAATTCATATTTAGGTTGTCAACGGTTTGTGACGATTATTTTTACATATTAAGTGATTATGGGTATAACCACTTCTACTGGTTTGCTATTGTAAATTTGACAGGAAGAAATCAAGATCGGGCTTTAAATGATGACAAAGAGTAGCTGATAGTTGATATTTATTATAGCCAATCCTACCATAAATGCACATAAATTAATACGAAATGCAATATTCGCGAGCAAAGCTGCGTGTCACAGCTAGTCTTTTATATAATTTTTTAATCATAATAATAACTTACAAAATAACACAAACAATATGCAGGCTAACCAAGATCACTCTTCATATTCAGCTCTACACTTCCCAAGTCCCCAGTGAAAAACTGACTCTTCAGGTATCTCTCCAGGTACCTTTTTTACCCTATCCAACCTGCCAGGGACCTTTTTTCTTAGCATCCAAAATGGATGCTATGTTTGTAAACAAACAACCAAATAGGAGTTGTTATTTAAATTTTAATTATTATTCTATTGTTAGCCTGCCTAACACAATAATCAAATTATAAATAAATAAATACTATAATTATAAAAATGGGTATATTACACTATATATTTCATAAGTGAAATATTATAAATGAAGATAGTTACCCAAACGACTTAAGGTGCTGTACATTCTTCTATTCTAATCGAAAAAACTAAAAATCCAGTCCGGACAACACACGAGTTTCGCTAAACTCTGCTGTTGATGAGATACCTCGTTTGCTAAATTAAATCCCAGAAAAGGGGGCTGCTAGGCATTTTCCTTCTCCATGACTATTAAATCCTGTTATTGAACTTTCCTCCAGCACATCTGTTGATTGTCATATTTTTCAGCATGTGCTTTTAAAGAAATGAAAATTCAAATAATATAAAAAGCCTATCTGATGATTTAGGACTTGTTGGAAAAAAAAATCAGTAAAACGTATAGCATAATTTTAATTTCACTGAAAGGCTCAAATGTTTTGAAATACACTCTTTTTTATATGTTTACCCAGTTCACTGAACCGGACTTTAAATTGGATGTAAACCGATGGATTTTCGGGCTAAAAATTGAGGAAAGTACTGATCTGTGCAGGGAAATCGTTGGAAAGGAAAACTCTTTTCCTTTAATTAATTTAAAAAGAGAAATATTAAGGTCCGATATTTGATTCATAACTAATTTTTGTTTTCGTTACCACTCATCAATTTAAACCATAGGTAAAAAATTGCCCAAATTAGTAATTCTTAGGAATAAGAAGTAATTATTTTTTTGAATTTTGAGTTCTGACTCTGAAAATACGATTTCGTTAAAAATTTGTTGTACTTCTAAATCATAGCTTTTACGTTGTTTTATTTAATTTTTAGTTGAACTATTCGACTTTAGCCAAATGGCGAACAGTAGATTTTTAAATCTTACTTCCTAATCTTTTTGAGTTGAAACTATGTGGATGTCTGATTGATTCTCTTCCCCAAGGACAGCACATTTCAAGATTTAGACTAATTTAAGTTTTCATTTCCTTAAACAAGGTTAATTAAGTAAGTCGATTATTCGAATAAAGTAATAAATTAAAAATGTATCCCTCAAATTTAGATTTGCATTTATTCGAGATTAATTGTTTGATTTATGCTGAACTGTGGGGCTGTATACTTGATCATAAAATTCTCCCTTTATCCAATCATTAAATCATTAATTTACCCCTTGGAGGGTCTTTGACTCAGTACTTATAAAGATTCGTATAGTGGTTCCAAACTCTCTTTTTCGGGACAGAAGTCTGTCTGTAATCAGCCATTTTATTTCTTAACAAATTCACTTCAATGATATGATTGGCATTTTTTTGAGCTAATTTATATGCCATTAACGTATTATAGGTTTTTGTAGTTGATTTCAGAGAAATATCTAGGCAACTAATTATTCTTATATCTATCTTTATATATTTAGACTTCCTGCTTTTAACTTTGTTACAATCAATATTAGATAATTTTAAGAAAACTGGATTTCATTTAATGACTTGTTGATCTTTTTATATACTCAACATGATGAAGGGTGAATTGCTTTCAAAATTGTTAATTTGCTTTAGTTTTTTGGAAAAAACATTTCAAAATCGTGAATTTATTACCACGGTTTTGGTAAAGTAGAACGCATATTGAGATATAGAGATTTCTGCAATGAAAAGACAGGGTTAGCGCATAGCCACATAATATTAAAAGAATTGTCCCTAAAACATACTAAAATGGTGTAGAAAGTATATATTAAAAATTAACCATGACAAGTCACACGTTACAATTACACTTTGATATCGAACCTGCCCTCCAGTTTACATAGATAGTCACCTGATATCCTAAACACAGTAACGTACTTAAGACTTATTTTTAACAAAAGCTTGATATAGGGCTGACACATCAAGACAAAACGTATATATATGTTTCAAACGATACCATTTTTACCGACTTGCATATTCCGACTACAACAATACATATTGGAATAATTTATAAACGATTTTACTACTAACTACATGAGCACATTAACAAATTTGTTCAAAACATGGCAACAACTGAAATACCATACATAACTCGGGGTAGACTGAAAAGGAGTTGGATGAGGGACATGCTGACCTAAAAATGTAGTTCTCCTTAATGTCAGGAGGATACACTGGGTGCTGTCTCCCTCGTGCCTGCAAGAACCATGCTTCCTTAGATTTTAGCACATTTGCTTATTGTAATTTTTTACATACGTGCATAAAATGTTGAGTGAACAAAAAATTGTCCCCAAGACGGCATAATTATAAAGGAATATTGACAATAGCTCATATTTTCGAGGAGTGTCCATTCTACCTCAGGAAATTGAATCAAAGGTAATACCATGCGATTTCGCGGTTGCTTTGGAAAATGATGTAAAGAAATACATTTATACCCCTTTTCTCTAAAATTGTCTTTCACAAACGAATATGATTGTACATTAATTTTGCATCTGTGCAAATTAAACAAAAAAACCGACCTTGTTATAATATTGTTTGTCTTTATCAATATAACTTCACTTCATACTCCTGTGAATAATCAGACGATGCTACAGTTATAAAAAGTGTCTCTAGGTTTAATTAGGATAGGGATTTCATTCCAGTGTGAAAATTGCAAAAAAAAAAAAAAAAAAAAAAAAAGGAATTCTTTATTATGTCTTACACTTTATTTTCCCCGATTGAGGCCGGAACTTCCATAATAATTACAGTGACATTCATCAAATTTAAGTCAATATAATCATTTAATAATACTGTTCATTTATTCTTTAAATCTTATATATATATATATATATTTTTTTTTTTTTTTTTTAAAGTATAATTATAATTAAAATGTTTAATGTTTATGCCTTAGGCTGCGGATGAAATAAGCAGCCAATTGAACACTACTTGCCCGGGCCTAATCAAGAGACGGTGGAGACCTCACACTGACTACACTATCTACACATCATCCGAAGCAGCTGAGGGGGCCAATGATGGAACAGGTAGATTATTATTTTTACTTTTATTTGTATACAATGTTAATAATAAATAAAGGACCTCTTAAAAAATTGACAAATAAAATAAATCAAGCGAGGTAACAGAATTATAAAATATTTAAAAATGGTTTAGGAATTGTTTCATCAGAAGTAAACATACTAATTTTAATTTAACAAAATTATATATATATATATATATATATATATATATATATATATATATATATATATATATTTTATATAAAAACTGTCTAACCCTTAGAAACTACTTTAACATAGAACTTGATCGAAATCAACTATAATTTACTAATGTCAGGTTAGTATTTTTCTTGATGTACACGACCAGTCTTGATGTCACTGGTTTTAGTAATAATATATTGTTAGTCAGAATTCGACACTTCGTTTTTGGAGATTTATAGCCGGTCATAATCAACAGTTTTTAGTTATTCATGTTCAGGACAAGCATAAATCTTAACAGCGAATCCATATTATTTTATTGTCGACTTTTATAACAAAATCATAAATTTTGTACCTATGTATTGTACCATTCCACTAAGTTCCTATGTATTTTTGTATTTTTTTTTTTAAGCAAGTTAACGTATTTTCTTAAATGTATGCATAACTACCTAATATTTTATGAGTGTGTGGAGGTATGGTTATTATAATGGACAAGAAAGGGTCACAGAAGGCCTCGACAATTGCGTCCTCTCATGCAAAGAAGGCAGATATATGAGAGGTGGTGCTCGCGGTGGTAGAAGCACGTACTGCAGCGCAAGGGTAGAGGTTACTCTGCCAGGTAGGGAGCGAACCCGCACCTACCAATTAGCAGAGGGAAAAGGCTAGGAAGGAGATGCCCCGTGTGGTAGAAGCACAACCGTAGCGGACAGGAATCCTCATAGGTGCACATTCGTAGATGCCATGCACCCCGTCCTATGAAGGGGGTAGAAAGGATGAAAGAGAGAAGGTAGATAAAGAATAGGAAATAAATATAGACCATATTAAAGACAGAGATATTCTGATATAGGGAGATACCACCTGGTTGAGGCAAGTTGGTGATCTGAAGAGCTGAGCTAACTCTTGGGGATGTTAGCCCACCATGTCAATAATTGATGGTAAGAGCTTTTCCATTAGACTAGTGTCTTGGCCCTATTACCTCGAAAAGCATTAATTAGTTACAATATACAATATTATTGATTAGAGCATACTTTTGAACAAGCAGTTATCATTCAAGTACTTAGGTTCAGTGATAACAAGAAAAAATGAAATCCAGGAAGAAATAAAGTCCCGGTTAAAGGTGGGAAATGCGTGTTATTATTCAGTTGCTAAATTACTTAGTTCGCGGCTTCTGCCTAAAAACTTAAAGGTTAGAATTTATAAAATTATTATTCTTCCAACGGTTCTTACGGATGTGAAACGTGGCCACTTACTTTGAAGGATGAGCAACAGCTTAAGGTTTTCGAAAATAAGGTACTGCGTAAAATATTTGGTCCGAAGAGAGATAAGGCCACTGGGGACTTTAGAAGGTTGCAAACGCAGAATCGCGAAGCTTATACCCTCTGAATATAATTGAGTCGACTCAAATGGGCGAGTTAAGTTGTCGGGCTCAGTGAGGATCGGATACCGAGAAAGTGGGTATTCGCTGATACGACTGGTAGGTGTCGGAAAGGTAGGCCGAAACGTTGATAGGAGGATTGCGCTAAGGCGGAGATTGGTGGTATCGGTATCGACTCTTCGGGTTCGGTAAGCCTATTATTATTATTATTTTTATACAATATTATTGACACATAGCGTCTTCTTATATTCGGCCGGTGATCCAAGTAGCCGTAGTTAGCGCGAGTGTATCTGTAAGCGAGCGCGTGAAGCAACCGCTACCGAATGGAGCATTTGCTACAAGTGCTATAAAGGAGACAGTTAGGAATTGTTTATTTAACTTAAGTCGAGATGGTTGCAAATAAAGTGGGCACATGGCCTACACTTCTGAAATAGTTAATGAAGGTACAAGTCAATGGTAGTTCTTTCATAGCCAGTTCAAATAGTAATAATATAAACTTAGTGTCCATCTTTTCCTTACATTTTGTACTTTTATCTTTGAAAATCATTAAATTAAAAATCACTATTACGATAAAATTATTGCAATTGAACTAAAACAAATAATTCCCGTGGTAAGTTTACTATTACTAGCTATAAACCCAATTAAGTTTGAAAGCTCCCTGCCAGTCTTATTTTTTCCACACAGTAGGATTGACAGAGCGCTTAGAGGGTAAGTGTGTTTACGTGTAGGATAGAATTGCGTGTGTTAAGTTCGCTATATCGGTATTATATAGCGCATTGCAAAATAGGATGTTTTTTCTGTTATAATGGAAATATTCCGAGTTCCCTTCTATGTCAAATATTCTAAACAAAAGTGATGATTAATTAATTTCTCTGTTAGAAAGGCCAACCACCGTAAAGCCGAAAAAAGAAAAGACGTCATCGAGACAAACCATCCTTTGATCATCTAAAGCTCGGATACAGATCGCTTTGTCTGAGTAAAGGAATCAGTACTGACCTGATACCTAACTAACTTTATTTATATCTTTGCAACAAGGATAAATCAAATATTGCTTTTACATTATCAGTAATAATTTTATGCACTATTTGTCACTTTACATTACCTTTTGCAAATTTGTATTTAAAATAATATTTTTTCTAAAATCCTTAGCTTTCCAATGGTATATTATACATCTATATTGCTGTTCTCGGTTACAAAAAAAAAAAATCAATTAAAAAAATATTTTTTTCTCTTCTCTCCTATTGTTGGTAATCAAATTCATTCAAGCTCTATTTTTAGCCGTTTTTTATCAGTCCTAATAAGATGATAATGGTAATTTTTCTTAATCTTATAAAATTAAAGGTACATTAAAGAAAGAAAATTTCAAATATCCCCATTCAAGTCCTGTCAGATTATTTTAATCAGAATCAAACCTACATGATGTTTAAAACCTATTAAATTTTACATCTTTTTGATAAAATTGTGAAAAGTTGGAAAAAAAAATTATATGGCAGAACGATTGCTGGGTCAGGTAGCATTCCTAAATTATGCACACTTCTATTGTCACACATATCTAATATTCTCATTCGCCTATTGTAGCATCTGGGGCGTTGTCTTAAATGTGAAATTTCAGTTTCAGTTGGGTTACTAATACTTTGCCCCTTATTCCGATTTAGAACAGGCTTTCGTCTGATTCTTGCACCAGGGATTGCTTTACTCTCCGATAAGGCCTCCCTCCTATGTATGTATTCATCCTTCAAGTATCCTTTTCTTATGGTTTTAATACCTCACTGACAGATCGTTCAAAGTAAATCATAATAATTCCTATTCATCCTTATTTAATTTTTAAGTTTGCTAGTGTTTTTCGAGACAGTTTCTTAGGACCGATCCTTTACACAGTTTATATAGCTGATGTCCTATTCCATCCAAACACTTTCCTTTCTACCTACGATGATTTGGTAAAATCATAGGAACCGGATAACATTCCTTTATTACAAACTCTATTCCCACTCTAATCAAATTGTTTCAATCCTTTCTTCCTCTTCAATTTCTAGTTATCCTCCGGAGCGTCTGAAAAGGAGATAGCCCCGACACTTTAACGTTTGGAATATTTTTAGAGTGTTTCTAATGGGAAGCTTTTCTACACGTGTTTCATGCCTTTTATACAATATTTTACCCACATTTACTAGTTGTATTATATCTTACTGTTGTAGATTCCAATAAATAAATATTAAAAAGAAAATTAATCCACTGAAAAGCCAATTAAGGACTGCTGTTTTTGACAATCGCTAGCTCTACACCGTTTGAAAGAGCTTTACACTAAATCGTACTGCTATCCCCGAGTAACTCAAAGGTATAAAGAAGAACCTGGCAGAAAGTGGTCGCAAAATGGCTCAGCAAGTCAAAGGCAAAGATAAAAGGAGGATCTCTCTATTCATTTAATGGGGTCCACGTGTCCTGCATTTAGTCTATGCCGAAAATGCTTTGCAACCAAAAGGCGGAGTGGTCACAGTTCTTCACCGGCGATAGTTATATTTTATATAACGGTATCATTATCGGAATAGATTTTTATTTGAAATAGATCCAATCTAAAAAAAATAATTTAATTTAATATATACTTATAAGCTTTTGACAATAATCACATTTGTCATCTGCTTACTCGATAAGCAAATATACTAATAAATTAATACAATAGATATCCTTATTCCATTCAAGCAAACTGTTAAAATCCTTGGAGTCACCTTTAACCGAAACCTATCCTGGAATAACGATTTATCTGAAATATTCCAAAAATCTGTTTCCATATTTTCAGCTCTATACATTCCGTGAATCCTTACTTTTAAAAACCCTTCAGTTACTTGTTTCCTCCGTTATCATCTCTAACTTTGACTAAGGTTGTCTGGTGTTTGGAGGACTTAGGAATCGCTTCATAAAATTTAATTTAGTTTTTTCCTTCTGTTAAACGACTATATTTCCATGGTTCTTACATATGTCGAACCTTAAAAAATTAAAACTTCCTATATAACTTAACTCCTCACTCTCTGCTACTGCATCCATACGTTGAACACTACAACCCAATCAGTCAAGATTTATACCCTATCACATAGAACTGCATCCTTTCTCGTTCGCTCCTCATTATTTTGGGATTCCCTGCCTATCTCTATCCGTATAACCGCATCTCTCTCTTCCTCCAAACATCAACTCTTAAAATAACAGTTACGTTTGAATATATAACTATGGAAACTCCTGGATAGAGGGACCCTCGAGGTTTAATCAGTCTCCATAAGGTGGGTACCCATAAATTGGGGAATAAATCTGGCTCCTGAGAACACAGTGGGATGAGAAGCCTAAAATGTGATCGAAATTATTTCTGCGCATACGACCAACTATATTGCATTAGAAGTAGTAATTTATTTATTTAGTTTTTAATAAAATATTTAACTTGCTCAGCTATCAGAATATAGAAAAGTTTTACTCATCTACCTAAATCCTGTTAAAAAAAGTCTTAAAACATAAGGAAGAAATTGTAATTTATTGGTACATTTCATAAAAACGAGCTTAATCAATTGAAAAAAAGAATACCTGACTACTGAAGATTGTTTCGTTATATAATTAGTTAAAATTCATGAATATTATTATTACATATTTTTTTAACAGTATCACCAACTTTGTAGTTATTGTTCGAGAAAAGAACATAATCTGTTGAAGAAAAAAAAAAAAAGCAAGTGTAAAACGGAACACAAGCAAAAGGGAAACAAGAAGAGAAGGAATCGTGTAGTACAGGCTAGGTAGAACACTCTATTTACACATGGTTAAGCATGGTCTTGAAGTTCCCACGTGTCAACTTTGTAGTAAAAGTACTAAAAAAGATAAAACTTTTGTTACAATTACATTTCCTCCCTTTACCTGAAGTCGATTACATTCGGAATCTAACGCGGAAAATTCGAAGATTAACTATTGTTAATACCATTAAATGAAAATCTGTCAAGAAAAAAAAGTATTTATTTATTGAGGTATTAAAAATATAACCATCTGTCCTTCGTACGAATTTATATTAAGAACGAAAGTGTGCGATTGTAATTAGTTTTTAAAAATTATTTTAAGCGGCTAAAAATATTTTGATATAAAAGCTAAAAAACATGTTTTTAAAAGAAACATTAGACACTGAGATATATCAAGTAATTATGGATATTTATAAAATAAATAAAAAATAATAATTAAAAAAAGGCCTGCCTGTCTGTAAAAAATGTGCAAAATATAAAATTAAAATAAATCAACTTAAAAATGAGGAGCAATCTTCAAAGGACGCATAATAATATATAATATTCTCAATTAGCGTGGACATCTCCACTTTAGGAGGAAAAAACATGTTCCTAAAAAGACTTATTTAAAACAAACATTCTTCATCCAGGCTGTTTAAAATTATTTCTAGGGATGTTTTTGAGAAAATAGGCGTCGCATCAAAAAGCTGTTAATCGACATAATTTCACGGAATTTATATATTGACAGATTTAAATTCTACAAGTTATATTGTATTAAAACTTGTCATCCGTTTATATAATAATAATAAATTATTTATTTATTTGGGGACAAGTCCCTTCAGAATAATATTACAGAAAAATTAAAAATGAAACTTCAGTATCTTAGAGTATAAAAAACAAATTAAAAAAAAACAAAAACAGAAATAACAAAGAAGATTAATCATAGTAATAAATTAACAAGTAACTTCTAATAATAATAATTTATAAAAACAAACTATACAAAATATAAAATAAAATATTTACATATTCATATATACAGGAGTAATTAAAACAAATTTACAATGCTTATGAAAAGCATGAAATGAAATACATAAATGTTTAAATACGATGCATAATAAGATATAGTAAATAATTGTTTTTCTCTGCTGTATTTACTGATTTTTATTGAAATTTCCTTAATAACTAGGGTTATTTGAGAACTGGACAGACAAAAAGTGTTTTAAAAAACGGGATTTGAAGGTCGGAAGAGTATTAGAGTGACGGATATAAGAAGGAACAGAATTCCATACGGACGAGGATCGGATAAGAAAAGATCTGTCGAAAGCTGCGGTTCGATGAGGCGTTATGTGCAGGTCCGATGGTCGCGAACGAGTGTTGCAGGTGTGGATAGAGGATTTCAATGAAAATATATCTGAGATGTAAGATGGACGTTGAGATCGGAGAACTTGGTAAAGAAAGGATGCCAGGAAGTACTTAAAACGGTAGGAAGGATAAAGCCACTTTAACTCATCGTAACTTTAACTTTAACACATCTCAGAGGTGTCTCTGGATATCCAAAGATGAAACGTATATAACATATGCAGATACAATTTTTGTATGTATATAAAACTACAACAACAATTTTTATTGAGTAGTATTACAATCTGTCCCAATTGGGATATTAGTAATAGTGGTGATAGATAAAATTCATTCAATATTTACACAGCTGTGAAAATAACAATAAAATATATAAACACCATAATGAATCAATGAAATATTTACATAATCTAGAAATCACTCTTGCCTATATAAAAGTCATACATACAGCACATTGAGTGGAGAATCTAGCCAGTGCTAGAACTCCAATAAATACATATTTACAAGAGGTAGCGGGGCCACTGCCGTTTCAATCTTCAAGGAGGGGTAGTAAGAATGTGTGGAGCTGAAACATCCTATAAGCACTTATTTGAGAAAAGTGTTATTTCCAAAATATTATATGGACTTTTTTTTTTTTTTTCAAATCATACTAAAAGATTTTCTTGCATCCCTTAAAAATAATGTTGCTAGTGCATCAATGAACAAGTATAGATTTATCCTTGGTTATTTTATTCTTTGGAAGGATTTGTTGGTCCCAAGCATTTGTCAGATACTCGTTAAAGATTCCTATCCTAGTTAATCCTGATTTTTCAAACATTAGTATTCTCACTTTTGCATCTTGAATCAAAGAAATGGGTTAAATAACAAATGAATAAGATGATTTTTGCTTAAATAGTAATCCCAATTAATTAATTAAAATAAAGGGATCACTTGTAGCTGGGTGGCTAGCGTAACAGCTTCCTATGCTAAAGGTCACGGTTCAAACCCGCAGATGGTTCTAGGATTTTTTAATGGGAGTAAAAAATCCTTAGTTACGCCGTCCTTCGGAGGGGACGTTAAAAGGTGGTCCCGAGCCTGTGCGATGTCAGGTACTCGTTAAAGATCCCTATCCTAATAAAACCTGGATAGGCAAAATTTAGGACTCGCACTGTAGCATCGTCCGATTAGCCATAGTAGCATAAAGTGACGTTAAATAAATAAATAAAATTAATTAAAATAAGTTTCATAAAGTTAAAAAAAAAAAATGTTATTTATTGCTGAAAAAAAAAAAAAAATGCATGGTCGCAGAAAATGGAGAACCTTTCATGCATTGCAGCTTTTAGAAGATAAAATAAGGGGATAAGGAAAAAAAAAAAAATGTATTTATTTGAGGTCCCTTGTGCTACCATGGCTGATTGGATAATGCTACAGTGCGAGTCCTAAGTTTTGCCTATTTGTTTTAATAGGATAGGGAGCACGAGTACCTGACATGGCTCGAGAACACCGTTTTAGGTTCTCTCCGAAGGACGGCATAACTAAGGAGTAATTACTTCCGTTAAAAAAATCCAGGGCTGTTATGCTAGCCACTATACCGCAGGTGATCTCTCCTCCCCTCCCCTCTTCTTCTTCAAAAAAAGGGTATACATATTAAGTTACACGTCTCCGTAATATACAATAGTAAATAATATCTCAATTTTTATTATTTATGGTTGCGACACTTTATTTTATTTATTTTTTGTATCGTATTCTAAGCAAGGGAATGTGAATAATTTATTAACCTACATCTCGGTTCAGTATAATTCATATATAATATACTTTATAATGTTAAAAAAAAACAAAAACAAAAAACGGAAAACACTGAAATAAAGGATCCTGCTGGTTTTATTCCTTAACTTCCAGGTAAAGATTGTACCAGAAAATGTGAGAGCAATAAATTTTGATTAAGGGGAACTTATCAGGAGTATACACGGTGTAACAGATAAAAGCAGGAAACTCCCTAGCCAAATATTACGCTTCAATTGCGAAAAAAATATCAATTAGCCATATTTCTAATGGTTTCGTGGAAAATTAAACTTTTTTTTTGGTTCGACTTCATAAAATTGAAATCAGACTACGTTTTCTGAAAGTGGCCTTTTACTGTTGTCCAAATAGAGAGTCCCTGAATTTTCCAGTATGTTATCTGTTCCACTCTGTAAATGAATTCCAATATTACTTGGGTAATCAGTGTAAAATACTTGGGATGTAGGAATGAAAATGTTTTGATTCGATTTTTTTTTTTTTTTTTTTTTTTTTTTTTACACGAACGGAATCAAAGGCCATAGGCAGGGCTAAAACACAGGACCCGTAGCACAACAGACTAGTTCTCTATCTATTAGACAAATCCGCTCCTTAAAAGTAATGAAGTATTCGATAAAATTGTTTCAAAATACGAATCATAAAACAGTTACATACTAGAAATCTTTCGCTTTATAGAATTTTTTCCTGAATCATGGTTTCATAAAACTAATCTTAAATTTTGATTAGGTTTTCACTATCGTTTAGATAATTGTTACCTCAAGGTTTTAACTAAAATAAAACAAAAAAAAAAAGTTGTCTGCCATCAATTAATAAAAAAATATTCTTGAAGTATGGGTAATAATATTGAAGTGTAATATACCGCTGGGAAACCAAAACATTTTGTGGATTTTCAACGATATAAGTTAATAAAAACTATTTCGGAGTCCATACACTTATGAACGTATGTTGTAATAAAGAGGGTAATGGGGATTTAATGTTACCATCTTACAGTATCATACAAGATATGTTCGTCCAAAGAGTCAAGATATTTTATTGAAAATATTACTTTACCAAATCGTACGTATGTGTTAAATAAACGAAAAGTTTTTATAAATCCATAAACTATCATTTTTTACTTTCACTTACTTATCTATAAAATGTATAGTAAGGTAAAGTATTGCGATCGTGAACATTTTCGTATTCCAGTTTTCACCGTTAATACACATTTTGGTCTAAATGGCGAAGTCCCGCAAAAAATTCATGTTACTTCTAGAAAAAGGTCTTTCTGTCCATATCTAAAACGAATAATCGTATGAAAGTCGAATTTCATATTTGAGACAACTATACGCCCAAGTTGAAATAGCAACTTTTTCATCAAATTCAGTTAACCAAAAGAGCCACTTTATGCTATGCATTTTGGATTTTTTTTTACGTTTTTCTTAATAACGGCTTTAACGATTTTGATTATGAAACTCACTATATGAATGTAAAAGTTATCGGGCCTTGATTTGATGTAGGTTTAATTTTGATTGAAATAGTCTCGTTTTCAATTGACTTCCTTTGAAGTACATTTAATTTTGTAGATTTAAAAAAAATAAAATATATATGCATATATTAATGTTAGCAATGATAAATAACGGCTAAATATGCACGTTGAGCCAATTCGATTAACAACTAACGAATAAAAGTGCAAATATTTTTTTTAATTTAATTTTTGTGTTTTTGAACAGAAGAGCAGTAATATGCACGTATAATATACCATTGTTTAGCTTAAGGTCTTAGAAAGAAATTAGATAAAACTAATTTATGAAAATAATAATAAGTCAAAATATCAATTGCGAAAAAAAAAAAAAATGTCATTTAGTACCTTTTGGAAGTCAATCGATAAATAACCAGGCTAGTATGATACCTTAAATTGTGACCATTTCATCTCCGAATTTAATGCCTTAGAAAAAAAACAAACAAAAAAAGAACAGCAATTGTATATTTTCAGATTCATTACTGATCAGCTCTGATATATCCTGAATAGAATTCCGTGATTGGAACTAGAGAAAGATTACTAAGAAAGACTGTTGTACTGAATAAGAGGCCAATAACACCCAATCGGTTTCCTCTGGACCGTATTGAGCCTACCACAATATCTGAAAGAAATAACCCTGGCTCGAACTGAAGTGGCCAAGCCCACGAAGTACGGATTGGATCTCAGTTATTGACGTTTCCCATCCTAGCTCTACGGCTTAAAGCTTCTCGAAACAACTTACATGCCAAATTAAACACATTCTCTAAAACTTAATTTCTTGATCCAAGGAAGGATTCAGATCCAATAGCTTGTTCCACGGCAGGTGAAATGTTTTTTTTTTCTCGTTATTACCTTTCTTCAAAAAGCATTGAAATAATTTACGGGTTTTCAGAGACCTTTTCTTCGATGTCATTCTAAACGATAAAACCTTGCCGTGTTTTGACTACTTAGGCAGGAAAAGCAGTACATGTCAAAACACTGATTTTACAATGCATTTTCATAGATAAGGACAATAATTATTCAGCCACCTTCATGGATCTCATAGGTTAGCATTTTCATTGTGAAATCCGTATTTAAAGAACATATTCATCGTTGGTATAAATGCAAAGCATAATAAGGAGCGCTTAGCAAAGCCTCAAAGTAATAAATGTCATACAATTACTTTCTGACATAATCTGTTCAATTTAAGATTTTTCACATTCGTGTAAATAGTGACTATCGTACGTATGATAATTGCAGTAATTAGCAAGTAAATTGGAAAGGTAAAAAAGAGAAATCTACGAAAACTGTATCCCTTTCCTCAAGGAAAAGTTCCGTGAGAGTGACTTCAACGTGAGAGGCCTATGGTTCGGAGCCCGCGGAACTGTACCTAGTTCAACAAGGAGCTTCATGGAGGATATAGGTGTCCATGTCAAGGACGTAGCTAAGCTAGCTGAAAACATAGTACTCGAATCCCTGGGAATAATACACCATTAAATTAACCCATAGCGAGTAAAACAGGGATCGCTGGAAGGACATGGGTGTGCATATTTTATATTTTTAACTTTTAATTTTTTATTTTGTTTGTATTATTTATTTTATCACAGCTTCCGCTGGCATTAGAAACTACCCGGACCTAAGTCAATGGTGAGGCTAGTAATTCTTTAATGCTCATTATTTTTCTAACAATACTCGCAGTACCGAGTTACACAGCTTTCTGCACCTCATCCGTGATGAGGAGAAGATCCAGCTTCTTCGTTGAATTAACTGTCATCTCTGGTATGAAGCCATTAGTTGAGATGATCAAAGGCAGCATTCTCACTTTTTCAAGCTTATACAACTACTCCAACTCTTCACTCAGATCCTGAGATTTTCAAAACTTTTCGATATCTAACTTATAAAGGTTGTCATCTGATGGAACCCTTATCTCGATGACCTTCTTATACATTTCTCCGTTTAGCATTGGTAAAAATCATGCTTGTTATGCGGAATTGTGTGATCTGTAATAATTGCCAGATCCCAATATAACTTGACGTGCTTTCTATCAATCACTGGTTGTGGGGTGTATTTATAATACGGGCATGTGTCCTCCAGAATCTGAAATTTCTTGGACAGTGCTTTATGAACAATTGTTATTTTGTAAATTGTATGAATTAATATGATAGATAAGCGAGAAAAGGGGAAAAAAAGAATAAAAGGAGACAAATAATTTATAAGAAAATGCTAAAAGAAAAAATATAAATAAAAGTAAGGGGAAGTATTGCGATCGTGAACATTTTCGAATTCCAGTTTTCTACGGAAATACACATTTTAGGGTCCCCTGAGTTCAAATAACCAACTCCCGCAAAAAGGTGTGTGGTGTGTGTGTGGGCGGAAACGGTAAGTTACCTTACCAGAAGAGCCACTTTATACCATGCATTTTACACCTTTTTTCGATTTTCTCGAAAAGGGTTCCGACGATTTTGATTAAATTCGCTATATCGATGTAATTTTGATGGGCTTTAATATAATTTCGGTTTCATTTGGAAAAAAATGGTCTGACATGACTTAAATACCGATATTTTAAATTTTCTTTTTCTAAAGTACCTTTAATTTTGTTGATTGTATAAAAATAACTATATTACCTTGTTACCACTGATGAAAAAACACCTAAATGTATAAATTGAATTAATTCGATACCCAACTAAAGGAGAAAACAGAAAAAATATTTTATTAATGCAATTTTTTGTTTTTGAAACATTAGAGCAGTAATATTTATGCTATATGTGGAAAGCTTAATATTTTAGAAAAAATATAATCTTATACTCAAGCTTTTAAAAGTTAATAGAGAGTGATGAAAATAAAATAAAACTAACTGATTATTATAGATAATAATATAATTGATTTTTTAATAAAAGGCATGTTTTTCTATAAATTCGATTTAATTAATTCTTTAATAGTTTCACGTATCTTGATTTCTAACTGTATTTTAAAATTCTTTCAAAAATGGTGGTAAGTGAAAGTCGTGTGTTGCCCGCACCAGATTTTTTTTGTTTATATTGTATGTTAAGATTTGTATATTAAAAATTATCCAATAAGGAAAAAAAAAGAAAGCTGTGTTAATAGCAACCCAATTAAGTTCAATAAAGTTGCTAGTTCAATAAAGTGTATCCCTCTAATTGTTTCAGAGGCGCTGAGCGGCTCCGTGGCCTGCTTGAAGCCCCTGAAGCTGCCGCACGAGGAGGCCGGGGTGCTGAGGGTGCAGGTTCGACCCCCCAGCCCACCGCACCCAGCTAGCAGGAGGACCGAGCTCTTGTTGGGGGAGACCAAGCCCAAGGGGACAGTCTTCCAGCCTCCTCTGCTCTTCGCTGCACAGGTATGTCACATTATAGTTCCCTTATTTTGCTTGCAACGTTATTATTTTGATCAGTTATATTTAACTAGGTTTATATAGAGGGTGTCTTATCCACTACTGGACAAAAAGAAAAGGCACACCACACTTTTTTTCAATATTTAAATTACATAATATAATGGATTTCATAACCACGTTTGTTTACTTAAACCTGAAACTTAGGTCTAATTTTTTAATCGTTGAAAATTAGTCCGAAACGACAAAATCGAGGCGGAAGTGTGATGGTTCTAGGAGCTATTACTGCTTCTTAGCCCAGTAGAATTAGACCAAAAAAGGGGGTTGGCAGAAAAAGGTAGGGTAAATTTAATTTAGGCACGATTGTTTGTACTACTGCCCTCATTAAAACCTAAGTTTTCACACTTTTCACCATTGTGCGTTTTCCGCCATCTTGAAAAAACCTCTAAAAAAAGTACTTTTTTTCAATTTGAATCTGTTCATTTTCATGTTTCACATGTTTCAACATTTTAAGCCATTAAAACAAAAGTAATGTATTGGGAAATTGTTCTTATTAGTTGCAAAAAAGCTTTCTTTTCCTTGAATATACACAATAATTGTTTTAAGATAATATTACGTTGAGAAGATCTAATTAAAACGGAGTATTTTATTTTTTATTAACAGAGCACTTTCAGTGAAAACGTTATTTCAACATTTCTTGTTTGTATAATTAGGAGTAATTAAAAGTGTTATACATCTACCTTGTCAGAAATTTAATGCTCTAAAAGATTGTTTCTTATGTATTTTTTAATAAACTGCACACCAAAATAGTTATCGAATGCGAAACCACCGACTTTTCTGACATTTTGTGTTTTTTTGACAATTTGGCCAATATTTACAACCACGTATCTCAGTAGGTGTTTCGAATTTTCCAACATGTTACGTACCAAACATGTAGGCAATTTATTGTTCTTTAAAATTGCTAATGACAAAGTTTGCTCTAAAATGTCCAAGAACAGATTTAGAAGCAAAGAACTGAAAAAAGTACTTTTTCTAGAGGTTTTTTCAAGATGGCGGAAAACGCACAAGGGTGAAAAGTGTGAAAACTTAGGTTTTTAATGAGGGGAATAGTACAAAAATCGTGCCTAAAAATTAAATTTATCCCACCTTTTTCCAGCCAAAATGCTATTTCTACTGGGCTATCTGGGAAGTACCTTTTGTTGCAAATCAACTAGAAGACGAACAGTAATGCTTACATAAAGCTAATTAACGAAAAAGTGCATCCGTGGCTGAATGGAGTTTTTCCCCGTTAGGATTACTTTTTTTTATTTTGCAAGATAACGCCCCATGTCAAACGTCCCGTATTACAAGAGGTCGTTTTCGGGAAATGAATTTTAATTTTTTAGGCTGGCTTTCGCGGTCTCCGGACTTTGTGCATAGGAGTGCAAACTAACCTTTTAATTAATGATTTCTTAAATTAAATTCATCCTCCCAGATATCTTATACAGATATATTTCAACACTAAAGTAAAGGAAGATGTCTTTACAATTTTCATAACTGTGTTGGCATCTAAAAGCTTTGAATAAATAGGTGATTCTGATTTTCAAGATCTGACCAGGTAGAGTTTTTTCTTGTATATTGAAAAATTATATAATGATCATAAACACCCTAAATTGTAATAAATGGTGTTAATTTTGGTTTTGTTTTAAGCCTTGACAAACAAATGATTAATAATTATTTATTATATTTGACGAATTTGTTTGTTTTGAGAATTTTCGGAGAAAGATATGAATAGTTTGCTCTAATCTTCGATAATAAAAATGGCTACCTAGAACCGAAATTATTTTGCCCATAATTTACGAAATTGGTTTCAGCCAATAAACTATGTATCCCATATTTATTGAACCACTATTGGTGGGGCTAACTTACTTCGTATGTGGGCCATTCGGTCAATTTTCCCCACCTCTGACAGCTAAATTGATAACCATCCGGAATTACTGAGAATTAGAATGTGGAGAACACCGTTAGCTAAGGCTACAATAAATTAAATATTAACTAAAGCGTATAAGAGGCAAAACTACCTAAAAAAAAAGGAATTTAGGTTAAAATAAAGATAACTTCATGCATTTGTTTAAGGGATTCATACATACAATATGAATTAAAATAGAATTCTTGCTTGAATATATCTCTTTTCGCTTTTACTTAACTATATATAAAATATGTAGTTAGGGAAAGTATTGCGATCGTGAAAGTTTTTGACGGAAATACACGTTTCAGGGTCCTTTGATTCCAAATATTCTCTTTGTGTGTGTGGAGTAAGTCGTGCGCAAGAACGAAAATTTGAACGGAACTGAAATTTCATCTTTGTGACAACCATACACTCTAGATGTTACAACTGTTTCTTCAGAATCGGCTGACAGGAAGATCTACTTTATATCACACATTTTGCATCTTTTTACGATTTTCTCAGAAACGGCTCTAACGATTTCGATTAAACTCGCTATATCAATGTAAAACTGAATGGATTTTAATACGATATAGGTTCGATTCTGATTGAATTAGCCAGACATGGCTTAAATGCCAATATTTTTTAAATGGTATACGTTTAATTTAATAGATTTAATAAAATAAACCATATCCATATCATTAGTAATTTTAAAAAACAGCTAAATCTACAAGTTGAAAGCATTTTATGGCCAACTAATGAAGAAAAAGCAAACAAGTTTTGGAATTTTTAAAAAATATTAAGATAGATTTATAATATACCGATGGAAAGCTAATGGTTATATAAAAAAATATATATATTATTAACAAAGCTGTAAAAGGTAATGAATGAAGAGTGACGAAAAGGGCATACAATATTCTGATTATTTACTTAAAAATTTAATATAGTTACTTTATTCAATCTAAATCATATTTTTTCTGATAAAAATTAATTAAACTGTTTATTTAAATTTACTTAAATCCTCACACCAGACTGAAACGACAAGAAACTGCTCGAAGATATCGGCTACTACAACACTTACTAGTCAAACGTTCAAAACTTCCAGTATATTACCAAAGACTCATTTACATCACTATTATCAGACCTATTTGGACAAATGGAATCGAACATTGGGGCTCCACAAACCATCTAATTCCTCCCGCATCCAGTCCTTACAATCCAAAATCCTTCGCAAAATCCTGAATGCCCTTATTTTGTCACCAATCAACTGCTCCATAATGACCTAAACATCCCATTTGTTGCAGACATAGCCCGTGATAGATACTCCTCTTTCCATTCTAAACTCCCTGTCCATACAAACCCACTTGTCCGTAATTTATCTTCCTCAGATATCCCTTATCACCTTCCAAGGCGACTGAAATGGAGATGGCCTCGGGACCTACTGCCTTAAAATAGTTAGTGAAGTGCTACCTACCACTGGGTAGTTCTTCCTCAAGGCATTTTCATGACTTTTTTTATTTTCATTCTATACATTTACTTATTGTTTTCTTAAATACAGATGTAAATTACGATAAATAAATTTAAAAAAATAAATTTACTTAAAATCTATTTTCAACTTGACGTTAATTTAATAGTTCTTAAATTGATTTTACCTGCCGAGGTAAATGAAAGCCCGCAACAGATTTATATTTCTCATTGTTACTCACTTCTATAAAACGAAACAGAATCACTGGTATTTTGGTTGAAAGTGAATATTATACAAAATTAAATTCATTTAAATTGTCCATTCTTATCTTTCTATTATTTTTATTTTATATATTTAATTATAATTTTGTGGCTAGTCTATTATATATTTGAGCGAAGCAAGGCCATTTGTAATTTTTAGTCCATCGATTAATAATCTTAAACGAGAAAACGTTCCTGAATAAAAATCATTTTCATTTAAAAAAAAATATCTCCCATGAACCAGTAGAATAATTAACGTGTATTTAACCTAGGATTCATTCTAATTTTATTTTTGTTTTTTTATTTAATGGAGAAAATTAATATTAGCACCGATATTGTTGTCATAAGACTGAATAAGAGAGAAAAAAAAAAAAAAATCAAGATGTGAAGGTGAACGAATAACAGTCTGGATTTTACTATTATTGAAAATCACGGTTCTAAAGCGTAACTTTGATTCAACCTTGAAGTGCTGAAATTCTGTTTACTTCTATAAGGAAAAATGTCAGTTAACGCCAGAATATTCCTGCTCAAAAGATATTCCAGAGAAGTAGGACAGTGGATAGAGACACGTTGTAAATAAGTAAGATATGACTTATGTTCCATGTCAAATCTAGAGATGAACTCACTGGAAATAATGCCTTTGTCTCCAGCAACGTTCCCTCACTCCATTCCCTTTACCATTGGCAAGACATTATTCTTGAAATCGAGTAATATTTTTTTTTTCTGGAAATCTGTTTCTTTTCTGAGCTATTTTGAAATATTATAAATAAATATATACTTACATATGACGTAAGAAAAGATGGAGAGATAGCTTTAAAATATTGTTTCGGAAAAAAAAAAGAATACATACATTATAAGACTCCGAAAATCAAAGTAAGTTAAATCCGAAAAAACAAGGTTATTAATTGATTTAATGGAAAAGAAAAAAATATTTATAAATACTATACTACTCTTATATAATACAATACTACTCTATAATGTAAAAAGATTCATAATTCTTGATGGATATGTGTGTACCCCAAATGTCACCGACATATTTTTTTTTTTTTTTTAATCCATCAATCTATAAAGAAGTACCGTAAGGATAAATACTGGTTCCAAATTATAAATTATTTTCAAATATTACATATAATGATCAGTCAATCACCTTCACTTCGTCTGTCAAAAACCTGGGTATTACCATTGACCAGACCCTCTCCTGGAAACCCCATATAGCCCCAATCTCTCGAAAAACAATAAGTACCCTATTTTTCCATTACTCCCATCATCTTCTCCTCACTTATTTTCTCTTACTTTGACTATTGCTGCGGGGTATATTATGACCTCTCGATTTTGCTCGAGGACTAGCTTAAGCGAATTATAAATATATTTTTAAGATTAGCCCTCGGTACACCGAAGAGGTCTCATTTGACCCATTTATAAAGCGTGTTAAAGTAGATCCTTCTCTCTATTCGCAGAAAATATGTCCTAGGATCTTACCATTACCAAACCACCAACTCCCACCTACAATAGTCGGTCCACTTCCTCGAAACAAGGTCTCGCCATTGTGACCTTTACATTCCTGCCCATAGATCAAAAACTTTTGATCATTCCTTTCTTGTCCGCTCTACTACTCTCTTTAATTCCCTACCTACTCATATCCACCATGCTTCTTCTCTTCTACCATTCAAGTCTCAGCTGTTCCAATACCAAACAGATGCTCAACAAGCCTGATATTTCGAATCAAACATCAATTAAAAAAGAAAATGTATTTTTTATTGTTGATATTTAACTTAGTTAATGGATCAATTATGAATCAGTTTCAATGTTTAGTTGTGTTCATCTTTCAGAAGTTATTGTATACTTTAATCCTTTATTTTCTTCTGATATCATTGTGAATAGAAATTGAGTAAAATACTTAGTTTTTTGGCTCACCGTACAACTTAATTGTACATTTTTCTTAAGGGAGCATGTTTCCGTTTTTTTTTTCTACTCTACAACCGATTTTCACTTATAAATAAAATAATTTTATAAGCCTGGAGCCAGTAGAGTTTCTGTACCACTCACCAAATTTCAGTCACTTGTAATCATGATACAGATATGTACTGTTTTAGGTTCATAATTTTTTACTCGGTCATTGCCATCTTTGAAACCCTATATAAAAATACCGACATGTAGGACAAGGACGAAGCTATGTAAGAAAACGTAATGAAAAGTGAATTTGAGTTTCGTTTTGTTTATATACTTTTAAGTAGATAAAGTTCTAGTTATTATTTAGTTTCGAGAATTTGTTTCAAACCGTTTTGTTTACGATTTAGATAACTTATTATGATGTGAATGAAATGTAAGACACATTCTTATTACAGTTTTTCTTTTTACTTTCCTATTTTCAAGATTGCCAGAATTAGCGAGATTTACTCAACATATTTTTTCAGCTGCAATGCTGATTTAAATTTTTTTACCGATGCTTTTATATTCAAGAGAAAATCTGGTATAACTGCATTTTATATAATATCAACTGAATCATTTCAACCTGCTTCACTACTTTAGGCCTCGTTCGAAATAGGAATTCTAATAGAGCGTAGGGGTTAGTTAAATGCTCTTGGGAGGGGCTTAATAGCTAAAGTGGAAAAAACTTTTCATGCCCTGAATAGGCCACTTTAGCCCGGCTTTACGATCGCATAAAATATACAGAAAGATACGGTAATGAAATAATTTTACCTATTTCATGTTAATCTTATGTGTTGCGTGATTTTCTTGTTTTACGAAGATTAGGGAGTCGTTAAATGTAATGCACCAAAATGGTGGTCGAAATAGACGGGAAAACCATTCAACTCTAATAAACTTGTTTATTTAAGTTTTACGATAAAGGAAAAAAAGTTGTAACACTAACGGAAATATTTGAATTAAGGTTAAAATTGTTCTTTAAGGCTACTTAAAAATATTCAAGGTACAGTTACAGGGTAGAAATCAACCGAATACCATAGAGCCAATTGCACCTATTGCACATTTATTAAGATTATCCTCTAATTTTCATATTATTCAGCTCTCGAACATTAATTAAAAAAAGGTAATTGTGAAAAACAAAATAACAAATATACATACGAATACCACCCTAAAGTTATAAGTAACATTTGCTGCGGAGTTTTGGTATGAATTCATAGCTCTTATGAACATATTAAATCAAACTTAATTTTTGAAAAAATAAATAGATAAATACATTGCTTGCTACATTGTTTCGAAATTATTCAGCTCGCGGCTTCTATCTTGAAACAAAATTATGGGTCTGGCTATGGTTATAATTTACAAAACCATTTTCCTTTCGACGATTCTTTAGAGATGTTACGGACAAATGTTCTGTATGGAAATAACTTAAAATTTTTAATCCGACCAACAACAACACATCTTTTTGACCAGAGCGTTTCAATTAAGTCCCAACAATTAATAAGTGTTGACAAACTTGACTAAAACCAGAACAAAAGTTACTGTTAGGGAGCCGGAAGGATTGCAAACTTGCACCCTTTGACAACCTTTCCATAATTACCAACGCTAATAAATTTTAGTTGTCTTTAAAAAAAAAATTTTTTTTGGATGTAATTCAAAATGATTCCGAATGCTCTTTTGAGACCTGATTTATTGATCAATTCATTGTTAAACATAATATAATTAATTTAAGGAAAACAGAAAAGAAACACAACTTCAAACAAAGAAAAAAATAAAGACAAAAAATTATAACTCTAATTTAAAATATTAACACTAATTTTTCATTACTTGGAAAAACAAACATAATTCTCAATTTGGAAAATAAACCATAATAAAGCTTAATTCTGTATTTACAAAAAGAATGGATTTAAACTTCAATTATTTTAAATCCATGTGAGAAAACAAATGAACGCAAATTACGTTGATAATTAAATTAAATTATATTTTGAAAAATAATTAATATTAAGACAGAGGTTCATTTAATATTCAGTATATATATATATATATATATATATATATATATATAAAAGTAATTTTTAATGAGCTCATCATTCATGAGTTATAATTAAATTAATTGCGCAATTAAAAGAAAATGTCCAAAATACACTGGGTAAGTAATTGGTAAGTGTAGAAACTGATGCTGGTGTTGTCTTGACAACCCTTCCAGTATAATTTCAAGTCAACTTCAAGATTGTTGTTAGAAGATGGTTAGCAGGCTTCCGTCTTGGTCCGTACACGTTTATTGGCTACATGCAGCTGAAGTCCAATCCGTAGAAGATGGTGTTGTGTAGTCTTGCTGATGAATAACGAGAATCGAGAAAATAAAAAAGAGCCTCCTAATGGCATATAACCAACAGTATAATCGGAAATTTAACCGAAATCAATAATATTTACAGCGATAGTATTAAAAAACAATTGAAAGGGTTAAACTTAAAAACATATGTTTTTTTGTACGTTATGTGTTATGTTTTTTATATTTCACTATTTTAAATTAATGGATTATTTTTTCCAAACTAAATTAACAATACAAAGAATAATTAAAACTGTAGAAAGAGAAATTATATGTTTGTTTTTTTATTTTAATTTAAAATTGAGACATTTTCTTTCGGTCCCTCATTTAAACTAATAAATGTTTAACAACAGATGAGCGGCCGAAGCAGTTACTTAAGCCAAAAGACATTATCCACTTAAAAAATCCATGGAAACATAATAAATGAAGTATTTTTGAAGTTTGAATACTGTCACGAAACGAAAGCGAGAGTAATTAGCCCAAATTGGCCGCACATTGCAATAGGAGATCCGCACTAATCCTCAGAACATGTACGGCTTTTGAAGGTGGTGTTCCAACAGAGCAGTACGCTGACTAATCCCCCTGTGCAAGTCCTCTTCGGTCTAAGTCCGCATTGAGCATTCCAACTAAGTCCATCCTGAGGGTCCATGCTATAAAGCCAGCCCTCCGGAGCCTATTCTGTACCAAGTGCCCGGTATTTGGGGTCTCTAGGGCTAATTCCTTTTCAATTGAGAGTGATATATGCGGGGCGCCCTTCTGTATATGTTTTATCCCAGCTATACAATCATGACGAACATGAACCAATAACTGTCATTACTGTTATCAAGTTCGATGTTAAAACCGGAAATTATGACTTGGAAGATGCGAAGCGCTCGGGTCGTCCTTCAACTGTTGATGATGGCCTAATTCCAAACTATACCTGGAATATGGGCCTATGTAATAGATCGAAATAGGTTATATATAACTAGCTGTACCTCGCGGCTTTGCACGCGACTGTTTCATTTTTTTTTTTTTTTTTTAATTGCTGCCAATTAAGAAAGTTTTTTAAAATGACTGTTAGGTGAGGTTGTACATTATAAATATACCTTAGATAGCAGTGAGTTAAACTTTTAACTATGTCTATGTACGACAAATAAATGATTATCGTTGATTGTCAGATATTAATTTTATTCAGTTTAATAAGATACCCGTGATTATCTAATACTGACAATTTTGCTTCTAAACATTATCATTCTATACCATCGTAACTTCTATGTAATATGAGCATTTTTTCCACTCGGGGGTGTACCCTTCCAACTGAATAAGATCTTTTTTTTTTTTTTTTTTTTATGTAGAACAAAGTTCTATTATTTTTTCAAAACTTATACCTTTTTCAGCCTATTGATCATTTTAAGAAACCAACAACAATGAAACATACGGACTGGATAGAAACCTACGCACGAAACATGGCTATGAAACGAAATACACCTAAATATATTTTATACAAGTATTTTAGTATCTATGCTATTACTGATCTGATTAAGACGAAATTACTTCCAGGTGGTTAGATATATGCTTGTCATTCAAATAAGTACTTATAGTTTTTGAGTTATTCGATAACCAATTTTTTTTTTACGTTTTAGAAAAATATTTTTTTAAATCACTTAGAGGACGAATTTTCCCAAACCCGGCCTTATTGCACATCTAGACGGTAAGGCGAACCTCCAAGAGAAATTTCAACTTCACAACCATTGTCGTTTTTGAGAAACTGCGATGACCAGACAATCGAGTAAAATGGCACATTCTTTTATAAATATAGATTACTTAAATACTTATATTTATATTTTTTAGCTGCTTAAATTTTTATTTTGTTCATAAATGTGACTGTAAAAGGTTATTGTCTTAGAGAAAAGTTTCTTGTATTATTCAATATATAAATGTCTGGCCGAGAGACCAATAAAATAATTTATTTTCAAATGTGTAAAAAAATAAATAAATATATATGTATATATATATATATAATATATATATATATATATATATATATATATATATATATATACAAAATATATTGAATACAAACAAACGAAAAAAATCTGCTATAAAGTTTTGTTTTTTCAGAAACAATTCTTTATTGAGTAATATTACAATCACTCCAATTTAGGACATTTAAATAGTGATAAAGTACAACACTCGTACTACATTCACGCAATATATACAAAACAATAAATTTATAAAATAATAATACTGTATACATATATACAAAACAAAATAAATAAGAATACATATAAAAGTCACTCATACCTATGTACTATTCTCAAGCATACATCACGTGAGTGGAGAATCAAGCCAATGCAAGAACTCCGATATACATGTACTTTATACCATCAAAGTTTCCTAAATTCTATCAGAACCTTATCCATCACACTAATCCGATATAAAGTAATAGAGCTGAACAATTTACAAATAATTAAAATACATGGCTTATTCCATAACTCTAGTATTTTGATAAAATATATAATTTTGTCTTACGTTGAAAGTAGGATAGTGGATTTACAATTTTGCATTTAGTTAGTGTCTCTTTGGGATGCTAGAAGGTGTTGGAAAAGATTTGAAAAAGGTTTTTAATGAAAAAAAAGAGAAGAAGCGTGGCGAATGTGATTAGGTAGGAGATTCCAGAGGGATGCAGATTGGTTTGGTTCTATGGGTAGGAATGTAAAGGCCAGAATGGCGTGATCTGGTCCCTAGTAAGTGAATTGAGGATTTGAATTGTTGGATACTGTGAATATATAAAGGTTGTTGAGATTTAATGACTTGGTAGAGGTATATTTAAAGTGCGCGCAACACACGACATTCAATCACCTCCATTATTTATATCGATTCAAGAATATTTCAAACAAATTTATAAACGAAAATAAATTGTTAAAGAATGATTTAAATAGAAATATGTGTTTTATTAAATAATATATTATATTATTATCCACGACAATCAGTTTTATCGGCTTTTCATCACTCTCCGTTAACTTTTACAATAGTATGTATAAGATAATATTTTTTCTAAAATCTTTAGCATTCCAAAGGTATGTTATACATGTATATTACTGTTCTTAAGTTGTTCTTTAGTTCAAAAACTAAAAATTTCATTAAAAAAATAGTTTTACAGTATTCCCGTTTAGTTGGATATCGAATTCGATCAACTTGTATATTCACTCGTTTTTTAGCAATGCTAATCAGATGATATGGTGAATTTTTCCGAATCTACAAAATTACAGGTACTTTAGAGGAAGAAAATTTATAATATCGGCATTTAAGCCCTGTCTGACTATTTCAATCAGAATGAAACCTATATGATGCTAAAACCCGTTCAATTTTACATCGACATAGCAAGTTTAATCAAAAACGTTGGAGTCTTTTTTTGAGAAAAATCAAAATAAGGTGCAAAATGCATGGTATAAAGTAGATCTTCCGGTCAGCTGATTTTGACGAAAAAGTTTCTGTAACATGATGGGCATATAGTCTTAAATATGAAATTTCAGTTTCATAGGACTTTTCGTTTTCGCTTGGGAGTTACCACACACACACAGACCTTTTTGCGGGACTTGGTCATTTGGACTTAGGGGGACACTGTAACGTGTATTTCCGTTGAAAACTGGAATTCGAAAATTTTCGCGATCGCAAATATTTAATGTATAGCTAAGTGAAAGTAAAAACGAAATATATTAGGAAACAATATTTGAGAACACAAACCCTGTCGCTACGGCATAACAATGCCCATTTCAGCCCTTAAACACCGTTTAGATAACAATGCTGAGCGAGGACTAGGAAAGAATACAAGAGGGATTGAATGCTAAAGAGGCCTGCCCTTGCCGGGAGAATTAGATTGATGGTAGCCTTTCTAACTATTGTAAATACCCAATATCGGAGTGGCTCTTTAGGTCTGCTCCTGATCGCTGATAGGCCTTCCTGTGATTGATCAACTTGCGAGTACCCTCGAGGTCCAATCACTCATCTATCAACTCTCTATATCCAATCCCACTCTTCGCCTTTGATTAATCTTCTCAAGGTCGAGTCTATGGCCTGGCACCGACACGGACAATTCCATTATCTTAAAGTTCCGCGTTCCCCTCAATTAGAATTTTCGAAAATCCTTAATATATCTTGAGTAATACCCAGACTTGTGAAGAGCCAAAACGACTGAAATAGTTAAATTATAAAAAAAAAACCTGTACCTCTCAACCTATGAAGGGTCTTGGGCTCAGTACACATAGAGATTCGTACTGTTATTATGCCAACGGCCGTGCGATGAGGAGATTCGGCCAAGATTACACTTAGCCACCAGGCTTTTCCCCATTTTTGGGTACCCTCTACATAGAGGCTGGGTATGCCCTAGGAGGGTCTGCATGCCACCGGATCGCCTGAAGGCTGAAATAACAGAATAAATAATATTCTGTCAGGGATTCGTATCCATGACCCGGAGCACAGTAGACTAGCGCTCTATCCACTAGACCACGCCGCTCCCTAAAGTTAAATTACAGCAGAGTAAAAATATGATAGTAAAATAATTGCAGTTTTCACCGAAAATACACGTTTTAGGATCCACCGAGTCCAAATGAACAAGTCCTGCAAATAGGTATATGTTTGTTTGTTCATTTGCATTTTGAATCTTTTTACGATTTTCTCAAAAATAGCTGTAACGATTTTAATTAAACTCACTATAACGATGTGAAATTTAATGGGCTTTTATTATATGTACGTTTCATTAAGATTGAATTAGTCTGACAGGGCTTAAATGTCAGTATTTAAAATGTTCTTCGTCTAAAGTGGGAAGCGACGCGGTCTAGTTGGTAGAGCGCTAGTCTACTGTGCTTTGGGTCCTAGGTTCGAATCCCGGCAGCGGCGGAAAATTATTTATTCTGTTATTTTAGCCGGGGGCGATCCTGGGGCATGGAGACCCTTCTGGGGCACACCCAGCATCTATAAAGTAGGTAACAAAATAAGGGGGGAAAACCTGGCGGCTGGGGGTGATATTGGCGGAATCACGTCATTGCCCGGCCGTCGGTCTAGAAACATTACGAATCTCTACATAAACTGAGCCCAAAACTCTTCATGGGTTGTAGTGGTGCAGTTTTATTTTTTTCGTCTAAAGTACCTTTTAATTTTGTAGATTTGAAAAAAATTGGTATATCATCTTGTTAGGATTAGCAAAAAACGGCCGAATATGCATGTTAAGTGAATTCGATAAACAAGTAAGAGAGAAAAGCAGAAAAATGATTTTGTATGCAATTTTTGTGTTTTTAACACAATATTAATGATATAGATGTGTAATAAACCGTTGAAAATCTAAACATTTTAGAAAAATAATATCTAATGCACGAAATTGTAAAAATCAATGGAGAGTCCGATAAAACTAAGTGATTTTTTGTAGATAAACATATAATAGATTATTTAATAAAGCACATGTTTCTGTCGTTACTTTATGTTATTAATTCTTTGCTCTTTTTTCACGTCTAAGTGTATATTGAAATTCCTAGATTAATTTTAATAACGAAGGTATGTGAAAGTCGTGTGTAGCGTGTACCAGATTTTTTAAAATTGAAGCCCAAAATAACCTAGTTTGAATATATTCAATCGATACAACCAGATTCTGTTGTAAATAGAATTTCAAATCATATGGTTCATATTATTCTGGAAATTAACTAGGAGAGGGTCCCAAATGTTTCTCAGCGATGATGATTTTTTAAAGATTAACTAGACATTAAACAATTAGCATGTGCGAAATATTAAGTGCCAACTCTTTTCAGGAGTTAAATAAAAATAAAAAAGAAAGTTTGTGCGCGAATAGCACATTTTAATTTAAGATCTCTAGTTCTATTAAAGATTGAAAAAAAAACTTTAAAAAATATTTCAAGTTTTATGCTTGGTAATAACCCTAAAAATATAAATAATCTCGCCACATCAATACTTTAAGTAATTCTTAAAAACTAAGTTCAGATTAAGATTTCTTACTCCTAAAAAAAGTTTATTACAATTTTGTATTAAAATTTCATTTCAGTTTATAATTTTATAACCAAGCATAAAACTTAAATATTTTAATGTCTTACTTTTTTTTACGTTTTTCCGCTTTGAAATAGCGCTCCAAAATTATTTGTCTACCTTTACTAGAACCAGAGATATTTAATAAAATGTGATTTTCGTGCATAACTTTTTCCGATTTTTTTACGCATCTCCTGGGTAGTTTTGGCACTTATTATTTTTCAGGTGCCGTTCAATGTCTATTTTGACCAACAAAAAAAAAATGCCATCAAAATCAGTGAGATGCATTTTTGATCCTCTCTCCTTGGTAGAAACAAAGCACATTGAGTTACATCACTGCCTGGCGTTGTCATGCAAACGCTCACGTTCTTGATCGAAGTTTTGGAAGGATGGTTCGACCCGTCGTTCACAGCCAATGAAAAGAAAGATCGTGTAGAGGTCAAAAATGAAGGGTTAGGAGAACGGTTCAGCGTCTTGGCCGAAACTGAAAAAAAAAAAACCCGACGGTTTTTAGTTATAGTACCTCGACTAACGCCTCATCGCTCCAGTCCTTTGTTTTCTTTAAGAACTCCCACTCTTTTTCTAATTAACTTCGTTAATTTTTGTGTTCTCTTAGTTATTATCTTAGTTTAAGTAGAGGAATAAACAATTTATTGAATTAGAAGTTTTTATTCATATTTTATTGAATTTTACAACTGCATTGACATAAATACAATAAGTAAAACTGTTGAATTACAATATAGGGCGTAAAAGGCTTTTGAAGAAACTACCCACTGTTAGAACTTCAATGTTTATTTAAGTAAGTAGATCGCGAGGCCATCTTCTTTTCAATCGCGTCGGAGCTTTGTCGGGAATATGTGAGGTTGATAGGTTGCGGCCAAGAGGGTTTATATGGGCTGGGAGTTTGGAAAAAGTGCTATATCTGGTACGAGAAAGGTCTACAACAAATGTGATATTAAGGTCGTTATGGATGATTTTATTTGTGACTAAATAAGGACCATTAAGGATTTGGCGAAGGATTATGGATTGTAAGGATTGGATACGGGAGGAATTAGATGGCTTAGTAGAGTCCCAAAGCTCGATTCCATATGTCCAGATGGGTCTGATGCCGGTAAAATAAATGAGCTTGTTATAATGAATTGGAAGTTTGAACGTTTGTTGAGTAAGTGTTGTAGTAATCGTTATCTACGGGCAGTCTCTTGTTTAAGTCTCGTGTGAGGATTCCATGTAAGACGTATGTCAAGATGGAGTCCTAGGTATCGGATTTGTTCAACAGTTATAAGTGGGATTTATTTTAATCCTCCAGTTCTGACACCATTAATTAATTAATTAATTAATTAATTAATTAAGCACCATTTAGTGTACTGTTTAATGTAATTTATTAACTCTAACCAAGATTGGTAATAGAGAAATTAAACTTATTTTCATTTATTAATGTAACTATAAAAACTGAATGAAAAATAAGTGAATGTACAATAATATAGGAAAAATGTTCGTGCTACTTTGTGTCATAATTTGCACAACTATTGTGTTATGATTTTCTGTTTTTTTAAATCGTAGATTGATTTTAACTAGTGAGATAAATGAAATCGGGTGTTTCTCACACAAGATTTTTTTTTTTTTTAATGAATATGATAATGAGGCAGTTCCTAAACCAGGTCACAGATGTTTATTTTATCATTATTATTATTTTTTTTGTTAAGATAAGGTCCATTAATAAACTTTATTTTGTCTCAGGCCGACTATTTAACTAAGAGCTATATCATAAAAACTTGCTAAGCCGTAGGCTGAGAACAAGGAAGCTTGTACAAGGAGAACTTTACTTACCCAGCGCCTGGCCGTTTATTAGCCTCCGCACACCTGGCCCTTATTTGCAATAGGCCTATTAATTTTTCCCTAATGGCCGGATTAAATATTTTTCTCCAAGGATAGTTAATTAATTTACAGATAGGAGAATTGATGGGAGCTGCTAACTGACTCGAGTCTTTTAAATAAATCAGTCTCAACTCTTGGAATTATTAATCACTTTAAGAGCTCTGGTGTCCCCGGCCCAAGATAACTACAACCGACTGACTTACGGCTTCTGTTAGTCTAAGGCTGTTTGCTAAAGCAATGAAAATTTAACTTGTTTCGAGAATCAATGCGCTACATTAATAAAACATTTCTACAATTTATACTGGGTATTTTTAATATCTATAAAACAACAGCTTAACTTATGCTTATTTAACATAAGGCAGGATTTTGTTATGTATAAAATATTTTTTTCAAAATTACGCAACATATAATCCGAATCATAAATGTCAGAATTGGGTAAAAAAAACGACATGTAATTTCCCTCTGACTCGAAAAAACAACGGATATATTTATCTATATTATGCGGCTTTTCTGGCAGATAAAGAAAAAAAGAAATAATCTACTTAAACTTTTTGTTTTAATCATCTGTACATTCAGATCTGTAACTCACAAGTACATTAAGACATAGGTATATTTGTAATATTTTTCGTTCAAACTAAAATGACTAATAAATTTAAATCCTAACGCCAAAGGTGTCATAAAAGTTGTATTTTGAAGGATGAATAAACCATTACACAAAACATCACTTCTTTTTTTTAAAAATGATGTGAGAATGAAAATAAATTCAGATAAATCCCACCAAATTACCTTTACCCTCCGTCGTAAACCAATGACATCCTGTCCTACTGTAGCCTTTAATAATATTCTGCTTGTCCCGGCTGAACAGATCCGCTACCTAGGTCTCTTCCTTGACAAACGTCTTACATGGAATCCGCACACAAGACTGAAACGACAAGAAACTGCTCGCCGATTTCGATTACTTCAACACTTACTTGACAAACGCTCTAACCTCCCACTTAAATACAAAAGACTCCTCTACATGACTATCATCTGGCCTATATGGACTTATGGAGTTGAGCTTTGGGGCTCGACCAAACCATCGAATTCTTCCTGTATCCAGTCCTTACAATCCAAAATCCTTCGTAAAATCCTCAACGCTCCGTACTTTGTCACAAATAAAATCATCCATAAAGACCTAAATATTCCATATGTTACTGACTTGGCCCGAACTAGATATCAATCCTTCTATGACAAACTCCATTCCCACCTCAACCCACTAGTTTCAACCTTGCTTCCTCTTCGATTCCTCATAATCCTCCGAGGCGTCTGAAAAGAAGATGGCCTCGAGACCTTCCTGTTTAAAATAGTTACTGGAGTGCTTCTATTGGGTTGCTTCTCTACAAGTCTGTCTCATGTGATTTTTCTTTTAGCATATTTACTTGTTGTATTATCAATTACAGTTGTAAATTTCAATAAATAAATATTTAAAAAAAAACTGATGTAAGGACGCTGCTTTAGAATTATGTTACTGGTTCTATTTGTTCTATAAATGTGTTCTTCAAGTGAATTGGGTGCTTAGTTGCCAGAAGCTTTAAAATGGTATTACAACTGAATAATAGATAAACATATGTGTGTGTTTGTGTGTGTGTATATATATATATATATATATATATATATATATATATATATATATATATATATATATATATATATATATATAAATTAAAATTAAGAAATAGATAAAGAATATCTGGCTTTCACTGACGATTTAGCGATTTTCGCAGACAGTGGACAACAAGCAATAGAACAAATCAATTTCCTGAAAGAAATCGCAGAAAAAAAACGGATTACAAATCGTATTCCAAAAAAACTAAACTAATGCAGGGGTCACCCATAGCGTAGTTGCTAGCATAACAGCTTTCTATGCCAAAGGTCGTGGGTTCAAACCTGCGGGTGGCCCTAGGATTTTTTAATGGGAATAAAAAATCCTTAGTCATGCCGTCCTTCGGAGGGAACGTTAAAAGGTGGTCCCGAGCCTGTGCGATGTCAGGTACTCGTTAAAGATCCCTATCCTAATAAAACCTGGATAGGCAAAATTTAGGATTCCCACTGTAGCATCGTCCGATTAGCCATAGTAGCATAAAGTGACGTTAAACGAAAAAAAAACAAACAAACTAAACTAATGCCAAGCGACAACATAGCTAGAAAGTTTATGGATAAAAGTAATGACAATCGAAAAAGTTGAAGAATTGAATTATTTGGGAGACATTTTCACTACAAATGAGTTAAAAGAAATTGCGATATAACGAAAGATCTATCTGTTGGAATAGTAAATCCAAACACCAATACACAGTAATAGAAATGGTAGCGCTATACACAGCGGAAACGCTAACTTTGGGGAAAAGAAAACTGGTAGACTTGGGAACAAGCGAGGGAAATATCTAAAGGAAAATTATGGGAACAGCCAAAAACAGTGAAGGAGAATGCAGAATGAGAAGCATCGATGAAATTTACCTGAATGATGAGCCAATAGATGAAACCATAAAAAAGGGGATATTAAAATATTTCGGGGACGTTTGGAGGATGGAAGGTAACAGGATGGTTAGGAAAAAATCATGAAGGGATGTTTTCCATGTTGAACTCAAGAAGGTATGAACTGGAAGCAAGTGGACAGAAGAACTAAAACAGCGGTTTTCTGAGCAGATGGAGGCTTTTTGGGAAAGAAGAAGAACCAATAGGAAATTTAGATGTGCTTCAAATCAGTCTTCTATCGTGATCTCCAAACGGTCGAATCAAATAAATAAAATAAAATAAAAATCAATTATAATGATGGAGTTTTGTTGACCGTTGAGAAATTAGATGAGGAAGATGGTTGGGGGTGCGGTCATAAATTAGAAACACACATTTAAAATAAGTGCTATTTTAATTATGTGCCGACGTTTCGGCCTACAATGTGGGCCTTCCTCAGGGCTAAAAGAAACAAGATAACAACCAATGTAATTATAGACTTAATAATGCGTTAGGTATATAATAATAATTTGACAGTAATAAAATATGGGAACAGAAATAAAATTAAATGTAAAATGATAATAAGATGACAGTTATGAAGTATGGAAATAAGGTGACAGTTATAAGGTATGGAAATAAACAAAATTAAGATGATAGTTAGAAAGTATGGAAGGTAACATAATTGAGATGATAATATTGTAATGAGAATATATTAAGAGAGACTAAGCAAATGAAAAAATGACAAAGGAAAAATATGTGAACAATTAAAATTTTAAATATTAACAATTTTGAAGTGATATATGACGGTAATATATTAAAAACATAGTTAAGAGTATAGGTAATATATAAAATGAACATACTTATTAAAAAAGAGAAACAGTATGAATAAAAAATAATTTTAAATTTTAAAATAATGTTATATTAAACTAAGAATTATATGTCAGGATAAGTAACGGAGAAAGATATGAGTATGGAAAGAGGGAGAAAGAAATGTGCGATGAAAAGAGATCCTAATCAATAAGAAAAAAGATATTTCTTTTTGCCCTGATGAAGGCCCACATTGTAGGTCGAAACGTCGGCACATAATTAAAATAGCACATATTTTAAATACGTGTTTCTGATTTATGACCGCACCCCCAACCATCTTCCTCATCTAAAAATCAATTAAAATTGATCCGATCAAAACCCCCCATTATTTCACTTACCTCCATTATTTATATTAATTTTAGAATTTTTAAACAAATTTATAAACGAAATTTTTTTAAAAGAATTATTTAAATTGGATTTTGATAGAAACATGTGTTTTATTAAATAATCTATTATATTATTACCTATGACAATAAGTTTATTTTATCGGCTTTTCATCACTCTCCGTTAACTTTTACAAGAGTATGTAATAAATAAATAATAATAGGCTTAGCGAACCCGAAGGTTCGATGCCGATACCACCAAATTCCGCCTACACAGACTCGTCCAATGCTCACTATTCAAGCCCAAGCTCCCGAGATCAGCCTTAACGCAATCCTCCCATCTCCGCTTCGGCCTACCTTTCGGACGCCTACCAGTCGGATCAGCAAATACCAACTTTCTCGGAATCCGTTCGTCATCGAGCCCAACAACTTTACTCGCCCATTTGAGTCTCCGCGATGCACTCAGCTCAATTATATTCACAGGATGCAAGTTCCGCAATTCCGCGTTATGCAACCTTCTAAACTCCCCAGTGGCCTCATCTCTTTTTGGACCAAATATTTTACGCAATACTTTATTTTCGAAAACCTTAAGCCGCTGTTCATCCTTTAAAGTAAGCGGCCACGTTTCACATCCGTAAAGAACCGTTGGAAGAATAATAGTTTTATAAATTCTAATCTTTAAGTTTTTAGATAGAAGCCGCGAATTAAGTAACTGAGCAACTGAATAATAACACGCATTTCCCACCTTTAACCGGGACTTTATTTCTTCCTGGATTTCATTTTTTCTAGTTATAATTGAACCTAAATACTTGAATTTCTCTACGTGTTCAAAAGTATGACTTGATACATCAATATCTCCAAGATCGACACCGTTTCTGCTACTAATCATATACTTTGTTTTATCGGTATTTAATTCGAGTCCTATTTCTTTACCGGTTTTTATTAACACACTTGTATTTAGTTGTATGGTTTCCGTGTCTTCACCTAGCAGTACCAGATCATCGGCATACCCCAAAACCGGAATCTTGTCACCCATATTTAAGCCTTTCTCGGTACACATCACCTTTTCTATGACATATTCTAAAGCTATATTAAATAACACAGGTGAAAGGGAGTCACCCTGTTTTAAACCCGATCGCACCTCAAATCTCTCGGAGTAATTATGACCGATTCTAACTTGGAATGTTGAATGTTTCCGACAAACACATCTCTACTAGGTTTACTAACTTTCTAGGTATTCCCTGTTCAATCATGATGTTATATAGCTTCTGACGGTCTATTGAATCATAAGCCTTTTTAAAATCGATATAAAGTTGATGGACTACACCGTTGTATTCCAATTTTTTCTCTAATATTTGACGTAGGGAAAATATTTGGTCAATAGTCGAGCGATTCCGCCTAAAACCACATTGGTAATCTCCGATAATTCCTCAGCGGATTCCGTGATTCGACTAGTTAGAATTGACGAGAATATTTTATAGCATACTGGGAGAAGAGAGATCCCACGATAGTTGTTACAATCCGACCTCGGTCCTTTTTTGTGAATCGGAATAATTATTGATTCTTTCCATTCCTCGAGCATTTTTTCAGTTTCCCAGATCTTTTTAACTAAAAAATGTATTTTGGAAACGCCCGCTTCTCCACACACCTTGATTAATTCACTCGTGATATTATCATTTCCTGCGGCCTTATAACGTTTTAATTTTCCTATCGCCATTTCGACTTCCTCTTTACTCGGTGCGTCTATCCATGGTTCAGCGCTCTGATATTCAGAGAGAGGAGATAGATTATTATTTTCCGTATTTAAGATGCCGTCAAAGTGTTGTTTAAATTTATTTAATATCTCAGAAGGATCCGCAATTATATTGTTATTTGCATCTTTAATCGCATTCAATAGAGGTTCAAATCTTTTACGCGATTTGTTTATACCTTTGTACATCTCTCTTACGTCATTTTCGTTTCTGTGTTTTTCTATTTCTATTATTTTGCCTTTAAGATACTCTCTTTTCTTATTTTATAAGAGTTTTGAAGTTTCATTCTTTACTAACCGAAAATAAGCCACATTATTATCGCTTGGATTATTTAAGGAATTCAGTTTAGCGGTTTTTCTTTTTTCGCACATATTTTGACAATCCCTGTCGAACCAAGGTTTGTTCTTTTTATTTTCAATTTTTCCAAGACATAAATTACCGACCTCTTTAATTTTATCCCTGATCCCTTCCCATAGTTTGTTTACATCTTTGTGTTCCTCGTCTGAAGATTCCAAAGCTTCGAACCGATTTTTTACTTCTATCGCGAATTGTTTTCTAAATTCGAGGTTGTTCAATTTAACTAAATCAAAATTCTCGGGACGAATATAGTTCGGTGTTCTCTTTTTTGTATTTAGTTTTTGTCGAAGTTTCGCGATTACTAATTCATGATCAGAACCGCATTCTGCACCCCGATACGATCTCACGTTAATTATGCTACTTTGCCATCTGTTTTGTATTAAAACATGATCGATTTGATCCCGTGTTTGACCATCCGGCGATGTCCACGTTTACAAGAGTATGTATAAGATAATATTTTTTATAACATCTTTAGCATTCCAGCGGTGTATTATACATATATCTTACTGTTCATAAGCTCAAAAACCAAAAATTGCATTAAAAAATATTTTGCAGTTTTCTCCTTTAGTTGGATATCGAATAAGAAGTTAGTTAAAGTTTTGTGCAGCGCATACCTAATTTCCAATTATTTTTGAGTTTGATAATTAGTTTTTGCATATGACTCGAAAATGTTTATGATTGAGAATTTTGTTTATTATAGCATATTTAATAAGAAACATTGAGCTATATGATTCTTATCTGAGCTCCAATAACCCTCATCCATTGATTTTGAAACTATAGTAAGTGAAATCAAATAACGAATTACATGAAAAACGTTCGTGCTGGTGTAACTGCCTAGATCTGATTGTTATTCCCCTGCTCTATGCAGAAGCACTGCCTCGTTTTCGTTACTTTCTCTAGGAGATTGGAAACAGTGATTAACTTTCTGAGCGGTATTACATTGCTCTTTCCTACTTAATGATTTATTCACTGCCTCAACAAACCCCGTGAAACCAGGGTTTGTTCTTTTTATTTTAGATTTTTCTTAGACAAAAATTACCGACCTTATTAATAATATCCCTGATAATGGTAAATGATGACTATTTTGTATCTGATTATGGTAAAATGTTACAATGATCCCTGATAATGGTAAATGATAACTATTATCTCTGATGATGGTAAATGATTAATTATAATATTCAATTTCAGTTCATTTATCACGCATTTTGGGAAAGACAGAACACTAATGGTTCAAAACGAAGAGCTTTCTGCTCAGTAGACAAACCTATTTCTGACATACAAACATATTTAGTAACCAGTAATTTACAGCAGACATTGAAAGATATTTATATTCAAATAATTATCCTTTATATGAAACATTGAGCAGTTAAAATTCTCCCGATTCTGAAAAATATCGATCATTTTAAATCTATAATAAGAAATTGTGATCGGTTATTCAATTAAGAGCTGGCAATACAGATCATAACAGGATCTAAAAACAATTAAAAGTTTAAATTTACGTATTTGTTTTCACTTTTACATTCAATTCTCAAGAAATATTTATGCTATGCAGGCAATATATTTCTAATAGCCTACATCATTTCCAGCTTCACTGCCCAACATATTTCTATATATATAAAATGATTACGCTATTTTGGTTTCCGCTAACTCTTTTTTAATCAAAATACGGATTTCGATTCGGTTTTTATCATCATTCAGGGCATTCTATTCTAAAGGTTTATAATTAAAATAAATTGCGATGTAGCTTTTGTTCAAACGGGAAAATAAATTTTCTGTAACCAAATCGTCAAAAAATTTCCTGAAATATAAGTAGTGATGTCGCGTATAATATACCGTTGGAAAACGCAAACATTTAGAAAAATTAACATGCAATAAAATCAATCATACGGGTTAATGTCTGAAAATCATTACACAATGGTTATGCAAATTATGACACATAGAAGCATTAAAATTTTTCCTATATTATTGTAATTTCACTTACCTATATAAGATGTATATAGTAAGGGAAAGTATTGCGATCTTGAAAATTTTCTAATTCCAGTTTTCAACGGAAATACTCTTTTAGGATACCCTGAGTCCAAATGACTAAGTCTGTGTGGTAAGTCCAGCGCGAAAACCGAAATTCCTATGAAACTAAAATTCCATATTTAAGGACAGCTATACGCCCGAGATGTTACAGCAACTTTTTCACCAAAATCAGCTTACCTGAAGAGCCACTCTCTCTATAGCATAGGTGCATTTTGCATCTATTTACGTTTTTCTTAAAACGATTTTGATTAAACTCGCTATATCGAAGATTAATTAAACGGTCTTTAATATCATGTAAGTTTCATTCTGATTGAAATAGCTAACAGAGCTTAAATGCCGATATTTCAAAATTTCTTTCTTTAAAGTACCTTTGGTTTTGTAGTTTTTATGAAATTAACCATATCGTCTGATTATCAAATATAAAAAAATATATATAAGTAGAACCAATTCGATAACTAATTAAACGAGATAACTGCAATTAATTTTATTGAGGATGTATAGTCGACTGTAGAAACTATTAGAGGTGGAATAATCAGGAGTTAGTCAGTTTTTGATTTAAATTTTGCCAACGTTTCGGCTCAAGTTTGTGAAGTGAAGTAAGAGTTTTATACTTGGACATGTCTCAGTAATGCCCGAAGATGGCTCACTAGCTTGAGCCAAAACGTTGGCAAAATTAAAAAAAAAATAACTCCTGATTATTCCACCTATAACTGCAATTAATATTTATTTATTGATTTTTAATGCATTTTTTTGTTTTTGAGCTTAAGAACTGTAATGATGTATAACATGTATGTATGATATACCGCTGGAATGCTAAAGATTTTAGAAAATTTATTATCTTATACACACTATTGTAAAAGTTAACGGAGAGTGATGAAAAGCCGATAAAACAGACTGATTATTTAATAAATCATACATATGTTTCTTTTCAAATCCAATGTAAATAATTCCTTAACAATTTATTTCTGTTTCTAAATTTATTTAAACATTCTTAAATGGATATAAATAACGGAGGTAAGTGAAAGTCGTGTGTTGCACCAGATTAAATGTTTATGATTTATACGATACTTCGTTTATTTCAAACATGGTTATATTATATTCCTGTTTAAAATGGGTTAGAGGTTAAGATTTGTTTAATTTATTATTGGGGTTGATAATGTAGGTTTTATAATTTAAAACAGGAAACATATCTGACTTAAATGGTATGGAATTAAAATTAAGCTATAAGAATATCAACCTAATATAGAAAGATTAAGTAGAAAAAAAAGAGGTAATCAAAGAGATACGTGCAATTATCTAAAGAAATTGATGACTCAACTTACTCGGAATTCAGATACCAACCCACCCAATTAAACATGATATTTTTCTTTCCAGAACGTTATTTTCCTTTCATTTTAAGCCTTCTCAGGTTTTAAATAAGAATATTACAAACAAAAAAAATCTTTCACGGCAATGAAAAAAAATTAAAACATTTTTTTACCGAACAGTAAAGTAGTACTTTACAATTTTGTCTACCATTAGAGGATTTTCAACCGAAACCAAAAAATATTCTTAATGGAATCGGGAAATTTATTACACCACAGATCAAGTAACACGGTAGGGCGCGTTTATACTGTATGCGTTTGGTGTATGAAGCGGTAGCGGGTTCCTAGAATTAAATTGGAAATATATTATTAAGGTTGATTTAGGGCTGAATAATTCTTCCATTAATACTGATCATTTATTTCACGACGTTTCGGGATATTCCCATCTTCAGAAGTCTCGTTATATATTCTGTAATCCAACATTTTACTTCAGCCAGGTAAAAAATAAAAATGAAGTCAAATTCTAAACACTTCAGATCTGAGCAAGAGTATTGCTCAGATCTTTGTCCTCAACTGGCTAGCCCTTAATAATTAAATGAGATCTTCCGTGTTTAGAACATATTGATATAATGGAAATATATTGATTGCACGACATAAATATTTATTGAGAATTGAATGTAGATATTATGGTTTTTATTAAAGCTTGATATGATATAAATTTGCTAATCTTAACTGAATGACGTGTCTCAATATCTGTATATGGATTTGACCTGCCTTTAGTCGCCGCACTGTGGGCAAAATCAGCAATTTAGGTGGACAAAAGTCAAGTCAAAAATTTGGAATTTTCCAGTGCTTCGCCTTTTTATTATTACTTGGCAAGACCCTTAAGACTAGTATTTTCCGCAATACCATGTTTACAAATAAATAGTAAATGAGTGAATCATTCCTGTTCGCACAAGTACCTAATAAAAGGCAGTGGGATTATCTTTATCGATGGCCATTTATTGTATTCAAGGTTTGTGTAGCACAAAGTCTTTTTGCTTTTATTTACCCAACCCATCCTAATACCTTCCTTTCTACCTATGCGGATGACACTTGTGTGATATCAGTCACTAACGATCCAACTGCTGCTTCTCAAACTCTTCAATCCCACATCAGAGACCTTAGGTATAGTGTCAGAATTGGCGAATTAAAATTGATTCCAACAAATCCCACCAAATAATCTTTACCCTTCGTCATAAACCTATGACATCCTGCCCCACAGTATCCTTTAATAATATTCCGCTTGTTCCAGGTGAACAGATCCGCTACCTTGGACTTCTACTTGACAAACGTCTAACATGGAATCCCCATACTAGACTGAAACGACAAGAAACTATTCGCCGCTTTCGATCACTTCAACACTTACTAGACGACAGACACTCTTAACTTTTCACTTCACTACAAAGTACTCATCTGCATACCATCATAAGACCTATCTGGACTTACGGGGATGAGCTTTGGGGCTCCACTAAACCATCAAATTCTCTCCGTCTTCAATCCTTACAATCCAAAATCCTTCGAAATATCCTCCACTCCCACTCTAATCCACTAGTTTCTATTCTGTCATCCTCTTCCATTCCTAACAATCCTTCGAGGCGTCTGAAAAGAAGATAGCCTCGAGACCTTCTAGTTTAGATTACCTATTGGAGTGCTGCCAATGGACAGTCACTCTTCGTGTCTTTTTCATGTGTTTTATCTAACAGATAATTTACTAGATGTATTAATAAATAATGTTGTAAATAAATAAATAATGGATAAAAAAAGAAGCTTTTATTTAACAATGGACATTGCTGAGGCAGGTTAAGACATAATATTTCCAAACTCGTTAGTGAATATACATTGTAATCTACCTGTAAAGTTAATTTAACAGTTTGCAAATGTAAGTCCCTATTCAATACCGAAAAACTACATAGCCCCAATGTTACCCCAAGAATTTGCTTGTAGGATTTGTTTCATCAATCCTTCTAGTCTTTAAATATTACAAAGAATTTTTGCGATTTTTCATTCATTCACATTTCATTCATGAATTCACTGTACGCTCGCCAATCGTGTCAAAAAAATAATTAGTTTTTATATTTTTTTCCGTAATCTGGGACCTTAAAGGTTAAATATGGACAAGTTTCCGAATTCTGTCCACCTAAATCGGTCATATTTTCCACTGTGCGCAGTGTGAGATTTTCTCTAACAGTTGTACTAACATTAAACCTCTTATTTCTTTTTGCCAAAAAGGGTGAAGCCTTATCCATCCGAGTTCTAGAAACTGTGGCACATGTACGGACTGGTCTTATCACTTTCCTCCTCTCAGCTTAGTGACAGCACTTGTCTCTTTATGACCTGTCACTAGGTGTAAGAGGTTCTCTCACGTGAGATCATCCGTCTTTGCATTTTTTTAGTAATATGTTTCCAAAAAACGAAAAGGAAACCCCACCAATACTTTTCAGTTGTAAAGTTTTTGTATGTATTATCATCATATATACTAAGAAATGTCATACTGTATTTAATTTTTCATGAAAATGGAAATATAAATAAAAAATATATAAATTTTATGAAACAGAGATAATTACCTCGCAAAGGGTGGTGTAGATATGGTCGACCAGATTAATTCAAATTTTAATGTTTTGAGAATTAGGCGTAGGTAGCCTTTGACTATTATTGTTACTATGATGAATGTTGCAGCAATAAATAGTCAAATTATTTATTTCTAAACACACAACAAAAAAATCTGGTGCGGGCAACACACGACTTTCACTTACTCCTGTTGTTAAAATAAATTGAAGAATTACAGATAATTTAATTAAATTTAAATTTCTATAGAAAACATGTGTTTTATTAAAAAATCTATTATATTATTATCTAAAACAATCACTTAGTTTTATCGGATTTTTATCACTCTCTATTAAATTTTACAAGCTCTTGTGAATAAGATAATATTTTTTTCTATAATCTTTAGCTTTCAACGGCATATTACACATGTATATACTGTTCTTATGTTCAAAAACGAAAATTGCATTAAAAAAATATTTTTTTCAGTTTTCTCCTTTAGTTGCTTTTCAAATTTGCTGAACTTGCATATTTAGCTGTTATTTATCAATTCTAACAAGATAATATGTTGTTTTTTTTTATAAAATATACAAAATTAAAGGTACTTTAGAAGAAGAAGAAAATTTAAAATATCGGCTTTTAAGCCCTGTCCAAGTATTATTATCAGAATAAAACCTACATGATATTAAAGTCCATTAAATTTTACATCGATATTGGTGTTTAATCAAAATCGTCGGAACCGTTTTCGAGAAAATCGAAAAAAGGTACAAAATGCATGGTATAAAGTGCCTCTTCTGGTAAGCTCATTTTGATAAAAAAGGTTTTGTAACGTTTCGGGCATATATTTGTCTTAAATATGAAATTTCAGTTTCATAGGACTTTTCGTTTCCGCCCGGGAGTTACCACACACACACACAGACCTTTTTGCAGGACTTGGTTATTTGGAAACGTGTTGGACCCTAAAACGTGTATTTCCGTTGAGGACTGGAATTCGAAAATTTTCACGATCGCAATAATTTTCCTTACTAAATATAGTAAGTGAAAGTAAAAATCACAATAAAAGAATATCTTAAAGACCTATCATTGAACTGATGAAACCCAACCGAAAACGGAGGTTTGATTATAATTTTTGAAATATTGTGTTTATATATTTTTTTAAATATTTACTTTTTAAATTCATAATGTTTACAATAATAATTATCTTATTCAATAAAAGCGTTTTAGTGAATTAAACCTATAATTCAAGGGCAAAATAGGCGTTGCCGTTGGCCTAGCAACTAATGGCGGGTTATAACGATGTATATATATGTTTCGGAATCAAGGACATTGTAACTGAATAGTAAATGTTATATATATATATATATATATATATATTTTATTTTTTTTTATTGGAATTTACAACTGTATAATGGAATACAACAAGTAAATCGGAATGAAATATAAAAATCTGCTGCGAGCAACACACGACTTTCACTTACCTCTGTTTTTAAAATTAATGAAAGAATTTTCTAATACAATTAGAGATAAAAATACGTGAAATTTTTAAGGAATTAATCAAATTAAATTTCTATAAAAACATGTGTTTCATTAAAAAATCTATTATATTATTATCTAAAATAATCAGTTAGTTTTATGTTCATTTCATCACTCTATATTAACTTTTAAAAGCTTGTGTATGAGATGATATTTTTTCTAAAAGCTTTAGCTTTCCATCGGTATGTCATACATGTATATTACTGCTATTATGTTCAAAAACGAAAAATTGCATTAAAAAAAATATTTATTCTGTTTTCTCCTTTAGTTGGGTATCGAATTTATTCAATTTATATATATTCACCTGTTTTTTATCAGCGTTAACAAGATAATCTAGTTATTATTATTGAATCTACAAAATTAAAGGTACTTTAGGGGAAGACACTTTAAAATATCGGCATTTAAGCCCTGTCAGACCATTTTTATCCAAATAAAACCTACATGATATTAAAGCCCATTAATTTTTACATCTATATAGCGAGTTTAATCAAAATCGTCGGGACCGTTTTTGAGAAAATTGAAAAAAAGGTGCAAAATGCATGGTATAAAGTGCCTCTTCTGGTAGGCTCATTTTGATAAAAAAGTTTTGTCACGTCTCGGGCGTATAGTTGTCTTAAATATGAAATTTCAGTTTCATAGGACTTACCGTTTCCGCCCGGGAGTTACCACACACACACACACACACAGACACACACACACACACACACACACACACACACACAAACCTTTTTGCGGGACTTGGTTATTTGGACTCAGGGGACCCTAAAAAGTGTATTTACGTTGAAAACTGGAATTCGAAAATTTTCACGATCGCAATACTTCCCCTTACTATATATAGTAAGTGAAAAAAATACGTGAAACTATTAAGGAATTAATCAAATTGAATTTACATAGAAACATGTGTTTTATTAAAAAATCTATTATATTATTATCTAAAATAATCAGTTAGTTTTATGTTCATTTCATCACTCTATATTAACTTTTAAAAGCTTGTGTATGAGATGATATTTTTTCTAAAAGCTTTAGCTTTCCATCGGTATGTCATACATGTATATTACTGCTATTATGTTCAAAAACGAAAAATTGCATTAAAAAAAATATTTATTCTGTTTTCTCCTTTAGTTGGGTATCGAATTTATTCAATTTATATATTCACCTGTTTTTTATCAGCGTTAACAAGATAATCTAGTTATTATTATTGAATCTACAAAATTAAAGGTACTTTAGGGGAAGACACTTTAAAATATCGGCATTTAAGCCCTGTCAGACCATTTTTATCCAAATAAAACCTACATGATATTAAAGCCCATTAATTTTTACATCTATATAGCGAGTTTAATCAAAATCGTCGGGACCGTTTTTGAGAAAATTGAAAAAAGGTGCAAAATGCATGGTATAAAGTGCCTCTTCTGGTAGGCTCATTTTGATAAAAAAGTTTTGTCACGTCTCGGGCGTATAGTTGTCTTAAATATGAAATTTCAGTTTCATAGGACTTACCGTTTCCGCCCGGGAGTTACCACACACACACACACACACAGACACACACACACACACACACACACACACACACAAACCTTTTTGCGGGACTTGGTTATTTGGACTCAGGGGACCCTAAAAAGTGTATTTACGTTGAAAACTGGAATTCGAAAATTTTCACGATCGCAATACTTCCCCTTACTATATATAGTAAGTGAAAAAAATACGTGAAACTATTAAGGAATTAATCAAATTGAATTTACATAGAAACATGTGTTTTATTAAAAAATCTATTATATTATTATCTAAAATAATCGGTTAGTTTTATCTTCTTGTCATCACTCTCTATTAACTTTTAAAAGCTTGTGTATGAGATGATATTTTTTCTAAAAGCTTTAGCTTTCCATCGGTATGTCATACATGTATATTACTGCTCTTATGTTCAAAAACGAAAAATTGCATTAAAAAAAATATTTATTCTGTTTTCTCCTTTAGTTGGGTATCGAATTTATTCAATTTATATATTCACCTGTTTTTTATCAGCGTTAACAAGATAATCTAGTTATTAATATTGAATCTACAAAATTAAAGGTACTTTAGGGGAAGAAAATTTAGAATATCGGCATTTAAGCCCTGTTAAACCGTTTTTATCCAAATAAAACCTACATGATATTAAAGCCCATTAAATTTTACATCAATGTAGCGAGTTTAATCAATATCGTCGGAACCGTTTTCGAGAAAATCGAAAAAAGGTGCAAAATGCATGGTATAAAGTGCCTCTTATGGTAAGCTCATTTTGATGAAAAAAGTTTTGTCACGTCTCGGGCGTATAGTTGTCTTAAACATGAAATTTCAGATTCATAGGACTTACCGTTTCCGCCCGGGAGTTAACACACACACACACACACACACACACACACACACACATACACACATACACACACACACAGACCTTTTTGCGGGACTTGGTTATTTGGACTCAGGAGACCCTAAAACGTGTATTTCCGTTGAAAACTGGAATTCAAAAATTAAAAAAAAAAACGATCGCAATACTTCCCCTTACTATATATAGTAAGTGAAAGTTAAAAAGTATGAACCACATTTAGAGAAGCTTTTTTTAAATAAAGAATAACTAGCTGAATTTCAAGATAATTCTATGTCGGCTGATGAGTGCTGGTAATAGACTTTTTCAGTTATTTCGTGTTTGTATCTCAAAAGTTGTCTTGTCTGCTAAGTAGAAAACTGCCCGTTTTAAACCATTACTTTTTCCAAGATGCTTGATAAATAATATGAAACTAAACATTATAATTTACTAATAATAATAAATACAGAGGTTATTTTTCTTCTTTAAAACGGATAAAAAAATTATTAAAAATTATCTCGAGAATCCAGAAAGGAAACTGAATACTGATTGAGTCTTTGTTTAAAAGTAGACCTTAAAAAATACATTCATATATGTTTAAAACTTTGTAAAATTCCCTTATGCTATAGACAATATTTTGTTAATTTACACACGATCAAACGTCAGAAAAGATTTATAGACATTACGATATTCTACAAGGTTTAAAAGTTGTCAAATATTAAAATGTATAAAATTTTCTCGATTTCCAAGAATAGAATGACGGGATTCCTTATTATAGTTTTAATTATTTCAGTTAGATTTTGACTTGCGTTTTTTCGTTAAGAAATAGGATTGAATACTGAAGTATTGATTTCTTGCCATTGCAGTTCAAGATGAAATCGCTTGTACTGTTGGGTACAATAATATTTTTATTATTATTACATTTTTTATAGTTGGTTCGATTTTATAGAGCAACAGCCAAGAGGACCATATATGGCGGTCCTTACTAGGATCGCTTGTAGAAGAGGATTTAACCCACGTCATGATAGATAACATAGCTCTCAATAAAAATAACACACTAAGATATAAACCTGGCGCTCTGGCCGATATCAGAGGAATAACCATTCCAATAAATTTCACATACATTTTATAAATTATACCGTAAGGGACAGTATTGCGATAGTGATGATTTTCAAAGGAAATACACGTTTTAGGGTATCTATGGTCCATAGGGCCATGTCCCCTAAAATGGTATGTACGTGTGAAAGATACTGACAATTTTATATTTAAGACAAGTCATAAGTCAATTCAAGAAATTTCATATTTAAGACAATTCTATGCTAAGGATGGTGCAGAAAATATTTTATGAAAATCGGCGAACCAGAAGAGCCTTATTATAGAGAGCATTAACCAACTTTTTAAGAATTTCTAATTGCTTTAACGGTTTTGACTAAACTCATTATGACGATGTAAACTTTAATATCCCGTTGGTTTCAATCTGGCTGAAAAAGCCTGACATGGCTTAAATGTCGATCTTATCTTTCGTCAAAAGCCCCTTTAGTTTTTTAGATTTGATCAACTTAACAATTTCATCTGATAATCATTGATATACATTAAAGTATTACTTATTGAATATTTTTTTTTTAACGAATTTGATGACCAGTCGGCCGAATTTGCGGTTGAGTTATTTTCTTTTAAGTATTTTATGTGGATTGCACAACAATCTTTTGTCTATTAGAAAGCCAATATACCAGACTGTCTGAGGAAGGAAGCGGTACGGAGTTGAAATTAACCGGTGGACAGTGTTTGCGTCAAAGGGTGACATTTGTCAAAGGTGACGTGTGTCCATTTACTTTCGTTCAACTTAATATACCAAGCATTACAAGAGTCTTCCAAAAGAGAAAGGTGTTCGAGGTTTAGCGTTGCTGGTTCAGGATTGGAATTGGACGTTAAATGGCTGTGTCATTAGGGAACGTAGCCGGAATGGTATCGGAATCGGTATCGATATCGGCGGTGTAGAGGACTTTTCCCAAGACGCTGTCTTGAGGAACACCTGCCTCAGCACTATGATGTTTGGCAAATTATTAACCACAACGATCTCAGAAGGAGGGGTTTGATCGGATAGGATCGGAGGACTAGGTATAAGGATTGGGGTAAATAGGATTGTTTTGAAATAAAGGAGGGATATCTATTCCGGACCATGTCTGCAACTAATAACATAAAGGTCTTGATGGATGATTTTATTAGTGACTAAGTAAAAAGTATTTAGGATTTTTCGGAGAACGTTGCATGGTGACAATTAGATGCGGGAGGGATACACGAGTATCTGGTTTTGTTGATCCGCATAGCTCAATCCCATTATTCCATATTGGCTTAATCATGGTAATATTGGATTTTTGTAGTTGATAGGAAGTTTTGAGTGTTTGTCAAGTAAATATTGTAGTAATTGGTATCCGGGAGCTTTTTCTTGTCGTTCCATTAATTTCTTAATAACATAGCCATCAATATAACCATCCGAAAATCTTAAAAATACTATACGGTAAATTTTAAATTTCGAGGAAGAATCATAATAGTTTTGTTTACTGTTTTTCTTTATTAGATGATTCTGATACTAATATTATGATAGCCTCAAGTTAGCATGTTAATTTAGTGTGACGAGTCCCTTACTCGCCGACTTTGAATACAACCCTCACCTCAAGAATCCAGCGATAATCTCCACACTATCAGCGCCTCCATTTGTTTGCCATCTTCACAACTACCATCAATCTAGTCCTCTGATGAGCTCTCCTCGTCGACCTAGTTGATGGGACTTCTGCACTGAAATTGCTGAGATTGGTTCTAGGTATCTAGATCAATGATTCCCAACAAAACACCCTTCTAGCCGGAGGTCGTGAATCAGAACCCGGCAGATGTCCTTCGGATTATTTAACGAGAACCAAAACTCTTAATTGGTGACATCTTTCGAAGGTACGTAAAATTGTGGTCTAGGTATGCGGCGTCAAGTACTCGTTTAAGACCCCTCTTCTGACATATGGTAGATATAAACAGTTTATGATACCCACTGTAATATCGTCTAAGTGACGTTAAATAAAAGAAAAAGTAATTTGTTTATGTTGTCAAATTAAATTATATACAAAACTTGGCTAACTTGAGAATGAAATCCCCATTTGATCGTCTGCTCAACTTTGCTAAGTTTCTATGAATACTCAGCATATGACAATTTTAGATAACATATGAGATAAATACAGCTTAATAAATGTATACATCAATATTACTTATATCAGTGTAGTTCTTGAAATTTCATAAACACAGCCTCGCCTTAATATGTATGATGGTGTGGCATTCCCAGCAAGTCCAGGATTACAGTATTCGCCATGTTCTGGAACAGACTCTTTTCAAGACAAAACTCAAAGACAAAAATGTTCTCGTAGATAATGTGATGATTCCCCTGCTTTCGAACCAAGCCTTTTACTGTAAATAGATATATTTTTTTAGTAGACATTTTCTTTCAAAGCTATAATGTAGTTTTTGACATCATTTTTTAAAACATAAATTTAATCTACTTGAACAATAAACATATTACTGCTGGATAAAATAGTCGTAATTTGTAATGGCTGTGTATTTTATTATTAATATATAAACTGTTCGTTGGGTTTTGTGATAAAATCAGGAATCAAATAATATAATGAAATCTACCAAATAGCGAACTTTTCACTGTTTTTTTTTAAATTTTCATTATGAAATTAGAGAAAAACATATTTATTAATATAAAGAATTTATCTAAAAATAATGTTTGTTTGATCCGGGTTAAGAGCGCTCAACCACTAGGTTAACCACGCCTGTTTGCATGTGTAATAATTTAAAAATTATACTAGTATTTTTGTCTTTATTAGATTCGTTACGGAGATTTCCATCAAGCTTAGGTCACCTGTAGCTTAGTAGCTAGACAGCTTATTGGTATTAATTTGGTATATATCTCCTACCTCCTGATTCCCCTACCTACTGGCCAACCGATCCCAACCGTAATCCTGACATCCTTGACTTCTTCATTCACAGCGGATTAGGCTCCCTCAACTTATCTGTTACTCGACTTGATGAACTATCCTCAGACCATAGTCCACTGATCCTAAAAATATCTCTCACTCCAATTCCAAAACCTATCCCACCGTCATTTATCCGAGGCCCTGTCAACTGGAACCTATTTCGCCAAATCCTGACCGATAATATTAACCTCAGAGCGACCCTCAAAACCCCAGAAGACCTTGACGATTCCGTCTACTCCATCACCACCGCCATTCAGCAAGCTGTCTGGACTGCCTCCTCTCCTAAGCACTCCAATATAACTCCTCACCAAAACCATTTGCCCCAACACCTTACAGACCTAATCCATGCAAAACGCCGTGCCAGATCATTATGGCAGCGCACCCGACACCCAACAGATCGCCGCTCCTATAACTTCTATTGTAGACAATTGAAGCAGGAGTTGGCGACCTTCCGTTCCCAGTCCTTTAATTCCTACCTCTCCTCTCTGTCAGCTAGTGATAATTCCCTGTAGAATGTCACGAAGAAGATTTTAAAATCCCATCAAGTTTCCCATCCTCTCCGGCGTGGTGATGACTCCTGGGCTGCGTCTGATGAAGATAAAGCCGAGGAATTCGCCACACACCTCTCCAAAGTATTCACTCCTCACCCGGAATCCCAAAGCAATCATACCGCAGCAGTACAAGACTTCCTTTTGTCACCAATACCTCTTTCCCTACCTCCTAAAGCTATTAATCCCTCTGAGGTTAAATATCTTCTCCAGAAACTGACCCTCCGTAAATCTCCTGGACATGATCTCCTTACCCCCCAGATCCTCCGTCAACTTCCACAGAAAGCTATCATATTTCTTACCTATATCTACAACTGCATCCTACGCACCACCTATTTTCCTCTCTTGTGGAAACATTCCACAATCATTCTCTTCCTAAAACCAGGTAAACCTTCCAGCAACACTTCATCCTACAGACCTATTAGTCTACTCCCCATCCTCTCAAAAGTCTTTGAAAAACTCCTTCTAAAACGAATCCTGCCTATATTAGAATGACAAAATCTTCCTTCCCATCAGTTTGGTTTCCGTGCTCATCATTCCACTGTTCAACAAGGACTCCGAGTTGTAGACCATATTTCCTCAGCCCTTGAATGCAAAGAGTATTGTTCTGGTGCGTTTCTGGACATAGCGCAAGCTTTTGACCGGGTATGGCACACCGGTTTACTCTTCAAGCTTAAAACGCATTTACCCCAGTCTCTATACCTCATTCTACGATCGTATCTCTTAAACCGCTCCTTCCGAGTTCGCTGTGGTGTAGAATTTTCTAACTTTTATCCCATTGAGGCCGGTGTTCCTCAAGGCAGCGTCTTGGGACCCGTCCTCTACATCCTTTACACTGCTGATATTCCTAATCATCCTGACACCTTTCTGGCAACATTTGCAGATGACACCGCCATCCTATCAACCGATTCCGATCCTGAAATAGCATCCTTAATCCTGCAAAGACACCTTTGTCTTATCGAGGGCTGGTGTAATGCTTGGCATATTAAGGTTAATGAAAGCAAATGCACCCACGTCACCTTCACCCTTCGACGCAAATCCTGTCCAATGGTTCATTTCAATTCCATACCGCTTCCTTCCTCAGACACAGTCCGGTATCTTGGCTTACTACTAGACAAAAGATTGACGTGGAACCCACATACAAGACTTAAACGAAAAGAACTCAACAGACGATTCGGACAGTTATACAGACTACTAAACAGAAAATCTAAGCTTACAGTTGACAACAAATTATTACTTTACAAGACAATACTGAAGCCAATCTGGACCTACGGACTTGAGCTGTGGGGGACAGCTAAACGTTCTAACATCAAACGCATTCAATCCTTTCAATCCAAAGTCCTCCGAACAATAGTAAATGCTCCTTATTATGTCTCCAACTATACCTTACACCACGACCTTAATGTTCCATTTATTTCAGACCTGATTCCATCTAAATTTTCCAAATTCCACCAGAACCTCATTCATCATCCTAATCCTCTAGCACAATCCCTTTCCAGCTCCACTCATCCATACAACCCTCCTAGAAGGTTGAAACGGCAGTGGCCCCGAGACATATTGTAAACATCTGTTCTGGAGTTCTGACACTGGTCAGATTCTCCTCTCATGTGCGGTGTGATTGTGGCTGTGGCGCCCTTGCTTAGCTTCCGCTGGTTCTCACCAGTGATGCGGCTGAGAAGGAGGCGCTGGGATCCTTTGGGCTCTGCTTGTCCTTCCACAAGTGGGGGGACAAGCCCCGTCCGGGGTTCTCGAGCTGATTGTAAATATTGTACATAGGTATGAATGTGAAATGTTTTGTTTATTTATTTGTTAACTTCATTTATTTGTATTTATTTTGTCTATAAATTTTGTTATTGTATACGTTTATTTATTTTGATTTTATTTTATGTAATTTGACTTTCCTTTTGTTTATATTGTAAATATTGTATGAATGAGATCCTGTAGCACTATTATTATTGTCTATTATGACAAATTGTAATAAATACGAATAAAAAAAAAAAAAATTTGGTATATAAATTCACTGGTTCAAACCTCCACGATGCCCAATTATTTTTTAATGGGAGTAAAAAAAAGCTTAGTTATGCCGTCCTTCAGAAGGTATGTAAAAGAGTGGTCTCTAGCCTCGTTAAACATCTTTATCCAAACCTGGATAGGCAAAATTTAGAACTAGTTATCGCCACAGTTGCATAAAGTGACATTGAATAATCAAAGAAACAAAAATAATTGTTTTTAAGATTTAATTATTACTTAGAATTACACTTTTATTTTAGAATGCAGCAAATGAATGATGAATTAATCAATGAACGAATACTTCAATACAGAAATAAAATAAGTTATGAATTCAGAATATATATATTGAAATTAAAAACAAACAAATTATAATAACGTATGTATCTCCACTAAGATAGAAAAAATGTATTAGGAACTGTATGTAACACAAAATATTTCTAAAATTCCACTGATGAATATTAAAAAAAAGAAGTTTTCTAACACGGAGTAAAAAAACCAAAGAACTGCCAATCACTCAATAAATAAATAAGAATGGCAGATAATTTATAAATTCATAAAATTTAAAGAATACTTTATGACTAAAACAGATTTGATTATAATACTTAAATTAAAACATTGTTTAAAAGTAAGCAATATATTTTTAACACCTTACATTGACATAACTTATCCACAAAAATACTCAGAAAATTCTACGTCATATCTAGTCTTCGTACTCTTTGGATTTCGATTTATTTCTTAACTAAAGTAATTTTCGTTTTAAATTCGTCAATAATATACTACAAATTAATATTTTATGTAATACAGCTGATTATTATATCCCAGTAAATTGATGATGAACTTCAAGAGATTCCATTTAATCTTGAGTGCGATGACAATTTGCCATATTGATGGCCACGGGTCAACGTAGATGTATGCAAAATACATTGCATCCTAACAGCCTAATTATTCCACGATAATCACAATATTAATTTATCAAATTAATTAATATAGGCCTGATGAACACATTTGCCTTCTCTTGATAGATCATAATTGCTGATAAATCAAAGATTTGACGCGCAGTTCCGAAATCTACGTGAAAATCACAAAACTATTGATTAAATTGGAACCGTTGGATTAAATTCTCTTATTTCTCCCTGAGCTTATCAGAAAACCCAATGAACACTTTATAGTAATAATAAAACGAAAAACCGTTAAAAATTACGACTTGACTATACAAGCCAGCAGTTATACTTTTATTCTTCATGTAGATAAATTTATTACGTTACAAACTACAGTATAGCTTTAAAAAATTGTCTACTAAAAATAACTATATCTATAATATTAATAATAAAAGTAAAGTAAAAAAAGTACTTAATGAAATTGTTCGTCTATCCTTACCTAACCTTGAAAATAAATTATAATTCATTATGATATAACAGATAATCCTTGTAATTTTTTACTTATTTAGTTAAGGCAACATCTATATGATTGTTAAAATATGTTATAAACTATTCTACTTAGTCTATTTGTAGTTGGTATCATTCTCTAGCCTGATTTAGCGTGACTCAAGCAAAACCTTGACTGACAAGGTGGTAATTGATCTCGCGCCGCTTTAATCTTTCGACATTGCACTAACCAACGATCGATTAATCCCCAAGATTGTAATTAGGTTCTTTCGATCACGATTAGAACTTCGCCAATTCATTCGCAGTCAATTTTCAGATTGATATTTATACCATTTTTGAAACTATTTTTAATCCTTAAAATATGTAACGCTTTTGACACCTTTTTGCTCTATTGGTGATTCTTGGATCAGAAATTTAATTCTATTTTTATTTTTATTTTTTTTATAGAATTTTTTGTGTATGTAACTGAGACCTACCTTTTAGGAGCTTTATTAGTTTGAAGGAAAAAATTTTCATATGTACCAATGTATAAATATCTTCTTCTGCCAGTGGCGCGAAAGGCCGTGTAGGCCCTGGGCCTCGCGGTGTAATCTCCTGGTAGATTAGACTCACGTTTCTCGATGCATTTTGTAGTGTAGGTTCATCACTCCCTACGTCTAATTTTTTGAGTGGCCACCATTTGGCTGACGGGTCTCACATACCCGGGGAGGGGAGGCTGTGAATGAATGCCTATTTGATCACATTCTTATAAAAGTTCCGCCGGGACTGGAATTCGAACTCACAACCTATAGCAAGAGAGACTAGTGCACTAGCCACACAGCCACGAGCTCCCCTTGCCTAAATATAAAATATTACGAATTGATATCTGAAACATTCTATAGATAAATGATTTTTTTTTTTTTTTTCGGATCAAAACTCCAAGTTAAAATGTTACAGCCCAATAGTCAGTTTGAGATAAAAAGTGTAAGCAAATGAGAAATTTGAATGAAGATAAGAGAAAGAAGCATGGCTTATATTAGAAGGAATGGAATTCCAGAAGGCAGCGAAACTAGCAAGAAAATTTATTTATGAGAAAAAAGTATCGTAGGTATTAGGCCACTCTGTGGCTAATGACAAGGTCTAGACTCTAGAAGGTCCGGATACCAACTTGTTGAGGAAGGGGCTTACCCGGCATGTATTAAGTGGTCTGTCTTTACACGGGGAAAAACCTGGCGGTTGTGCATGATGTTGACCTCAACACCTCGCGGCAAAATCTTCAGCTAAATAATATAGAGATGAAAAAAGTTCAAATCATAAATTATGAAATCACTTGTTGCTGCGTGGTTAGCATACAGCATCCTATACTAAAGGTCACGGGTTCAAACCCGCAGGTGGTCTTTGGATTTTTTAATAGGACTCCCTTCGGAGGGGGCGTTAAAAGATGGTTCCGAGCCTGTGCGATGTCAGGTACTCGTTAAATCCTAATAAAATCTGAATAGGCAAAATTTAGGACTTCCACTGGTGCATCTTCCGATTAGCTATAGTAGCATAAAGAGACGTTAAATAAATAAAAAAGAATTACCATGAGTTTTGATAGAAACATATGTTTGGATAAATAATTTATAACATTATTATATACATCAATCAGTTAGCTTTATCGGTTTTTTATCATCTTAGTTGTTTTGTTTTTATAAATTTTGACCAACAAGAAAAACAATTGATGTACAAAATACATTTCAGAAAATAAGTTGAACATTGTAATAGAGTTTCAATCAATATTAAATAACTGGGCAGATGTATTCTATGCAAATAAAGATTGATGTATAAATAAAAAATGGTTTTTCATCACTCTCAATTTCCTTTACCAATCTTGTATTTAAGATATTTTTTCTAAAATGAAAAAAACGGTATGTTATACATATTTTGTTGAAAAACACAAAAATTGCATTAGATAAATATTTTTGATCTTTTCTCCTTTAGTTGAATATATGTAAAATTCGTTCAACCTACATATTTAGGCGTTTCTTATTAATGCTAACAAAATAATATCGTTAATTTTTTCAAATCTATAAAATTTAAGTATTTTTAAATATATTATTTATTGATATTTACAACTGTATTTTACAACCCATCCAGTAAATAGGCTAAAAGAAAATAGACAAGTGGAGAAGCTACCGAGCGGCAGCTTATTAAAAAATATTCTAAACTAGAAGGTCTCGGGGTCATCTTCTTTTCAGAAACCTCGGAGGATTAGCAGGAATAAAGTAGAAGAAGGGATTGAAACTAGAGGATTAGAGTGGGATAAGAATTTGTCATGAAAGAAATTATATCTGGTTCGGGCCAAATCAGCAACATACAGAATATTAAGGTCTTTATGGATCAGATTATTAGTTACAATTTAAGGAGCACTTAGAATTTCACGAAGGATTTTAGATTGTAAGTATTTTATACGGGAAGAATTTGATGGTTTGGTAGAGCCCCAAAGCTATAGGGGTATAGCTCCGTAAGTCCATATAGGTCGTATGATAGTCATGTTGATGAGCCTTAAAATTAAAGTTATTTTATAGAAAGGAAATTTAAAATATCCGCATTTAAGTCCAGTCAGACTATTTCAATCGGGATGAAACATGATATTAAATTATATTTAGTAGATATAATGATATTAAAGCCCATGTGATTTTACATCGATACAGGGAGTTAATCAAAATCGTGAAAGCTGGTTTTGAGAAAGTCGCGAAAAAGTGCAAAATGCATTTCAAAAAGCAGCTCTTCTGGTTCGCCGGGAAATTTAATGAAAAAATTGTTGACATACCAGCCGTATAGCTGTCCTAAGTATGAAATTTCAGTTTCGCCCGACTCTTCCTTCTTAGGCAAGACACTACACACATAGAACATTTTGCGAGATTTGACTGTTTGGACTCAGGGGACTCTAAAACGTCTATATGCGTTCAAAGCTGGAACTCGAAAAAAATCACAATACTTTCTCTTACTATATTGTACTTTGTTTGTTTATTTTATGTCACTTAATGCTGCTGTGGCTAATCGGACGATGCTACAGTGGGAATCCTAAATTTTGCCTATCCAGGTTTTATTAGGATAGGGATCTTTATGGAGTACCTGACATCGCACAGGCTCGGGACCACCTTTTAACGTCCCTTTATTTAACGCATAACTTCCTCATTATATATTTATAATACAGATGAGTGAAATTAATGTTTTTAAAAAATATTATTTAATGATATTTACAACTGTATTCTACAACACATCTAGTAAATAGGCTAAAAGAACATAGACATGAACAAGACGTGTAAAGAAGCTACCCAGCGGCAGCACTCTAAAAATATTCTAAACTAGAAGGTCTCCAGGCCATCTTCTTTTGAGACACATCGGAGGATTATCAGGAATAAAGTGTAAGAAGGGATTGAAACTAGAGGATTAGAGTGGGATAAGAATTGGTCATGATAGAAACGATATCTGGTTCGGGCCAAATCAGCAACATACGGAATATTAAGATCTTCATGGATCAGTTTATTAGTTACAATTTAAGGAGCACTGGGAATTTAACGAAGGATTTTAGATTGTAAGGATTTGATACGGGAAGAATTTGATCGTCCTTTTATCATCCCTCCGAAGGACGGCATAACTTCCTCACTATATATTTATTATACATATAAGTGAAATTATTTATGAAGAAGTGTCTTGACTTCCTGGTTATTTTCAATTCTTTATTTTGATATTATCTGTTTTTCTTGTTTTAAATTCTAATTAGCGACTATTAAAAAAAAAAAAAGTGTGAATTTAAAATTGTAGTAAGAAAAGGAAAATTCGTATAATTTAATAAATCTGTGAAATTAGAGGTAAAGGAAGAACCGAGAGGGGGAGAGAGGTCCGGAAATTAAGTTTCTTGGGCCTAATTATTGCTCGTATCAGGTTTTGTAGCGGCTCCCGAATTAGGCAAAGTTGCCCGGCCAATTAGTAAATAACTTGAACAGTGTTAGCTTACACAGTTTCCACTCCACCGCAACCTCAAACGTACACGATAATAAGTCAATTTCCCGTCCGGTCCGTCAAAATTTCGGTATCTAAATGAGGTTCTGCCACTGGTGCGTGACAGCCAATAATATTCCTTCATAATGAGGCCAATGATTTTGATTTTTATCCGATTTTATTCTGTAACATTACAATCTCCTCCAATTAGGTCAATGGTAAATGTGTTAAGAGACTTCTATAACGCAATAGTTACAAAAACATAAGTTAAATAAAATAAAAATGAAGTTAATCAAAATTAAAATAAATAAAAAAACTGTAAAGCACATATAACTATATACTATTAATCAACTATGATAAATTATAAAAATCTGTTGTGCGTGTTGCGTTTAATTAGGAAAAACATTATTATTTTTTTTTATAATTGCAATTTGTTTGAGTGAATAAATCTATTGCTAGGTTCTTTTTAAATAAAATGATCTATTTTCACTCAACACTGCTTTATTTCTTATTTTGCCATTTTCATGGGCTCTTTAATCATTCCTTTGTATTGCACATTTATAACATATATTTTTACACATTTTATAAAATATCTATTATAGCCTGAATTAGCCTGGTCTTGAAAATGGCAAAGGCCGAGACGTAGAGAGAAAGAAAAATGAAATAAAGCAGTGTTGAGTGAAAATGGATCATTTTAAGAAAAACATGTTTATACAGTACAATAATTAAACACATGACTTTCATTTACCTCTGTTCTTGAAATCAATTTAAGAACTTTTAAATAAAAATAGAGTTAAAATTGTTTAAAGAATTACATTAAGCTTCGAAGAAAACACATGTTTCAGATTAAATAATGTAACAAGAGAAATTATTAACAATAATCATTCAGTCTTATCCGTAGGTTTGATCACTTGGAATTAGTTTATACAGATTTGTATACTAGATAATATTTTCTAAAATATTTATATTTCCAACGTTTATCATACTTATAAATTTTTGTTCTTATGTTTGGTAAATTAGCTAATATTCTTTTATCCTTTAGTGTGTTATAAAATCCTTTTAACCTTTATATCTACCGGTTTTTACTAAATCTAAAAGTATGAAATGGTTATATTGAGGATGTATAGTCGACTGTAGAAACTATTATAGGTGGAATAGTCAGGAATCAGTCATTTTTTGAATTTTTTTGAATTTTTTCAACGTTTCGGCTCAAGCTTGTCAGCCATCATCAGGGCATTACTGAGCCATGTCCAAGCATAAACTCAAGTTTGTGCTAAGGAGGATCGATACCTGGTTCGAGCTAATTCAGTAACATTTTAAACATTTAGGTCTTTATGGATGAGTTTATTAGTGACAAAGTGAGGAGCATTAAGGATTTTACGAAGGATTTTGGATTGTAAGGATTGGATGAGGGAAGAATTCGATGGTTTAGTATAGCCCCATAGCTCTTCTCCGTAAATCCATTTTGACCTTATGATGACATCAGAGACCTTGAGGTATGGTGTCAGAATTGGAGAATTAAAATCAATTCCAATAAATCCCATCAAATTACCTTTACCCTTCGTCGAAAAACTATGACATCCTGCCCTACAGTTTCCTTTAATGGTATTCCGCTTGTCCCGGTTGAACAGATCTGCTATTAAGGACTTCTACTTGACAAACGCCTTACATGGAATCCGCATACAATACTGAAAAGACAAGAAACTGCTCGAGGTTTTCGACTACTCAAACACTTACTAGACCGACGCTCTAACCTTTCACTTAACTACAAAAGATTAATTTACATGACAATCATAAGGCCTATCTGGACCTACGGAGTTGATCTATGGTGCTCTACTAAACCATCCAATTCTTTCCGTATCCAATCCTTACAATCCAAAATCCTTCGTAAAATTCTCAACGCTCCTTATTTTGTCACGAACAAAATCATTCATAAATACCTCCAAGTTCCGTTTGTAGCCGATTTAGCCCGTACCAGATATCATTCCTTCCATGACAAACTCCATTTCCACTCTAATCCACTAGTTTCAATCGTTGCTTCCTCTACAATTCCTGATAATCCACCGAGGCGTCTGAAGAGAAGATGGCCTCGAGAACTTCTAGTTTAGATTGATTACTAGAGTGCTGCCAATGGGCAGTTTCTCTTCACGTTTTTCATGTACATATCTTTTATCAGCATATTTACTTGATGTATTGTAGTATACAGTTGTAAATTTCAATAAAATATAATTAAAAAAAAAAGTCCTTATGATGGTCATGTAAATTAGTTTATATTAAGTGGAGGATTTATGCGTTTGTTGTGTTGAAGTAGCCGAAAACGTCGAGCAGTTTCTTGTCGCTTCAATCTTGTTTAGGGATTTCAAGTGAGAGGTTTATCAAGATAAAGTTCTAAGTATCCAATCTGTTCTGGAGTGTCGCTAAAGGAAACTGTAAAGGAGGAGATTAAAATATCGGCATTTAAGCCCTGTCAGTCTATTTGTAACACTTCAAAACATATGTACCGACTCTTTGAAACTCTTTCTCTGTATATTTATATATATTATTAAATAATTTAAACCTTTTTTTAATTTAATTTATTCTTTCTTCTCTCTATGTTCAAAAGGATTAAATTTTCTAAGTTGTGGTCTAGAAAGCTGACATATTCAGGACCAGGGGTTCAGAGGGAAAATAAAAAAAAAAAAAAACGAACTAAATTACTCGGTAGAAGGGTTATCTGGACTTCAACACCCCACCTCCGTCCTTACTCCCATTGGATTTTAGGGACGCTTTAAACCAGTCTTGATTTGGGTCATGTTAAAAATACTGCAGGGTATAGGCGTCACAAATTTCAGTACAAAAAAAAAAAATCTTTGGACGCAACTATTATACCAGCTTCTATAGGTCCTGTAGAGATAAAAAAATAAAAAAGATTCTTTAATAAAATATTTAAGCTATGCAGGCTCTGGCTAAGACAAAGGCATTGAGTAGTAGCTGTGACTTATTTTAAGTAACATAAAAGAAGTTTATGTTTTTAATGTATATTACTAATTGAGATATATTACGATTTATCTTAATATGGACAGTATTAATATTGATTTGAGACCACATTCATACAATCTTAACAAAAAAAAAAAGTAAAGTAAAATTATAATAAAAAAAATGGTAGTTCACAAAAAAACAAAAAACAATTTTCAATATTTATAATGTACCGGACAAAACCTGAACGAGAGCCTGCCCTTCCACTTATTATTGTTAGAAAAGCAGAATCTGAGAGATCCCAGCGGCTCTCAACCGCGTCACTGGTGAGAGCCAATGGGCACTAATTGAGGGCGCTATAGCGCTACAAACGCACCTTACTTGAGAGGAGGATATATCAAGAACTTCAGTGTAAAATTTACAAAATGACTCGGGCTCATTGTCGTTTCAACTTTCGAGGAGGGTGGATAAGGATTGCGCAAGAGGATTATGGTGATTACTGAGGTTCTGATAGAGTAAGCAGGATTGAGATGAGGTCAGATCAAAAATAAATGGAATATTAATGTTGGGGTGCATGTTATAGTAGGTGGATAATAAGGAGTATTAACTATTGTTCGGAGGACTTAGGATCGAAAGGATTAGGTGCGTAGGTCGATACAAAATTTAGCTGTCCCCTACAGTTTTAGTCCGAATTTCGTGATAGGTTTTAGTATTCGCTAAAAAATGATCAGTTTCTTGACAGCTGTAAGCTGGGATTTCCAGTTAATAAATATACTAATAATAAATAAAAAAATAGATGATATCTTGAGTTCGTGGGCGATTAAGCATGTGTGATCACTTTTTAATTTAATTTAGTTGATAAGTTTGGACGATTAGGGATATGAGAAAAATAAATTGTTTTTTTCCTACACAAAAAGCTATATTTTTGAGTAACTAGTTAGAAAACATACAAAATAAGACTATTGTAGCTGATTTGTAATTTGTGGACACAAGATCTGACCTCGTACAAAAAAGAAATATAGATATTTTTGTATTAAAATTTACAGTTCAATTTCTATCTTAATTCAACAACTTAATTAGAACGTATATAAAATGACTAGGAACTATGGTAAGTCTCCATTAAGGTTCTAATTCAGATGATCTCGTAGCCACTTTATTTCCATATGCCATAGAGGATTATCTGAAGTGCTATAGAGTGGGGCAAGCACTTCACCTAGTGGATCTGAGGGGGGATGGAGTTCGTCATGGAATCGCACCTGGTTCGAGTCAGAGTGGCAATTTATGGGATATTAATGTCATTTTAGCTGATTTCCTTTTTTAAAATTAATGATCAAAGAGGATTTTACGACTTCGGGTTGCAATGACTTTCTTTGTAATAGCGATCTAGCCGCTCAGCTATGGGCTCCTTAGAGCATAGGATTGTAAGAATAGGATACGAAAAGAATTGGATGGTTTATAAAAACACCAAAGGAAGAGGCTAGAAGTCCAGATAAGCCTTATGATGGTCATATAAATGACTCTTTTATTACTGAAGTGGAAGGATAGAGTGTCTGTCTAGTTTGGAATTAAAATTATGGCTCAAAATCATCGCCCAAAGACTAAAGACTGTCACACTAACAAGCTTTCTTAAGAACTGGAAAGGCTATCATAACAATGAAAAATATTATTTTTTTTATTTTATTTAGTTCAAGGAGAAGCGTTTTGACATCCGATGGTATAGGCGAAAAAAAAATTAAATTCGTCTTTCAGTTTAGTTATTCAATTTTTTTTTATAATATATTTTATTGTTTTTTACAACTGTATATACAAACAAATAATTAAAATGGCTGAATTACAATAACAGGCATTAATAGACATGTAAAGAATCTACCCAGTGGTAGTACTTCAAAGTTTATTTCATCAGCAGGTCTCGAGGCCACCGTCTTTTGAGGCGCCTCGGAGGATTACCGGGAATAGATGTAGATGAGGGGTTACGGACAAGTTAGTTTGAGTGGGAAGGTAGTTTGGAATTAAAGGAGGTGTATCTATCGCGGGCCAAGTCTGCAGCCAGTGGGATATTTAGGTCTCTATGGATGAGTTTCTTAGTTACAAAGTAAGGAGCATTGAGTTTGTTTAGTAAGTGTTGTAGTAAGCGGTATCTGCAGGCAGTTTCTTGTCGTTTCAGTCTAGTGTGAGGATTCTAAGTAAGGCGCTTTGTCTAGATGAAGTCCAAGGTAGCAGATCTGTTCAACGGGGATTAATGGAATGTTGCCAAAGGATACAGTAGAATAGGTACTCATAGGCTTGCGGCGAAGGGTAAAGGTAATTTGATGGGATTGATTTTAATTTTCCAGTTATGACACCATTCTTTAATGGATTGGATGTGAGACCGTAGGAATTGTGATGCAACCGTTGGGTCACTACTTACGATAACACACATGTGTCATCAGCGTAAGTAGTGAGAACAGTGCTAGGATGGATAGGAATGTCAGCTGTATAAACGGAATAAAGGATTGGGCCTAAGATGCTACCCTGAGGTACACCTGCGGACTGAGAAAATATGGATGAGTATGAAAGGTTATGTTTGAATTTGAAAGTTCTATCTGAGAGGTAAGAATGAATAAATAGGAAGTATGTAGGAGAGAGGAATTTCCGGAGTTTGTATAGCAGTCCTGGATGCCAAACTCGATCAAAAGTCGTTATTAAAATTAAAAAAAAATTTAATATCCCCTATAAACAGATATTTTGAATAGACGACCGTAAATTATATAAAATAATACTAGTTATTCATAAGCATCATTTTTCCGAAGCATAATACACTTACTGAGACTATTCCTTCTATTTATGAACCTTTTATCTATTGAAGAATGGCGTGCCCTCGTGAATTTTTTTTTATTTTACTTATAAATAATATTTCATTCCTTTCCCCTCGTGAATATCGTTATAGAGTCGACCTCGGGGTAGAAAGACTAGGGCACAGTATTCGAGACTCTATAAATAAAAATAAATAAAATTAGAAAAACTTATTTACTTATAAGGATTGGGCCTAAGATGCTAGCCTGAGGTACACCTGCGGACTGAGAAAATATGGATGAGTATGGAATGGTTATGGTTGAATTTAAAAGTTCTATCTGAGAGGTAAGAATGAATAAATAGGAAGTATGTAGGAGAGAGGAATTTCCGGAGTTTGTATAGCAGTCCTGGATGCCAAACTCGATCAAAAGCCGTTATTCAAATTTAAAAAAAAAGTTTAATATCCCCTATAAACAGATATTTTGAATAGGCGACCGTATATTATCTGATAAATTATATAAAATAATACCAGTTATTCATAAGCATCATTTTTACGAAGCATAATACACTTACTGAGACTATTCCTTCTATTTATGAATCTTTTATCTATTGAAGAATGGTGTGCCCTCGTGAATTTTTTTTATTTTACTTATAAATAATATTTCATTCCTTTCCCCTCGTGAATAGCGTTATAGAGTCGACCTCGGGGTAGAAAGACTAGGGCGCAGTATTCGAGACTCTATAAATAAAAATAAATAAAATTAGAAAAACAAACCTAGCAGCAAAGTGTGATCTCAGGCTAATCACTGAACCAAGACCCTTCATAGGTTAATGAGAAACATGTTTTTTTTCTTTGATTTTTTAAGAAAAAGTAGGTAAAATTATTTATGTACATCTTTTTCAAGATAGCTACGATCTTCATCAGGTTTGAAGTGGCGAAGGCAGTATTCCCCTCCTCAACACCGGCAGACCTGAAAGCTAACCCCGCCGATGGCTAACACAAGCGAGGGCTGACGGGCTCGGCCGACAATGAGGAAATCCATCACCTAGGATAATGGTCCAGGGTTTTCACGAGGATCGGTGGGAAACAGGCGCAAGACGGATTGGTCCTTCACCACCCCAATCCTAATGGTTCGCTTCTCCACTTAAAGCCAAAGTGTTTAGCGCCGATGGAGTATCCGTGGTTTTAAGGGGTTCACAGGGTTCAGAGGGTTCAGGAGGTGGTATTTTCTTAAAAAAACTATATATATTCTTTATGAAATTTGTCGCTAGAACCTACTGTTTTTAACCTATTTTTGTAGAAAAAATTCACGTTTTGCCTACATTTTGAAACTTTTTTTCTCCCTCTAAAATGTAACACGTTCTAGATCAAAAGATTTCTAACAGGTACCTAATAAGAAATTTAATGTCAAATATCCTTGTTATAAAACATTTTTCTCTAGGACCTACTATGGATTACCTATATCTGTTTAAATGAAAAGCATAGTAATGTTCTAATTTCTAAATGTGCATAGATGATTAAAATGTGTTCAAACAACAGAAAAGAAAAGCACAAGCTTTACAATGCAGTTTAAAAATTATAGTAAATGGGCAGAAATGTTATCAGAATCGCTCGAAGGACGGGACTTATGAAATAAAAAATAATCAACAATAAAAAACAAGATTATTTGTTGGACATATCAATGATCTAGTTTCAAAGTTAAAGAAAAAAATTTTTTTTTTTAAAACAATTAATAATTTTAATCATTGTAATTTATACACGTATATAGTTAATGGTTAGAGACCGGATTTTCGTGATGTAAAAACCTGGAAACGTTCAAAATCGTGCAATGAAACTCTTGAAAAGTGCATAAAAACGCATTGATTTTGTTTAATTTAAAATGTTCATAAGTAGAAATAAATATGGTTTTAAAATTACATACAGTATTAAAATAAACATGTTTCGTGTTGTGACTTTTTTATTCTACAGTAAACACATTTTAATAAACCTAACTCTATATAGAAGAGGAATAGCCAACCATGGCAGTTATCAAGAGAAATTACTATACTTTATCTGACCCTTTATTCGTTAATTAAACAGTGAATTTACTCATGTTTAATCATTTGATCTAGAAGAACTCACTAAAGAAAGTTAGAAAAATTAAATTGTTCAGAAATAGATATAGGTACGATATGTTGACCAGGATAATTAATTAAAGATACAAAATTTTAATTTTAAATAATATTTGATATTAATTTTCTACCGTTTTTTTATACTTTTTTTCTGCGGCAATATTTGCTCGTGTCCAGCTAACAACAAAACAAATTATAATAATTTTTATAAATCACACCGTAAGTCACAAGAAGGAAGAATGTTTCGTTACCTATTATATTGGGTTGTTTCACATGAAATGTCCGTTTTTATAGTTTCTGAAATACATAAAGGATTTTGCCGGTCTCTGTTGTTTTCCTCCGAATGTTTACTTATTTAAAGTAAACAGTTACTAATCCTCTACCTTTGTATTATAAACGTTAGCTACCCAATCAATTACCCACTTTTTAGTATACCTCCAAATATGAACATGGAAACACGCAATTTTCGAATAATATTTTTGTACTAGTTTAAAGTCGGCAATTCAGCAGCTGAGGCCGCTAGAAACATTTGCAAGGCGTTTGGGTAAGGGAGTGTTAATGAACAGACCATTCGCCGTTGGTTTGCTAAGTTTTCAGCTGGGAATACCGACTTGGAAAACTTGCCCCGAGTAAGACCGTCCGTAATAAACAACGATGTCCTCAAACATACAGTAGAAGGAAACCCCTACCAAACAGTTAAAGGACTCTCAGCAAAACTAAATGCAAGTACATCTACCGCTTCCAGACATTCAAAGTGTATTGGGAAAGCAAAAAAGCTCGATACATGGGTACCTCATGATCTCACTGAGCGGCAGCAAGACCCCATGTTTCAAAACATACCGTGCAAAAATTGAAGGAACTGGGCTACGAAGTTCCTCCCCACCCACCATATTCTCCCGGCTTGTCTCCAACAGATTACCGCCTGTTCAGGAATTTAGACAACTTCATCAAAGGAAAACTTTATGAAAATGACGACCAAGTGAAAAGTGCGTTTTTAGATTTTGTTTCACTTCAAAGCTTCGAGTTTTTCAGTTCGGGGTTAAAAAAGTTGGTGTCACGTTGGGAAAAATATGTAGAAAATGAAGGTAAATACTTCGAATAAAATTATCTTGTTTTCATATCGTATTTTTAATAAAAATCCTTTACCTTGAAAACGGACATTTGATGTGACAAAACCCAATAAAGTGAGCGTCTCTTGGGGATTTTCTTTTACACCCCATTTATTTTAATGGATTACAAGCAATATAACATACAGTTTTCACGTCAGATCTTAGCTCGGGGTAATGAGATACGCAGGTTTAATTTTCTACGAGACACTTGTTCGTACTTCCAGCATTATTTAAACATTGATATTTAACTTGTATAACCACAACAAATTCTAATTTGTTCTATAGATTGTTATATTTAAATTTAATAATCAAATTTAACTGAAAAGTACGAAAAATGCAATTTATTACAAAAAGAATAAAATAAAAACTGGCGCGGACAACACACGACTTTCACTTACCTTGAATGTTAAAATCAATTGAAAAACTATTGGAATATACTTCAATTTGAAAAATATTTTAAGTTGATTTTAATAAAACGTATATCCATTTTCGTTAGAAACATAAGATATAGAATAAATGATCTAAATACATTAAATCAGTAATAAGTTTATTCCCCATTAGTCACTTTATATTACCTTTTACAACTTTGTGCATCAGATAATATTTTTTTCTGAAATCAATCTCTTCCAACTATATATAATATTTCTTAATAGAAAACAAAAATTACATAAAATTTTTTTTTTTCTTTTATCCTTCAGTTGGTCATCAAATTCTTCTAACTTGTATATTTAACCATTCTTTATCAATTTTATTATGATAATATGGTTAATCATTTGGAATGTACAAAATTAAAAGTAGTTTAGAGGAAGAAAATTTTAAATATTTGCATTTAATCCCTGTCAGACTATTTCAATCAGAATAAAACCTACACAGTATAAAAGTCCATTAGATTTTATATATATAAAGGGAGTTTTATCGACATTGTTTGAGCCGTTTAAAAAAAAAAAAAAAAAAATCATAGAAATGTGGAAGATGCATAGTATAAAGTAGCTCTTCTGGTAAGCCGATTTTGGTGAAAAAGTTGCTGTAACATCTCGGGCGTATAGTTTTCTTAAATATAAGACTTCAGATTCCTACAATTTTTGTTTTTGGGTTAGACACACACAAACACACGTATTTTTTTCGGGAGTTGGGTATTTAGACTCAGGGGACCCTAAAACGTGTATTTCCGTTGAAGACTGGAATTCGAAAAATTGGAAAAAAATTCGAAATATTTCATATATAGGTAAGTAAGAGTAAAAATCGTACAATTTCCTGGGGTATAAAATTGTAATATATTATTCCCTAAAGCATGAACGGGATGGATGTTCGGGTTTGAAGCAAATAGAACGTACAAAATCATGGAAATCCGGTCTCTAATAATGATTTTGTATAATTGGAAATGTTTTTCTAATTGAGTCTTTATTGCTACTTTTTTTTAATTTAATAGAAAAAGTTAGTTGTTTGATTTCAAAACCTAGTTCTTTTAGAAATAAGTGGAGCTGAAGGAAAATATCCAGGTCGCCTTCGATTTTCTCTGTTTCAGTCACGATAGATCTAATGCTTCCTTTTAACCTTCTCCGAACGATACGGTTTTTGTTCCAGTAGTACGTTTAGCGTGTCGAGGCTTTAACTAAAGGGGTTTTTTGGATAGAATTTATAGCATGAATTTAATTTTAATTTAAAAATAACTGAAGCAGAGAGAATTCACGCAGCCGTTGGAACGAAAAATAACCCGATATTAAAGCCTATTATTTCAGAAGCCCCGTGGTTTATTTTAACACTAACATACTGCCGGACTCTCTGTTGAAGTTGAATTTCAATTAATTAAAAGAAAACATTATTAAACATAAAAAAGGGACTAGTTATGAATATGTATACTATTTATAGGCTTGGGATTCGCAAAAGGATTATAATTACATTTAGCTCTTCCATTGCACTAGATATTAATTTTAAATAACTTAATCACAGTTAGCAAGGAAATCAACCGAAAATTTACTGACTGTAATATTTAAACAAATAAATGAACAATTAGGTAAATAATAAACTTTAAATTTTTTTATTATTTTATTCAACGTCACTTTATGCTATTGGGTTGTGTCACATGAAATGTCCATTTTCAAGGTAAAGAATTTTTATTAAAAATACGTAGTATTTACCTCTTTTTTTAACGTGACACCAACTTTTTTATCCCTGAACTGAAAAACTCTGAGCTTTGAAGTGAAACAAAATCTGAAAACGCACTTTTCACTTGATCATCATTTTCAAAAAGTTTTTCTGTGACGAAGTTGTCTAAATTCCTGAACAGGTGGTAATCTGTTGGAGACAAGTCGGGAGAATATGGTGGGTGCGGAAGAACTTCGTAGCCCAGTTCTTTCAATTTTCGCACGGTATGTTGCTGCCGCTCAGTGAGATCATGAGGTACCCATGTATCGAGCTTTTTTACTTTCCCAATACACTTAATATAAATGTCTGGAAACGGTAGATGCACTTGCATTTAGTTGATCTGAGAGTCCTTTAACTCTTTGGTAGGGGTTTTCTTCTACTAATGTTTGAGGACATCGTTGTCTATTACGGACGGAGGTCTCCCAGTATCCCCAGTATGAGGTATCCCCTGCTGGAAACTTAACAAACCAACGGCGAATGGTCCATTCATTACCGCTCCCTTCCCCAAACGCCTTACAAATATTTCTAGCGGCCTCAGCTGCTGAATGGCCGAGTTTAAACTCGTACAAAAATATTACTCGAAAATCGCGTGTTTCCGTGTTCATATTTGGATGTATACTAAACAGTGGGTAATTGATTGGGAAGCTAATGTTTATAATACAAAGGTAGAGAATTAGTAACTGTTCACTTTAAATATGTAAACATTCGGAAGAAAACAACAGAGGCCTGCAAAATCCTGTATGTATTTCAGAAACTATAAAAACGGACATTTTATGTGAAACAACCCAATACTATGGCTAATCGGACGATGCGTCAGTGGGATTCCTAAATTTTGCTTATCCAGGTTATATTAGAATAGGGATCTTAAACGAGTACCTGACATGGCACAGGCTCGGGACCACCTTTTTACGTTCCCCGCGAAGGAAAGAATAACTAAGGATTTTTTCTCTCATTAAAAAATCCTAGGACCACCTGTGGGTTTGAAGCTTTAATTTTTTATTGACATATATGACTATTCAGTAATTTCTAAAATTATTGCGATTTTTGCAATTTTTTAAAGTTCTGCCGTTGGATAGCTTCTCTACATTTCTTGTTCATGTCTATTTTCTTTTAGCCTATTTATTAGACGTGTTATACAATACAGTTGTAAATATCAATAAATAATTTAACGGAAATAAATTAATTTTAAAATAATTCTGGTCTTATTATAATGAAATAGTGCGGGCAACAAACAACTGTCACTTACCTAGGCTGTTAAAAGCAATTTTAGTTGGTTAAAACCAAGCTAATAAAAACAATTTATTTATTTACTTTAACAAAGCTGTTAAAAATTTAACAGTTCTTAAAAATTACTATATTTAAGAATCTTCTCTGTACCACTATTATTATGTTGTTAAATTTTATATATATATATATAATTTAGTTGGCTATCAAATTCGTTCAACTTGAATATGCACCTGTTTTTAACAATTCCATCAAGATGGAATTGTATTTTCTCGAATCAACAAAATTGACGATACTTCAGAGAAACAAAGTTTGAAATATAGACATTTGAGCCCTGTCAGACTATTTTATTCAAATCTATATGAAACAAACCTTTATGATATTAAATTTTACGCCGATACAGCGAGTTTGAACGAAACGTTAAATTCTTTACTTTTTTCGTATATCCGTAAAAATGTGCTTGGCATAGAATGGCTCTTCTGGATCGCTGATTTTGTTTCAAAAAGTTCCTGTAATATTTTAGGGATATTCGCTTTCAAGCTATGAAATTTCATTTTCATTTTCGAACTACACTTACTAAACACAGACAAAAACACTGAGCTTTTTACGTCGTATGCATGTTTTTGAGTCCCAAGAACAACTGGACTTTGACAACGGGAATTCGAAAATTTTCGCGATCGCAAAACTTCTCAACACTTTATTAAGAGTGAAAGTAAAAATCAAAGAAAAACTTTCTTGTACAAATATATTTTAATCTTGAATATGTTATATATTTTTTAGTTTCACTTACTATATATAGTATGTATTATGGAAACATGTATTTCCAGTTTTTAACGTCCTGTCCCCAATAAAGGTCTGTGGGCGTGTGTGTGGTAACTCCGGGCGGAAACGAAAAGTCCTATGAAACTGAAATTTCATATTTAAGAAACATATACGCCCGAGACGTTACAAAACCTTTTTCATCAAAAAGAGCTTGCCAGAAGAGCCACTTTATACTATGTAGTTTGCACCTTTTTTTGATTTTCTCAAAACCGATTTCGACGATTTTGATTAAACTCGCTATACTAATGTAAAATTAAATAGGCTTAATATCAATTTCAATTAATTAGTGTTCATTCTGATTAAAATGGTCTGACAGGGCTTAAATGCCGATATTTTAAATTTTCTTTCCCTAAAGTACCTTTAATTTTGTTGATTCTATAAAAATAACTATACTATCTTGTTACCACTGATTAAAAACATGTAGATATATAAATTTAATGAATCTGATACCCAACTAAAGGAGAAAACAGAAAAAATATTTTTTTAATGCAATTTTTCGTTTTTGAACATAATAACAGTAATATACATATACCGTTGGAAGGCTAAGGATTTTAGAAAAAATATTATCTCATACACTAGCTTTTAAAAGTTAATAGAGAGTGATTAAATCCGATAAAACTAACTGATTATTTTATATAATAATATAATAGATTTGATAAAACGCATATTTCTATAGAAATTCCATTTTACTAATTCTTTAATAGTTTAACTCATTTTTATCTCTTTCTTTATTTGAAAATTCTTTAATCGATTCTAAAAACGGAGGTAAGTGAAAGTCGCACCCGATTTTTTTAATGATTGTTGGGGTTCTTTTTATTTTTCTTCTTGGGTTTTTGTTTTCTTCTACGTTGTCCGAACCCTATAACAGTTTATCATACATTAATTTCTATGATTGGAGAAGTTCTAGGTGAATTTATTAGCAATTCATTTATCTCTCGGCGGTAAAATATTCAAGCTGAGGCTATTCCGATGATTTAGGAGAAGGCGCTAGGGCTATTAAGTTAACTATGTATAATAACTGTGATAGATGCCTTTAATAACTAGCTCCCGAAAATAAATAAAAAATATACTTCAGTGTAAACGCCAAGATTTAGGGGGTACGGTGATGATAGTATAGAAGAGAACGAATGATTTATAGAAGGAAATCGACCGGTGAAATCTTCTTGAAAGTTTAAATGATTATTTATTAGAGATGGGTGGTCGAATATTGAAATTATGACAAGTAGAAGTAGTCGAGTCAGTCTACTCAACAATATTTTTTTTTTTGCCGACGTTTTGGGTTAAACATGTTAGCCAGGATTATTTAATCATGGCTTCAAACGATCAGAAACAAAAGAGATACATTACAATAAAACTTATAAATGTCCAAATGATGACAATGGCAATAAAAAATAAAATAGGGTTTTATTACTTTTTCGTCAACACCTATCACATTTAGTAATAAAAAATCAATTACTACTAACCAGATATCGATTTTGCAGCGTTTGCCAATAAAATATTAGCTTAGCAATTTTTTGAAACGTTGGAAAAATTAAAAACTAGAGGAAATATAATTTTTGAATTATACAATAAAATATATTAAGGATGTATAGTCGACTGTATAAACTATTATATGTGGAATAATCAGGAGTCTTTTTTTTAATTATTTTAATTTTGCCTTCTTCTTCCAGTGGCGCGACAGGCCGTGTAGGCCCTGGGCCTCATGGTGTAAACTCGCAAGTTTACCTCACGTTTCACGATGCAACTTTTAGTGTAGGGTCATCACTCCCTACGACTAATTTTGTGAGTGGCCACCCTTTGGCTGACGGGTCTCACATACCCGGGGGAGAGGCTGTGAGTGAATCCCCATTTTTTTTACATCCTTATAAAAGCCCCGCCGTTACTTGGATTCGAACTCAGAACCTATAGCATGAGAGACTAGTGCGCTAGCCACTCAGCCACGGGCTCCCCTTTTTGCCTACTTGGGCCTACTTTTGGGAAAAATTAAAATATTAAAAAAAAAAAAAAGACTGACTCCTGAATATTTCATCTATACAATATACAATATTATAAAAATAAAAATTAAAAAAATTAAATTTACCCCTAGACAACTAGAATACGAGGTTGGAACCAGTTTTGAGATCCATGACCATACAAATAAGGTAGATATTAGTTGCGCACTTATATTTTCTAGATTAAATCTTTTTATATCATATTATTACAAAACATTTTCCTTGTTATGAAATGCAAAAAAAAATTGTAAATATAATAATGAAACGATAAAGCATGTTATAAGGCGTGTATGATATACTTATAAAACTGCAATATTTCGCCAGATATATAAATATAGAAAATATCTCGATTATTGCACTTTGCTTACGATTCGGGTATGTGTGTATCATAGTTAGAAGCCGTGAAAAAGAAAGCTAAATCAGGTGCTTTAATGCGATCACTTGTTGTGATGGTGGTTATAAGGAAAACTTATTTATGTAATTACGGATTTAATCATGTATTATGAAAATTAAATTGCATTCGAAAACGAAATTATCTCCCTGTCGCGATATTTTTCAAGAATTAATTGAGATATTTCAATGAGTTATGCGAAAATTTCAAATGCTTACTCATCTCATGGATGGTATTTTTAATAACATTTTATATTATTTTTAAAAATGATATTATGTTTTACTGTCCTAATTACAATGAACTGAGCAAAAAATACATAAAGCTAGCATTCGTTCACTGGTATCAATCGATCGTCTATTTGCGGAACAACCTCCAATCACGGGACAAACTGAGAACCAAAACAAACTGAAGAACTGAAAGCCAGGATTGGAGGAAGTTTAGAGGCCTAAGTTCCTTCCAAGTTGGGCCGTAACATTAAGGAGTCGTAGAGAGACAAAGAGGAAGCTTTTTGTTGGTGAACACTTGTCAATTCGCTATTGTCATCTCTGGTAAAACTACCCATGTATCTCGAAAAAAATAGTCGATTAATCTTATAAATAAAAATATAACTTAAAAGTGATTTAATTTTTTGTAACCATTAGAAGCTATAAGTTCTGAGAACGGACTTGAATTGGTTTAGCTATTGAATAATTAAAAACTCTGGCACTTGCTGTAGATCTGTTATAATTGAAGCCAATGATCAGACCTACAACGTAATGTTCGTATTGTGCAAGAAGAACTGTCTCATATCAATATGAGCATAAATCCAGAAAAGGCAAAATGCCTATGATTGAAGGGAAAAGGGTAGGTCAATGGTTTTAAATACCAAGAGCCTGGCTGAACGAAATGTAAGTATCGACTGATAGTAGAAGATCCGAAACTTTAAACATCTGCACCAAGGCTAATAATATAATGAAAATTTAAACAAATTTAGTATATTAGAAAATATGTTAAGAATGGGATGCCTAAAAAAATCCTGGACAGACTATTTTTAATTATTAAAAAAAAAATTAATTAAATGTTGTAACATCATTATAATAAGAAAACATTGACCCTGTAATTTGGTATTTGTGTAAAAAATGGTCCTGTAATTTTATATGGGATATCAAACATTCTTATATTCAATGTCCGATTACGTGCGGCTGGAATGTTGGGTCCTTTATTATACACGCTATACTCGACTCGGATCTCTATGTCACGCGTTTCCACTCGTCCGATTAAAATTTAATCTTTAAAATTCGGCGACCCAGATTAGGGCCAAGTTTTTTGCAGACAACCCTATATCAATGTGTTTGCAATAAAACAACGCTTATATAGATATATATTTTTTCTATTATCAAGCCGGTGCAGATAACTGATATCGACATACCCGCTTTTACCTGACAACCGATAGTTTGTCCAGGAAAATATTATGCAACCCAACGGCTGCACTTGCTGTACCTTTGATACTTTAAGTCAAGGTAAAAGTTTTCTTATTATCATGATGTTGCAGCATTTAATTAAAAATATATTTTTTTAAATAATTAAAAATAGTCTGTCCAGGTTTTTTTTTGGCAGCCCATTCTTCGCATATTTTCTAATATACTAAATTTGTTATAAAATATGTTTCATTCTATTATCAGCTCGGTGCAGATCTTTTCAAGTTCGGGTCTTAGACTAAGAGAGGTATCTCGGAGGCTGGGAGCGGCAGAAACAATGTTTCGCGTTTTTAGAAAAGGCTTCATAAACAGAAGAGAGGTCACTAAGGAAATAAAACTACAAGTGTACAGGTCGACTTTCCTGTCTACTCCTTCCTACTCCTCTGAGTAGTGGACGCTCACGTCAAATCATAGGAGCTAAATGGAGATGAGATACCTAAGGAAAGTTGAATGGAAGAACTCTCAGGTTGTTAGTAAAGGTTAAACAAGTCGTTTAGGTAAACTAATTCTAGAATATGTTTGTAAATCAATTCATTATTTTATGTCCAACTAATTGTAATTTATAAACCTCCTTTTAGCATAGTTTTAACTCCTAATTAATCTATACTAATATTATAAAGCTGGAGAGTTTGTTTGTATGTTTGTTTGTTTGTTTGAACGCGTTAATCTCAGAAACTACTGGTTCAAATTGAAAAATTCATTTTGTGTTGGATAGTCTATTTATCGAGGAAGGCTATAGGCTATATAACATCACGCTGCGACCAATAGGACCGAAGAATCAGTGGAAAATATGAGAAAAAATAGGGAAAATTGACCTCGAATCCCAACGATTCCAAACGATTTACCTTTTAATTTTAAAATAATTCAATTTCCCGTTAATTTATCTTTTGCCATAACAATTAATAAATTACATGGGCAAGCATTTAAACACGTAGGAATCGATTTTCGTCAAGATCGGGTCGCGGAGAAAATCAGTATGTTCTTCTGCCACAAGAAAATAAAACCAAAAATATTATTTAAGCAGAAATACTTTAAAATATTGGGTCGTCTGAAAAGTTGGTAGAGGTTTTTAAAATAAAATTTACCTTCTGTTTTTTCTACTATAATGAATCACGAGGCTAATGTTTATTTATATGCCTGTAATCCTCATGGAATTAACTATATTTACACACTGAATTCGTCTTTATGAAGGATCAGTAGAGTAGTTTATTGCAATCCAACATGAGTGAAGATTCAGTTCATTTTCGAAATAATATGCTGTTCTTTTTTAAAAGAGAGAAAAACGTAGCCCAAACTGCAAGAATGATTCGTTCCAAGTATGGCAGCGATTCAATTTCTGATAGCACGGTTCAGAAGTGGTTTTCGCGGTTTAGATCAGGAGATTTCAGTTTGGAAGACCAGCACCGGGGGACGTCATAACGAACCTTTTATTGTTCTTAAGGAGGAAGGACAGTGATTTTTGGAAAAAAGAAAATGGAACTTTCAAGGCGTTGAGATAGAGTAATCGCTGGCGGTGGTAACTATTTTGTAGATTAAATAAATAAATTTTAATTATTGTCCAAATTTCTCTACGAACTTTTCGGACAACCCAATATAATCTTTTAAAAACGTCTTAATAGCTTTCATAATAACTGAAATTGACGCAGACGAAGATGCGCGCAACAGCTAGTTTAACTATAAAGAAGAATTACATAGGGAGGGGAAAAGGTCGTTACCATTGAAATGAATAAATGAAGGGGTCCGCTAAAAATTTTAGTTATGAACCACTGCTCTAATACATAGGAGAGACCAAGAACATTAAAAAAACTATTCCGCCCTTAGATAGATGAGATAGCATACATCAAGGAATTCATGATTAATATGAAGACATCAGGCACACAAAGATGAATGTAATTAAATAAACCCCACTGCTAGTAGAGGTAATGGAAGGTCATGGCCTTTTAAACACGGAGGGAACAGACCTCTTGTCTCGGGAACTTGCTTTGCATATCAAAGGATAATTCCAAGACGCCGTTAGTACAACTCCAGGGTAAAATATTTTGTCGACCTGCCTCAGGAATCTTCTCTCTTTAACTCCAATCCCTACTTACATTGTAATAGCTTTCATTTCTCTTCTCTCAGACTGTCGAGAGCTCTCTCGGAATTAATTAAATACACAATCGATATTGATATTAAATAACAGCCTCAGTGAGTGAGCACTGTCTTGCTTAATTAGTCGTTAATAGCTCTTCGAAAACATTTAATTATCCTCGTTATTAAACTAATAGGAATATCAAAATGAAAATAACTATTTGTTAGTTATTTAATGAGGAGCGGAGTTTTGCAGTAGATAAAGGGCTGAATCATTTCGGAATCTCAAGGATCCGGTCCGATCCGGACTACGGTAGGATAATTTAATTGTTTATTCCTGTACAACAGCCCTTTTCGGCCTTGGCTTCTTAAGACCCTTCTGCAGCGCAACTGGCATCTTGTGGGTTTTACCATATGGAACGTCCAATTTTGAGTTTATTATTTTCAATAATGAACCTTCGTAATCATCCTAAAAAATAGATAACCTTCTCCCCCTACCTCAAGATATATAGAACCCAAATAACAAATGAGAATAATCCATCTATTCACAAAATTTATGAATACAAGTTGTTTTGTAACCGATATGGAATCACATATTCCCTACAAAGGAAAAAAGAAATTATTGAAATCGATTAAGAAAAAACGGAGATATAGCGGTTTGAACGTATGTTATCGTTGGTGAATGTCAATTTTTCTTTAATATATAAATTAAAACTGTTGTTGGTTCGTCTTTCTTATACTCTTTGATTATTTTATTGCTATACTTGTAAGTTCAATGCCTAGACAGATATTTAGCTAATTATTATACCTTAATATAAATATTTAGAAAAAATATTTGCAGTGTTATTAAATCATATTAATTTTAGAGATTTAAAGCATTGCCTGTTGATTTATTTTGTAATAATACTTGTCAATCCTCCCAATTTTTCTCAAGTAGGTAGACAGATTTAAGTATAATTGAAATAGAGCTAATCGAAGCACGTGATTTCCGAACGATTTTTGTTTTATGAGCACAACCTGGTCATCCCGCTATCCAGACAGCAAGATATATTAACCTTGCGTTCGGTAAAGAAATTTGTAATGAATAAACTGCTCCTCGTTGGAAAATATGGTATACAATATTTTCTTCAGGAGATACAACGTTAAAAAATATAACCCGTGGAGGACCTCAAACATCAACGGAAGACGAAGATCTTAAGAGAGCTGTGGAAGAAGACTCTTACCAAAAACAGACAGAGAACAAACACTAGAACTAGAAACATATCGTGCAGTAGTTTTCGGAATTCCTTAATTAATCAAAAAGGCCAACAACACACGATTCTTGGGCCCCACGGGAGCTCAACAGACTTTAGCAGCAACTTTAAGAGACGTATGTTTCTTTGATTGCCCGTCAATCTTCCTGTACTCCTTCGAAAAACGAATCCTCATCTGAAAAAGTTAATGGTAATAGTATGGTGATCTATGGATCATTCATTTCTTTCTTTTCTAAAAAAGGGCAAAACAATTGATTCAACATCACACTCCCTAGCAATTGGCCAAATTCACTAACTTTTATCAAGCAACAGCAGACCCTGGTAAACATGAAACTAACTATTCTTCTCCTCTTATCAGCAGAGGTGACGCAGTTCATCGATCTAAAGAGGAAGAAATTGATACAGGAGTTCACCCATTCTTGGAAATAAAAGAGCTTTTAGGTCATATCAGATTAATTGTGTTATGATATCAGCTTACTGTATTAGGTATACCGGTTACGGAGTTTTCCACGAATATACCCTATTTTGGGCCAAATCAACAACATATAGAAAAATTAAAGTCAGTGTGGATGAGTTAATTCGTACTAAAGTAAGTAAAACTGGATTCCTTAAGTCTAAAACGGCCTTCTGACAGTCATGTGCATTAGGCTTTTGTAGTTGGCTAGTAACAGGAAGTTTTGATCGTTTGTCTATTAATTGTTGAAGGGACCGGAAACAGCGGGCAGTTCAAAATTATTAATTCAAGTGTCTACCTCCCACTTAAATAACTTTTCATTGTTACAAATCATTTTCATTATAAATAATGGAAATTATTAGCAGCCAAATTAATAATTCACATGAAATTGCTCAAAACAATTGAAGCTGTGCAAACTTTTGTTCACCAATGTATACCTCTATTCACAGACAGTACAATAAACTGAAAATAAAAAAAGTCTATAAACATCGATTTGTATTAAAAATAAAAAAATAATTGCTAACTTCTAAATAGGGTTTCAGTTTTAATGCTCACTACTCATATTTGAGAAAAAAGTAATTTTAACTGATGACTTATTTCAAAATAATATTTATTGTAATTATGTAATTAGTTAATTTTTTTTTATGTTTATATTTAATTTTAATGGTATTTTTAATCTAAGTTGAAACATAATAGGAAATTTATCGTCGGAGAATAATTTATTAAATTTGATAGTATAAATAAAACGACTTATAAATTATAAAACAAAGTAATAGTCAATGAACAAAATAAATATTACTATGAATAACTGTAAATAATATGAATAATTAATATACCATGCGAATTGGTAAACATAATACGATGAGGGGCAAAGGGGAGAGGAAGTTTTGGAGGTTAAGAAACAGTCAATTTTGGTTTATTATTTTAACTTATGATGTTAGGCAATTTTTAATTGATCAATTTTAAATTGAAATAGAAGAATATTAAGTTTTTTGGGGGGTTATTTAAGTAAATCCACTGTTACAACCAGAATATTCATTTGGTAGACTTATTTTTTACTTTACATTCCTTCTTTACGTTTGTATAATATATATATATATATAATTAATATAATATATTAATATAATTATAGTGCATGTATATATGACCAATATCTTGTACATACATGACCATCCTATTCAAGCGACGCATTTCAGGTTAGATCAATATGTCTAGTCTAACAGCCTTAGACCAGGTAATATCCACTTATCCCGATTTCCAGAGTATAAATCTTGATATTTAACAAAATACGAGGTTTTATTTACATAAAATGGTAATAAAAGGAAACTTTCTGATTAAGACATCACCACTCCGTTAAAGAAAAATAGTGACAAATTGTATGTGAAAAAAGAAGAGATTAATTGGCTACATTTGCATTTTAGGCTGACCTCTTGAACGAATTTATAGCCTAACACATTTGTACTAGTTTATTCCGCTAAAAATTTTCTCTTCCAGTTTCCTCTGGCACTAAATAAATTTTAAATACAGAACTTTGCCTACAAACTTTCTTTCACTCCCAGGTGTTAATCCTAAGCCAAGATTATTAGGTTCGACGTGGAAAGAACTTTTGAATCTATATGAAAAAGGCGTGTATATTGTATTTGTAAAACAATCTCAGGAAACTTGGTAAAAACAATAGAATGTCTTATTTAGAAACATTTGTAAGATTTTCTTTCAGCTTCTTATCTAAATGTCGTTTTTAACTAATTATTAATAACTTTTTCAATGAGAGAGGTGGTGTTTTTAGCTGTTCTCATCCTAACAAACTTAAGGATAACACACGACATTCAGTCTTACTGTATTTGAAAATTCTTTAATCGGTTTTGAAGAGGAGTGTAATACAGACGTGCAATATACCTTTGGAAAGCTAAAGATTGAAAAAAAAAGAAGAAAAGATCTTCAACACAAAACTATAACAGTTAGTTAAGAGTGATGAAAAGCCGATAAAACCAACGAATTGTTTTCGATAATAATATAAGAAATTATTTAGTAAAACACACCATTCTCTCGTAACTCAATGTAATAAATTCTCCAACCTCTTTCATCTCTAACTGTATCAAATCTAAGTTTAACAAGGGAGGTAGTGAAAGTCGTGTGTTGTGCCAATTTTTTTTTTTATTAATAACTAAAGAGAGAGGCAATTTTTTTATTCTGGTTTATTATTTTCAATAATTAACCAAAAAAAAATACCCCCGCTCAAAATTTGAGAGCTTGCGTTTCAAAATGCGTAGATTCCGAATAACGAATAGAAAAAAAAATCGGTTTCTCCTAGTTAATAAATAAATACCAACATTAGAGAATTAACTCTTCTACAAAATAAAAAGAGAATCATTGAAATTGGTTAATAACTAGTAGAGTTTTGAAATTAGCAGTGGTGCTATGATATTTTTATTATTTATTGCTTTTCATATTATTTAATTGCCTATCTACAGCTATATTATTTATAGCTATAGCTATAAACAGTCAAAGCTTGAAGTTATGAACAGTAAACCATAATATAGATATTTGGAAATAATTAATCATTGTGTAATAATTTCCAGCGTTTTTAGGATTTAGTTACAAAAAAATTATTTTTTTTCGTTTAAGAAAAAAACTAAATTGCGATGTATGTAAATGATGGCGTAAACCGTATCAATCCATTATCATCATACCTATCAAGCTTCAGTATAACTATTAAGATTTTTTTATTTTTTTGACATGTAATATATTGTAACCTTAGCCTTTAGGCATATATTGTAACATTGATGACCATAACGTAAAACCTTCAGGATTCTTCTGAATTCGTGAGCAAAGAAACCTCCCAGTGAAGGCACTCCTTGGCGTGGAAGATCTGCTAAAGAAGTAGGTCTCTGCTCCAGGGGCGTTTCAGTCTCCTTGGTGGATTTTGTGGCAGTGTATCAGTCAGTAATGTTTGTACCAGTAGGTTTGGATGTCCAGCGAGTGAGTCGTGAAAATGTTTGTAAAATTTTTAATGATATCCGTTACGATTGTTATGTTGAGGTCTTTGTTGTATTGATTTATTGGTTACGTAAAAGGGACAGTGAGTGATGAAGCGGAGGAATTCAGATTGAAAGATTTGAATTATCTGCAAGTGTGATTTTTTTTGCATGAGCCCCACACCTGAGTACCGTACCTCCATATAGGTTTAAGAACATGTTGTATATAATGATTTTGTTGCTAGTGATAATTTGTTTTTATGGTGAAGAAGGACTTCTTAGTATTGATAGTCGATGATTCAGTCTTTTTTTGAAGGTAGTTACGTGTGATTTCCATGTCAGGCGTCTATCTATTGTGAGTCCTAAGTATTTTTATTATGTTTGGGTAACTGGGAAAATTGTAAAGTGTGAGTAGAAGGACAATCAGAATGCCTAAGCGAAAAAATTTACATGACTTGATTTCTGTATGTTTATAATAATACGCCATTTATCAAGCAATCTTGAAGTAAATTTAAATAAGTTTGAACATTGTGTGAGGCTATGGCCGGATCAGTACTTGTTGAGAGTATCACGGTGTCTTCTGCGTATGTTGCAAGTAATGTGTCGGGTGTTTTTGGTATGTCAGAAGTGTACATAGTATACAGAACTGGACCCAAAAAGCTGCCTTACGGAACTCCCGCACAACTCGACAGTAGTCGGAATGTTTGCCATTGGTTGACCACGAAAAACCTGTCCTCAAGATACGACCTAATTATTAAATAATATGTATGTGGTAAAATTGATTTTATTTTATTGATTTACTATTAAAATAACAATTATCTTTAAAAAAAAACAACTAAAGTTTTTCTATAACTAAATATTAGTCAATATGATTCCAAACAAATTTAAGAAATATTAGTGGTTTTATAGCACAATACCTTCCTATACCTTGCTCCTCTGCTATTGCAGATTACGTTAACTTGAATAGTTGGAGAATTGTGCTATCTTAAGTCGGAAGAATCTTGCTGAGGGGTCTTCTCAACATGGCTGGTGCTGAAATCCTGAGCCATTAAATAAATATTAAAATTTTTTGACAAAATGAAAAAAGAATCATTTAAATTGGTTATTAACTAGCTGAGATATAGCGTTTTAAAATTAGCGGTAGTGATACGATATTATCCTTTGAATTATTGCTTTTCCTATTACCTAATTGTCTATCAATACATATTTAAACAGTTATAACCTAATATTGTTATTTTGAAATAAAAAAACATTGTGTAATTATTTGCAGCGTTTTTCGTATTCCCATTAACTTTATCTTATTTTATTAGAACATTTTTCTAGCGTTATTAAACTTAACATTTTTTTTTCTCCTTCAGCTATAGCACTCGGATATCACTCCGATACCGCAAACCCCAGAAGCACTCCTGCCGTAATCCCAGCTCCCGAAGAAAGAACTCTTGGGATGAGGGGCATTCCTATGCGGCGCTCTAACCCCTAGAAAGAGTTCAATTACGGCTGCAGCACCAAGACCACCCTCTCGTCCGCTTCTCTCTTCTTAATTGTTTTCAAAATTTATTATCTCCGAGTCCTTAGTCCCTTTCTGCTTCATTATGCTTCCTAATCTATCCTTCCGTTACCTCTCCAGTTTCGCCTCCCGTTACAGCATGTTCTTTCAGCGTTTAATTTCAAAGCACATTTTCGTCTGTAAAAAAAAAAAGTCCTATTAAATGCGAGAGCCCTTTCTAGAAGCGAGAAAAATCTCTTATCTTTATTTAGCAGAAGAGGATTTAAAAGATAAAACACAATTTTGAGATGCTTATCTTGATTATCTCTTGTAATGTTTAAAGAATTTGAATTCATATTTTTATATTTCTGTCTTATCTATTTTATAAATATTATAAACAAATAATTTTTTTCTGATAAACTATATAAAAATGCAATACAAAAAACACAGTAGTGCGGTTAACAACCTACTATCGAAATTTTTCTATAATTGATGAATATTACACCTCCCTCAAATTAGTTTTAAGACATGAGTTTTATTAAAATATTCTATAAGCTGGCAAACACAAGCACACTTGGCGTCTGTCCTTAGAGGCTAGTCATACTAAAATTAAATTAAACCCAAATATAACAGAATTGCTCTTTGTTTTTTGCCCTTTTTTTTAAATTAAATATTTATTACCTAAGAAATAAAATAAAGAATAAAAGTAGATAACCAATGTTAAGCATAACGTAGTATAATAAAAGTGAAAATATTAGTTTGAACACAACATTACCTATATTATAGTTACATTCGGCAATACTCCAAACAAAGCTTGCCTCTTGAAATGGAAGGCAAAATAGAGTTCCTGGGGTTCCCGGCGCTCCTCCCTTAGGTGTGTCATATTTATCAAATGACAGCCGATACTTGATGATATGTCAGGGACAGCATTAGAGATACCGACTTGGATGATGATTGACGGAATCATAGAACAATCGAATCATATAATCTATATTTTTCTGCTTAATTTCACTTCAGATTATATGATTTGATTATTCTATTATTCCGATATCTCTAGTGGCGATTAATTTATACATATATATTATCGGATTTTCATCATAATAAATTAATTTTTACAGGTTTTTGTTAAAGATGATAATTTTTTTTTTAATCTTTAGATTTCCAATGGTATATTATACATATATATTACTTTACTTATGCTCAAAAACATAAAAATTGTATAAAAAAAAAAAATAATAATAATATTTTTGCTCTTTTCTACTTTGGTTCGATACCGATTTTGAAGAAATAGTTGTTGTAACATCTTAAGATTATAGTTGTATTAAATATGAAATTTCACTTTCGTACGACTAGTGACGAAAAGGGCGTTGACTTATTACTATACGACTTAATATGACTATAAGCATTTAACGTAGTTATATTATTGTATTTAAATTATATGTTTCCAACAGAACTAAATACACTTTTTATTTAAACTACATTTCAAATTTAAGTTTATTTTTATTCAATATTAAGTGAATTCCGTGTTGCCAGCACTAGACTTTTTTAAAAGTAAGTTTTAATAAGGAAACCAAAATTTACTACCTCCACCAATCAAACAGCTATTATTAATTAGATAAAAAACGAAATTGAGATTAGGTGATGGAAAAAATAAGTCTTACACAAGCTTCTACATTACTCTTACGACATTCTGTTGTTTTGACCAAGTTTTCCGGAATGTTTTCTTCGATCTATACTAATATTATAAAGCTGGAGAGTTTGTTTGTATGTGTTGTTTGTTTGTTTGAACGCGCTAATCTCAGAAACTACTGGTTCAAATTGAAAAATTATTTTTGTGTTGGATAGTCCATTTATCGAGGAAGGCTATAGGCTATATAACATCACGCTGCGACCAATAGGACCATGAAATATGAGAAAATATGAGAAAAAATAGGGAAAATTGGCCTCGAATCCCAACGATTCCAAACGATTTACCTTTTAATTTTAAAATAATTCAATTTCCCGTTAATTTATCTTTTGCCATAACAATCAATAAATCACATGGGCAAGCATTTAAACACGTAGGAATCGATTTTCGTCAAGATCGGGTCGCGGAGAAAATCAGGATGTTCTTCTGCCACAAGAAAATAAAACCAAAAATATTATTTAAGCAGAAATACTTTAAAATATTGGGTCGTCCGAAAAGTTGGTAGAGGTTTTTAAAATAAAATTTACCTTATGTTTTTTCTACTAAAATGAATCACGAGGCTAATGTTTATTTATATGCCTTTAATCCTCATGGAATAAACTATATTTACACACTGAATTCGTCTTTATGAAGGATCAGTAGAGTAGTTTATTTCAATCCAGCATAAGTGACGATTCAGTTCATTTTCGAAATAGTATGCTGTTCTTTTTTAAAATAGGGAAAAACGTAGCCCAAACTGCAAGAATGATTCGTTCTTGTATGGCAAGAATTGATTCTACGAGTATGGCAGCGATTTAATTGCTGACAGCACGGTTCAGAAGTGGTTTTCGCGGTTTAGATCAGGAGATTTCAGTTTGGAAGACCAGCCCCGGAGGACGTCATAACGAACCTTTTATTGTTCTTAAGGAGGAAGGACGGTGATTTTTGGAAAAAAGGGATAATGGAACTTTCAAGGCGTTGAGATAGAGTATTCGCTGACGGTGGTAACTATTTTGTAGATTAAATAAATAAATTTTAAGCTATTCAATTTTAATTATTGTCCAAGTTTCTCTACGAACTTTTCGGACAACCCAATATAATATTTTAAAAACGTCTTAATAGCTTTTATAATAACTGAAATTGACGCAGACGAAGATGCGCGCAACAGCTAGTACAATATATACGTCTTCTTTCATATAGATTCAATATATAATATATATATATATATAATATATATATAATATATATATATATATACTTTAAAATTTACAAAAATGTTCATAATAAGGACTTGAGTTGCTTTATATAATAAATGATAAAACAAATGTTCATATAGATTAAATTCTCATGGATAAAATCAATGGAAAGTCACATTGATTTGAAGAGCTGATGGGCAGCTTTTGATAATACTTTAACAACATAAATCGTTCGCGGATACAATATTGTTGCATAACAATGATAACTAGATTGTATTTTTTTTCATTTAAACTAAAAACTGGATAAAACCAGAGCTGTTAAATTAACAAAGTTCATAAGAATATGGTGTTCACACATCAATGTTCGCCCAGAACTAACTGATTTTCTTTTAATTTGTGCACATCCAATGTAAAATTTATATGATCGAATCATGTATTACATATTACATGGTAGCATGTTCCTACACGACTCTGGCATATATCGAGGAGAATCATAAATCATTCCGTGGCAGGTGAGAGAGGTGTGTTTACGGAAAATTCAACTTATTCCTTTCTCACATGCTTCCTTGAAACTCCCTATGCATTATCAAGATGAAATATTGAGAATGTCTGACCTTAAATTGAATAAGTGATTATCCTTAGGAGAGCAGGCACTATGAAGACGGTTTATATATTATAAACAAGAAGTAGTTATTGACTAGATGAATTTAATCTTAAAATAAAAAAAAAACCATGATATTGAGTCAATGATTAGATGCTTAAAGAGTGGAATCCGCTTTAAAAGAATAAAGAGAAGTAATAATATTTTTGTAATAAAAATAATTAACATACTTCCTAAAAAACATCAATTATATTTGGTTGCACAAAACACAAATCTAATTTATTTTTTAATTATTTGTATTTAGAGAAAAAAAAAACCTTTACAAATATACTATCATAAATTGCTCCATATAAAGAAATATTGAGAATATCTGACCTTAAATTGAATAAGTGATTATCCTTCGGAGAGCAGGCACTATGAAGACGGTTTATAAATTATAAACAAGGAGTAGTTATTGACTAGATGAATAAATTCTTAAAATTTAAAAAAAAAAATCATGATATTGAGTCAATGATTAGATGCTTAAAGAGTGGAATTCGCTTTAAAAGAATAAAGAGAAGTAATAATATTTTTGTAATAAAAATAATTAACATACTTCCTAAAAAACACCAATTATATTTGGTTGCACAAAGCACAAATCTAAATTTATTTTAATTATTTGTTTTTAGAGAAAAAAAAAAACCTTTACAAATATACTATCATAAATTACTCCATATAAAGCCTCTTATTAGTTTACAAATAGCCACTTAATGATTAAAAAGATTAAAATTAAGCAGTTATAGTCATTATCATACTAAATATTTTCAATACTAAAACATTTTTATATTATTTTTGTTTTCGAACTTTTCTCAGACACCTAAAATATACTATAAATGTAATGAAGTAAATTGTTTCAACAATAGTAGCTAAAATATTAAAACATTATATTATTGAATAAGCAATTTTGAAGTATAATAACATCAGCACCTATGTACACACAATGATACCAGAAACCTAACCGACCAACTCTCTATAATTTTAAACTCCTGCTTTAAAAAAATCTTTTATTTTTTTCATATCTCCACATTTCACGTATCTAATATTTTAAACGTAATATTATTTTTGAAGCCTCCATAAATATTTAAACATTATATAATAAACCTTCTAATATTAAAAACAGTCCTATTAGGTACCTTAAGTAAGGGTTTGTCAAAACAACCCAATTAAGTTAGGCCGCACTTGGTCAATGAAGTGCATATCTCTTTTTAATAAATTTTTATTTTCGTGTACAATTACGACGTAAAAATTACGTATAATAAGAATTTTAAGTTTTAGAAATCGCTTTTATATTATCATACTGTTTTACGTTAAAATATTTATATAAATATATTTTTATACGTATGGTAATCTTTAATAATTTTAACACTCAGTCGTTTAACCATTTGTTTAAAGGCCGTTTCTTGTTAATAGTAGGTTAAACGATTTGTATTTATTTAGTTATATGTATATTTTATATTTTAAAAGTGTTCATTTTTATTTAAAACTTGTTAGAATGTTGTGTACGACTACCAAGTTATTAAAAAAATGATTACTTATAATAAGTAAAGATACTGAATTATATTTGTATGAAGTAGATTCTAAATGTGAAGACAGATCTAATTAGGATGTTTCGTTTCATGCTTACTCAATATCCTCACAGTCAACAACTTCCTAATCAAATTAAAGAATGTTTACATTTAGCAGTATGTCTCCTCCTTTCTACCTTAACATCATTCAGTTGTGAACTGGTGTCTGTGCGGTTAGGTGTATTCTCTGTCCGTTATTATGTAAATAATTTGTTACAGTGTTAATTATTGTTCATTAATTTTATATGTATTCAGTTTAGTTTAATTTTAAAATAGGAATATACAAAAAAACGTTATCTTTTAGGGATAGGTGTTTGCTACAATGAACTACTCCGGGTATCACTACTATATCAAGTTCTTAAATTATATATATATATATATATATATATATATATAATATATATATATATATCATATATATCAAACTTATATTATATCTATATAATATCTTTCATACATATGTTTTTTTAGTTTATATGAAAATTATATAGTTTTATAATAATTAATATAATTTCTATATAAACCAAAAAGACATATAATATATATATATATATTATATATATATATATATATATATATATAAGAGATTTTATAGATCTAATATAACTTTGATATATATATATATATATATATATATATAATATGAATAAAAAACAAAATTAATTAAAAATTTTTATTCGTTAATAAGGTACTTTTTATTCGTCCCTATGAATTACAAATTAAAAGTGCTCTTTCAACCGTATATACATAAATTGATACAATAACTAAAAGTATGTTTAATAAATACCTGTGGAAAAAGACTAGATATCACTGTAATTGAGATAAATGAGACTGAATATTTTTCAATCACTGTTTTGAACTTGGTAGTAGCGGCTCAGCCAATGAAAGGCCTCTGTTTTCTTTTAAGTCAAAATAGCTTGCCTAACTGTCTCTTTATCTTCAGTTAGATTTACTCTCTCAATCGGTACGGATCCATGTCCAGTGATCAAATATGTTTTAAATGTGGCATAATGCGTTATAAATGTGAAAATAATGATTTATTTAAGGTTCTTAATGGCTCTGTCGTTATAAAATATATAATTAATAATCATATTATGTTCGTTCCGAAATCTGCCCTTTTTAAAGAACAATTTACAGAATGAAGGCCATTTTGAATTATTTATCATAAAGTAAGAATTCAAAATTATGCATGGCAATATATTTTTTTTTTCTTATTATAGGATTGTACTTCAACATTATTGATTATATTATTTTCTATATGACTGTTTATAATCTTAATAAATATAATTTAATATATAATTAATTTATATACAATATCAATAATTTAATATTGGCATCTTATACCAATGTTCTTTTTTGTCCAATTTAATCTTCATTATTAATTTCATTTTACTTATATCACAAGAAAAAAAAAACATTTAAAAAGTAATAATGTTTATGAATATAATATATAGGCAATAAAATTGTAACTATCGTTATTACTATAATTTTCTTTATCATATCAGTAAATATACTTATTAAACTTGTTGAATATTAAATCGATGACCGTGTAATAAATATGAAAAATAAGATGGTTCGGGTGGCGGTCAAAAAAGATTAAAATATAGTGAAAAACTCATATTTGTCAATATAAAACTACATTGTAAACTTATTAAATATTCTTCACATTAAGTTATTATTAAATTTATGTATGCTGATATATTTCCATGCCATTCTATAGCTTATTTTGACATTTGGTTATTAGAAAAACTTTTGCACTTGAAATATTTGAACGGTTCCAAGTTTGAGAATATTTCTGATTTAAAACAAAAACAACCTTAAGTCAGAGCTGGGCCTGTATGTATTAATTCTCATCCCAAAGCCTGTTGTACTATGTATTATTTAATATATTTAGGAAAATTTACATTATTATTTCAATGTATTGATTTGAAATAATGTTTATCTCATTTTAAAAGTGGTAGATCTGGCAACAATGGTAATCGCTAAATTAAGAACCAGCAAAGTAATAGTTAAACATTAAACTAGCTCCTTAAAACCTACATATGTTTATAAATATAAATATAAAATTATACATAAAATATTTATATATTTAGAGAAAGGATATTTACGTATATTTATATATTGGTTCAAAAATTAGTTAAAGTTATGTTGTTAATATAAGTGATCGATCTGGCAACATTGCTAATAGCTTAATTAGAAAGGCTCCAGAGCCAGAACAGTTTACTTATTACATTTCAACTTAAACCATATTATATATTTCTTTCATTATATTTATTTAGATTAGTTTTTCTCGAATATTATTAATTAAAGTGCTCGATTTATGTGAACTGATTAGGCTATGTAAAATCGTGATATTAAGCATTTAAAATTTAGTACCAGATAACTTAAATATTTCAAAAATAGCGAAATTAAGAATCCGTCAAAGCCATTCTAAGACACTAAACTATTTAACAAGCATATTAAAGCCTACTATTTATTTATTTTAATATGGTGCTTTAAAATGTTTATTTTATCATGTTAATAAAATTCGCTTTATTTAAAATATTTCAGTAGTTAAGTTATATTCTTTACTTAGTAAATAAAATAGGTTATAAAAACACCATGTAGGATTTAGTTCCAGACATAAATCTTTTGTGAATAAAATTAGAGGTTTAAATAACTTCACCACTCTTTTATTAAATATTAATGCACAACGTTTCAGCTAAATAAAAATAATTAATCTCACAATTATACCATAAACAGTTATGAAACAATACCAAATGTTTAAGAAAATAAATAAAATTTATGAATTAAATATTTAATAAGTCTATAAGATTAAAGTTAAATTCCAAAAAATAGATAAAAACAATTAAAAATTAAGCATTAAACAACAAACAACAAGAACAATAAAAATAGTTCCACTAATAATATAAAAAACTGTAGGCTATGCTCATCATCATTAAAATTATATTAAAATTTAATTTATTGATATGAAAAATAACGTGTCTGAATAGGATGTCAGTAAAAGGGAGGAGAAGGGTGTTAAAATTAAAATGGCTGATCATTTAATGAAATATCATTTTTTTTTTTTTTTTTTTTTCATCTAATTACTATGTGAATGTCATTCAGAAGTTATCATTTAAAAATATCCATTTTTTTTCTATTGCTATATTTTTAGTTTTGAGATAATGTTGGTGTATGAATTACATAATATATGTGTATCTTGTTGGAAATTACAGACTTGCTGGATGTTTTAAGTATTGTTAGTAGGCTTCGAATATTCTCCTTTTTTTACTATTGTTATCTATGGCTAAAATATCATTTTTGTTAAAATCAAATTAGTGCTCGAGTGGATGAACCAGTTAGTGGTTTTATTATGTTTTTAATGGTGGATCCACAATTACTAATATGTTGTCCGATTCTATTATTTAAATTTTGTTTGGTTTGTCCAATGTATGATAAAGTTTTATTATCTATTCTATTACAATCCGACCACTTAATTTTATAAATAGCATTAGTTTCTTGAGTTTATCTATTTTATTAGTGTGGATGAGAGCCATTTTATTAACTGTTTTTTTGTGAATTTAATTAAAGAAAAATTTCGTATAATTTAGTCAGTTAAATTGTGGATATTTGTTATAGAATAATATTTAGTTCTATTATTGGTAACTGTGTTATTATCTAAATTGGCTGGATTATTACTATTGTTAACATTAAAAACTGTCTGTTGAAAATACTGAGTAATAAGTATTCTATTGATATTGTTTAATTGAACTATGGGTTTGTTAACTATATTGTCAATATCATTATTCGGAGTATTGATAGTTTTATTCTTTTCAGAAAAATCTATTGCCTTGGGGTTTATACATCTGTGCTATAATTTATGTATCAAAATCTTTAAATATCTTATAATACAAATCGTTTGTATTATTTCTATTAACGAAAATATAAATACAATTTCTTAAAAATGCAAATTTGGGTACCCACATTACAGAGTATAGTTCAGCACCAGGTTGTCCCGAACTCGCGATGAGCCTAACGATCCTTCAAATCTAATAAATCATATTTTCCGGAGGAATGTCCAATAAATGTTGTTGATATGGAATTTAAAGGTTAAATGGGTATCAAATAAAATACCCAAATCTTCCTCCATGTTAATCCTCGTTAGTATTTCATCTCCTATCCGAACATTATAATTGATTGTCGTTTTTCCTTGTGTAGGCGACCACACGTGTATATACAATCATGGATTGTTTCCGTAGCCATTGTAAAGGACCACATCTCATTTAAGTTTCGTAACTTTAATAAGCCTAACTTCGTAAGCGCTACGATAATTATTAAGGCTAGAGAGATGGCTAGAGGAAATTATCCTATTGGCGACTATTCCCCCTGTTGGTCCCAAAGCTATTATAAATTTCAAAACAGTGGGGCTCTGGTGTCAGCCAGGCCTGACACAGCATGACAGGACAGCCTCTGACCTATTTCTAGTGCCAGCCAGACCGTGTAATGGCTAACTCCAACATAACTTGCATTACTTCTCCTAATGGGAAATTTCAAATTTTATAAACATTTAAGCCAAAATAGACCTTCTATTTGTATACTCCACGTGTGAAATTTGATTGAGTTGTCACGTATGTTTAAAAACCTCTGTCTGAAAGGTTTAAAGTTAATCGCTTTGAGAGTTGTAGTTGTTAAAAAGTGCATTTAGCAAGAAAATATATTTATTTTAAAATGTTATTCATTTATTTTTCACTTACCTATATATGGAATATATAGTAAGGGGAAGTATTGCGATCGTGAAAGCTTTTGCATTACAGTTTTCAACGGAAATACACGTTTTAGGATCCCCTGAGTCCAAATGACCACCTCCCGCAAAATGTATGTGTATCTATGTGTGAGTCCGTGTTTGTGTGTGGTAAGTTCAGCACGTAAACGCAAAATCATATGAAACTGAAATTTCATATTTAAGACAATTGTACGCCCATGATGTTACAGAAACTTTTTTTTATCAAAATCAGCTAATCAGAAGAGCCACTTTATACCATGCATTTTGTACCTATTTAAGATTTTCTCGAAAACGGCTCGATTAAACGATTTTGATTAAACTCGCAACATAGATGTAAAATTAGACGGGCTGTAATGCCATGTAGTTTGCATTCTGATTAAAATATTTTAAAATTTCTTCGTCTGAAGTACATTTAATTTTGTAGTTTTTATGAAATTGACCATAACATCTGATTAGCAAATCTTAAACAAAGGTAAATATATAGGTTAAACGAATTCGATAACCAATTAAAGGAGATAACTTTAAAAATATTTATATACTTTAATAATATACGGTTGGAGTGTTAAAGTATAATATTTTATAAAAAAATATATAATAATAATAGGCTTACCGAACCCGAAGAGTCGATGCCGATACCACCAAACTCCGCCTGCACAGACTCGTCCAATGTTCACCGATCAAGCCCAAGCCCCGAGATCAGCCTTAGCGCAATCCTCCCATCGACGTTTCGGCCTACCTTTCGGACGCCTACCAGTCGTATCAGCGAATATCAACTTTCTCGGAATCCGATTCTCACTGAGCCCGACAACTTTACGCGCCCATTTGAGTCTCCGAGATGCTATCAACTCAATTATATTCACAGGGTACAAACTCCTCAATTCCGCGTTGTGCAACCTTCTACATTCCCAGTGGCCTCATCTCTCTTCGGACCAAATATTTTACGCAGTACTTTATTTTCGAATACCTTGAGCCGTTGTTCATCCTTCAAAGTAAATTATATTATACATACTAATGTAAAAGTTAACGGAGAGTGATGAAAAGTCGATAAAACAAACTGACGGTCGTAGATAATAATATAATAGATTATTGAACATAACACATGTTTCTTATAAAATCCAATGTAAATAATTCTTCAACAATTTATTTAACGATGTTATGTGAAAGTCGTGTGTTTCGCACACCATATTTTTTATATTTAATAATTTTCAAAAATAAAAAACATAAATAAAAATTGGTTCAGTTTATTTGTTTGTTATTTTACAAGGAAGCATAGATAACAGAAAATGTTCCCATTTAAAGAAAATTTTTATTTTTGTTTTCAAAGCTATAGAAATAACAAAGTTTCATACTCTATGAGGTTTATTACTTTATTTTATTTAAGGGCTCAAACCCGGAAAATGTTCCTATGACTAGTTTATGCAAGTAAAAAAAATGCAAAAAAATTATGAAATTTCTTATACACGGTAGTTATGAGATATGAATTTGAATCTGATATATGAATTTTTTAAAGGGTTTAAAAAAAACGATAAAGGGTAAACTAAATTTCATCAAACTCATTATATCAGTGCTTAATTAAGTGGTCTTTTATATCACGAGGTCATAAGCCCTTTGATACGGTCTGACCTTATGAAGACCTTTTTAAATTCGTTAATTTGAAATAATTAACCTGTATTACGGTTAATGTAATATAAACATGATAAATATTCAATACTGATTAAATTTAAAATATTTTATCAGCTAAAAAAGAAAAAAAAAAGTACAAATGTAAGTTTTAATTAAGCAGTATAAGCTAAAGAAGAGTCATGACAAAATTTAACACTGTTTAAAATTCAATTAAAGTTAAATGTCACCAAGGTTCAACTGCTATGTAGTAGCTAGCATAACATCCCCCTATAATCAAGGTTGCGGATTCGAACTCGCCATTTGGCCCTAGTTCCTACAAGGAATAAAAATTGTTGGTAACTGTATAAAATTGTATGTAAAATGTACTCGTTAAAGATCCATATCCTAATTAAACAAGGATAGGAAAAATATAGGACTGCTTCTATAGGATCGTCCGGTTAGTCATATTACCAGAAAGTGTTGTGAAATGAATAAAGTAAACAAAAACTGAATCAAATGAGATTTAGTGTTGAAAGCTTTTCTTGCTTATTGGTAGAAGTAAATTGCTAATTGGATTTGACTTGAAATTTTGTTAGTAGTATGAATTATTTTTAATATATATATATTTGTTTATTAACTTAACGCCACTTCTTTACACTGTGGCTAATAGGACGATATTGCAGAGGGAGTCCTAAATATTGTCTATCCAGGTTTAATTAGGATATGGATCTTTAACGAGCACCTGGCATCACATTTGCTCGGAACCACCTTTTTACGTTCTCACCGGGGGGAAGAGATCATTTGTAGCTGGGTGGTTAGCATAACAGCCTCCTATGCCAAAGGTCACGGGTTCAAACTCGCAGGTGGTCCTAGGATTTTTTAATAGGAGCATAATGTCCTTAGTTTTGCCGTCCTTCGGAGGGGATGTTATAAGGTGGTCCCGAGCCTTTGCGATGTCAGGTACTCGTTAAAGATCCCTATACTAATAAAACCTAGATAGACAAAATTTAGGACTCCCAGTGTAGCATCGTCCGATTAGCCATAGTACCATAAAGTGACGTTAAATAAATAAACAATAAACGTTCTCTCTGTAGGATGGCATAACTAAGGAATTTTTACTCTCATTCAAATCTGAGGGCCACCTGCAGGTTTGAACTCGTGACTTAGGTATCGAAGGCTAGAGCCTAGAGGACCCCTCATATATATTTGTTATTTTTTTCATTTATCGTTATAAATTTATTTCTCTTATTTTAAATACATATGATCATGTATTAATTTATCAACGGATGAGACCTACTTGCCGATAAAGCGACCAATGAAGCCATTTCCCCTGTAGGCAGGACGATGAAGCTGACGAAGCGTGTACCTCGCCGGTCAGATCCTATATAGGCTAAATGGTCCGCTAAGTCTATCCAATTGGTCCTCCCGTCGATGTCTTCCGCTCCGCTGGAGTCTTCTCCAGGCCGTTTTATTTCCAGCGCTCGTGTTCTCTCGGGTCTGTCTCTTCCAGGAACGCGGTGTTGAAAGCTCAAATAGTTTAGTACTTACTGAAGATTCTCTATTACAAAATTAATACACCAGCCCTTTTAATATTTCCATTAATTTTTCCCAACGGAATCAATTAATTTTAATTAAATATTTATCAAAATTTAATCTACTATACTTTAATGGTGTCTCTTTCCTCGCTTATTTATATTACTTTTCTTTATTTTTGAAAATAAATTAACCACTTCGGATCATGCAACAACTTTATTTTATTTACTTTTTATTACTAGATATAGTAAGGGAAAGTATCGTGAAAATTTTCTAGTTCCAGTTTTCAACGGAAATACACGTTTTAGGGTCCCCTGAGTCCAAATAACCAAGTCCCGCAAATAGGTCTGTGTGTGTGGTAACTCCCGGGCCGAAACGATAAGTCCTATGAAACTGAAATTTCATATTTAAGACAAATATTCGCCTCAGACATTACAAAGCTTTTTTCATCAAAATGAGCAAACCAGAAGAGCCACTTAATACCATGCATTTTGCACCTTTTTTCGATTTTCTCAAAGCGGTTCAGACGATTTTGATTAAACACGCTATATCAATGTAAAATTTAATGTGCTTTAATATCATTTAGGTTTCATTTGGATTAAAATGGTCTGACAGGGCTTAAATGCCGATATTTTAAATTTTCTTCCTCTAAAGTACCTTTAATTTTGTATATTCTAGAAAAATAACCATATTATCTTGTTAGCATTGATAGACAACAGCTAAATATGTGAGTTGTACGAATTTGAAAAACAACTAAAGGGAGAAACTAAAAAAGTATTTTTTTAATGCAATTTTATGTTTTTGAACATCAGAACAGTAATATACAAGTATGATATACCGTTTGAAAGCTAAAGATTTTAGAAAAAATACTATATTATACACAAGCTTATTAAAGTAATTAGAGAGCTATGAAAATCCGATAAAACTAATTGATTATTTTAGATAATAATATCATATATATTTTTATAAAACACATGTTTTTATAGAAATTCTTTCAAATTAAATCTTTAATGGTTTCATTGATTTTTATCTCTTAACTGTATTTGAAAATCCTTTAATCGATTTTAAAATAGGAGGTAAGTGAAAGTAGTGTGTTTCCCGCACCAGATTTTTTTGTATTAAATTAAATTATAGCAAAAGTGTATTGGCCAAATAAAATTCTGTTTCAAATCATAAAGGTCATTTTTAAACATGAAATAAAATTTAGTGCTTTAGTATAAAGTTATAGCAGTGCTAAAATTTGGTAAAAATAGTGACTTACTGGCCAAAATCCATTACTCAAGTAGATAATTAAGATTTAAAAAATATTAACATGGTATGTTCTTTATTAGTGATTAAGAATACATAAAACCAATTCTGTTTATTCATTTTACGTTATTTCCACTATGTCTAGTCGAGTAATACTACAATAAAAGTCATTAATTTTGACCATATAGTTTGTATTATGATAGCGATCATTAAAGAGTAGCTGACATCGCTTTTTACGTCTCCTCCGAATGACGCCCTAACCCAGAATTATGTACTCTCTTTAAAATTCCTCGTACCGTCTGCCGGGTCTAAACGGCCTTGGGCATAGTACGCAGTTCATACTATGAGAATAATTAATGTCCTATTCAATATTGAATACCCAATCCTTGAAAATACAAATGCTGAACCACATAAATTATACACTAACTTTATTTTTAAACATATAAAAACACTTCAGAACAATGGTTATACTCTCGTCCGAACCTATAACATATTTGGAATAGATTGTAAGGTAATATTTTGCAATAAAGTTTAAAAAAGTATATAAATAGACGCCCAAGGATGTGTCAATAACCTGGTTCAAAAACAAAGACATGTACGCAATTCAAGATTTAAAATGTGTGTATATATATATATATATATATATATACATATACATTTTTTTTTTGCAGTGCATTAGGAAGCTTCTCTATATGTATTCATGCCTTTTTATATTTACAATCAAATTTACTTCTTTTATTCTATTACACAATTGTAAAATCCAATAAATAAATGTAAAAAAAAAACATTTTTTTTTTTAATACGTGGGACGTTAGGCAAGGATGGGAGTTTTAAGATTTTAGCTTTGTAATCTACTTCATCGTAGGGGAGCCTGTGGCTGAGTGGCTAGCGCGCTAGTCTTTCATGCTACATGTTCTGAGTTCGAATCCCAGTCCCCGCGGGGCTTTTATAAGGATGTAAAAAAAATGGGGATTCACTCACAACCTCTCCCCCGGGTATGTGAGACCCGTCAGCCAAAGGGTGGCCACTCACAAAATTAGTCGTAAGGAGTGATGACCCTACACAAAAAAAAAAAAAAAAAAATGCATCGTGAAACGTGATTGTAAACTCGCAGTAGTTTACACCGCGAGGCCCAGGGCCTCCACGGTCTGTTGCACCACTGAAAAAAAAATCTACTTCATCTTAGATCTTGATATTCGGCACCATTATCTTTTAGCACCATTTTATGTCAATGAAAAGAGCAGCATTTAAAAATATTTTAGTGTAACCATTTATAATGTATTATTTATTTATTTAACAACACTTATTCCCTACAATGGCTAGTCGGGCGGTACTGCAGTGCGAGTCTTGAATTTTTCTTATCCAGGTTTTATATCCATAATGTACTTAAACGTGTACCTCACATCGCACACATGCTATATAACCATTTTACGTCCCCTAAAAAGAACCGGATAACCAAGACTTTTGTACTATCGTAAAAAAAACCCAAAGCCTACTTCTGGATTTGAACTCGCGATCTTGAGGATTTCTGTTCGCATAGCATGTACGCTCAATCCGATCAGTGTGCCACAAGCGGCCATCTTTATGGCAATATAAAACATATGAGAAGAGAAGAGAACTCATTCAATACAGTCCACTAGTTCTAGCTGCCACTTGGTCTAGTTCTAATTATTCTTTATAATGATGGTTAGACCAAAAAGAGACCTTTATGTTTGCCACTACTCCACGAATGACCCCTGCCCATTTTTAAGAAATTATTAAATGAGTTGATCCATCTGAGTATCTCAATCTATACTAAGTACACTCAATTGATTGGAATTTTTGAGAAAATTTTAGATGACGAGGTTTATTTGACTTTAAATGACCTAAATTCCCATGTAATTACGGCTCAACGACCCTAATAAGCTGGCCCAATGACTAACCGCAGTTAAAGATAATCTGATTGGAGGGCTTAGCAATTATAATTGCGGTGTTATAGAGGCTTTGATGTCGCCGCGTTGCAACGGTTCCATTCCACGAGGAGCAATGATTAAGCTATCGTTCCATCTCCGCTCCAATCATGGCAATTATTCTTGGCGCGAAAATATGAAGGGAAAAATGAGGTGAGGGTGAGCTTTGAAGGTGGCCTATTTATTATTAATGGCGCACGAGTGCGATGGAAAGCGGTCAAAGAGCAATGGGAAACCGTTGGAGGAAACCCCTTTTCCAATTTCCCAGATCGTGCGGCCTTCAGTTGGCTTCTCACTTCATGCTTCCTTTAACTTTCATATCTTCTCCCTATCTTTTTTTTAACCATATTTTATTTCATTTTAAAATTAAATGTAACTGAAATTGAGATATAAAAAACGCTGCAAATTATTACACAATGTTTTCTTATTTCCAAATAACAATATTCGGGTATAACTGTTTATCAATGGTAGCTGTTTATAGGTAATTACCTAATGTAATGATCATATCACCACTACTAAAGTCAACACTATATCTCTGCTAGTTCTGAACCAATGTCATGATTTTATTTATTTTTTAAATTTTGTAGAAAACTCAATTCTCTATTAAGTAGAACATAGATCTAACGTTGTTGGTATTTAATTATTTTTTAATTTGGAAAAACTGATTGTTTTTTATTTGTCATTGAGGTTCTACGCATGCTAAAACGTAAGTGGAGGAGATGTTATTTTGTACATTTTTGAAAATAATTAACCAAAAGCAATTATACTAGACTGC